>OX422221.1:269642308-270337975 GCA_949130495.1 Sambucus nigra
CTACCAGTACGCGCGGGAAATGTCTCCAAGATGATTGAGTTTTTGGTGGTTGACATCGACTCTCCATACCAAGCCATCCTCGACAGAGGATGGCTCCATGCGATGAAAGCAGTCTCCTCGGCCTACCATCAGAAACTCAAGTATGTAACCGAGCGAGGAGTAATGGAGATCCGCGGCGATCAAGCGATGGTAAGAAGGTGCTTCATAGCAGCCATCCGACCAAGGCCAGAGAAGAAGACCGATCAGCCCAGCTAGAAAATTGAAGAACAAGAAGGTCTGACAGCTTCTAAATAGAAATTAAAGTACGAAAGACTTGGAGTAGAGGAGACCAGGATCCTCCCCTCTGAAAGGGTCATCGAAGACTTGGTAGAGGTTACAGTTGGTGATAGCGACAGTAACAGAGTTTTCTTGATTGGAGCCTCTCTCACTGACCAGGAACAGAAGGAATTAACAACTCTACTGAGACGCAACGCAGATGTTTTCGCGTGGGAACCATACGAGCTGCCTAGAGTTGATCCTAGTATGGTTTGTCATCAGTTTCACGTCAATCCCACCTTCAATCCAATCACGCAGAAGGCCCGACGAACTGCACCCGAGAAGGAAAAAGCCGTAGAAAAATAAGTAGAAAAACTGCTGGATGCAGGATCCATACGGGAGGTACAATTCCCCGAGTGGTTATCCAACCCAGTAATAGTTCCAAAAAGCAACGGGAAGTGGAGAGTTTGCATCGACTTCACTAAACTCAACAGAGCGTGCCCTAAAGACAGTTTCCCCCTCCTAAAAATTGACCAACTGGTAGACGCCACTACGGCTCACGAGGGAATGAGTTTTCTAGACGCATACTCTGGGTATCATCAGATCCCTTTATATTCCCCAGACCAAGACAAAACAGAATTCATCACCACAGTTGGGTTATACTGCTACAAGGTCATGCCCTTTGGGCTAAAAAACGCAGGGGAAACCTACCAGCGACTGGTCACCAAGATGTTCAAGGACCAGATGGGAGACACCATGGAGGTCTACATTGATGACATGCTCATTAAAAGCAAGAAGAAAGAAGACCACCTCTCAGACCTGTCAAACATCTTTAAAATCCTAAGGAAATATCGAATGAAACTAAATGCGAGCAAGTGTTCTTTCGGTGTCCAGTCAGGAAAATTTCTTGGGTACTTGGTCAGTAAGAGAGGCATAGATGCTACCCAGACCAGATCGATGCAATTAACATGGTACAACCTCCTCGAATGATTCGGGAAGTACAGAATCTCACTGGCATGCTCGCTGCCCTAAATCGCTTTATCTCTAAATCCTCCGAGAAATGCAAGCCTTTCTTCCAGCTTCTAAAGGGGAACAAAACGGTAAAGTGGAACCCAGATTGTTCACAGGCATTGGTTGAGCTCAAAGCTTACCTAAGCTCTCCACCACTTCTCGTCATACCACCGCAAACAGATTCTTTGTACCTGTACCTCTCTGTTTCCAACCACACTATCAGTTCTGAATTAATGTGTGAAGTTGCAGGAATCCAACACCCCGTTTACTACGTGAGCAAAACCCTACTTAAGGCCGAGCAGAGGTACCCACCTCTAGATAAGCTCTCCTTTGCACTAGTAGTGGCTTCAAGGAAGCTGAAGCACTATTTCGAAGCCCACCCTATAATCGTCCTTACATCGCACCCCTTTAAAGAAATCCTGAGGAAGGAAGATTTATCGGGAAGTCTATCTAAATGGTCAGTCGAGCTCGGACGATTTGATATCCAATTTCAACCAAGGAACACAATCAAGGGGCAGGTCCTTACTGATTTCATAGCCGAATTCACAGGCGAGCAGCCTTGCAACCAACCACAGCCAGCCAAATAAAAAGGGAGCCACACGACGAAGGGAATTTGAAAATTATTTGTTGATGGAGCCTCCAATTCAAAGGGGGAAGGCGTAGGCATTGTTATTATCACTCCAGAAAATACAATCCTCGAGTAGGGAATTAGGCTTGGATTTGAAGCCTCCAATAATGAAGCAGAATATGAGGCCCTGATAGCCGGCCTCCAAAAAGCAAATGCTTTGAGAGAAAAGCAATTATAGGTGTTTGACGACTCACAGTTAGTCTCCAATCAGATCAGCGGGGACGACAATGCAAAAGATGAAAGGATGGCAGCCTACCTCGCCTTGGCAAAAAGGCTATTGGTTGACTTTGAGGAAGTCAATGTCCAGCAGTTCCCCAGGGGACAGAACAGCCATGCTGACGGCCTAGCAGTCCTAAGCTCAGCAATTGATTCCGACTTAAAAAGAACAATCCCCATCGATTTCCTCGCTCATCCGAGCATTAACCGTAATGGTGAGTTACCAAGCGTGGAGCAGGTGCTCCATATTGAGTCAGCACCCATTTGGATGGACCCACTAAGGGATTATTTGAAGGATGGCACGCTTCCGCATGATAAGAATACTGCTCACCAGATAAGAGTCAAAGTTGCTCGCTTTCACTTATCTCCCGAGGGCAAGTTATACAAGAGATCATTTTTCGGTCCCTACCTCCAATGTGTTCACCCAAAGGATGTCGAGAAAGTTCTACATGAGCTTCACAAAGGAATCTTTGGAAGCCATATTGGAGGAAGATCTCTAGCTTTTCGAGCAATAAAGGAGGGTTATTGGTGGCCATATATGCAAATGGACTCTACGGCGTATGCCCGCAAGTGCCTGAAATGCCTGCTTCATTCTCCTATGGTCCACCAACCGACCAGAGTCCTAAAATCATTGTCCAGCCCATGACCATTCGCCCAATAGGGGATGGACATCGTAGGACCACTTCCTACCACCACCGACAGTCGTAAATATCTGTGGGTCGCGACTGACTACCTCACCAAATGGATCGAGGCAGAACCCCTAGCGAACATCTGAGATGCAGATATGATAAGGTTCATATGGAGAAATATAATCACCCGTTTTGGCATCCCCAGAACCATCATCACCGATAATGGAACGCAGTTCGACAACGGCTCTTTTCAGAGTTTCTGTAATGAACATGAAATCAGACACCATTTCAGCTCGGTGGCCTATCCTCAAAGCAATGGCCAAGCCGGGGCTTCCAACAAGACAGTGATCGATGAATTAAGGAAACGATTGGAGCGAGCCAAAGGCGCATGGGTAAATGAATTACTATGCATTCTATGGGCCTATAGAACCACTCCACAACGAGCAACGGGAGAAACCCCATTTTCGCTGACATATGGAATGGAAGCAGTTATCCCACTAGAAGTAGGCTTCCCAACAATGAGGTCCAACCTTATCGACCAAGGCCATAATGATGTAGCATTGCTCGCTGAGCTCGACCTAGCTGACGAGCACCGAGAGCTAGCCCTAGTAAAATTAGTAAGCTATCAGCAATAGCTCGCGAGGCACTATAACAAGAGGGTCAACCCGAGGACATTCCGAGTTGGGGACTATGTCCTAAGGAAAGTCCTGGGCAGCGTAGTGAAACCATCAGACGATAAGCTAGGGCCAAACTGGGAAAGACCATTCAAGATAACAAGAGATAATCTGCAAGGCGCCTATCACTTAGAAACGATGGAAGGCAGAGAAATCCCCCGACCATGGAACGCAACCAATCTCAAGAAATTCTATTTTTAGATTCTTCTTTTATGCTTTTGTTGTGGAACTATTAGTTCATTTTTCTTATCTTTAATGAAAGTTGTTTAACGGTTGTGTTCTAATGAGTAACAGTTAAATAAGCTTTATCACACATCTTTTCCAAATGACAGGCACATTGGTCATTACAGCATAGCAGTAAAATCATCCTCCTCAGGCTTTCGTTATGAAAGACGAAAGACCTCTTAGCATTGCCCATGGAAATATATGAAGCCCTACACGAGATCCTTAGGCAATATGGTCAAATTAAAGCTGGTCGCTAAACCATCTTTGGTTGAATAAAATCTTGATCGGATAGAGCATCCAGCACCAAGTGTGTCCTCACCAATTCCCACACTTAGGCCTAAGGGAGTGTGACGACATGACCTAAAAGGTAAAGTGGTGCACACTGGTACCTCGATAGTGTACTAGACTGGAAATACACTTTCATAATAATACAAATTTAGAGATCATAAAGGAGCGAGAATATGGAGAATATAATACACTTGTTTAGTCGGCTAAAATATCCCAAAACATAAATTTTATATTAATCCACCATATTTACAACAAGTACAATACATGTTTAGTCGGCAAGCTCGCCCAAAACATTAACATAACATCACATAACACAAAATACATAGAGTAACTACTAGAAAAATCTCAGTGGGGATGAGGCCTCTGAACGAGATAATCAGCCACTTGAGCTCTTTGACCATCATTAAGAGAAGGAACCAACTCTTCCTCAACTTCGTTAGCATCTGACTCCAATAGCTGTCGAGGGATAGCATCGATGGGTATCCACTGATCATCTCTCCGGAAGGGATTGAGCATCCGAGTGGAAGGAGATATTTTGTGGCGATACCAGAGCATAGAGTTCCTTGGAACTTGCATCTCCTTCAAAGCACTCAACCACCCCCTGATGAAGGAAAGCTCCTCAAATTCTATCAGCCTCATTGGGGCATCCAGCCAACCCTAGTCATTACCGTCGGCCCATACTCGCTGAGGTCCTTTTTTAAACAGATGCCGCAGCCGAGTAACATCCCTTTGAAGCCCAGAAACAATCACATATGCTCGCTGGACATCACCGCGGAGCTCTTCCATTTCCCTATCTGAATGCCTGGTGCTCCTGCCAGCTCACGGAACGAGTAGACCAGTGGAACCTCACAGCACAGGGGGAACGTCGCTCGAGCCAGCCCTAGCTCGCGTCGATGAAGAGCCTCACAATACTGCAGGAGCGATGCTCGGCGCATGCTCCCTGAGACACGAGACCTCTTTCCTTAAAGCTTTATTTTCTTGCTGAAGCATCTCCCCAACCTGGTTGATCTCAGAAGCATCGAGAAGCTTTGTTCTCAACGCATTCACCTCTTCTTGCACTGAAGCACCAACCTCTTCCATCTCTTGGAGCCTGTCCTTCAACTTGGCCACAAGCTCAGACTAATCCTTATACTTTTGATTCCTTGACCTAAGAGATTTGCAAAGCCTAACAAAGGCCTGGCGAACCTGCGGACTGGCATTGGGACCAAGAGTCCTGCCCAATTGAGATGTTGCAGGAATATACTCTTCTACATCAGTCAACTACAAGACATAAAAGGGCAATGGAGAGAAAAATCAATCAATACACTCGAAAAATAAGACTTTTTATTTCATTGATAAAAAGTTAAAGTACATCGAGTAGAAATTGGGAAAATTACAAATATAAGTACAAAAATATTCTTAAAAATAGATTAACTAGCAACCTCAGGCTGCCCAGAGGTAGCTGGTTTCTTCCCCTTGTCAGCAGCAGCAGAGGCATCCCCCTCCGCAGGAATAACCTCAGTTGCCTAGGCAGGGCGAACATCGGTAGGAATTATCTGAGAGGCAGAACCGACTCCTTCGATAGTTGGGGCAGGGGATTCTTAATCCACAGTTGGCTTCGGGCTTGGGTCATGCTCGTTAAACATGGGAGAGCCAGCATCAACACCAGCAGCTAAGAGGGCTTTGTTCCAGCCCTTCTTGAAGTTCAGGCGGATGATGTAGCCTATCTGAACCTCGGCGTCATCATATGCCGCAGCCCACCCGGAGTTATATGAATCCTCATTAATGGTGGCTGCCTGGGACTCTTTCTCCTTCAGCTGCTTGACCAGCACCTTGTTCTCCTCTACGACGGACAACTTGCTTGAGAAGACCAGATCATAAGCCTACCTCAGCTCGACCAACTCTTTAACCGCCTCATCCCTCTCTCGGTTGGAATTAACGAGAGCTAGGTCAGAAGAAGCTCGGGCGGTGTCACCAACCTTAAGAGCAGCATCGAGCTCCATACCCTTCAACTTTAAGGCAGTATTCTGCTGCTCCATCTCGACACTTTTCTTCACCAACTCATCGCGAGAGGGATATAGCACGGTGAAGTCAGTCACAAACTACATAAATAAAGAAGATATTAGAAAGAGGAAACAAACAGGAAATAAGAGATATTGAAGAAAATAAATGGACTTACCAAAGCTAGCCTCTGGCTCGCCTGTAGGGCTAACTGGTTAGTCCCTGCCGCCCTTTGACGGTCGGCAGGAAGAACTGCCCTCTCAAGCAACACGGGGGACAACTGAGGTGAAATAGCAACTGAGTCCCCCTCGGGCAATGCGGACACTGGGACTAAGTCTTGCCCAGCCTTTGTCCTCGACTCCACCTTTCTCCTCTCCTCCTCTTTCTCCTTCTCGATCCTCTTTTTCTCCTCCATCCTTTTCTTCTCCTCCATCTTCTTCCTCTCCTCTTCCTTCTCTCTCTCTTTCTCTTTCAACTGTTCTCCTTATTTTCTCTTCCTCTCCTGCTCCTGAGCAAAAGATCGAGAGCCAGTGGCAATAGCCCCAGCACTGGACTTCTACTTCTTTGACCTCTGAGCGAGGAGCACATGATCATCATCATCATCCCGGATCAGTTTCCTTGGAGGAACCATCTCCTCGCTTGAACTGCTAGATGTGCTCGAAGATTCTCGAGCTCCAGATACTTCCTTCGAATTAGAAGAGCTACTACCATCGGAGCTCCCTTCACCAAAGTTGCCTTCAGCACCACCTGCGATATCACTCTCAGAACTACTCTCCTCCTCGTCAACTGAATAGGATCAGCAGCAGTCTCTTCAGAGGTATCAAACTCAGGGATATTGTCCACCAGCCTCGCTATAAAAATAGAACCAACGTTCTTATATTCGAGCAGGAAAGCAGCAGATCGGGGATGCTCGCCGTTAGCTAAGGGCTCCCTGATATTCCAGGCCTTAACCAATTCAGAAAGATGAACCTCGTTGAGAGCAGGTTCCAAGTTCTTCGACCTCGTTGAAGAAAAAATAGGAAAAGTCAGAACAATCACAAATCAGTAAAAGAAATTGAAGGAACAGAGCAAAATCTACCTATGTATTCTTCCCCAAAAAAGGGAACAGAGAACCTGTCAGCCCTCGACCCCTCAAACTGGGGAGAAAACTGCCAATTTCTAGCAAGAAAGCCCTCTTGCCAATAGTCCTTATGGGAATCAGGTAGGTTTACTACCAATACCCTATCAGGACTCCTGGCTTTGAGATAGAGAACACCAGAACTAGTCCGAGAAAAAGAATAGCAGAAACAGACCTTGGCGAGCCCTAACTTAGTACCATATAACTGGTTTATTCTATGAACACCATTGATTATCTTCCACACATTGGGCGAACACTGTGCGGGAACAATGTTGAAATAACCAAAGAAATGCAAGAATAGATTATTGGAAGGAAAAGTAAGTTCCCCTTGGGAAAGCAGCAAAACATGGATCCAATGGGCATCCTCTATCTCTCTAACGTTTCTAGGGGAAGAGGCTCACTCAATCTCTACCCACTCAGGAATGTTGTAAAACTTCCTAAACTCAGAGATCGACCTATTACCAATCTTTTCCATCGAAAAACCCTAAAGGAACTACAAATTCAAAGAAAAAATACAAAGAGAGGGCACAGGAGACTTACAAGATGAAAGTTCGACTTGAATAATGGAGAATCACAAGCCCAAACGATGAAAAAGATCGAAAGCGATGAAAATAAAGACTAGACGAAGAGAGTGTGAATCGCTAGAGCTCACAGGAAATGGAAGAATGCTGAGAAGGTTGAAACAACGGTCGAAAAGTGGCTGCTCTGAATAAAACCTTGAAGTATTACTAATCATAGTGCACAAACCACGAAGCGGGTGCCGCCAGAATCAGTCCTCAAATTTTGGGAAAAGTTGCACGATACACGACTCAACCATTATGACAAATCATTTAAGTTTATTGAGCCCAAATCACAGCCCAACAAACTTAGGGGCAATTGTGGGTATCCAAAATTAGAATGATGGGCCTGGACGAGTAGCCCAATTGTAGCGGCCCAAAGCCTAGGCCCCTTATACCTTAAACCGATTATGATTTAGTCTCTTCCCACGTTCCCATTAAGGGGCACTCTAAGAGGATATGGAAAACATGGAGGAGTCCCCCACCCCCACTCACTAGAACGAACATGTATATAACAAACCCTAGGTCCGGGGCAAAGCACACATTGTATTCTTTGTAATCACTCTCCAGAGAACACAGAAATAATACTGACTGCACCACCGTGGACGTATGCATCTTTGCTGAACCACGTACATCATTTGTTGTGTGATTGTCATTTTGTATTCCTTATTCTTACTTGGTGATTGCGTTTCTCTTATCTATTTGTGTTGCATAATAATTGTCACCACAAGTATGAAGGGCTAGATTAACGCAGAGCATGACTCAATTGACTATAATAGGATTGGTACTTTTTTATAGTTTTATATTTAAAGGTTTTTAATAGGGTTTGTACTTTTTTATAGTTTTATATTTAAAGGTTTTTAGTAACTTTCAAATGCACAACGAATCTAGCCCGTTTTATATTTGTTTATTGGAATAAAAAAATAAAACAAAATCCGACATGTATATTTTTTTACCAATGTTGTGTTCCAAGTTCCTTAATAGAATTACATGGTTAGTGGTGAAAAGTTGAGTGCATTTAATACCTAAATAAAAAGAGTAGTGTTTTCATTTTTTTTATTTATATTTTTTATTATGTTTTCTACAATTTTTTGTACTCATTAGAGAAATATTTTAACCATAATTAGTCGACATACACTTTGTGTGATGCATGAGTGTTTTTTTACCTGTATTGTTGGAGTAATCAAGAGATGTAGACGTATTGCACTGAATATATTATGTAGACATATTGCATTGAATAAATTTACAATCGTGCCATCTTCACGAGTACACTCTAAATTTTTCCGTGTGAAAATTTAAATGTTCCAAAAATATTGCCCGTGATTTTTTGTGGGTGACTTTTAACTTTTTAAGAATAATCATGAACATGGGAAAATGTAAATGTTCTAAAAATAGAGAATTGTTTAATTCATTAAAGTTTCGTATTTGTATTCATTGCATACTAGGAGTTTTGGTCGTTCCTATCCAACAGTTGAAATTGAATATGGAGAACTTACATCTAATAGCCACACATTAACTTATTAGGGTACAAAATATTCGGAACGTTTTAACAACCGTGCCATCGGCACGGGTACACCCTAGTATAAAATAAAGAAGGAGGAATTTTTGCCACATCATAAACCTTTGTATACAAAACCTATATAAATATGTTTTGTATCAATCTATCAATATAATAAAGGAGGAGAGTTTTTTATACAAGGGAAGTGGATCAAATTTAATCTCGGGGTTTGTATCAAAAGGTTTAAAAATCTGTCATGTGCAACATGTATGTGACAGATGGACCTCGTATTTTCGAAAGCCCGCTCCTTTCAGCTATACTACTTTTTTTCAAATTTCAAATTGATTATTGTTTATGTAGGAAGAGTAGGCCCGACAATATGGGCTCTTGAGGATGAAATCGTCCATAACCCATTCAAAATAATGTGTTTGGTGCTCATTAATTGTGTATATGGGTCAAAATGATTTGAGCAATCTAAGAAGACGGTTTGTTAGCGGGTCATTAGCATGTCAAAATGATTTTGGAACCTTTCAAAAATAAAACTCAAATTACTAAAGAGTTTAAAGATTTTTTTTATTTAATTACTTACTTGTATATTTTTTTCCAAAATTATTATACCATATTTATCCGTATATGATATAATATTTGTTTTTTTCAAAAAAAAAAATTGTAAGGACAAAAATTTCCAATTGAGTCCATATGTAGTTTTGGCTCAATTCCGGACAAAAACATTTATTCATAGGATAGTATTTAATTGTAATATTCTCAAGCCTATGAAGTGTTTGTTGAGGACGTAGCGGCAAAGAATATAAAGCTTCATCAAAAATGCCAGTTTGCGTGCCTCGTTTCTACGTCATCAACTAATGGTTCCATGCTCCCAAGGTATGAATGCAATTATGTTTATATAGGAGCTTGGAACAAAGTTTGTTGGGTGTTAGGATTAAAATAAACTGCGTTTTGTTTTAAGAAAGAAATTATATAAAACTTCAAAATAAGTTCATAAAAGTTTTCTAGGCCAAAATCGAATTTTACAATCTTTCTGGTCGTTCGTTAGATATGTCGTTCGAACCAGATGTCGTTCGAACGAACCTGCCAACGAGTTCCCACTGTCGTTAGAAATGTCGTTTGAACGAGATTGTCGTTCTAACGAGATTTCCAACGAGCTTCTAAGGAGTCCAGACTAGAGCGTCGTTAGAAGTCTCGTTCGAACGAGACTTCGTTCGAACGAGCTGTCAAGCGGGAACAGTTTTTGGCAGTTTTTGGCCCACTTCCCCACTTGTTTTTTAACCAACTTTTTCAGACTTAATAATGTGCGGGAATGACATTTTCCAAATTAACTTTTCCAACCTTGTTTATCTCTTAGAGAGAATTTGAGAGCAAAATTTGTTTAGGAAAATGTTCATGTTTTTTAGTGTTATTTTTTTAGAGAAAATATTTTTAACACTCTAGTTTACACCCAATTGAGTTATTCCAAGTTCATATATACTTATCAATTGCGTGGAGTTTTGGCACCGGTTTATCTCTACCGAATTCAAGAAGAGAAGTTTTGGTTTGCTTATACATCCATCAAAGAAGAAGACTTTTTTTTTGTGATTCTACCCACTTTGAGAAAGGCTCCATGCTAGGGTGACGGTGACCATATAAAGTCCTATCGGTGGATTCCGAGACCGAAGTGGTGTTCCGAGGTTGTCCGCTAGGAAGAGGTTTCTACGAGAAGAAGCGTCGAGGCTTGAGAGAGATCGAGTCAGTCGTTGTAAGTCTATATGTCTTGTAATTGTAATTCCATATCTAGTGGACTTATGGCTAGGGCCGTCCGAGGTTGTTTCCCGTCTTGGATTTTTCCTCGTACATCTCGGCGTAGTGTGATATTGTTTATTTTATCTTGCATCATAACGTAGAACGCGTGCTTAGACTAATTCAAGATAAAATTCGGTTTAAATTATCACACTCAATTTAATTTGGACTTATATTAAATGTTGGGTAATGTTTAATTAATTCAAGTCTTTTGCTAAAATTTGGTTTCGCCTAACTTGCTTATATTGATAAATATGACTTAGGCAAATTCTAGGACTTGGATTAATGAATTGATTTAATCTTGTTTTATTAAACTAAAATCCGATTTTGTTTAATTGTTGAACCATCAACTTTCAACGCTTCTGCATCATCTCTTGACTTTATACAAAAAGAAATTACTTGCGTTTACAAATTGGTATCAGAGCCAAAGCGATAAATTATTTCGTTAACGATCTTTTTAAATAATTTTTGGCTAAAATGGATTTTTCCCCATTTTCAAAATTTCCTATTTTCGATGGTTCAAACTATGCGTATTGGAAAGCGCGTATGAGATCGGCACTAAAATCTATCGACGAGAGAGTTTGGATGTATGTTGTTACCAGGTACTCCCCACCAACTTATTTAGTTGAAAATGAACGTGTTATCAAACCCGCCGATAGATGGACTGAAAATGAGTTTAAACTTGCTAATTTCAATTCCCATGGTTTAAATGCCTTATTTAGCGTTGTCACACCGGATGAATTCCGCGGTATTATGATGCGTGAAACCGCTAAAGAAGCTTGGGATATTTTACAATTAACTCATGAAGAAACAAGTGTCGTTAAAGCTTCAAAACTCCAAAACCTCACCACTCAATTTGAAACTATCAAAATGGATGAAAAAGAAACTTTTGATAAATTTTATGCTAGAGTTTCTGATATTGTTAATTCATCTTTTAACTTGGGAGAGAAAATACCTGACGACCGTGTTGTAAAGAAAATTTTAAGGTCCCTACCCGATAGATTTATTTCAAAGGTGACCGTTTTAAATTCTTTACCAACTTTAGCCTCTACGAAATTAGAAGAGCTTGTAAGTGATTTACAAACCCATGAACTAGATATGTTTCCCTCTAAAACTGAAAAGAAAATCGAAAAGGGTGTTTCTTTAAAAGCCCGAAGAGAGGTAAAACAAGTAGTGGAGAGCGAGAGTGATAGTGACTCAGAAGACATGGCTTTGTTTGCTCGTAAATTTAGAAAATTTCTTAAATTTAACAAAGATAAATTTAAAAATGATTTTAAGAAATTTGATACTTCTAAACATGATAAAAGCGAGAAGATTTCTAAAGCCGAGAAGATCCCTAAACCTAGCAATGACAATTTAGATAGGGACGAGTCTGATAAATGTTTTGGTTGTGAAGGTTATGGCCATAGAGCTTATGAGTGCCCCACTAAACTAAGGAAAGATGGTAAGCGACCCATTTCATATAATGCAACCCTTAGTGATAGTGATAAGGAAGAAAAACCCGATTCCCCCACTAAGAAAAATTTTGTGGCTTTTATGGCTAGTCATGTGAGTGATTGTGACAACTCATCGATTGATGAAACGATTGAATATGCCACTTCTAAGGTCATTGTACATGATTCTCTTATTTTTGATGATAGTGAGAGTGAAGAAGAAAGTGAGAGTGAAAATGAAGAAGAGGTTAATGTGAGTGAACTTCAAAATGCTTTTCAAGAACTTTATAAAGAATCTATTAAATTGAAAAGAGCTAATTTGAAGTTAGAAACTAGTTTAAGAGAAAGTGTCAAGGTCATTGATGAAAATGTTTTAATAGAAGACCTTAGGACACTTGTGAGGTCTCTTCAAGAGAAGCTTGATTATGTAGAAGGCGAAAGAGATAGCCTTAGGGGTTTAATGGAATCCTTGAAAAAGGAGTTTCTTGCTTTTGAAGAGCGAAATGTTTTACTAGAATCTAACATTGTAGAATTGGAAAATAAATTAAAAGATTCTAGTAATGTCAAATTTGATTTGGAATGTCGTTCAGAAAAACTAGATAAAATGTTAGGAACGGTCCAAATTAAAAATGACACTTGTGGTTTAGGCTTCAATCCTTGTAATGAATTTACTCATAATGCCCAAACCAATGTTTTAGGAGAATCAACTTGGAATACTTTTAAAGATCACTCCTTAAGTAAATCTTTTCGACATGTTCTCACTTGTACACATTGTGGTCGACAAGGTTATCTTAGGAAATTTTGTTTAGATCTTAAACGAATTCCTAGAAAACCCCATAGTAAAGTAACCACGGTAGTTAACGTTCCTACACCCCAAGATAGTCATTCCTCATTAATTTGGGTTAGGAAATCCGACTTAGTTGCCTTACAAAATAGGGTTATTGATTCTCATCTACTTTCACATCCTTCCTCCCTTGCTAAATCTAAAGGATGAATGTGTTAGTGTTTGCATACTTTAGCCTTTATACTCCATGCTATATTCACATGCTAAATGTATGCTTGTTTAGTCATTTTCTAGTCATTGCCTTATTTCATATAACATACTAGAAATTATGACTTGTTTATCTTTTTGTATTATATTTTGTGTATGAATTAATTGAAAAAATATAAAAAGATTTTTGTTTATCATTTGTGTTTTATTTACTTCATTTAAACTTAATGAAAAATACAAATGATTTTTGTTTGTCCTTTTGAGTAAATATTTATTTTTGATTAAAAATGTTAAAAAACTCAAAAAGATCTTCTTTTGTGTGTATTTTAGTTTGACACACTTTATGTGGCATATACTTGTGTTTGAATCCCTCCTTTAACGCTCCCATGTGGCTAGAACTTTTGGTTTAGATTTTCAATCCTTAAAATTTTCTTTACCATGCTTTCTATGGAATAGTTGGATTTTGTGTTGTTTAAATGGATTCTATTTTTATATGCCTCTATTCACACATGCACGAGCTCTTTTGAAATCTTAATGTCACATGTTATATTTGAACTTTTTGAGGTGTTCTCCTACCAATCTAGTCATCTACATATCTATGACCTAGGAGGACTAGTGCATGTCAAAATCCGTTGCATATGAGATTTGTGTGAAAATGAAAACATGATAAATAAAAATGTGCACGGGGAAGGGCTCCGGAAGGATGAATTAAATCCTTTGCGATTGTAAGCCACCGTTTATTGGATCTAAAAGAAATACGTGATCCAAAGGCCTAAAAACAGAATATTTGGCATTAAAAAGAAAACAATTGCCAAGGCCTATGTTTGTTTGATATATTCATTCAAAAATAAAAGAATATATATGCTTATTGAGGGAGAATTGAATGGTATATCAACGGTTTGCACAATGTCCATTTATCCTAGTTGTCTTTAATGTCATGACTCTATTTGGTTTGTAGAATCATCATCATGCTAGGCTTGTATGCATTGTGTATGTTTGTTCATTGAGTTCAATCTATATTGTCACATGAGGTTATATTTCATTGTGATGAAGTTTGCAATCAAATGAGAACTCCGTGAACGTTTATTAAGTGTTTGGGTCTAATTTTAATTGTTGCTAGTTCACACCCCTACACTTCCGTTTCCATGTGACACATTTTTTCCATACGAGTGTGCAAACTTATTGTATTTTGTGTTATATGTGTGTTTTATTATATATATATGCAAGTGCTTTATTGGTATATTTCTCGTTTATATATGATATTCGTTTGTCTTTGCATTGCTTTTATTGCCCATATGCTTTCATGTCTTATCACTTTAAGCTTCAACATGCTGTTTATTAGTTCTTTATCCTTTGCCTATTCCTGAACAAAAAAGGGGGAGAATGATGATAGGGGGAGAAATGGTATCTAATCCTATTATTACCGTATCTTAGTTTGGGGGAGATTTATCTTAGGGGGAGACGTCTTTCTAAGTAGGTCATGTGTTTGATAAAGAGGAGAATTAATTTAGGGGGAGTAATTTAATTAATTGCATTTATATTTTGATATTCCCTATGCATTTGATGAGTTTGCTTAAGTGTGCAGGATTTCTTCTAAAGCGGCATTGTTTAAAAGGCAAAGCGTTTGATCCTTGGGTTGAGTCAAGTTTGGGCGGGTTATGTTTTGAGTCTAGTGATCTTGACGGCCCTTTAGGATTTTTGTTTGGTTTTTGTCCCGGAATAGCCAAAGGGGGAGATTTGTAAGGACACAAATTTCCAATTGAGTCCATATGTAGTTTTGGCTCAATTCTGGACAAAAACATTTATTCATAGGATAGTATTTAATTGTAATATTCTCAAGCCTATGAAGTGTTTGTTGAAGACGTAGCGGCAAAGAATATAAAGCTTCATAAAAAATGCCGGTTTGCGTGCCTCATTTCTACGTCATCAACTAATGGTTCCATGCTCCCAAGGTATGAATGCAATTATGTTTATATAGGAGCTTGGAACAAAGTTTGTTGGGTGTTAGGATTAAAATAAACTGCGTTTTGTTTTAAGAAAGAAATTATATAAAACTTCAAAATAAGTTCATAAAAGTTTTCTGGGCCAAAATCGAATTTTACAATCTTTCTGGTCGTTCGTTAGATATGTCGTTCGAACGAGTTTTTTTTGTTCGAACCAGATGTCATTCGAACGAACCTGCTAATGAGTTCCCACTGTCGTTAGAAATGTCGTTCGAATGAGATTGTCGTTCTAACGAGATTTCCAACGAGCTTCTAACGAGTTCAGACTAGAGCGTCGTTAGAAGTCTCGTTCGAACGAGACTTCGTTCGAACGAGCTGTCAGGCGGGAACAGTTTTTGGTAGTTTTTGGCCCACTTCCCCACTTGTTTTTTAACCAACTTTTTCAGACTTAATAATGTGCGGGAATGACATTTTCGAAATTAACTTTTCCAACCTTGTTTATCTCTTAGAGAGAATTTGAGAGCAAAATTTGTTTAGGAAAATATTCATGTTTTTGAGTGTTATTTTTTTAGAGAAAATATTTTTCACACTCTAGTTTACACCCAAATGAGTTATTCCAAGTTCATATATGCTTATCAATTGCGTGGAGTTTTGGCACCGATTTATCTCTACCGAATTCAAGAAGAGAAGTTTTGGTTTGCTTCTACATCCATCAAAGAAGAAGACTTTTTGTTGTGATTCTACCCACTTGGAGAAAGGCTCCATGCTAGGGTGACGGTGACCATATAAAGTCCTATCGGTGGATTCCGAGACCGAAGTGGTGTTCCGAGGTTGTCCGCTAGGAAGAGGTTTCTACGAGAAGAAGCGTCGAGGCTTGAGAGGGATCGAGTCAGTCGTTGTAAGTCTATCTGTCTTGTAATTGTAATTTCGTATCTAGTGGACTTGTGGCTAGGGCCGTCTGAGGTTGTTTCCCATCTTGGGTTTTTCCTCGTACATCTCGGCGTAGTGTGATATTGTTTATTTTATCTTGCATCATAACGTAGAACGCATGCTTAGACTATTTGAAGATAAAATTCGATTTAAATTATCACACTCAATTTAATTTGGACTTATATTAAATGTTGGGTAATGTTTAATTAATTCAAGTCTTTTGCTAAAATTTGGTTTCGCCTAACTTGCTTATATTGATAAATATGACTTAGGCAAATTCTAGGACTTGGATTAATGAATTGATTTATCTTGTTTTATTAAACTAAAATCCGATTTTGTTTAATGGTTAAACCATCAACTTTCAACGCTTCTGCATCATCTCTTGACTTTATACAAAAAGAAATTACTTGCGTTTACAAAAATGGGTCAACTCGGCCTGACCCGAATTTGACCCGACCCGATCCGTCACAATTATTCTGTCCGATCCACTTTTAACCCATCCAAATTTATTCGTATTCATTTTTAATCCGTCCATAATCATCCATTTTCATGACTAAGGAAGAAGTACACATAAAATGCCTCTTAGACACTTTTATACTTCACCAGAATCCCCAGCCGCTTTCTCCTGCTGATTTGACTCGATCCACTTATTCAACACGATCAACTAATTCAACTTGCTCACCTGCAATACCTTAAAGTGTAGCACTATGGCAAAAACAAAAAAATGACTTTTCATAAACTGACTTGCTTGCTAACTCTCGATTTTTTGATGAAACTCACTTTTCAGCCTATTTCATATCCTTCCTCCCGTAATGGAATTATCCTTTGCCTTTCAAGCCATTAGACATTTATATATTTATGGTAAAGAAGTACACTTAGAGGTCCTCCACATGGACTATCTTTGTACTTCATTTTACTTTTTTATTTCTCTTTCATCTCCAAGAGGCCCTCCTCACACTAAATCTCCACAAAACATAATTTATCTGCCAACATTTCACTCAAGATGATATCAAATCTATCCATTGTAGGTAACCTCACCTCTGTTGTTGAATAATATAAAGATCAACCATTTTTCTTTCTTTGTTCATGATTTTTTTTTGTCTGTTAGTGTTGATCCGGAAAAAACTATGGCAGCAGGGAAACCCATTAAAAAAAGATAGTAATTAAAACAAGAAACCCATTAAAGAAAGAAACCCATACAAGTTTGTGTATTATATTCATTATGGAGGTTTGGGTATATCAAGTTTTTTTAACATACTAACCTTTTTTAATATAATAGTGAATATATGCTACCATGTAATCGGTTTAAGCTGGTATACATGGCTTTTATGTAGAATAATTTTGAAGATGTCTTTAAATAGCATCGGCTTAAGCGTATAAGTTTAAAACCCAGTTCAGTGTGGTTAATTTTTGGTCTATAAAGAACTCTGTTTTTAGCATTCTTTGTTTTCAGTTCCTACCTACATTCGTATATTAATGAAATTTACAATTCCTCCCTACATTAAAACCAACTTCTTAAATATATTTAGCAGTAAACTCAGCTTTTAGCATTCTCTCGATTTTTAGCATTCTTTGTTTCTTGGTTGGGAGATGTGAGAATGTGTGAGGGTCTTTGTTGGTAACATGTATAGCAGGTGGGTTTGACTAGCTAGTTCCGGGTTGGTGTATAACATGTATATACGAGAATATTTGTTCGTAACGTGTATAGCATTTATCTCAGAGTCTTGCCTAACTCACCACAATAAAAGGGAAGTGACTAACATTTGGGCGTGTTTCTGAGAGTCTGCTTAGCTCACCAGCATACAATTCAACTGACTTATCAAGAGACCACTGCCATCAATATAAGATGGCTACATAGTGACCATTTCTTTTCTAACTCTAGCTGGGAAACAAACAAAAAGTTATACTTTGTTGTTTACTGGGTTTTAGAATGTCCATATATACAATAACCAGTTTAATCAGTTTTTCTGTAAACCCAGTTTTACATTAACGTTATTGAACCACGCCTGGTATGTTTATGAACTGAAGATGTTTTTTCATTTAAGTTTTTGAACCAACTAACTCTCATTTGCCATTTGTCTAACTCTCATGTTTTCATTTATGAACTGAATCATGAAGTCTCAACACCTCATTATATTTATCATATATAACCAACTCTCATTTTTCATTTTTGAACTAAAACATCTGACTGACTCATTTTTCATTTATATTTTTAACTCATTTATGTTTTTGAACTGCAATGTTACTCATTGTCATTTATGTTTCATTTTTCATTTATAATGTAGTCCAGAAAACTTCGACCCTTGGAGGCATAAATTCTCCAGGGATAGTAATTAAATTCTTAAGGGCAACCTCATATTTACAAACAAGTATTTTCTCCACATTCTTTTTATTTTATGACATTCTTAGTTTTTTTTTTATTCAGATTACGTACTTATTTTGAAGTAGCGTTTTAATGTGCCTAGGTCCTATAAGTGAGTTATTTTCTTAGTTTTGGTGTTTGACTGTGCTTCTATAGGTGAGTTCTTTTCTTAGCTTGAAAACACACGAAATGGGACTCTATTTCGAAGCTTGAAACCACACGAAATGGGTCTCTGAGATTGAATATGTGTTTGGTGATTTCTCTCTCCCTCTCTCTCTCTCTTTCACACACACACACACACACACACACATACCACATGCCCCTTTTTTTTCCCAGGTATAGTTTGTGGCATTTATTGCTGGGGTCGGTGTGTCCAAGCCGCAATGGAATAGATCGTGTTAGCTGTTTAGGATGGAAACTGATTTTGTTGGGTTTTACGACATAAGTTTTTTGGATACAGATCTATTGTTTGTTACAAACAAAATGTCAGTATTCTAATTTATGCACATTTATTGATATGACCAAGTGGAAGCGACACATATTTTTTTTACCAAACATAAATACAAATACAATCTAACGTGTTTATTTCGATTGACTTTGTGTTTGGTAAAAAATAATAAAATTTTGAATTTTTTTTGGTAATTTTTTTTATTATTTGTGTTTGGAAAAAAAATTGTGTTGTCACTTTTACTTAGCCATTTTCGTGTTTTATAAAAAAAAATTACGTATTGGGTCTAATTTTAATTCAGTCGTGTTTTCGTTTTTGTAAATAAATTAAAATAATATTTCGACGTGTCGCATTTTATTGGATTGTGTTCGAGTTTTAATTGGGTCGTGTTGTCACTTTTACTTAACCATTTTTGTGTTTTGTAAAAAAACATTACGTATTGGGTCTAATTTTAATTCAATCGTGTTTTCGTTTTTGTAAATAGATTAAAATAATTTTTCGAAGTGTCGCATTTTATTGGATTGTGTTCGTGTTTTAATTGGGTCGTATTTGCGCTTGGGAAAAAAATACAATGACACGTGTTATGGTGACAAATTTTTCTTCCGTGTTAAAAAAAGTACACTAGATAAAATTCATCTATAAACATTTTTTGGGTATATATTTTATTTTTATTCATGTGTTGTATCCTATAGTCACGTAATGTACCAAAAATATTATGCATGGGCATATTGAGAATTGATAAGTGTGTCGCGAATTAAGTATAAGTTTATTGCAATTACGAAAAAATTTGTGCAAAATTACATATTCTTGGGCAATAAAAAAACAGAGGCACCGTAACGAATGTGTAATCGTGCCATCGACATGGGCGTAAAAATGAGTTTCACTAATCGTAACATGTTCATGTTAACGAATGTGCCATCAGGCGTTCTTTGAACTTGCACAATATTTTTTAGGTTTGAAGTGTAAACCCTCAAAATTTGTGTTCCAACTGTAAATTAATTGTTTGTAAATTGTACTAAACTAGTCATTGGTATTTTTTTATTATACCTGGCTTACAATATAAATTATTAGAGTTTGATAATTTTTCATTAACTTATAATTTCTTCTCAATTCGTTTAATGTTATCACAATCTCAGTAAAGTTATAAAATTTGGTTCGTTAATGTTTGAAATGTTATAATATAAAAATACTAATTGTAAATCTAAATTCGGCCTTTTTAAGAGACAAATGCACCGTATTAAAATTGTGACCATGCCTCAAGCATTGGATCAATATGTTAACGGTCCCATCAACACGGATTACACTTACCCTTGACAAGTAAGTCTACCATGGGATGACCAATAATATTGATATTTGCACTATTGGCAAAATGTTTAAAGTGCACAATATCATGGGAATAAATTTATCGCAGGAACAAATTTATCGTCATTTCAGCCGAATGAGTTCAAAATATCCTAGGAATAAATTTATCGTCGTGCTATTAGCACGGGTAGATCCTAGTGTGTGTGTGTGTGTGTGTGTGTGTGTGTGTGTGTGTGTGTATTATACAAGGTTCTAAAAAAACTTGGGGCGTGTTCGAGGCGTGGAGGCCAAGCCTTAAGCCTTAGAAGCCTAGGCGGGCATTAGGCATAAAAATGTGTGAAAAGGCGTTTAGGCCTTCTTAATATATCTTAATATTTTTTAACCATAACAACGCTATTAAAATACTAAAACTGTACATATCATAGTAATATGTTTGAATATTTGCAAATTAAAATACTATTTGATTCTTTTGGATGAGGTAATGGTCCGGTTTGTAAAAAAAATCTTTAAAAGGTAATATCGTTTCACTAAAGCATCATTGTTTTTTAAAAAAAGTGCGCCTTAAGGGTTTTACCAAGAAAAGCGTAAAAATCTTAAGACGGTACGTTTCTTCCAAGCGTCAAGCCTAGGGGTGCCTAAACGGAGCGTAGGCATATTTTTTAGAACAGTGATATTATACGAGCCTTTCAAACGTGGTTAAAAAATGTATGTAAATATATAATATTATAAAAGGTTTCAGATAAAAAAATAACAGCTATAAAAAAAATTAAAGAAGTGCCATTAAAACAGAAAATGATCAAAGGGCTTTACCACTTTGTAAAAGACATAAGATAAGAAGAGAAAGATTTCGTCGAAAGATTTGCTGATAAGGCTAGCGCGGGTTCCAAGGAAGGAAGAAATGCCTTACATCAAATATCGCAAGGATCATTCAATCCATAGGAGTGAACTGCCCAAGCATTAAAATTATATGTATATATATAATCCTATAATATTACATATATAACAAAAAGAAAAATGTACATATCTTTATAATATATATTACATGTTAAATATATGAGTAACAGTGAAGAAAAAAAATAGGGCCTAATTGGAACAGCTCTCAAAGATATAAAAATAATGTGATTAACAGATTTATATTGTTCGACTATTTCTAGCGTGGTCGGTTGTATACAGTTTTGAATATATGCAAAGTTTATGTATGATGGACTTTCCAAAGAGTAAATGTGTATGATTAATATAGAACAAAATTTTCAAACCAAGTTTTAATAAAATAATACATCAAATACTCAATAAATAAAGGGTACGTGTTTGCTCAAAATAATTATTATCATAAAATCATTTGCAAGAAAATAGCACAATCTTATGTACAAACTTCTCGGTCCATGTTAAACAAAACAGGAATTCCAAAAAAAATTATTGTTGGTACGTGTATAAAAAAATGTTTTAACGTTTTAAAAACAAATTTTTTTTTTAACCAAATAAATTTATATAAACTTTATGAAATATTTGTTTGGAAACATCAAAATCAAAAAGTTACCTTAAACTAAAATGTACGTTAATATTAATTAGGATACTTAAATATTAAATAACTAATTAATTATATTTTCGTTTAATACATTGTTTTATGTGTACTTCTTGTTCATTCATATAAAAAGCGGGGTGTGACAAGTTGGTATTAGAGCATGTTTTAAATTTAAACATATCGTCGAATTAGAATTCTATGCGGAAATAGAAATAGGATATTAGTTATTTTTATCTTTTTCGTGACTTCTTTTATTATTATTATTATTATTATTATTATTATTATTATTATTATTATTATTATTATTATAAGGTAACTCCATTTTGTAGCGTCGATACGTGGGACATGTTATTATTCAATGTTTATGTTGAGCCAAACAAACGCTGGGAAACTAGAGTTTGAGAGAAGGCATTAGCAAAACTATGAGAGATGATTCGTACAGTCGAGGAGGATTGGGCAGGTGTGAGTAATGATGTTAAAAAATTGGTACTGACAAATAGAGTTATGGGCGATATGCAAGTTATGAGGAAGGTTGATGATTATGTGAATGATCTAGTAATCTTTCGAGAAGCTATAAATCTTGCACTTATAGATAATCCGTCGACTCCACCTATGTACCCCGATGCCACATCAAATAGTGAAGTACATGGTGATAAATCTCTTGGTACTACCGATGACTCGACTTATGGTTCTTCGGACAAGGGAAATTATTTAGTCAGTCCAGAATCCATTTCTAGTAATGAAGTCGTTATTCCTACTTAATAATCCAAGTTAAAAAGTTATCTCCTAATGTAGATAAGTATAATAAAGTATTGTAGATAGTGAGCCATACTAAACCATAAGAGATTAATTAACTACTATAGCTGCACTAATGTAGTAGTAGTTTATGATATATAACTCCGATGTATCATATAACTTATCATCTATAATATGATAGGCTTGTGTCATATCTTTGTTTATGATTATTATTATTAAAACTATTATATTATATTTTAGGATGGTTAGTACTCGTATTCCCTCCGTTGGAACTAAAACTAAACAGACTCTAACTGAAGGAATTATGCGATGTCTTAAAGAACTTACTTATTTAGCCTGACAATTACAAATTACTCGTTCTACTCCAGAGGACATTTCCAAAGGAATTCGTAGGATGAATGCCCTTGAAGAATTCTTGAGACAACGACCTCCATCTTTTCTTGGAAAGGAAGGTACCAGTGAAACTGGGCAATGGATACGTCATATTGTGAAAATTTTAAATGGAGCAACTATAGCTACTAATCTTCGAGTAACTTTTACAGCCTATATGTTTGAAGGTGAAGCTAATTTCGAGTGGAAAGCAGTGTCACATAACCAGATTGTTGTTAATTTTACCTGAGAGAAATTTGAGGAGATTTTCTTCAAAAAAGTATTTTTTTCGAGGCTGAGCGAGATCAACAAACAGTTGATTTCTTAAAATTGCAATAAGATAATCTATCGGTAGCCCAATACGGGACCAAATTTTACAAATTTTCTCATTATGCCCTTGAATATATAGATATTGAGGTGAGTAAGTACAAGTAATTTGAAATAGGATTAGATCCACGAATTAAGAATTCGACCGCTCCTTTACAAATTCGTGAGTATTCTTAACTTAGCGACGTTGCAGCAATTGTGGAACGCTATTCTTATGTCGTAATACGACCTTTTCCCTTGTTACCAGAAGTAATCATATTACTAGAATCCCATATCATTCTTAATCTTACCCTTATTCAAACTCAAATGGATAACTTTATCCCAGATTCATTATAACCCAACATATTCAATGATCCATTGTCATGAGTGTCACGAAGTAGGACATATCCAGACACGGTTTCCTTAGTCAAAATTTATTCTAATACGTCGTCAGTTAAACAAACCCTCACAAAATCCATAATCAACCTAAGACAAATTCTGCTAAGGGAATTGTGTTAACCCCGAGTTGTGGAAAGAATTCTGCCATACTAACTACATAGAATTATCATGACGTGATAGAAGGTATGATATTTTTTCAACATTTTTCGACACATATTTTGTTTGATTCCAGATCAATACATTCTTCTATTAACCTTATACTATCTAAATTATTGCAGTTATTACCTATATATTTAATTGCTCCATTGGATATTGAATTACCACCAGGGGAAATCAATACACCAACGCAAGGTTATAACAATTGTAAAATTCAGCTTGGTCTAGGAACACTCCTTATTAATTTGATAATTTTAGATATTTGTGGTTTTGATATTATTATCGAAATGGATATTTTGTCAAGACATCATGCTTATATCGATTGTCAAGCTAAGAAAATTTATTTTCGAAATGTAGATAATTATTCTTTTGTATCTCAAGGATTAGGTCCATTTGAACCCTCAAGTTTCCAGATCCAGATCTCTTCTTTAATTCCATATATGTTGTAACAATCCGAAGATGTTTTTCCTGAGGAATTACCAGGATTTACCCTTCTAGAGAAATCGATTTTAATATCAATCTTTATCCTAATACACCTCCTATTTCGACACCTCCGTATCGAAAGTCTCCTTTAGAACTTCGATAAGTCCGTACCCAACTAGATGATCTCTTCGAAAAAGTTTTTATTCGACTAAGTTCATCTCTTTGGGGAGCTCCGCTTTTATTTGTCAAAAAATATAATGGAAGATTTATATTATGCATAGACTATTGTAAATTGAACTCAGTAACTATTAAGAATAAGTGTCCTTTATCCCGAATAGGAGATCTATTTGATCAACTCCGAGGAGCAAAGGTCTTTTCTAAAATACATTTATGATCTGGTTATCATCAATTATGCATTGCAGAAGAAGATATTATGAAAACTACTTTTCGAACCCGTTATGGACATTTTGAATTTACCATAACGTCATTTGAATTAACCAATGCACCCGCAACTTTTATGGATCGAATGCATAGAATCTTTAGGCCTTTTCTTGATCAATTCGTTATCATTTTTATTGAAGATATTCTTATTTATTCTCATAATCTAGTAGAACATACCCAACATCTAGACGCAGTCTTAATCACTATTAAAAACCATCGGTTATATGCTAAAAAGAGCAAATGTGATTTTTCAATGAAGGGAATAAATTTTTTAGGATATGTGATTTCTAAAAATGGAATCCAAGTCGATCGAGCCGAAATTTTAGCCATTTTAGAATGGAAAAATCCTACCAATATTATTGAAAAGGTTCTAAAAAATGTGAGGGCATGACTGAGGCGTGGAGGCCAAACCTTAAGTATTATAAGCCTAGGGGGCTTAGGTGTAAAAAAGGCGTGAAAATGCGTTTAGGCCTTTTTTTAGTACATTTTAACATTTTTAACTATAACAAGGCTATTAAAAATACTAAAATGGTACATACCTTAAAATATGTCTGAATATATGCAAACTAAAGTACTATTTTTTTTAAATACTAAGGAAAGATTCACATTTTTTGGGACAAGAGGCTGAGAGTTTTGGGATACTATTAGTCTTTTGATTATTTTGAATGATACATTGATCTGATTTTTAAAAAATCTTTAAAAGGCGATATCGTATCACTAAAGCATTTTTATTTTAAAAAAAAGTCGTCCTTCAGCCTTTTACTAAAAATAAGGCGTAAAAAGCTTAAGGCGGGGAGTTTCACCCAAGCCTCAAGCCTAGGCGCGCCTTTTAGAACACTCTGAAATAAAATATTTTCTAGGATTAGTTGGATATTTTTGTCATTTTATAGAAGGGTTTTCTCGCATTGCTTTTCCATTTTTAAAGCTAACTAGGAAGGAAGTTCCATTTATATGGACTGATGAATATAATCAATCATTCCAAGTGTTGAAGGAAAAATATACTACTGCTCGTATCCTCACTATTTCTTCTAGTGGCATAAGCTACGATGCATATATCGACACTTCATTACAAGGGTTAGGATATGTGCTAATGCATAATGAGAAAGTTAAAGAGTATGGATCACGATAACTCAAAACTCATGAACGTAATTACCATATTCACTATCTTGAATTAGCCATTGTAGTTTTTGCATTAAAAATTTGGCGTTGTTACCTTTATGGTGCAAATTTCCAAGTCTTTTCAGATCATAAAAGTTTGAAATATATCTTTATCCAAAAGGACTTGAATTCAAGACAATGACAATGGATGGAATTTTTGAAATATTACCGATTTAAATTAAATTACCATCCAGGCAAAGGCAATGTACTAGCTGACATTTTAAGTCAAAATCCAGAAGGAAGACTCAAGACTTTAATTTCCTATGATATTTCTGCTACCATAGAGAAATATGACATGTGGTTGACATCCCTTTTCGTGAATTTTTTTAATATTATTGCTTATCTTGAGTTGAGAGAGAAAATCTTAGTTCAACAAACCCAAGATTCCTTTGTACAAACCTTATATAGTGATATTAGTGACCAAATATGAGAAATGATATCGAAAATTTTGTAAGGAAATGTCTTAATTATCAACAAGTAAAAATAGACCACCAACACCCTGGCGAACTCCTCCAACCCTTATATAGTCCCTAGTGGAAAATGGGATCATATTACTATGGACTCTATCAGTGGACTACTTTGTATGTCCCAAGAATATAATTCCATATGGGTAATAGTAGATCAACTCACCAAATCTGCTCATTTTCTATCTTTAAATACCACCGACTCATTTCAAAAGCTTATCAAGCTATATATTTGTGAAATAGTTCTATTACATTGAATTCCTCTATCCATCATATCAGACAGAGATTCTCATTTGTAGGAAAGTTTTAGTGGGCATTGAAAACCGTAATGGGTACTAAACTTCATTTAAGTACCACATTCTACCCATAAACGGATGGACAATCAGAATGTACAATCCAAACTTTAGAGGATATGTTATGTGCTTGTACATTAGATATGTTTGACAATTGGATTGTATATTTACCCCTTGTTAAAATTTCATATAACAATAGTTATCAAGTCAGTATTAAAGTTGCTCCATTTAAAGCTTTATACGAAAGACCGTGTAGATCAACTATATGTTGGATAGAATCTAGAAATAGTAAATAATTTAGTCCCCAAATAATACAGGAAATCAGTGTGAGAATACAATAAATTCGAGAAATATTGTAGACAGCCTAGAATCGACAAAAAAGTTATGCAGGCAAATGTCAAAAACCCTTATAGTTTCAAGTCAATGGCCAAGTATTTCTGAATGTTTCTCCTCATAAAGGAATTTTATGCTTTGGAATGAAAGGAAACTTAGTCCCAGATATATTGGACCTTTCAGAATTTCTAAATGAATTGGCGTCGTAGCTTATTAATTATAATTACCTGTGGAATTATCAAATATTCACAATATATTTCATGTGTCTCAGTTACGCCAATATATTTCTAATGGGTCTCATACCATTACATGGCAAGACATTCCTATCGAACCAAACCATGAATTTGAAGTACGCCCTATTCAAATTATGGATCGTCAACTGAAGTACCTCAAAAATAAGGAAAATCCCTTAGTTAAAGTACTCTGGAAAAATCAAAATCAGCAAGAAGCTACATGGGAACCAGAACAAGCAATGAAAGATCAATACACCGATTCATTTTAAGGTAAATTCAAGCATAATTTTTTTTAAGTAGGTAGACCGTAATAAACGGGATTTTCAAAACCGACCTTAAACACCTACGATTGCTATTTTAACCCTTATAAAGTATAAAATTCAAAAATCTTCTAAGAAGAAAGAAACTATACATGATGCCCTAAAATTTTACTGAACAGGCCTAGACTCCCTGAAGTCTTAATAATTATAAAATAGTCCCACAAAACTTCAAAGTAACATAACTTGACTTATATTTCACTCATAAACCTCAACTTTATATCAAATTAATCTTTTAGAGTTCAATTTTTATAAAATTATAATTTTAGCCCTTGAGACTTTTTAAAATTACATAAGTACTCCTATACTTTATGAAAAGTATATTTTTAAGGCTATAAGTGTAAATACATGACCAACCAAGGACCAAACACGAAATATTTATTAATTTTTAAAACTCTCTGTCCAAATAAGCCCCCACCTAAGCACAAACAACCAAGAAGCACATTTGTACACCATGCACACATGTAAAGAACAAAAACCTAAGTTGAAAACCCTATTATAACTGCTCAAATCCATATCTTTATTCCACTAATGAACTTACCTACTAGTATACTATTAATACCCCACGAAAACCTCAGTTGAAACGCACCCAGCCAGAAGTTCCAAAACTCAAAATCTTCACTCCAAACAGACACTCTATGATTTTATGTACTATATTCAGTTCTTTTTATTTCAATTGTTTTCTGTGCAATTATAATGTTATAATATCTCAAAATCGTAGGAAATTTTAAGTCGAAAATAAGCTTTAGGTGAAAAACATGAAGTTTCCACCATTAAAGCTTGAGCTCCAATGGTGAACTTCCAAATATCAATCAAAACTCATGTTTAAAGCTTGGAGTGTCTTCATTAATACCTGGGTAACTCGAGTGTAATGATCAAATGTCATGAATGTGCATATTAAGCTCGGATTGATTGAATGTGTATTTTGAGCCAAAAAACTAAAAATTTTAAATTCTCCATGTATAATCCATCTCAACCTGTGAAATCAAAACCAAACTACTCCTATATATAGCATAAATCAAACAATGTTCATAAGAATCACTGCCATATCCTTAAAATCCATGAATGTTATGTCAAATTTTTAAAAAAGAATACAATTATGGAACTTAAGATATACTGCATCACTACACCAAATCTGCTTAATTGTCACGATCATTGACCTTGACAAATTCAACTTGTCAAGGTCAATGACCGTGACAATTCAGGACGAGATAACTTTTTTTGTCACGGACGTGTCACGGTCATTGACCGTGACAAGTTCGTTAGAATTGTCACGATCGTATCACGGGCCATAATCGTGACACGTTTAGTCACGGTTAATAACCATGATAAAGCCTTGACCCTTTTTAAAAAAATTGTCACGGTCATTAACCGTGACAAGTCCGTGACAACTCTTGTCACGGACTTATCACGGTCAATGACCGTGACAATTCTGAAAAGAATTTAAAAAAAAAATGTTGGGCAGTATGGCCACTGCCACTTCCCAAATAAAATAAAGATAATGCAAATATATATTCAAAATAGAAACAATATACATGACGATATAATCCATAATATAATTCAAATGTACCAACTTAAAAATAATGTCACTATTTGTCTGGGGTAAATGTGAGGAGGTGAGTAGGCCACACGATATACGAATTGACACACACACTAATATACATTGTGTCGCATTGTTCGTGCAACCACAATAGGTATTTCTCCTTCTCGGGTATCACATGCGTAACGATCACTTTGGACTCGATCTCTTGAAGCTCACGTGTATGAACTATTTCACCCTGGATGATATTCGGGTTCCTCAACCCCCGCCCTATCCGCTGGCCATCAAATACGTCCAATATGAACATGCTCGGCCAACCAAGTGTTGACATCGGTCTGTTGAAGGGCGCCAAATAGGGAAGTGTATCATCAAAGTACGCACGTGTCGGTGATGAAGCGACGAGGTCCACATCCTCGTCATTCTGTGCCTCGTCCTCCCGCACCTCCTCCTCCATCGCCTTCTCCTTCCCTTTTCCGTTACGGTCTCCGCCCAACGTACGCTTCATGAATGAGTACATATCTTGGACCGTCGCCTCCAAACGGGACAGCTTCGCATCATGTGAATCCACCGTTCGAGCCAACCCGGTGTCGCTCATGTCCAATTCGATGATCCTAGATTTGGCCACCCGCGAGCTCACCCCTCTTACCCTCCCCTTGCGATCAGAGCCAAGCACTTGGCTGAGTGCGTCTGTGGACAAAGATGCCTTGTCGGCATCACACTGCGACTCATGCACTTCCTTAAGATTTGCCTGAAACGACAAAAAGCACATGATTCGTAAAATAAGTAAATGAAAAAATTATAACGTAATTAACAAAAAGTAAACTATTGAATTACTTACAATCGTGGACGCGACGCTCGGGGACACCTCCTTGTCCTTCCCCTTCTTCGTCCGAAGAGCCACATAAGTATCGAGCCTATGTGGCTTACCCCCAGGGCCACTCCCTACCCCCTGAAATAAAATAAAGTAAAATTAGTATCGGCCCCGCAAAGTAAAATAATGCGAAATAATATATTTCTGTAGTTATAGAAAAATTAAATCTTACCTTCATCCTATGATCCACCTCGGCATAAGACGTCCGGCCGGAGTAGTGCACGTCCGTCTTTTTTGCCCGATTTTCCCTCCCCAATTGGCGAGATGCCAATTGTCCCTCCCCGATCTCATTGTCAATGAACTTTTGCCATTGTGCCAATGAGATCGGCTCCTACGGCGGGACAGATTCACGCCATTGGATAATGGACTCCCATATTTTTTCAAAGTACCTTGTCCGCATATTTTTCTTCCATGTCTTGTGTTGCTCCCTCAAATGCTCCAAGACGGAATCGCGTAGCTTTGGATCCAAGTTCAATTGTTCCTGTCCAACAAATACAATGTTAGTTGCGAATAAATATAAATATAAATATAAAATGAAATTCAAATTCAAATTCAAATATTCATATAAATATATATATATTACCTGTAGTGCCACCCAAACAGCTAACTTGAGCTCATATGGCACCTCCTTCCAACTCATAAACCCCGGGTCGATGATCGTCTTTAGCAGCTCAAGGGATCTCGTTAATAGCTCCGACTTGTTCTCAATGGTAATCCCAAATTTGCCATATTTGGGGAGCCTAGGGGCCGAGGAGCCCTCGCCGCTTCCGCTACCACCGAGCCCAGACGACATCATCATCCTCGCCTTATTACCTGAAGGAGACATTTGCTATAAAAAAAATGTTATTAGTACAGATAAAAAAAAATTAGAAGAAGACATGCAAATATGTACAATTACTACAAATAAAAATGAGCACTAGTTATTAATTTACTTTCATACACCCCATCCCCCACCACACACACGTACACGCACACGTAAAACTATACAATTAAAATTACAATTAAAGCTATACAATTTATTAATTAAAGCTATACAATTGTTTAGATTGCCCCACCACACACACACACACACACACACACACCCCCCCCCCCCCACCCCACCCCCTGCCCCCTCCCCCCGCCACACACACACGCATATACTATATATATAGTGTTCAATATACAAAGTAATTTTCAAAAAAAGTTGAAAAATCCCACCCCCATATGGACAATAATCCAGTGGTCAGGCCACTTTTAAAATTAACCAACCCAACATTTACTAAACAAAATAATCCAACAGTAATGTCAACAACAAATTTGTATCCCGTACTCCTTCTAAATCATCATTCAATTAATTCATTTCATCAATTTAACTAACAATTAAAGTATACAATTATTATTTTACTAATTTACAATGAGGGGCAATCCTACTTTCATATGAAATGGGCATTAATTATTAATTTACTTTCATCTAAAACTATACAATTAAAATTACAATTAAAGCTATACAATTCTTTATATTGCCCCATCACACACACACACACACCACCACCACCACCCCACCCCTGCCCCCTCCCCCCACCACACACACACGCACATAATATATATATATTGTTCAATATACAAAGTAATTTTCAAAAAAATTTGAAAAATTACACCCCCATATGGACAATAATCCAGTGGTTAGACCACTTTTAAAACTAACCAACCCAACATTTACTAAAAAAAATAATCCAACAGCAATGTCAACAAAAAATATGTATCCCATACTCCTAATTCATCTACTAAATTAATTCATTTCATCAATTAAACTAACAATTAAAGTATACAATTATTAATTTACTAATTTACAATGAGGGGCAATCCTACTTTCATATGAAATGTGCACTAATTATTAATTTACTTTCATCTAAAACTATACAATTAAAATTACAATTAAAGCTGTACAACTTTTTTTTTTGAAAGCTACACACACACACACACCACACCCCCACCACCACCACTCCACCCCCTGCCCCCTCCCCCCGCCACACACACACCCCCCACACCCTGCCCCCCTCCCACCACCCCACCCCTGCCTCCCTCCCCCCACCACACCCCCACCACACCTGCACACACACACACACACACACACGTACACACACAACCCACCCTGGCCCCCTCCCCCACCACACACATATATAGACACACATATACATATACACACATACACACACATATATAAATGAAAGAGAAAGAGAGGGAAAAAACATACCTTAGAGAGATAGAGCTAAATTCGCTTAGAGAGAGAGAGAGGGAGGGAAAACCAAAAATCGGTAGGAAAAAAAAAAGGCTAGGGCTTATTTTACTGACAACATTGTCATGGTCGTGTCAAGGTCCTTGACCGTGACAATTATACAAAGAATTGTCACGGTCTTGTCACGGTCAATGACCGTGACACAAAACGCGTGTTTGTTGTCACGGTCAATGACCGTGACAAGGGTGGCCGGCTGAAAGGTGACAATTTGACAATTTTGGTGTAGTGTATCTCAATCCACAAAACTTGTTTATTCAGATTCCTTATGAAAAAATAGGTTGAGTTTGTTTTGAAATCCTATCAGATGGTTTAGAAATGAAGTAGTTATTCAAGGTCAAAAAATATAATCCCTAAAGTTAACTATCGAGGGGAAGAAGATGATCTCTTTTACCAGAAACCTTGACCTAGCGCGTGGCCAATTAGAATTTTCTAAAATATTTTTCAATATTTTTATTTTATTTTTTTGGTCAAAATGACATAACATACGTCCATATTTGTAATAACCTAGCCTAAATTATGGAAAAATGAGGTTTTAACTTAAGTATATTTTTCCAAAATTGTAGTTTGACCCCTCCTAACTTTTCTATCTTATGAATTTGATCCCCAAACCTTGTCTATAAATATTTCAAAATATTTTAAGACAAAAAGTCTGTTTCACCAAAGTTTAAAAATGATCTTAAGTTCAGTATTTTAAAGTCCCAAAGTATTTATAATTAAACCCCCAGAACTTTAAAAGATATAGTTTTTGTATAAGCTGACATACCTTATCCCAAATACTTAAATACCCAAAAATTGTATACAGAAAATTAATTTTAGCTCCTCCCAATGTCCTCTTATGATATATAAATCCGTACGATATACCAAGTAGAGACAGATACCGATTATCTATTTGCGTATGTGACTGTGTGGGCAGAGAATAAGCCAGATAGGGAGCAAGGAGTGGTGCTTTTCAATTTTTTGCATTATAGTTTGTACTAAAAAAATTTATCTCTCCCCTGCGGTGGTACAACCCTATGTAAATTAATTTAATAATGAATAAAGACATGTTAATTCGCCTTAACTTTAATTCATTACTTTATGTGTACTTTGTATTCATTCATACCAAAAAGCAGGGTGTCAGAGGGGGGGATATCGAGCACATATATGAGGGACTTTTATGATTTCATTGATGAGATAGAATTATTGGATCTATCGTTTAAGGGTTGGGTGTTCACCTGGTCAAGTAATAGGGACGACCGTTCATTATCTTGGTTATATCGATTCTTACTTCTCAAGGTTGGGAGGAAATTTTTTCGAGGGTGATTCAGTCTTGTTTGCCCTTGGTGACCTCGGATCACACTCTGATTCTGTTAGAGTGTGATGGTTAGATGGTAGGGAGGACCCCCTTCAGGTTTGAAAATATTTGGCAAAAAGAAGTGGACTTTTTAGATAGGGTCAACGAGTGGTGGAAAAGGTATGTGGTGGAGGGCAATTCTAGATATATATTTGCGATGAAGCTTTCTCTTCTTAAGGAAGATAACAAAGGGTGGAAGAAAGAGGTTTTAAGGAATATGGGGGACCTTATAGAGAGATACATGGAGGAATTAGGGTTCTCAATAAGAAGGAAGATATGGGTGATATTACAGGGGAAGAGAAGTTGTTGAAAAAAGGAGGTAGGGAGGAGGTTAATTTAGGAAGAAATTAGTTAGAGGCAAAAATCGAGGGCATTGTTGTTAAAATAAGGAGATAGTAACACTAAATTTTTCCATAAAATCGCTAACTCTCACCGTTGCTTTAAACATATTAGGAATATTGTAGTGGGGGAATAGGAGTTTTACGAGGAGAATGAGGTCAGGGGGGACATCAAGCAGTATTATGAGAGGTTGTACATATAGGAGGAATCTTAAAGGCCCACGTTAGACGGATTACAAGTAGGAAGAATTTAGGGATAAGAAGTTGATAGGTTAGAGGGACTATTCACAGAGGAGGATCTAATACAAATTTTGAGGACTATAGATAGAGACAAGGAGCCCGGCCCAGATGGTTTCACTATGACTTTCGTTTAGCATTGCTGGTAAGTTGTGAGTGAGGATACGATAGCCTTCTTCACCGAGTTCCATGATAGGGGTTATTTTCAACTGATTCTGAATTTTGCCTTTATAATACTAATCCCAAAAAGGGTGAGCGATTTATATGAGGGATTTCAGAATGATTAGTTTAGTAGGGAGTGAATGTAGGCTTCTTACCAAGGTAATGTCAGTCAGACTTATAAGAGTTATTTACCCTCTTATTTTGGAAGCCCAAAATGACTTTGTGGGCTCTACACCACATATCTCTAGTGGTCATGGTTTTGACCTGTGACCCCCAATGTGGGTCACGATCTTCACTCGTGACAATATTAAGCATGACAAAATTTTGGGTCATGGTCTCTACCCATGACCCATAAGGGAGAACGCGGGTCAAGGTCAGCACCCATGATCAGGAAACCACGCTGGGCCACAGTCCAAGCCTGTGACCCACAAGGGAGATTTTTGGTCATGATCACCCCTCGTGACCACGGGGCGGGTCACAGTTAATAACCATGGCACTTATTTTTTATTTAATAAAATCATTTGGTCATGGGGCTAATCAGAGTCACTAACCATGACCTATATTTTTTATTTTAAAATAAATCTTTGTATCATAGGGTTGGTCACGGATAATAATTGTGACCCCAATTTTTTATTTAAAAAAAATTCTTTTGGTCGTAGTCCAGAACCTTGACCCAATAAAAAAAATTAAAGAAAAAAAATCATTTTTTTTTCATTCCAAAAAACCTGTACATTTTTCATTTTTTTTACATTTCCAGGCATATATAATTTGCCAATATGTAATAAAAGTTAACTAATGCCTAATTGCGTGAATATGTACTAATACATAACAAGTTAACTAACGCGTGCTTGTGTGAACATGTAATAAAATACAACACATGCTTGCGTGAATATGTACAACATAAAATAAAATACAATGCATTTTGCGTGAATATGTACAAATTAAATAAAAAATACAATGAATTCTTGCGTGAATATGTTCCAAATGCTTCTTCTTCATTGAGGCCTGCAAACAAAACTTAAAAAATATAACAAGTGTTAAGTAATAATGGACTTGAAGAATATCTCAAGTGGTAAGTAATAATGGACTTGAAATGTGCCACCAGTGGTAAGTAACACGTGATAAGTAACAATGGACTTCAAAAATGTCACAAGTGGTACGTAACAATGTTAAGTTGCTTATGTTCCCAGCCGACATGTGTTTTTAAGCCTAAGTCTAACTTTTTGCAGTTTTTGGTTATGTTCTCAAACTGAGCATCCCGTGACTACGTGGCTAGTTGCTACGTGTTATATTGGTCCCGTGAAAGGTGTCTGTGACTCTTGAGGGTGTGTTTTGTGGTTTTTTTGCATTTTCACCCTTCAACGACGTGTTTTTAAGCGTAAGTTAACTTTTAGCAATTTTTGGTCGTGTTCTCAAATCGAGCGTCCCGTGGATCTTGCGAGTACTTTTGATATTTTGTAGAATTGACTTTTCGATTGTCATAAGGCACATATGTAGACTCACTGCATATAGAACACTCTTCCTTCTCTTCGTGCTTGTTACGGTACAATATGAAATCATACTTGCATGCATGAATAGATTTGTACTTCAAACCCAAACCCTTTAAGATCTTCTTCATGCTAGGGTAATTGTCTAGTAACGTATTCTCTTTGTGGAGAATAACTTTAACCTACTTAAGAATTTTAGTTACTCTGTTTCCTACGAACCAAATTGACCCTCTTCTCATTTTGATATAAAGTTCAATCTCCATAAGCTTTTAACCGTATGTATTCTCGATCTTTGGGTAATTCATCATCAACTTGTTCATGGACTTGGTCGTAATGCGCATTATTTGTATCTATAAGATGGTGGTTTTGATTGTGGTGCACTCCGTAAGCATCATCAATTAGGTCGATCAAAGCACGACGGGCTATAGATTCATTCAACACCTCCACCCGGTGGGGTTCCATAACGCGGTCATGTACCGGTAACTATTTCAAAGCATATAGTATATTTTTTCCTCAAGGAATGTTCATATCTTATAGTCTTTCATCATACCCCACATTAGTAAATGCAATTCAACGTCTTCAAAATACTTAAATTTTCTAGTTATACAATGATTGCAAGAACACGAAATCTTATTACTATTAACATTTCTATTTGCATATTTAATAAATTTCCTAACACCCTTAATATGATTATCAAATACTTTATGAATATCTCCCATCCACTCTTTGTATTGTGGGAAAGCCATTTCTAATATTAAAAATTGAAAATAAATTCATTAAACATGATCAAAAAGAAATATTACAAGTAAATTCATTCAAAGAAAATTCACTTAAATGAAACAGATTTTAAGACCAAATTCAATAAACTCTATCTAAAAGAAATATTACATGCAAATTCATTCAAACAAATAGATGTTACAACGAAATTCATTAAAATATTACAAATTTCTTCATTAGAAAAAACATTGTTTAAGTAGCCGTGATCAACAAATTAGCTGGCCATGTAATATAATAATTTACATAAGCTGAAAATAATGGTCATTCCCCTTGTTCAACGTATGCAGGCTCATCTCCACAATTAGGGTATATTTTATCGACCAAAATTTGAGCTTCACCCATCACCAAAGGCTAATTGTGGACTTTTATTCTAATGAGTATGGAAATGGTAATGCATGTGCAAATAATCCAAGTATCATCCAAGTTCCACACATAATATGACTTGCCAAATTCTGGGTGCGTGGATGACAATAATGCATGAAATGTTACAGGGGTAAGCAATTATGAGGGAAATGTTCTAGCAGGAGGCATTTAGGAGGAAAATGTTTTAAAAGGAGGATAGAGGAATGTTTGAGAATCTAAAGGGGGCACTACACCAAAATGGGCAAATTGTCACCTTTCAGTCGGCCAGCCTTGTCAAGGTCATTGACCGTGACAAAAAAACACGCGTTTTATGTCACGGTCATTGACCTTGACACGACCGTGACAACTAATTGTCACGGTCATTGACCGTGACAAGGCCGTGACAAATTTAATTGTCACGGTCAATGACCTTGACACGACCGTGATAACTTTTCCAGAAAAAACCCTTTCCCTCTTCTTTTTTCCCTCCCACCGTTCCCTCCCTCTCTCTCTCGACTCGACGCTGCTCTCTCTCTCTCTCTCTGTCTCTCTCTCTCTCTCTCTCTCTCTCTCTCAGGTCCAATTTCTCTCTCTCTCTCTCTCTTCCATTTATATATATATTTGTCTGTATATTTATGTGTGTATGTGTATATATATATATATATGTGTGTATGTGTGTGCGTGTGTGGAGGGTGGGGCGGGGCGGGGTGGGGCAGGGTGGGGGAGGGGGTGGTGGAGGGGCGGCAGGGGGTGGGGCGGGGTGGAGCAGGGGGTGGTGGAGGGGGCAGGGAGTGGGGTGGGGTGGGGTGCGGTGTGTGTGTGTGTGTGGTGGTGTGTTTTGGGGGAGGTGGGGGGAGGGGGTGGTGGAGGGGGGCAGGTTGTGGGGTAGGGTGGGGTGTGTGTGTGTGTGTGGTGGGGGAGGGGGTGGTGGAGGGGGGCAGTGGGTGGGGTGGGGTGCAGTGGCGGACCCAGGATTTTTAGTAAGGGGGTGCGAAATTTTTCGAGCAATGTAGGGGTTCAGGGGCGGTAGCCCCAAAGGCAATTTTTTTAGGATTAACATTTATAAGAAAATTATACTTCAATATTGAAAATTAACTGAAAAATTACACTGAAATTTGAAAATTCTCCTAAATATTTCTAACATTGCCCCTAAATACGATACCCCTAAATATTGAACACAAAAATACAATACCCCTAATTTCTAACATACCACTAAATATTTCTAACATTTAAAGATTTGAGAAAAAAATACTCCTAACATTGAATAGTGTTAGTTTCCTAAATATTTACAAATGAACACAAAAATACTCCTAACATTGAATGATTTAAACCTTTGAAGGAATACAAAAATACTTTTTAACATTTAATTTAAAAAAATTAAACATTTGAATAAAAAAGTTTTATATACTTAACAAATAACTTACCTGAAAAACATTCTCTTCCTGGTACTTCTACTCTTCTGTTTAGGGTTTTGGTAAAATGTTTCTTCCGTGTTTTTCTATTTAAGTATAATAAATTACATACTCTGCCCCTTAGCTTTAAAACACTAACAAACAGATACACCTTCCGATCCTAGAGTTTACACATAGGCCCCAATATTACTTTTTTTGCGCATACCTGTACAGAAATTTTCGAAAACAAGGGGTGGGCGTCCGCCCACTCTCGGGACCACCTAGGTCCGGCCTTGGTGGGGTGGGGAGTGTGTGTGTGTGTGAATAGGTATAATTTTTTTCACTCCCTCTCTAACCCTCCACAATTGATTCTTATGCTAAAATCCTCGCTTACACAATATATATAGGTATAATTCACGGGCTTTAGCTAAACTAGGGTTTTATAGAGTTTCGCTCCTACTACTTGGGCAATGACTATACTAGGGACCAAAGATAAATAAATAAACTGGATTCAAAGTAAATAATAGGAAATCCCAATTTATAACCGTCTAATTTATATCCTTTATTTATTTAATCACGATTCATTCCACTAAATAATCATGATTGCACTCAAATTTAATTATTTATAAATCACTCGAAAGAATGTGTTCTTATTATTAAAGTTGATTACGGTATATTATGATTCCCCACGTTATGTTTTCGATACCCTCTTGGTTAAATAAATTTTCTACTAACCGATTTTAATGAATATTTGATCAATTCCTTGATTCTAAAACTTAATTCTATAGGATTATAAAATAGTTCATCGGTCGGGTAAACAAAACATATAAGTCTATCAAGGGGTATCACAATCCAAATTATTTCTTGGACGTGAATTCCTCCAAATTATGATCTCATACCTATTCACACAATGATTGTGAAAGAAATTTAATATCCATAACCCTAGGGATTAAGAATCTATGAACTTTTTGCAAACGATATGAGATTTCCCATGTTTAATCAAGAACATCCTTAGACTTGTAGGGAATGGGGTGGGGTGGGGTGTGTGTGTGTGTGTGGTGGTGTGTGGTGGGGGAGGGGGTGGTGGAGGGGGGAAGGGGGTGGGGTGGGGTGTGTGTGTGTGATGTTCAATTTAGTTGGTGCACAAAGTAACAGTCAAAGTAATAGTATATAATTCCAACATTTCAAACTACTTGAACATCACAAATGGATACGAACTTAAAATATAAATTAAGATAACCTTAGAATCTAATTAGGGTAAAAATATAATGGCATCAACTAACATATATGTAGGGGTGGGGTGGGTAGGGGTGGGGTGTGTGTGTGTGTGTGTGTGTGTGCGTAGGTGCATATGTGTGCGTGTGTGTGTGGCGGTGGGTGGGGGTGGGGGTGGGGCACCCATTTAATAACTCTTTAAATATTTGGAAAAAACATAATATTACAAAATTGAAACGAAATGGTATTTACGGAACTTACACATATGTTATAATATAGATGGAACATTTTTTTATCTGTACTATTAATTCAATTAGGTAAAACGAAATGTGTACTATTAACATTTTTTTTTATCTGTACTAATAACATTTTTTTTACAGCAAAAATGTCTCCTTCAGATGTTAAGGCGAAGATGATGATGTTGTTTATGATGATGTCATCTGGGTTCGGTGGTAGCGGAGGCGACGAGGGCTCCTCCGCCGCTAGGCTCCCCAAATATGGAAAATTTGGGATTACCGTCGAAAACAAGTCGGAGCTTTTAGCGAGATCCCTCGAGCTGTTAAAGACGGTCATCGGTCCGGGGTTTATGAGTTGGAAGGAGGTGCCGTATGAGCTCAAGTTAGCTGTTTGGGCGGCACTACAAGTAATATTTATATGAATATTTCAATTTATATTTATATTTATATTTATTCGCAACTAACATTGTATTTGTTGGACAGGAACAATTCAACTTGGATCCAAAGCTACGCGATTCCGTCTTGGAGCAGTTGAGGGAGCAACACAAGACGTGGAAGAAAAATATGCGGTCACGGTACTTTGGAAAAACACGAGAGTCCATTTTACAATGGCGCAGATCCGTCCCGCCCAAGGAGCCGATCTCATTGGCACAATGGCAAAAGTTCATTGACGCCCTCCAACAGACCATTGTCGACAATTGGTTGGCCGAGCGTGTTCATATTGGACGTATTTGATGGCCAGCGGATAGGGCGGGGGTTAAGGGACCCGAATATCGTCGAGGGTGGAATAGTCCATGGACGTGTGCTTCAAGAGATGGAGTTGAGGGTGCTCGTCACGCATGTCATACCCGGGAAGGAGAACTCCCTATTGTGGTTGCGCGAACAATGCGGCACGACGTATATTAGTGGGTGCGTCAATTCGTATGTCGTGTGGCCTACTCACCTCCTCAGTTTTATCCAAGTGTAGTAACATTATTTTTAAGTTTGTCCATTTTAATTAAATTTGGATTATATCGTCATGTATATTGTTTTTACTTTGAATATTTGGATTATATCGTCATGAATATATATTTGCATTATCTTTAGTTTGTGTTGGATATATGATGTTTGGAACAGGTACAACGTTGCTATAACAGGTACAAATATACTGCTGGGCAGTGGTGGTGACCATACTGCCCAGCAGATTTTTTTTAAATTCTGCCCAGAATTGTCACGGTCATTGACCGTGACAAGTCCGGGACAAAAGTTGTCACGGACGTGTCACGGTCATTGACCGTGACAATTGGGGTCACGGTTATAAACCGTGACAAAAGTGTCACGGTCATTGACCTTGACACGACCGTGACACAAAACGCGAGTTTTTTGTCAAGGTCAATGACCGTGACACGACCGTGACAAAAAAAGTTGTCTCGCCTCGAAATGTCACGGTCATTGACCTTGACAAGGTGAATTGGTCAAGGTCAATGACCTTGACAAATGGGCATATTTGGTGTAGTGGGGTAACCCTCTTATTGACTTAAAAGTTTGACCAATTCGTGGATTTATTCATTTGAAGTACCATTATCCTTTTCAAGTTCTGATATTTCCCCTTTCGTCTTGGCAGCTTCTTCCAACCCCCTCTCTATATCACTCCTTACTATAGAGATCTCGACTAATAAAGGTGAAGTGTGATGTAATATAGTACTTAGAATACATGAACCTTATCCTCCCCTTATGTCCCTTTTCTAACACCTTGATTAGGGCATCTGACTGAATGTCATTGGGGGTGCACTCACACTGACCACTGGACATTCGCACTATCACCTTGATTAGGGTATCTGACTGAATGTCATTGGGGTTGGACTCAGACTGACTGCTGGACATTCCCTCTATCATTTCCTGTAACATAATACTCTATTTAGGACTAAAAGTTTAACAATAATAATATTATCACATGTATATATATGATAACTAAATTAAAACTCACCAAAGTCGGTGCCGATTTTTCTAGAGATATATTGGTCCCCTTTTGTCGTTGGGCATAAAAGTACAAGTTGACCTGATTAGATATTTTTCCTTTTTAGGAGTTCCCTTATTCCGTTCCGTTCATTCACCCTTAAGATCATCATAATATTTTTCTTTGAGTCTGTGGGCATCAACCTCTTTCGATCTGTTCAGCTTATTTCTCACCCTCTTATTCAATTTTCCCTCCCTAGCCTCATTCTCCAAGAAGTCATTCCATTGGTTAGTAGGCATTTCAATATTTTAGAGAACTTTGTCTTTTAACCCTAAAATATCAAAACTCGTTTCCTCCACGGGCAAAAAGTTATTTCGAAGATCCTTCCTATAGGTTTTAAAAGCATCAGCTACCGTGGAAAGAACCATCGACTTCAAACCGATTGGGAATGATAATGTATTATTGAGTTAATCCCAAATTTTATCCTTTAAGGAAGAATCAACCTTCTTCGACTTGTCTGCATCCCCAACGTCCACAATCATTTTTTTCTACATATAGACAAGGGATTTTAAAAAGCTAAACATCACCTTTTATCACTGATTGGATTATCCCCTACAAATGAGAAACAAATGTGCTTCTTAGGGTTGGCTTGGGATCCCTAGGCATCAAAAGTTGGGGGTGTCAGATTAACAGGGGTTTCTTGAGTTGGGGGTGTTGGAATTGGAGTGCAAATTGAGCTTGTGGGGTAGGAGAGCGCTCATTTAGCATTGTTCAGCAATTTTGTTGGTTGTTGTCATTTATGTTCGATATTTTCTATTATTAAAATAATTTGCGATGTACGTAAAAAAATACGGTTTACGACTCTCTCTCTCTCTCTCTCTCTCTCTCTCTCTCTATATATATATATATATATATATATATATATATATATATATATATATATATATATATATACACCTTTTCGATAGCCTTTAAAACATGCTCGATGTGTCTGATTTCCATCCAATCTGTATTAGTTTATAAAAATCTATGAAATTTTGCAAGTGGCCAAGTACGCAAAACCGTGTCTATGATTTAGGTATAAAGGTCTGTGACTGAAATCGAAATCCTTTTTTCTTTAACTTATTTGCAAGCTCATTTTTAATATGCATGTGTCACGATACGTCGCAATTTGGGTGAATGTTCTCTTTACGGAATTGAGTCCACAAAGTATGAATATTTTTTGGCCTTTTCTAACTCTATCACTCACGTCAGTGCCCTGTCGAGATTATGCAAGGCAAATATATTCTCCATTCCTTATCCCATCATTATGGTAATGAAAACAAAATATGATCGAACAAGTGGTCTTACAATAGATGATCTCCACGAATTGTAACGTAATTAAATTGTTCAATTTCCCTATTACCATACTTGTAGATCAGATTTTCCTCTATATGGCACGCACTAATGAAAGATGTTTTAGTGCGGTCAAATGTCACCCTCTCGTACTCTTGTTTCCAGTAAATACTACTGCAACTCATTTTTCCTGAGAAAATATATATATAGAAGGGTGTGAAGACACAACAAATGACTTTATTATAAACACTACACCATTTAGTCAAAGGTTTACTATAAAGAATTAAAAAAGTGAGCATTTTAAGTATTCATCATCTGTATCAAACCATTAACCAAACAACCATTAACCAAAGAATCCAATACAAGATTATCCCAAACTCCTTATAAATTATCTACTTGATTGATTTCCAAGAAGACTAGTTTTCCTATATATTCTACATCAAGGGTCATATTTATAACAATAATTTAACAATGAACACACCCACACAGAACACACACAGAACATACACACAAACTGAACACACACACACACACACACATGCTGAAAATACAAACAAAAAAACATGGATAATGAACACACACATATAAACACAGAGAAAATGAAAGAAGTACCTTTAGGTGGAGAGAAAAGTCGTCGAGAGAGAGAAAGGGTGGTCTAAGGGTAAAATAAAATCTAAGTTTAATGATTTGATTTATACCTTAACAGGGGTCTTGGTCACGACCCGTGACCCTTTATGTGGAGCCTTAATGAGTTAATTAGTCACAGACTCAATAAGTAGCCAATTGAAAATCGAGAATTGGTCACGATTGCAGACCGTGACTATACAAAAGTGACCATTTTAAAAAGGACTCGGGGTCACGGTTCTAGACCGCGACCTGTGTTCACTTATAATTATTATAGGTGTGTCACGATTATCGATCGTGACCACCTTTGTGACCAAAATATAGGGAATTTCAGCACCAAAATACCTTTGCTCATGGTATGTAGTCCTTTGCGAGTCACGTGTAATGATCGTGACCACAAGTGTGACCAAAAGCGTGGGACATTTGGTGTTATATGAGATCATGAAGAGTCATGAGATTGGACTGTGACCCCATTGGTCATGACTTTATACCATGACCAGACCCTTAATAATGTTATCCTTATCACTGGTCACTTATTTGCTTACGGTGAATGTCAGGGGTAACGAGTTTGGAGCGTGACACCTTGGTTTCGGGTGGTGATCGTGACCCATTTACTATGACCATTTTCAATTTTGGGTGTAATGAGGTGGCAGATAGATTATGGATACAGTGATTGTGGTGAAAGAGTGTGTTGAGTTCAGGATGAGAAATGGTGATTTGAGTATTATCTATAAAGTCGACATTGAAAAGGCATATGATCATATGAACTAAGGGCTCCTTTTGTATCTGTTTAAGAGAATGGGATTTGAGGAGCACTAGTGCCAATGGATGGACAAACTACATTTCACGTTTTAAATTCTTTGTTCTGGTGAATGGGATCGCGAGAGTTTTTCTCATGAGTCCCATAAGGATTCATTCAGGATATTTTCTTTCCATGCTCCTTTTCATGCTCAGTCATCTTCAAGGACATGGTCTTTGGAAATGGGGCGCCAGCCTCAACACCATCATCATCATCAATCAACAAAATTCTTTTCCTGAGGGGCATGGAGCCCTCCTCGTCAACAAGTATGGACTCAACGTTAAGATATTCAAAGGAAAAAGAGACGAGAGCTTCCTCATCCGACAAAGAGATGTTGGGGATACTGTCCACTCGGGGAGTAGTAAAGTTTCCAGTAGTATTTTTATATTCTAGGAGGAAGAAGGATGAACAGGGATGATCACCACTAACAAGAAGCTCCCTCAACCTCCATGCTTGCAATAACTATGCCATGTTTATGTAGGTAAGGGCAGGTACCTTTTTCATCGAGCGAGTTGTTCAAATCCAAAAAAGAAAAATTCCATTAGCCAAAGTGATTAATAATATGGAAACCACAAAGAAATGTGTAAGAAAAAAGTGTCAACCCATATCACTCTCCCAAGCTGGGCATAAGAACCGAGTGTACTGTTCTCCCTTCGGGAGAGGCAAATATTGCCAATTTCAAGCAATAAAACCATGATCCCAATATCTTTTATTAGAATGAGGGAGGTTCACTACAAGGACCCTGTTAGCCTTCCTTGCCTTTAGATATATAATGTCATCATTAGTGTGAGACCAGGAGTAACAGTATTTAATTTTTAGGACCCCAGATTGTTCCCATACATTTCATTAATTTTGTCCACCCCATTGACAATACGCCAAGTATTGGGGGCACATTGAGCTAGGACGACCTCAAAATATTCATAAAATTCTAGAAAGAGTTGGTTTGGGGGGAAAATTAATCCTCCCTGAACCACAGCTAGTGTTTGGATCCAGTGCCCCCCGTCAATTGCAATAGTATTTTTGAACAAGGGGGAACATTCCAAACCCAAAAAAGGATGGAGTTAGTCTTCCTAAAGTCATCTAAGTTATTTGCATAAAGAACGTTCACCATTTTTTGAAAAGTTAGAAGAATATGCGATGGATGCTAGCAGAAAAGAACTATGGACATAGAAAAGCAAGAACTTATAAATAAAGAAAAGAAAACAGAGGCTTTAAAAATCATTTTTAGCAGAAACAGAGGGCAAAATGACCATTGCAGAGTTTGAAGCAAAGTGACATTCGAATTGTGTGCGGCCGACCATATGGACCGAAGCTCAAGAATAGTTTTTTGTAGTTCAAAATTCTCATAATGACTAGTGTACCTAGTCAGTTTTGACTAATCAAGACCATGTCTGACCAAAGGTTTTGAGAATTATTTGGATCAACGTTTTGGGCCTACAAAGGATTTAAAATTCTTTGGCCCAACTCTGGCCCAATTTTGGCCAAGAAGTTTAGGGGAAATTGTGGGGCACAAACCATAAAAGTCAAATTTCGAGTGGTCAAAGAAGGCCCAACATGATCACCATATTGCCCCAGTTAAGTCCAACGACAGGTGGATTAATATGAAAGATTATCACGTTGATAAATAAAAGAACTTATCATTTGAATATTAAAAGGCTTAGTTGGTTACCGAAAATCTCTGATGAGATAAACGGGAGTCACCACACGAGCCAATAACAATCAAAAAGAGTTCCTTGTATAATTCAACCACTTCACGTTGCTATAAATACACCCCCAACCCCAAAGGGGATGTAATTTTCAAACTTTGAGAGAAATTAATAAGAATCGAGAATCCTCTCCATTGACGTAGGCAGTTGTCGAACCACACATATCTTTATGTTGTGTGCATTTTATTATATTTTTCCCATTCCTTTCTTTCTAGAAATACCTTATTGTAATTAATTGCAGTCGTAATAACTAATATTCCCTCTCTAATTATAATTTATAAATAAAATGCTTACAAGATGAGGAATGAAAATTCCTTATTATACAAGGAAAGTAAAACTTATAAGGAAACTAACTAGTATAAGTACCAAATTTATCAATCATTAAAATAAAGGAAAAGAGTTAATGAGATTTATTTGAGCTACTTTCATGTCAACTCAACACCAAACAATACAACCTCATTCGCCATATGTGAAGGATATCATGTAGCATGACAGTTGGATTCATTAGGAAATACCACAATTTAATAATTATAGAAGATATATAATTTATGATTCATTGTAAAATTAAATTATGAAGAACTCAATGTACAAAGTAGGTGGTAGGAGAATGGAATTCAAGAAGTCAAAATATAAGGAATATGGGACTAATGGCCTACATGCATGTAAACAAAAAGGTTTTTGTATTCACTTAAAATTTGTAATTAATTTTTAAAATTCCAATTTGAATAATTTTAAATAACTTTAGAATTTTAGTACGGATCAACTTTTAGTCAACCTTCGGCCATATTACAATATTGAGAAGGGTACATAATAGTTACAAATTTTCGTATCCAAGTTATAAAAAAAATCGGTAGTTAAAAATTAATATTATTACTTCAATGTACTTTAATATTTATTAACTTATCAAACTTATTTAAGGAAATATCCATGAAGTAGTTTTGTAATGGCAAAAAGGAAAAATAACAGTTTCTGCATAATTTGAAATGCAAATGGGAAATAAGCCATATTGGAAGATGCATTTTTTTTTTATCAATTATCTGTAACAAATAGTTAAGATCTCTAGAACTAGGGAGATATTGGAATAAAATAGTTCCATTTTATAGAAATCTCAGAAAATTTTAGAAGTAACATTACTTAATTGTAAGGACACAAATTTCCAATTGAGTCCATATATAGTTTTGGCTCAATTCCGGACAAAAACATTTATTCATACGATAGTATTTATTTGTAATATTCTCAAGCCTATGAAGTATGTATTGAAGACGTAGCGGCAAAGAATTTAAAGCTTCATCAAAATGCCAGTTTGCGTGCCTCGTTTCTACGTCATCAACTAAGGTTTCATGCTCCCAAGGTATGAATGTAATTATATTTATATAGGATCTTGGAACAATATTTATTGGGTGTTAGGTTTAATAAAAACCATGTTTTACTTTCAGAAAAATTTAATTGGAACTTTAATTTAACGTATATAAAGTTTCTGGGCCAAAATAGAATTTTAGAAAAATTTCTGGAAGTCGTTCGAAATCTCGTTCGAACGAGTTTTTCGTTCTAACGAGGTTTCGTTCGAATGAGACTGCCAACGAACCTAATCTGATAAGTCGTTCGATATGTCGTTCGAACGAGTTTTTCGTTCTAACGAGGTTTCGTTCGAACGAGTTTTCCAACGAACCTAAATTGGCCAGTCGTTCGATATGTCGTTCGAACGAATTTGTTCGTTCTAACGAGGTATCTAACGAGTTTCTAATGAGCCCAGTCTGGTCGCTCGTTAGAAGTCTCGTTCGAACGAGAGTCGAGTTCGTTCGAACGAGATGCCAGGGCGGGAACAGTTTTGAGCAGTTTTCACCCACTTTCCCCACTTGGTTTTTAACCAACTTTTTCAAGACTTATTAAGGACGGGAAACACATTTTTCTAATTAATCTTTTTCATACCATACAAAATCCTAGAGAGTGTTTTGAGAGAAAATTTTGTTTAACGAAAAAGGTCATGTTTTGAGTGTTATTTTTAATGAAAAATCCTACACACTCTAGTGTTTACACCCAATAGTTATTTATCCAAGTTCTATATACATATCTTTACTTGGAGTTTTGGCACCGGTTTATCTCTACCGAATTCAAGAAGAGAAGTTTTGGTTTGCTTCTACATCCATCAAAGAAGAAGACTGTTTGTTGAAGATTCTACCCACTTGGAGAAAGGCTCCACGCTTGGGTGACGGTGACCATATAAAGTCCCATCGGTGGATTCTGAGACTGCGGTGGTGTTCCGAGGTTGTTCGCTAGGAAGAGGTTTCTACGAGAAGAAGCATCGAGGCTTGAGAGGGATCGAGTCAGTCGTTGTAAGTCTATCTGTCTTGTAATTGTAATTCCATATCTAGTGGACTTGTGGCTAGGGCCGTCCGAGGTTGTTTCCCGTCTTGGGTTTTTCCTCGTACATCTCGGCGTAGTGTGATATTGTTTATTTTATCTTGCATCATAATTTAGAACGCATGCTTAGAATAAATTCAAGATAAAATTTGGTTTAATTATCACATTTATTTAATTTGGGACTAAATTAAATTTTGGGTAAAATTGGTTTATTCAAGTCATTTGATAAAATTGGTTTCGCCTAACTTTGGATAATTGAAAATTATGACTTAGGCAAATTCTAGGACTTGGATCTATTTAATTGGTCATAATCGGTTTAGGTGAAAATTAATCATTTTGTTTGTTTCATTAATTCTCACTTTTGTTTATGAGTTAACTAAAATTTGGAATTTTAGTATTTGTTTTGTTGAACCATCACACCGTTTACGCTTCCGCATATAAATAAAGTTCTTACAAAAAGGAAATTACAAGTTTGTTTTTAATTGAAGAAAGTTTTAAAATCCGGGGACCCTCACGTTCCAACATTAATGAAAACCAACCATATAAGGAATATAAATATTGTCAATTATGAATGTAGAATTTAACTTTAACCTACATATTATTGCTGGAAATCCATCTCATTGAATCAACGATGCATCTCCAATTAAGAAAAAACCCTTTAACTTCATTCGCCACTCTCGATTACTTCAACAATTTTGGATCCTGTGACCCTAGCTTAAACTTTATTTTTATTCAAATTTATTTCCCATGAGAAATTTCTCCTATCATAGTGTCATTTCCCTTTCCTTTTCAAAATACCACTATGATCAGTTTCCTCCTTTACCTCCACCTCCTCATCCTCTTCTAAAGTTTTAGAGGTGGACAAAACACCAAGTTGATAATCCTCACCATCCTCATCATTATTGCGCTCTTCACTAGTATTAGAGTGTATTAGTGATTCGTATCAAATATTGTATATCTCCGCTCGTTATCTCTATGAATTCTAGCTCTTTTACGATCCTTAATGCCTATATTTATGCTCATTAACCAAACAACCTAGGATTTGGATATATACATGCTTTCCAGGGGTTAATTGTGCTTTTGTAGGTATTGGAACGCTAAAAGTGAGGATCCATTGCATTTCGGAGAAGTTCCTTCATTGGACACTACTTTAAGATAATTTTAGTCAATTACCATTTCTTCTCCAGATCATGGAAATTCCACGAATAGTTCGTTGAGTTAGCATCGTGTGGCCACAAACGGTGCATCGTTTGGAGTTCGGACGAAGAAGATATGCCCGTTTCCGTTATTGGATTTTTCCCCCTCTTCATGGACCAAAGGATTGTAGAAAACAGAGTACCGGTCGACCGCGTCACTTTGACCGGTCGATCGCGGTTTGGTATTTTTCCATGCAAAGGAGACAGTGGGCTTTTACAAGAAGTACCGATCGACCGGTCCCCTGGACGCGATCGACTGCGCATGCTAGATATTTTGAGATATTTTATTTTATTTTCTTTTTCCTTTTTTTTCTTTCCCACTTACTATATAAACCAAATATTGGTTTCTAATTCAGATATACTAGTTTAGGATAGATTTTAGGTGAGGGTTTGGGAGTTGAGAGCTCTTTTCTTCTTCTTCTTCTTCTTCATATGGAGTGACAACATTTGGGATTGTATGTTTGCACTATTCATCTTACCTACTGATGGTGCTTAGATTCAGCGCCACCAGATAAGTGATGATGAGATCAAACAATAGTAACTGTTGATACCAAATTTAATCTGCTGATATGGACCAATCATATGAAGACACATGTCTATCTACATGGCAACAACAAGCACTTCCGAGATGATCACATGCTCCGAGGAACCATGTTACTCCGAGGAGCTCATATGCTCTGAGGAACAGACCTCTCCGAGGAACTCATGAATACCAAGAAGCTTAGGCGGTCCAAGCAACTCAGGCGGTCCGAGCTGCATCTCGAACAAAGCATTAATAGCTAGATAACCAACAGTTCAACTGATTCATTAAATGCTTATCATTCAGACGCATACGCAAAAAGGGCATTAAATGTATTACCCTTTCATATGTATGTCATTCAATGTATTACCCTTTCACATGACAGCCTCATGGCTATAAATACATTGTACCATCCTCATTGAGGAGGGGATCCGAAATGGAATTTCTTGAAATCAAGAATTCCCAAACACTCAGCAATAAAACAACAGTGGACGTAGGCCATTCTTATAAGGCTGAACCACTTTAAAATATTTTGTCTCATTTATTTATCTATGATTGAATTATTAGAGTGATCTAATTTTTTACATCAACATATTGGCGCCGTCTGTGGGAAACGACTGGTAATATCGTTTTCTCACCAAAAATAATCCAATACCAATGGCTGATATTCCTGAATCCAGCAATCGAAACGCTGGAACCTCTCCAAATCCACCCGCTCCACCAATTATTCCAGATCTGACTGGAATAATGGAAAATATGGCTCAGGGCCAGGCCGTCATGCAAGAAACAATACAACAACTCATTCAAACCCTCCATGGCGGTGCATCAGCCCATTCTGGACCACGAAGCATTCAAAGAAATACCCGTGCGCCTTCTTCGCGTACTAGGCGTACTAATTCATATCGCAATGAGGAATCTGAAGATTTTTCTTATCAACCTGGACGAACTTCGTCAGTGAGAGCCACAGATACTGAACAACGTGTCACCCTCTCCCCAGAAAGGACCAGCGCATTGGAAAGGTTAAGTAGGGCTTCTCTTTTCGACCGATTAGGCCCTAGGAGGAACAAAAGTCCTCTTAATGCAGCATTGAGGAGCTTTCGATGACCATCAGATTTAAGGGAAGGATCTGCCTAGTCGCGACCAGCTGCTCGTCAAGATGGATCTTATGACCGACCAGCTGCTCATCGAGATAAATCCCAGGAAGCCACTTCAAGGCGATCAGTGGCCCGAACCAATAGGCCCGAGGAAGGAAATGATGCATGAAAAGGATCTATTCAGAGGCTTGAGGATAGATTAGGGGAAATGGCTAAGGCCAAGAACCCTCTACAACGAACCTTTGTTCGAGGAACACCTTTTGTACAGGACATTGTGGATTTTCCAACACCATCGAAGTTTAAAGCACCTGTTGTGACTCCCAAGTATGATGGAAAGACTGACCCTGTCCTTTATATAGAACAATATCAAGCTGCTACCGACATCTATGCTGTCACAGACGAGATGAGATACAGGGCATTCTTGGGAACTCTTACCGGATCTGCTCAGATATGGTATAATAATCTTCCTCGGGGTAAGATTTTAACTTTTCTTTAACTGGCCAAATTATTCATTGGGAATTTCTGCTTTGGAGCAAAGCTAGTTAAATGAGTAGCACATTTGTTAAGTGTTGGACAAAAAGCTGGGGAGAGTATTAGAGATTATATAACTCGTTTTAATAACGAGAAACTTGAAGTCATTGATTATGAGGAGAAGACAGCGATTACTTCCTTGATGAGTGGACTACTGCCAAACAAGTTGTACTACACTTTGGCCAAAGATCCACCTCAAACCATGTTAGACCTGATGGGAAAAGCGTCCAAGATTATGAATGCCGAGGAGGCTATGTCTGCGAAGAAGAATATGGACGCCAAAGAAACCAAGGTGGAAGGTGATAAAGCTAAGAAGAAAGAGAATAAGAACAATGGTGGTGACAAACAATCCAAAAATAGGTTGTCATGGGAGGTCTTGAGGAAATTTGATAATTACACACCTTTGAAGGAAAATATCAACAAGTCCTGGAAGAAATTAAGAATAACGAGGAGTTAAACTGGCCAAAGAAAATGAAGGCAGACCCTGACACGAGAAATAGGGAAAAATATTATGAGTTCCACAAGGATCATGGCCATATGACCAAAAATTGCATAGCTCTTCAGAATGAGATTGAAACACTCATCCGATGAGGAAAGCTAGCAAAGTATGTTGATCGGGGAGGCGAAAGAAGAAACAACGACCGAACTAGAGAGAGGTCTAGATCTCCTCATCGAGCAGAGGAGAACAAGAAGAGAAACCATGAAGTTGATCCAGATGATGACCCCGATCTTCCCAAGAAACCAAGGCAGCCAGAACGAGAGGTATTTTCAATACGCTTTGGGTCATTTGATTGTAATGTTATTATAGGAGGAGACGCAGGAGGAGGAGACCTTACTGCAGAAAGAAAAGCTTGCCTTGGTGAGGCTCAAGCTTGCTCGTACATTCAGCGTATAAATTTAGCTGAGGAAGATCGCCCAAGAAAGGTGAACAAGGAGAAATTGGTCATCGGTTTTTCAAAAAATGACCTTGCAGGTGTGTTATATCCTCACGATGATCCATTGGTGATCAAGATGAGAATGAAGGAGGTAATGATTTCAAGAGTGCTAGTCGACAATGGTAGCTCGACAGACATTATGTTCTACTCGTGTTTCGATAGTTTAAATCTAAAGCTATCTCAAATGGAGCCTTACCACAGACCCCCATCGGTTTTGCTGGCGAGAAAGTATTTCCACTTGGGACGATCAAGTTAGATATATTCATTGGTACGTGGCCTGCTTGTCGGACAGAAAGAATACGTTTCTTCGTAATGGATAAGAATGTCCAATCATCATACAATATCATCATGGGAAGAGTAGGTTTGAAGAAGTTTGAGGCTGTACCATCTACAATGCATCAGTGCCTAAAATTTCCAACAAACTTTGGAGTAGGAGTTGTGAAAGGTGATCAGAGAGTAGCTCGGGAATGTTATTATTCATCCGTCGAGCAAGAGGAACTGGAAGAATCAAAGAAAAATACTACTACCTATCAAGTGGATGAAGGTGCAGAAATTGAAACATTGGATCCTCGAGATGAGTCGCAACTCGTGAAGGGTCAAGTGGTGGAAGCTACTGAAAACATCATTCTGGACGATGAGCACCCTGAGCGAACTACTCAGATAGGTTCATCGTTGGAAGCCTCATTAAAACAGGAATTGATAACTTTCCTTAGAAGAAGAAGACAATCTTTTGCGTGGAGTCATGAAGATATGCCTGGGATAGACCCAAACTTCTTATGTCACGAGCTCAATGTGAATAAGGATATCAAGCCCGTGAAGCAGAGAAGAAGAGTATTCAGTCCCGAGAAGAATCAAGCTATACAGGAGGAAGTCGAGAAGCTCCAGAAAGCTTATTTCATTAAAGATGTTAAATATCCGGATTGGTTAGCTAATGTGGTGATGGTAAAGAAGAAGAACAACAAGTGGAGGATGTGTGTAGACTTCACCGACCTCAACAAAGCATGCCCAAAAGATCACTTTCCATTGCCCCGAATTGATCAACTGGGGGATGCTACCTCGGGACACGAGTTGCTGAGCTTCATGGATGCTTATTCTGGTTATAATCAGATAAAAATGAAACCTGAAGATAGGGAGAGTACTTCTTTCATTACCCCTAGGGGAACTTATTGTTATAATTTTATGCCTTTTGGTTTGAAAAATGCAGGTGCGACATATCAGAGGCTGATGAATAAGGTCTTTGCTGAACAAATCAGTGACAATATGGAAGTCTATGTTGACGATATGCTGACGAAAAGCAAGAAAGCTGCTGATCATCTAGTTGACTTGAGTCAAACATTTGATCAACTAGATAAATATCAAATGAAGTTGAAACCGACGAAGTGCATATTTGGAGTACGAGAAGGCATGTTCCTCGGGTACATTGTCAATCAACGAGGCATTGAAGCAAATCCTGAAAAGATCAGAGCTCTATTAGGGCTGCGATCTCCAACAACGAAGAAGGAAGTACAGAGTCTCACGGGACGAGTAGCGGCACTCAACAGATTTGTGTCGCGAGCAACTGATAGATGTCTTCCATTCTTCAAGACACTCAGAAAGACTTTTGAGTGGAATGATGAATGTGAGAAGGCTTTTCAAGATTTTAAGAAATACTTGGGAGCACCTCCACTATTGTCTAGGTCGATGATGGGAGAAAAATTGTATTTGTACCTTACAGTATCCGAAAATGCAGTTAGCTCGGCGTTGATCAGAGTGGAGAATGGAGTACAAAAGCCAATTTACTACACAAGTAAGGCCTTTCGAGGAGCAGAGATCAGATATCCAAGGCTGGAGAAATTGGCACTGACACTGATTGAGGCGAGTAGGAGAATGAGGCCATACTTCCAGGCTCATACTATAGTAGTATATACCGATGTGCCATTGAGACAAGCCCTTCATAAGCCAGAAAAATCAGGGAGATTGATGTACTGGGCAATAGAGCTCGGTGAATATGATATAATTTATGAACCCAGGTCATCATTAAAAGGGCAGGCTGTAGCAGATTTTATAGCGGAGTTCACCTATCCTGATACCCTCGAGGAGTAAGAGTTGCTCACTGATCAACCTGTGGATGTTACAGGATCAACAAACACAAGCTCAGACCAATTTCGATTGGTAAAAGGGCATGTGGATGATACAGGATGTGATGCAGAGATAGTTGTAAGGACTCCTAATGAGGAGCAAGAGTTGTTTGCTGATCAACCTGCGGATGTTACAGGATCGACAAAAACTGGCTCAGACCAACTCCGGTTGGTAAAAGGGCAAGTGGATGTTACAGGATCATTAAATTCGAGCTCAGACCAACTCCGGTTGGTAAAAGGGCAAGAAAAAATGAATGACGAGAAGCGAGAAAAATCCGTGGAGGATGAAAGGAAACAGAAAATCTTTCACCGAGGAACTCTGACTGATCAGAAATTTGAAGGCGAGTTACCTATATGGAGGCTATATGTAGATGCCTCATATTGCACTACAGGATGTGGCGCGGGGATAGTTTTGAGCACTTCGGATGAGGTCGACATGGAATACGCCTTGCGTTTCCAATTCAAAGCTTCCAACAATGAGGCTGAATATGAGGCCATGATTGCAGGGCTTAATTTGGCAAAAATTATGGAGGCGCAACGGGTTGTGATCTTTAGCGACTCTCAATTGATCGTAAACTAAATTATGGGAGTATATGCAGTTAGAGGAGAATTAATGATCAGATATCATGCAAAGGCAAAGGAGCAGGTGTCAGAATTTGCCGCTATTCAGTTGGTCAGAATACCAAGATTGGAGAATGCGAGAGCAGACGCCCTAGCTCGACTAGCATCAGCCACTCGTACCGAGCTAGTACGAATAATCCCGATTGAAGTTTTAGCTAGTCGGAGTATAGATGAAGATCTGACGATGAACTTTATTACCCTTGATTTAGGACCATCTTGGATGGATCCCATCAGGGCATATATCGAGGAGGGAGAATTGCCAATTGACAAACTCGCAGCCAAGAAATTGAAGTTCAAAGCTGCTCGGTATTTATTAACTAATGGTGTTTTATATAGACGAGGAATTATGGCAGGTTTGCAGAGATGTGTACACCCCTTCGAGGTGAAAGAATTAATTGAAGAGATCCACGAAGGGTCCTGTGGAGCACATGTAGCAGGTCGGATACTTTTGCAAAGGGTGATGACGCATGGATACTACTGGCCGACGATGAGGGATGATTGTATAGCCTATGCCAAGAGGTGTGACAAGTGCCATCGTTTTTCCTCTATCCGAAGAACTCCACAAGCATTGTTGACACCCATAACTTCACCTTGGCCATTTTCCATGTGGGGAATTGATTTGGTCGGGCCACTGCCAACGACCCAGGAAGGTTTAAGTATCTCGTCGTCGCAGTGGATTATTTTACTAAGTGGGTAGAAGCTGAGCCGCTCATCGACATGACGTACGAGAAGGTGTACCAATTTGTTTGGAAGAACATCATTTACAGATATGGTCTCCCTCATGCCTTCATCACAGACCATGGAACACAATTTGATAACGAGGAGTTTGCCGCCTATTGTCATCAGTCAAACATTTTGAAGGTTCATTCAGCACCAGGCCATCCTCAAAGCAATGGACAAACTGAAGTGACAAACAGAACGTTTCTGAACGGTTTGAAGAAGAGAATTGATGATGCAAAATCAAACTGGATCAACGAGCTACAATCAGTATTTTGGTCTTACCGAACTACTCCCCGAGTAGCAACTGGAGAATCACCATACATGCTGGCGTTTTGAAGTGAAGCTGTCATACCTGCCGAGTTGGGCCTCCCAACACACAGGGTACTGAATTTCAATTCCCCTGTTAGCGACTTAATGAGAAGATTAGATTTAAACATGCTCGAGGAAGTCAGAGAAGAAGCAGCCATTAGAAATGCTGCTTACCAGCAACGAACAGCTTTGTTCTATAACAAAAGGGTGAAGAAGTGCGACCTAAAAGAAGGAGACTATGTGCTGAAGAAAGTAATTCAAAAACATAATAAACTGGAGGCAAACTGGCATGGACCATACCGAGTTACAGAAGTTGTTCGACCAGGAACTTATCGAATAGCAACTTTAGAAGGCGAGGAGTTTAAGGATGCATGGAACGCAGAGCACCTGCGCAAGTATTATCAGTGATGTATATGTAACACAGTTCCATCAGTATGAATAAAATGAAGATATTTTGCCAAAGTCTCTCCTTTTATTGAGAATTTTTCGGGGAATACTAGTGCTACACACTACTCGGCAAAGCTCAGACTGCTCAGTAAAATATTCCTAAAAATGCCAACTCCGGTTGGTTATGAAGCAAAATATTCCTAAAAATGCCAACTTCGGTTGGTTAGGAAACAAAATATTCCTAAAAATGCCAACTTCGGTTGGTTAGGAAATAAAATATTCCTAAACATGCCAACTTCGGTTGGTTAGGAAACAAAATATTCCTAAAAATGCCAACCTGTTTGGCTAGGAAACGATATATTCCTAAAAATGCCAACCTGTTTGGTTAGGAAACGATATATTCCTAAAAATGCCAACCTGTTTGGCTAGGAAACAAAATATGCTCGCAAATGCCAACTTATGTTGGTCGGAAGGTATGTACATTCTCAAAAATGCCAACTTATGTTGGTCGGGAGGTAAGATTATTCCAGAAAATACAAAAAGTTGCTAACTATGGCTGGTCGGGAATAAAAACCCACTAACTATAGTTGGTCGACAAGTAGAATTTATCGACCTTGGTTGGTCGGACACATTTTATGAAAAAGATAAAAATCTACCAAGTATGGCTAGTCGGGGATAAAAACCCACTAATCGTAGTTGGTCGACAATGAACATTTACCGACCTTGGTTGGTCGGAAACATTTACGAGAAAAATCTACCAAGTATGGCTGGTCGGGGATAAAAACCCACTAACTGTAATTGGTCGACAAGCATAATTTAATGACCTTGGTTGGTTGGAAAAATTTTAAACATTTTTACACTCGTGACTTTATTATTAAATGATCGAGCAACATTATTGATACTTGTAATTTTTTAATTATTACTAAGATGGTCGATGAACAACACAATATTGTTATCTTTTTAACAGATATGCATAAATATAAAGTGTTTGATAATTACAAGACAATAGCAATTAAAATTTGCAAACAAAAATGAAAGTCTTTCATTGAATTCAAAATAAATTACAAAGTACATTGATACTGAAATGTATACTAACTATTACATCAAAAATCCCTATTCTACTGGTCTCTTCCCCTCTACTTTTGACACAGGTTCCTCGCCAGCAGGCGGATCATTTAAAGACAGAGAAGAATTGATGAAGTTGAGATCCTTCAGTATCCTCACATTCATCACGGATGGTCGATCTAAGAAATGCTCGGGACGAGATACCTCGATTTGAGAGTGAAGATTGTAGTCACCGAGATACTTTGAAATTAAGCTCCGGGGAATAGCCCGAGCAGGGATCCACTCCATCTCCAAATTGTATGGTGGCACAGACAAGTCGAGCAACCCTGGATCATGGTATTCCCACAGATAATGGCCTTGTTCGAGCTTCAACACACCTAAGGCATTCAGCCAGCCTTACTTGTAGCCCTCATTGTTGGCATTCTGGATACGGTCGTCCAAATGGAATAATGCTTCATTGTATCCAGCCATTTAGAACTCCCTGGGCTGTTTGTGGAATTGATATGTTAGCTTTTCTAGCTGTTCATGGAGGCTCTTGATGAAAAGCTCCTTATTCTCCAAGATTGACTTCTGCGCAGAGAGCTATTTTTCCAAGTCCCTAATTTTCTTTGACATAACAGACAAAGCCTGGTTCTTCGCCATTAATTGGAAAGCTTGATTCTCTAACGCAGACTGAGTTCTCTATTCCTCGACAAGAACCCGAGCTGCTCTTCCTCGTCCCCGAGGAGCTCTTGCTCGACCGCGAGAAGATGTAGAGGTGCCAGAACTCTTCAAAGTCTCCAACTCGTCCCTCAACTTGGCATTCTCAACCTCTAGGAACGAGAATCCCTCGTCAGTCACTGGGATCAAGGCACTGTAAGTAGAGGCTGCAGATTTCAATTGTGATAGCTCTTTCTGCAAGTTGTTGTTTTCCTTTTCCAGCAGCTCGGCAATCTGTCTGCATTCCTCAACCTCGCCCTTCAGGGTTCTCTCCCTTACATCATAACCAGCAAAAAGCTTCTTATATCCCTTGTCAGCAACGATCAGCTTGTACTTCTTCTCGTAACTCTCTTACAACAGGGCAGTGGATTCTTTGTATTGAAGCTGAAGGTCTTCAAGGGTGCCTTAGAGATCCTCGATCATTTCGTAGTAAGCCACATTGTTGGCCACCGCTCGATCAAGCAGACACTTCAGGAATTGATATGCTTCCACTGCCTGTTCTGAAGCATCCTGGCCGAGGATGTCGATAATTTGTGCAGCACTCAGGTCTGTGTGACCAGCCTTGAAGTACTCATTACATTGCTGCAGCAACATTATATCATGGGCAGATAGCAGTTCCATCCTGGCTAGAAACTAGCAGAAAAAAGAAGAGAAATCATCAATAAGAAATATAAGCAGAGTATGAATAGAAGATGAACAACAGTATGCAAGAAAATTAAAGTTTTATTAGATCATAAAATTCAGAGTTACAAGTTCTGGATTACATTTGACAAAAAAGAAAAATATAAAGGTAAACCCGAACAACACTACACCTTTTCCTTATCTCCCAAAACCTTCTCGGGAGGTTGGTAAGAGGAAGCAGGTTGCTTGGAGGGAACTGTGGGTTGTTCGAAGAGTACGAGCTGTTGCTCGGAAGAAGAAATGACTTGCTCGGTAGCAGACTGGATGGCTGGGGGGTGATCTCCCATCACCATAGAAGATTCCTCTGAGGCAGCTTCGTCCTCTTCAAGATCTTCTGGGGTTGGAGGGGGACCAGGAATGTGTCGCTGGAATAGCTCGGAGGATTCATCAACTTTCATTTCCTGGAGGGAAGCAACCCATCCATCCCTAAAGTACTTTAGACTGCCATAGTCTACTTGAGATACCATGGCAGTTAACCCCTTATTCCACCCCTTATCCCAGCCAGTGCTGAAGGACTTTTTCACAGCAGCTTTCCTCTTCAGCTTCTCCGAGGAAAGCATCTCGGACAGAAAGCTCTCAACAGTCTTCAGTTTGATCTCAATCTCTTCCTTCTGCCGACCTACTTCCTGGAGCTGGTCCAACCTCTCCACAGCAACTTTGAGCTTATTCTCAAGCTCCCCTTCAACTCTGAGCTTCTCTTCAAGCTCTCTATTTGCCTTCTCCAAGGCAGTATTCTTCTTCTCCAACTCCTTGGAGGCATCAACAACTTGATCTTTTTCTTGCTCGGAGGAGGCAAGATTTTTCTCCCAGATAGCCTTATCAGTGGCATACCTCTGGCGAGAATCTTCCAAAGATTTGATGGCCTCTTCCATAGCTCCCTCCACAATGGACGAGGAGCATGAAGCTTTAATGGCTTCATCCTTTTTCAGGATTATGTTGAAGCAGCTCGTCAACTGTGAAACAGAAAAAGAAAGCAAGTTAGAAACAAGAAATGACAAAGGAAAATATGAAAATTCAAAGTAAAGAGACTTACTGAAGCGAGGTGACGAGCAGCCAAAGAAGTAACCATGTCTCGAGTAAGGTTATCTTCATTACCTTGGACCTCGGGAATGGTCAAGTACTTTACCGAGCTCATGGTAGAGCTCGGGGGAACAAAGGTAGGAACCCCAGTTCCAGTAGTGGGGGGCTGAGTGATGGTTTCAGCCAAATGGATCGAGGAGCTTTTCTTCAGCCTCCTCGGGGGAACAGTTACAGATTCAACCAAGGATGAATCCTTGGTTGGTGATATCACAATCACCTCTCCAGGAGCAGCAGACCTGCTCGGAGCCACTGCGGGCTTATCAACAACCTTCTCAGCACCTTTAGCAGAAGCAACTGGAGGAGCTGCATTATTCTTCTTCGTCCCCTCCTTTGGGACATCTATCCTACTCCTTTTTGCCTCCCCAAAATCGGAGGCAGTCTTCTCAAAAAGGGTAGGAGGTCTTCTCTTCTTCATCCTTTTGCTCAAATGAATATGAGATTCAGGCGAGGAACTTGCAGATGCTGGTACTGGCTCTACTTCACTGATCACTGGACGAGCAGTGAAGGAGGTGGTGTAGCTCTTGTACTGGAGCAGATACGAAGCTGATCTAATGTGCTCGTTGGCAACACTTTGATGCAGACTCCAGATAAGTCCCAAATGCCTTATATTGACATCTGCTTCTTTTGGGAACTTTATTTTGCTATCAACTGCAAATAAACAAACATTGTTATCAGTGACACATTTTATCAAACACAAAAGAAACATGATTTCAAAATAAATAAAATAAAATAAAAATAACCTATCCCATTGCCATAAGGAGGGCATCTGGGACCCTGGTAAACCTCATCTCCAGTTAATGGAGGGTGTTGCCAATTTTTTATGACAACCCCATGTTCAAAATAATCCCTATTGGCATCAGGGAGATTGACTACTAAGGCTCTATTTAAAAACCTAGTTTTTAAATAATAAATATTATCATTAACTGCCCATCTATAGCAGTACATGATTTCTAGAATTCCTATACGAGTTCCATGCACTTGATTTAATCTATACACCCCATTAACTATTCTCCATGTGTTGGGGGATATTCGTGCAGGAACAACATCAAAGTACTGACAGAATTCCAGACACAAAGGATTTGGTGGAAAAGAAAATCCACACTCAGCAAAAAAGAGACTGGGGAACCAATGTCCCTCAGCCAAATTGAAATAATTAGAAGGCTCAGAAAGCTCTTCCAAGCCAACCCAAGAGGGAATGGAGAAATCAGAATGAAACTTCTCCAGAGACTCAATAGGGTAAACCATGGTGAATAAAGAAATGAAGAAGAAGGAAGAAGATCTTACAGGAAAAGAATGGATCTGCTGACAACGAATGACGGAAGAGATGAATGCACAAGAGAGTAGAAGACAATGAAAAACTCGAAGACAAAAATTTGAAAAGGTAGAAGACGATAGAAGTGTTTGTGAAGTTTAAATACATTGCCTTGGGAAATGGTGAAGTAATGATTACAAAAAGGATGATTACATTACCGACGGCTAAAAAGATGAAAAGTGGCACGGGAATCAAAGCGGACAACAACGGCTAAAAAGACGAAAAGTGACGCGGGAATCAAAGCGAGCAACAGCGACTAAAAAGACGAAAAGTGACGCGGTAATCGAAGCACGCAAAAAAGTCCAAAAAAGCATGACTCTACGAATTAGGAAGGAGAAATAAATACGAAGGAAACGCTCCTAAAAATCAGGAAGACTATTTAAAGATACCATATTCCAAGAAAGAATGTTCCATACTCCTCAAATTTCGAACTATGAAACATTGGGGGCTTCTGTTGATACCAAATTTAATCTGCTGATATGGACCAATCATATGAAGACACGTGTCTATCTACATGGCAACAACAAGCACTTCCGAGATGATCACACGCTTCGAGGAACCATGTTACTCCGAGGAGCTCATACGCTTAGAGGAACATACCTCTCCGAGGAACTCATGAATACCAAGAAGCTTAGGCGGTCCGAGCAACTCAGGCGGTCCGAGCTGCATCTCGAACAAAGCATTAATAGTTGGATAACCAACAGTTCAACTGATTTATTAAATGCTTATCATTCAGACGCACACGCAAAAAAGGGCATTAAATGTATTACCCTTTCATATGTATATCATTCAATGTATTACCCTTTCACATGACAGCCTCATGGCTATAAATACATTGTACCATCCTCATTGAGGAGGGGATCCGAAACGGAATTTCTTGAAATCGAGAATTCCCAAACACTCAGCAATAAAATAACATGGACGTAGGCCATTCTTATAAGGCTGAACCACTTTAAAATCTTTTGTCTCATTTATTTATCTGTGATTGAATTATTAGAGTGATCTAATTTTTTACATTAACAGTAACCATGGCATCCATAGAGATGTATATGTATAATTATATAGAAGGAGGTGAGTATAAGTGGAATAAGACAATGATGTATAGTGGTTCATCCAATTAGGCCTACATCCACTGTGAGTGTGTGATCCACTAAGTATGGGCACTAATGGCCTTGGATACAATGAACATAAGCTCACTTTCTCTCTCTGCTGTGTGTGTAAGCAGAGTTTTTTCTAGGGTTACAATTATCGATCCATCCCCTTATAGGGTTGTAGGTGACAAGTATATATAGGTCTTGGGGGTTGTAGTGTACCCCCCAAGTATACATGGTGCATGTGAATGAGGATCTAGCCAATCTCTTGTTGACACCTGTAGATGCCAAATGATGACATAATATTCCCTCACGTGAGGGGGTGATATTGTTATAACGGTCTTCCATGTGCCATGTGTGCCTCACGCGCATTGTTCCACGCGTCTCCCAAACCACGCGCTGTGATGATGTCACCCTCGACCTATGATACGAGGTCGAGGGCAAAGTTCCTTCTGGTAGTGAGTCTGGCCTAATTTAGGCCACATACTGTCGTACCATCGGAGGGTCGTCTGTGTCTGATGAAGGGTCGTCCAAACCCTGATGGAGGGTCGGCCCCTAGGAGGGTCGTCCGGGCCTGATGAAGGGTCGGCCCCTTGAAGGGTCGTCTGGACCATGATGAGGAGTCAGCCCCTTGGAGGGTCGTCTGGACCATGATGAGGGGTCGACCCCTTAAAGGATCGTCTGGACCATGATGATGGGTCACGAGACCATCTTGGGAGCGCCTTGGTGGAGGGCGCCCTCGTCCTATCTGAGGGTATATATGGGTATATCAATCACCCCCCAACCCTTAGCCATAGATAATGTTAAGATGGCTGAGGGATAGTGTTGCTTTTGAGATGAGTGTATGGGCAGTTAGATGCATGACACCTGTGAAGATGGTATGCCACCTGTCAAGTTTTTATTCATTATCATTCCAGTTTTCTAGGCATGGCGGCTGCATACTGCTTGGGACTTTGTGCCCTAATGATGCCCCCCTCGTGGGCTGTGCTCTGCATTGGTGAGTCGGCCCACTCATTGGCAAGGTACTTAAACACTTTTTTGAAGTTTCTCTTTCTTCTTCTTCTTCTTCTTCTTCGCGCCTGAACTCTCTCTCTCTAGCTTCCAGCTTTCTAGACATTTTTTCAACTTCAACGTTTCGAGTTTGGCAGTTATGCTATTTCTTTAGAGGTAACTCTTTTGCCCTAGTGCCCTCTTTATCTTCATTTTTGTTTGCTTTCGTACTTTAGGGTCGTAGGGTTGGATTTCCCTTAGGTTGTTTCATAATTTTTCTGGCATCTTCTGCAGCAACTTGTTCTTGAGTGTTGTTGATCAAAACCTTTGATTTCTTTATTTTTGATCTAAAAGTCCAACCTGGTCAACTCTGAGATTATTTGTAGTTGGCAAAGCCAAATCCTTCTAAGTGCAGGGTCTTCCCCTTAATGCTTAGGAGGCTTTATAGTTTAGATGAAGAATTCCCTTCCCTGAGAGAGAAATTATTTGTTGAGATCAGACAAATAGAGGAAGAGGAGGAGAGAAGATGAGGGGCCGACCCTAATTGGGTACGACCCATCTTCCCCATTCCTCTAGCCATAATTAGACCATCTGAGTCTTGTGGGTTGTCCTATCGTCCAGTCGAGAGTTATTCAGGAGAGATGGATGAGAGAGCGTCGTCGCCAACTGGCGTTGGACCTTCTGGGAGAAGAGAGACGTCTGATCTAAGCCCAGTCCAACAGGCCGAGGGTATGGTTACTTCCGAGGCTATCCCTGTGACAACTCTATCCCCACATGCTTTCCAGATGGCTTTTCTCAAGGGCCTCTGACAGGTGATGAGGCCGAGGGAGAGGGGACTGAGGATTGTGAGGACTCAGATGTTGACCCAGTTGACACATCTCATGCCTCGTCCTATATTTCCTCGGTCAGGGATCGTGACCTCCTTCTGTGGAGGCATGCATATGATGTCCCCCCCAACATATCCATGAGGGTTCCCTCTGAGTTTGAGAGGGTCTTTGAGGGTGAAGAGGGAGAGATTGCGGTATACGAACAAATGTTTAAGGTCGATGTTAGACTCCCTCTACATCCTGCCGACATTGATATCTTGTCATCCCTCGGCGTTGCCCCCTCTCAGCTTCCTCCAAATTCCAGGAGGACAATCCTTGGCTACATCTCCCTATGGAAAAATGCCTTTACTGATGAGCCTTCCTCCAACGTGTTCTTGGCTTGCTATAATATCACTTCCTCGTCCAAACAGACTGGGTACTATCACCTGGGGCGAGGAGGTCTGATAAAAAACTTCTCCACGTGGCATAAACCTCGAATCACGACTGGAAGAAGAGATTTTTCTTCATTTATGGAGAGTGGGAATTTTCCGCCGAGGCGCAACATTTGGATGATGGTCCGAGGGTTCCCAGAAGATGATCTAATCCCTCGATGAAGGCCAGATCAGATCCCGAATTGAGTCTGGATGAGAAAGCTATAGTTGAATATCTGAGGGAACGAGGGAAAGGTGGTGAAATTGCAAAGTTTGAAGATCTAATGACCCCTAAGTTCCTCAAGGAAGCTGGCCTGAGGGTCGGCCCCCTGACAGAGCTATGTGAGTTATATTATTTTTTGCCCATTCTTTACTTTTTTCAAGTGTTTCATCTTTGCCTCTGCATTTTTCTGACGTGTCGTCCTCCTTTCAGGTCGTCCTTCTGGTATATCTGATCAACTTTAGGAAATGACTGCCCCCAGTTAGCTATCAGGCTTGGGAAAGAAGAAGGGCAAGGAGCCTCAACAAGCTCTGAGGAAGATGCAGACCGTGGGGCCGACACCTGCCGAGCCGACCTCCGACAGACAAAAGAGGAAAGAGTCTGAAGTCCCGGTCGACCCTCAGCCAGATTCACGGACAAGGGCAAGGGTCGAGGCGTCTGAGGGGACCACCTCTTCTTCCAACATGGGGCCTTCTGGTCCCAAAACTTGGCATTTCTGAAGGCCGAGCCATCTTCTATGATTGCCAACCTAAGGGCGGCCAAGGCGTCCATGTTTTCTACCCCCTCGGCTGCTGATTACGAGTTTTTGTCCAAGATGCCTCCGACGAAGGTGTATGACTATGGTCTGCACACCCTAGCTCGTGTATTTGTTCTCACTTCATTCCCTTAACTGCATTCTTTCACAAACTATTTTCTCGGCCTCTTAACGAGTTTCTTTTTCTTATGTAGTCTGTCTGTGCTTTTACCTCGGCCACTAGTGGATGGCTGAGAACCAAGCGAAATTCCATGAAGCTGAGAGGGCTATTCAGCACGAGGCTAATCTACAGTCAGAGCTTGAGACTGTAAGGGCTGAGTTAGAGAGCACCAGGACTGAGCATGTGAGGATCCTGGACGAGCTGATGAAGCAGCATGATGCAAACATGGCGGCCAAGTACTTGCTTATAAAGGAGAGGGACGAGGCCTTGACCAACTTGGGGGTTCAGCATAAGGACAATCTTGAGGCGGCTGTCAAGAAATCCGAGGTCGATGCTGTGGAGGCCTACAAACTCTCAGATGAGTTTCAGGGCTTCAGCCTTGAATACTTAGAGAGGGGAATTAGGACGGTCTGTCGGTGGGCCGTCCTTATGTTTGTCGATGCAGTATCTTCTGTCCGCCCCTCCATCGAAGCAGTCAAATTGGCGGACCCTTTGATTGCTAAGGCCTTGGCCCAGGTGGAATCTCAAGTGCCTGTTGAGGGTACTGGCACGTCTGACGATCATCCTGTTTTGGTGATCGAAGAAACTTCTCTTGTCAATGTTGAGGCCCTGCCCTCTGATGCTGCTCAATAGGGTGGCTGTTTGTAGCCAATACCCCCTTGATGTATCTTATTTTTGTAGAACAAACATCAATTTGTAATACTTTATTTATATTATCATCTCTCTTGTTGTCTTCCATACTCGTCTTTTATGTGATTTGTATTGTGAATTTTTTATATTAACAGTATCACTAACCCCTCCCTCATCTTTCTTGAGGGTGAAGGAGGGGTCGTCCCCAACGTTCACCCTCATTATAGCCGAGGGTGATTTCCACCAATTTTTATTGATGAGGTTAATAAAGTCCTCCCTCATCTTTCTTGAGGGCAATGGTAGGGTCGTCCCCACCATTGACCCTCATTATAACCGAGGGTTGTAATTACCAAACTAATTGTTTTAATTAAGTCCTCCCTCGTCTTTCTTGAGGGAAATGGTGGGGTCGTCCTCGCCATTGACCCTCATTATAGCCGAGGGTTGTAATTACCAAATTAATGGTTTTAATTAAGTCCTCCCTCGTCTTTCTTGAGGGAAATGGTGGGGTTGTCCCCTCCATTGACCCTCATTATAGCCGAGGGTTGTAATTACCAAATTAATGTTTTTAATTTGGTTTTAATTATGTCCTCCCTCATCTTTCTTGAGGGTAATAGTGGGGTCGTCCCCACCATTGACCCTCATTATAGCCGAGGGTTGTTTCCCAAAGATGATCCCATGCGTACTAGAACTGACAAACACAAGATGAGAGAAAACACTGATATTTCTCATTAATTTTCGAAGTGTTCTGTTGGAGCAACACCCATTACAATTATGGTCCGTCAGGATATTACAACACTACTGATAGTATTTTTTTCAAATGATCTGCATTCCAGGGGTTGGAAAAGGGTTCCCCTTCTAGGTTTTCTAGTCTATAGGTCCCTTAGACAACTTCATCGATGACCCTATAGGGGCCGTGCCAATTAGGATGGAGCTTGTTGGGCTTCTGCCAAGTCTTTTTGAGGACTAAGTCCCCCACTGCAATTGGTATCTGTTTCACCCTCTGATTGTAAAACCTTGCAGTCCTCTGCTGGTAGGCGACTCGCCTTATCTCGGCGTCTTCCCTCCTTTCCTCAATCAGGTCTAAGTCAAGTCTCCTCTCTTCCGTATTTATTTGGGGGTCATACATTTGGACCCTATGAGTAGGAAACCCAATCTCAGTGGGCATGACGGCCTCTGAGCCATAAGCTAGCATGAATGGGGTCTCTCTGGTAGAGGTCATTGTCGTCGTCCTGTAGGCCCACAGTACATCATATAACTCTTCAACCCATCTTCCTTTTTCCCCCTCAAGTCTCTTCTTGATCCCGTCTAGGATCGTCCTGTTTGTAACTTCTGTTTGCCCATTATCCTGAGGTCGTCCTGGGGTATAGAAGAATTTTTTGATACTCACCCTTTCACAGTACTTCTGTAGAGATGTATTCTTGAATTGAGTCCCGTTATCCGAGATGAGGGTATTTGGGAGACCATATCTGCATATAATGTTTCTCCATATAAACCGGAAGGTATTCTTCTCTGTGATCGTTACCATAGGCTCCGCCTCCACCCATTTAGAAAAATAGTCAATGGCCACGATGAGGAACCGATAGTTATTGATGGCCCTAGGCAAGGGTCCTACTAGGTCAATCCCCCACACTGCAAATGGCCACGGGGATGTAATGGAAGTAAGAGGTTGATGGGGTTGATGAGGGATGGTGGAAAATCTTTGGCATTTGTCACACTTTTTTACATATGCCGTGGCATCTTTCCCCAAGGTCGGCCACCAGTACCCTTGGGTGATCGCCCTCTTTGCTAAGGACCTGCCGCCAATGTGGCTTGAACATGACCCCTCATGCACGTCTTGCAAAATTCCTGGGACTTCAGATGGATGTACACACCTAAGTAAGTGGAGTAAAAACCCCTTTTTGTATAAGGTGTCCCCAATGACAGTGAACTTTGCGGCTCTGTGCCTCAACTTCTTCCTTTCTTGCCTTGCTTCTGGAATCTCTCCCTCTTTAATGTATCTGATAAGAGGGTCCATCCATGAAGCTTCCTGAGAAACATTGAGGCAATTGCTAAGTGTTCCCTCGGAATCTTCAATAGTTGGTCGAAGTAAAATTTCCACTGGGACTATCCTCCTGATGTTTGTCCTAGTTGCTGAGGCCAGCCTGTCAAGTGCATCGGCCCGGTCATTGTCATGCCTAGGTATCCTCTTCAATTTCACTTCTCTGAAGCTCTTCAGTAATGACATTAATTTCTCAAGGTACTTGGCCATCCGCTTGTCCTTGGCCTCGTAGGCTCCTAGTATCTGATTCACTACTAGCCTTGAATCACTATGGACCAAAGTCTGGCCGACACTAAGGGACTTGGCCGAGGAGAGCCCTGCTATTAGGGCCTCATATTCGAACTCATTGTTGGAGGCTTTGAAGTTGAACCTCAGTGCGTACTCAATATCTGTGCCATCGGGTGCTGACACTACAAGTCCAGCTCCACTTCCGCTGTCGCAGGAGGACCCGCCAACGAAGAGGCTCCACACAATATCCTCTGAAAAATTTCCCTCCATGAGGGACCCCTGTCTAAAGAGATATATTCCCTCCTCGTTTTCGACCGCTTTTTCTTTAGCGGTGCTTGTTTCAGCCTTATCTGCGGATATGTCGGCGAGTTTTCCCTGTAGGTTATCTATTTTCCCGAGGCTCTCGTCCTTGGATTCATCATTTTCCCAAGTAAACTCGGCCACGAAATCCTCCAGTGCTTACCACTTAATGTCCGTCCTAGGTTGATACATAATGTCAAACTCCCCCAGCTCTATAGCCCAGGCCATTCACCTGCCTGATTTTTTTGGCTTGTGTAGGACCTGCCTAAGAGGAGAGTCAGTGAGGATGACCATTGTTTGGGACTGGAAGTATGGCTTCATCTTCCTTGAGGCATGGAATAAGGCGTAGGCTAAATTTTCGATCCTCTAGTATCTTTGCTCTGCCCCGTGAAGTGCCTTACTGTTGAAATACACTGGCCTCTGTACCCCATCTTCCTCTCTGATGATTGCTGCCCTAATGGCTGACTCAAAGACAGTTAGATACATATAGAGTCATTCAACCTGCACTGGTCGTGACAACAGCAAGGGGTACCTTAGGTATGACTTTAGCTCCCTGAAAGCCTCGTCACACTCTTCACTCCTATAATATCCCGTATTTTTGTGACATTTATTTATAGGATTAATTGAATTAAATGTGTATTAATTGGAAATTAATTCGGATTAAAATACTAACGAGATGCGAGTTGGTATTTGATTATAATGTGTATATATGACTCTCTATGAATATTGAACTATGAAACTTGTCGTGAGATTGAAATACGGCTTTGGAAATTTTGTTGAGACGCGTGTGACAGTCGCGTCAGGAATATATTTATTTTAATTAAAAAGTGAATTTTATTTCTATTAACCATATGGTCGTTTTGAGTGCGCCAGCGCGTCCAGAATGGTCGAAATAGTCAGAAAACATTAGCCGGGGGTTTAGTTTGGGTCCCGGGGCATTTTTAGGCCATGCCGGCAACGTATAAAGGTAGTTTGGTAATTTTGAATTTTTGGGAATTAAAACCCACGAAAATCAGGAATTAATATCTGATTTGGACTCTATCCACTAAACCCACTAATAACCTAATGGGCTACGGGGGTTATTAGAATTAGTTCCAAAAGTTTCCTAAGGCAAAAACCCTAGCCACCATTGTCACCTTGGAGAAGAAGACTTGTAGAGAGAGAGAGAGGAGAATTCTGCAGAGAGAGAGAGAGAGAATCATTCATCAATTCGACATTAAAATCAGAGATATACATAAGGCAAGTGGTTTAATTTCGTTTATTACAAAGAATGTTTCTTCCATGCGTAGGAAATTGACAAAATTGGTATTGTTCTTGGGAGTTTGATAAAAACCCATTAATTGGAATTAGAACTTTATATTTTGATGAAAGGATTGCATGTAGAATTGTGTTAGGAGGATTATTTTGATGGAAATACACCTTGTTCATAACAAAAACGGATTTAATTATGCCCATTGGTGACTTTAAAATTTTAGGGTTCATGTTCATATGATTTGGGGATAAATGAAGGGATTTGATGATTCAATGATGTTTAGGAAGATTTGGCCCTATATAAACGTTAATATATGACCTAAGTATGTTTAGGAATGATTAGAACCCATGAACAATTATTGAAATGATGTTTAGATGAGATTAGAGGTGAAGAAAATTTGGAAAAACGAAAATAGGAAATCTGGGCTCGAAACTGGCCTCTCGTTAGAAGACTTACCCAAGTCGTTCGAACGAGCTCGTTCGAACGAGCTTCTAACGAGTTGAACTTTGACTTCTAACGAGGGTGATGTTCGTTCGATGACTTTCGTTTGAACGAGATCTCGTTAGAAAGCCCACTTCGTTCGAACGAACTCTCGTTCGAACAGCCTCGTTCGAACGAAACTTCTAACGAGCTGACAGTTTAGGCTTTTTGGCCTGTTTTGATTTCGCGTGTCTCGTAACCTTGTTTAATGGTAGAGATAACTTTCCCCTGATGATAAATTAATATAGTTGGGACATTTGGGATATATTGAGGAGTAAGACATAGAAGTGTGATTTGATTTGAATGGAAATTGAGGAATAGGACGTGAGTGACTATTACGATGCGAGAGTTATTGACGACTTATATAATTATATTAACCGGGAATATGTAAATTGTGTACCTTATAAGTCGGTACGAGAATGAGATGTGTACTACAAATAAATTATGGTGACTACTAAGATCTGTGCATACTTAGTATATGTATATGATTTTGTGTGTATGACATACCTACCATACTTGCTATCACGGGAGGTTTACGTTCGCTTAGGGCCATCTCATCCTTGTGTTGCCCGGATTTAGATTGGTACCTCGAGAACATAGGTCAGAGAAGGACTTATTGGGATGTTAATAAGTCTGCTGATCGTAAGAGCGCAGGTATGTGCGTGACCCATGTGATGTGACTGTGTTCACCTCCATTGTTTGTGATTGTTGTTATCTGAGAACGATTCCTGAGAGATTCGGAATGCGTGATCCTTATGTACGTGATGTACCGGGATGGATAGCAGAGTATGTGTGCACCGCTGCTTAGTCTCGGGGTGCTTGTATTGTATATTTATGACGTGAATAATATACACTTAATTAATGGGAACTTTCATGTTGGTATTGTGAATATAATTATGGTAATGTTTTGAGAAGACATAATGGGTTAACCGATAGTGAATTGTATTACTAATTGAGAATCTGAGTTTAAGTAAAGCCCTCTATTTAATTGATAACGCTAGAATGTAATATGGGAATTGAGTAGAAAAGGGTAAAACTTGTGACGATTTAGTTAGATATGAATGTCACTTAGATGGGTACGGTATGTTAGGAGTGCACAATTAGTCGAGAGGTGAGTATTTCATGTGAGTGCACGTCCTAACATGTATTTTGCATTCATTGTTTTAATGTTATTAAAACACTTGTTGTTTTTAAAATACTCTCCACTTTCGGGCTCTGACCCGTTTGCTTTTAAATCTATTTTTGTAAAAACCTTTTTAGGTGCCCAGCCACAAGGACACCATGCATAGGATTTTTATTCAGGTGACGAGCTGTAGCTGTTGTGGAATTTATAGGGCCTTGCTAGTAGACGCCTCCTTCTCTAGTCTTGACTCCATATTCAGTTTCATCATTTGTAGGGCATGTCGCCCATTTCTATTAGAGACATTTCCTATTTCGGTTATTCAGATTGTGGATTGTAATTAATTTAGGATTCAGACTTGTTTTATTATTTCAGTTGTGGGATTGTTGTGAGGAGTATTTCCTCCAGACTCTTTATTATTTGTTGGTTACCTTATTGAGATTTTATTGTGAATGGTGATGTTATTCTCTTATATTTCTTTTATCGCATGTTAATCAGATTTAATTTAAAATTGGCAACTTACTTTTTAAATACTAGGTGGTTAGTAATCATTAAAATGTTTTCGACAGTGATGCTATTAACTGAACCAACTTGGCATTTTGTATTAATTTAATATAGGAGTAGCTACCCGGTATTTAATTAGTCGGGGTGTCACAGGTGGTATCAGAGCATCAGGTTCTAGTGTCCTTTAGGATCTGTATGGCTTATTATGTTTCCGCTGAGCTTTCTTTGAAGTAGAGCCCTATATTTTAGGATTGTTGTGTTCTCTTGTATATGCTACGTTCTTCAGCTATTTTGAGTTTATAACTGCGAACTTATAGACTTTACTCTTATTTCAGAGATGCCTCCACGACGTGCACCACGGGTTCCTAGGAATGCACAGTCGGAGCCCCAGCCAGCACCAGTACAGGGCACCATGAATGCCGCTGAGGTTGCAGCCATTGTAGCCCAAGTGGTAAATGCCGCTCTAGCAGTTGTACAACAGGCACCACCCCAGGCGCCAGTAGTCGTCGGAGTTCGTAGGTAGCTCTGATGTTGTGGTTTCGAGTCAGTGGAGGAAAGACATTCAGAGGCACTTGAGGATGTATGAGTGCACCGATGTTTAGAAGCAGGTACTAGCTACTTTCAAGCTAGTAGGATCTGCACTGCAGTGGTGGGAGTCTATTACCACCGGTGAGGAGAGAGATACTCTCACGATACAGGAGTTTTGGGTGCGGTTTGACTGCAAGTACTTTCTGTCAGCTGTTCACACGGAAATGAGGAGGAAGTTAGTGAATCTCAGACAGGAGGGTAAGACTGTGGCCGAGTATGAGGACGAATTCACAAATCTGTTAAATATTGTTCCGGATGAAATACCAACAGAAGAGAAGAAGATACAAAAATTTACAGACGGGTTGACTTGGAGGATCCGTCAACATTTGTTGGGGAACCTATCATTGGCCACTTACTCTGATGTGGTTAACGTTGCATTGTTACACTGTCAGGATCACCGCTTTCACATGGCTAAGGGAAAGAGATCGGGAGAGTCCAGCCATCAGGGCAGGACTGGAGCACATGGTGCCAGCGGGGCACAATCTATTCAGGGGCAGAGACAGGGTGACCAAGGTTCCTAGCAGGGGGATCACAAGAGATTCAGGTCGAGAAATTTCAGGCACGGATAGGGAGGTTTCCGGCAGGGCCATCAGGGTCCAAACGTCCATCAGAACCAGCAGGGTCAGAATGGTCAACAACAGTTTCAGCAGGGCCAGCAGGGCCAGGGGAGGAACGGTAACGGCTACCAGGGCCGGGGGCAGCAGGGACATAGAGGGGGAAGCTTCCCGGGGAAGTGTTACGTTTGTGGCAATACTGGCCATAAACGCCAGGACTGTCCTGATAGGGGCAGGGCCCCGCAGCAGCAGCAGGGTGCTCGACATGAGCCACAGAGGGCACTTTTTTCACCTGCCCTCCCAGCTCCAGCCTAGGTGCCAGCTCCACCAGCCATTCAAGCAGTTCTAGTGCAGCAGGGCAAGTTACAGTATGGACGTGTCTATAATGTCCACCAGGCAGAAGCTCCAAAGGCACCACCCGCGATTGAGGGTATGTTTCCTATCCATGGTACTATGGGTCGGGTTTTGTTTGATACGAGGGCAACGCATTGTTTTATAGCTACACATTTTGCGAAAGCCTTAGGGTTGTTAGCCACAGCAGAGAGCATAGTGACGTGTGTAGACTCACGATTGGGGAGTGGGTCACTTATTTTCTTTATATGCCGGGGAGTGGGGGTAGAGATTGGTAGTTTGGTATTACCTGCAGACAAGTTGGTATTAGATATGCATGTGCACGATGTGATTATTGGCATGGATTGGCTTGAAGATTATAGAGCCATGATTGATTGCTTCGGTGGGAGCATTATTTTTTCCATTCCGGGGCAAGAGATGTTTGTAGTGGCGATGCCTCGCCCAGAGGGAGGCTCGACCGCTCATTTGTATTACATAGAGGAGGATACCTCTAAGGAGGTTGCGATTCCTTTAGATTCGATCCCAGTTGTCAGGGAGTATTCCGATGTGTTTTAGGAGATACCAAGCCTACCCCCCAGTCGAGAGATAGACTTTGTCATAGACTTATTGCCAGATACGAGACCTATAGCACGCGCACCATACCATATGGCTCCGGCAGAGATGTGAGAGCTACGAGATCATATTTAATAGTTGTTGGGTCAGGGGTTTATACGGAGGAGTACTTCACCGTGGGGTGCCCCTGTGTTGTTCGTGAAGAAGAGAGATGGTTCACTGAGATTGTGTGTGGATTACCGAGAGTTGAATAAGGTCACGATACGAAATAAGTATCTGTTGCCTCGAATCGATGACTTATTCGACCAGTTGAGAGGAGTTTCTTTCTTCTCAAAGATTGATTTGCGATCAGGATACCATCAATTGTGTATCAGGGAAGAGGATGTCTCGAAGACTGCGTTCTTAACGAGATATGGTTCTTACGAGTTTCGGGTTATGCCTTTTGGTTTGACCAACGCTCCAGCAGTGTTTATAGACTTGATGAATAGGGTGTTCAGAGAGTTCCTTGATCAGTTCGTCATTGTCTTCATTGATGATATTCTGGTTTACTCCCAGACAGAGGAGGAGCACACCGAGCATTTAAGGCAAGTTTTGCAGACGCTACGTCAGAACGAGCTGTATGCAAAGTATGAGAAGTGCGAGTTTTGGCTGAAGGAGGTCTAGTTTTTGGGACACATTATTTCCAACCGGGGGATATCTATTGATCCGGGGAAGGTATCTGCGGTGAGGGAGTGGGGATAGCCCACGACACCAATGGAGATCCGTAGTTTCTTAGGACTAGTAGGATACTACAGGAGATTCATTCAGGGATTTTTGAAGATAGCAGGTCCTTTGACACATCTGACTCGTAAAGGTGTGCCGTTCATTTGGAGTGATGCCTGTCAGTTGGCATTCGATGAGTTGAAGGATAAGTTTACCTCAGCACCTGTGTTAGCATTGCCGAGACCAGGAGTTGAGTATCTAATCTACACCGATGCGTCATTGCAAGGACTTGGAGGTGTATTACAGCAGGAGAGTCAGGCCATAGCTAATGCTTCCCGTAAGCTTAAGCCTCACGAGAAGAATTACCCCACTCATGGCTTGGAGTTAGCGGCAGTGGTATTTGACCTACGGATTTGGAGACATTATCTTTTGGGGGAGAAGTTTCGATTGTTCACGGACCACAAGTCCCTACAATACCTATTCACACAAAAGGAGTTGAATATGCGGCAGCGAAGGTGGCTTGAGTTTGTGAAGGATTATCAGTTTGATATCCAGTATCACCCGAGGAAGGCTAACGTGGTAGCAGACGCGTTGAGACGTATGCCAGTAGATGAGGTGGCAGGGGTGTGGAAGGCCAAGTGGAAGGAGTTGGGACACCAGGATGCAGTGGCCCGATCGTTCATGTCTGTGATGACCGTTACACCGCAGATTGTCACAAAGGTAGTAAGGGCACAGGCAAATGACTCGTTCTGTCAGGAGCAGATAGTTCGATTACTAGCAGAGGGAGCCGAGTCCTATACCATTAGCTCAGACGGGGGATTACGCTTCAATGGGAGATTGGTAGTTCCGGAAGGGGAGGAATTGCGACACGAGGTGATGTCAGAGTCGCACGGCTCACGGTTCGCGGTACATCCCGGTGGGGACAAAATGTACCAAGACATGAGACGACAGTATTGGTGGAGCGAGATGAAGAGAGATATTGCCGTGTTTGTTTCTAAATGCGCCACTTGTCAGCTAGTAAAAGTGGATCATCAGAGACCGGCAGAACTTCTACAGCCATTGGAGGTCCCGATGTGGATGTGGGAGAGCATATCCATGGACTTTATCACGGAGTTGCCTACGTCACAGAGGGGTCACGACTCCATTTGGGTAATTATGGACAGGTTGACCAAAGTCTCTCGTTTTCTACCCGTAAGGACAGACTACACTACGGGACAGTATGCCCAGCTCTTTATTGCAGAGATAGTGAGACTTCACGGTGTGCCCCTAAATATCGTGTCTGATAGAGACAAGATATTTGTTTCATGGTTTGGGAGAGTTTTCAGGAGGCCATGGGCACGGAATTGCGGTTGAGTACGGCGTATCACCCGCAGACCGATGGGCCAACCGAGCGTACAAACCAGATGTTGGAGGGCATGCTACGTATGTGCATCATTGATTTTGGGGGTGGATGGGAGCAGTATCTTCCACTGGTGGAGTTTGCTTACAACAACTCCTACCAGTTCACCATTAGCATGGCTCCATTTGAGGCATTGTACGGTAGACCTTGTCGCTCCCCATCATGTTGGTTAGAGGTGGGGTACAACAAACTACTTGGGCCGAAAGTGATTCAGGATACTTCGGCTAGGATAGAATTGATACGGAGTCGCATTCGAGTAGCTTAGGATCGGCAGAAGAGCTATGTTGATGCGAAGAGGTTCTTCAAGGAGTTCCAAGTGGGGGACCAGGTTTTGCTCAGAGTATCTCCTATGAAGGGGATTATGCGTTTCGGGAAGAAAGGGAAGTTGGCGCCGAGATATGTGGGACCATTTCCTATTATTGAGCGGATTGGACCGGTTGCGTATAGGCTTGGATTACCGGAGCATTTGCATCGGATTCACTATGTGTTTCATATTTCCTCGCTAAGGAAATATCTTATAGAAGATTTGGCTCATTCTCACATTGCCTTGGAGGACATAGATCTCCAGCCTGATAGCTCCTACGAGGAGGGGCCGATTGCTATTTTGGACCGAAGTGAGCGAAAACTGCGGTCAAAGATAGTTCCGTTAGTGCGTGTTCAGTGGCGACATCATAATGTCGAGGAGTCCACATGGCAGCGCGAGGATGAGATGCACGAACATTATCCAGAGTTGTTCTTACCAGGTACTTTCTAGATCCGAATTTCGGGACGAAACTCTGTTATTAGGGGGGAAGTATGTAATACCCCATATTTTGGTGACATTTATTTATAGGATTAATTGAATTACATGTGTATTAATTGGAAATTAATCCAGATTAAAATACTAACAAGATGCGAGTTGGTATTTGATTATAATGTGTATATATGACTATATATGAATATTGAACTATGAAACTTGTCGTGAGATTGAAATACGGTAATTTGGAAATTTTTTTGAGACGCGTGTGACAGTCGCGTCAGGAATATATTTATTTTAATTAAAAAGTGAATTTTATTTCTATTAATCGTATGGTCGTTTTGAGTGCGCCAACGCGTCCGGAAGGGTCGAAATAGTCAGAAAACACTAGTCGGGGTTTAGTTTGGGTCCTGGGGCATTTTTAGGCCATGCCGGCAACGTATAAGGGTAGTTTGGTAATTTTGGATTTTTGGGAATTAAAACCCACGAAAATCAGGAATTAATATCTGATTTGGACTCTACCCACTATACCCACTAATAATCTAATGGGCTACGGGGGTTATTATAATTAGTTCCAAAAGTTTCCTAAGGCAAAAAACCCTAGCCACCATTGTCACCTTGGAGAAGAAGACTTGTAGAGAGAGAGAGAGGATAATTATGCAGAGAGAGAGAGAATCATTCATCAATTCGACATCAAAATCAGAGATATACATAAGGCAAGTGGTTTAATTTCATTTATTACAAAGAATGTTTCTTCCATGCGTAGGAAATTGACAAAATTTGTATTGTTCTTGGGAGTTTGATAAAAACCCATTAATTGAAATTAGAACTTTATATTTTGATGAAAGGATTGCATGTAGAATTGTGTTAGGAGAATTATTCTGATGGAAATACACCTTGTTCATAACAAAAACGGATTTAATTATGCCCATTAGTGACTTTAAAATTTTAGGGTTCATGTTCATATGATTTGGGGATAAATGAAGGGATTTGATGATTCAATGATGTTTAGGAAGATTTGGCCCTATATAAACGTTAATATATGACCTAAGTATGTTTAGGAATGATTAGAACCCATGAACAATTGTTGGAATGATGTTTAGATGAGATTAGAGGTGAAGAAAAGTTGGAAAAACGAAAATAGGAAATCTGGGCTCAAAACTGGCCTCTCGTTAGAAGACCTACCCAGGTCGTTCGAACGAGCTCGTTCGAACGAGCTTCTAACGAGTTGAAATTTGACTTCTAACAAGGGTGATGTTCGTTCGATGACTTTCGTTTGAACGAGATCTCGTTAGAAAGCCCACTTCGTTCGAACGAACTCTCGTTCGAACAGCCTCGTTCGAACGAGACTTCTAACGAGCTGACAGTTTAGGCTTTTTGGCCTGTTTTGATTTCGCGTGTCCCGTAACCTTGTTTAATGGTAGAGATAACTTTCCCTTGATGATAAATTAATATAGTTGGGACATTTGGGATATATTGAGGAGTAAGACATAGAAGTGTGATTTGATTTGAATGGAAATTGAGGAATAGGACGTGAGTGACGATTACGATGCGAGAGTTATTGACGGCTTATATAATTATATTAATCGGGAATATGTAAATTGTGTTACCTTATAAGTCGGTACGAGAATGAGATGTGTGCTAAAAATAAATTATGGTGACTACTAAGATGTGTGCATACTTAGTATATGTATATGATTTTGTGTGTATGACATACCTACCATACTTGCTATCACGGGAGGTTTACGTTCGCTTAGGGCCATCTCATCCTTGTGTTACCCGGATTTAGATTGGTACCTCGAGAACATAGGTCAGAGAAGGACTTATTGGGATGTTAATAAGTCTGCTGATCGTGGGATCGCAGGTATGTGCGTGACCCATGTGATGTGACTGTGTTCGCCTCCATTTTTTGTGATTGTTGTTATCTGAGAACGATTCCTGAGGGATTCGAAATGCGTGATCCTTATGTATGTATGTGATGTACGGGGATGGATAGCAGAGTATGTGTGCACCGCAGCCTAGTCTCGGGGTGCTTGTATTGTATATTTATGACGTGAATAATATACACTTAATTAATGGGAACATTCATGTTGGTATTGTGAATATAATTATGGTAATGTTTTGAGAAGACATAACGGGTTAACCGATAGTGAATTGTATTACTAATTGAGAATCTGAGTTTAAGTAAAGCCCTCTATTTAATTGATAACGCTAGAATGTAATATGGGAATCGAGTAGAAAGGGGTAAAACTTATGATGATTTAGTTAGATATGAATGTCACTTAGATGGGTACGGTATGTTAGGAGTGCACAATTAGTCGAGAGGTGAGTATTTCATGTGAGTGCACGTCATAACCTGTATTTTGCATTCATTGTTTTAATGTTATTAAAACACTTGCTGTTTTTAAAATACTCTCCACTTTCGGGCTCTGACCCGTTTGCTTTCAAATCTATTTTTGTAAAAACCTTTTTAGGTGCCCAGACACAAGGACACCATGCATAGGATTTTTATTCAGGTGACGAGTTGTAGCTGTTGTGGAAGTTACAAGGCCTTGCTAGTAGACGCCTCCTTCTCTAGTCTTGACTCCATATTCAGTTTCATCATTTGTAGGGCATGTCGCCCATTTCTATTAGAGACATTTCCTATTTCGGTTATTCAGATTGTGGATTGTAATTAATTCAGGATTCAGACTTGTTTTATTATTTCAGTTGTGGGATTGTTGTGAGGAGTATTTCCTCCAGACTCTTTATTATTTGTTGGTTACCTTATTGAGATTTTATTGTGAATGGTGATATTATTCTCTTATATTTCTTTTATCGCATGTTAATCCGATTAATTTAAAATTGGCAACTTACTTTTTAAATACTAGGTGGTTAGTAATCATTAAAATGTTTTCGACAGTGATGCTATTAACTGAACCAACTTGGCATTTTGTATTAATTTAATAAAGAAGTAGCTACCCGATATTTAATTAGTCGGGGTGTCACAACTCCATTCGAAGGCCTTCCTGAGGATCTTGAAGAATGGCAGACACTTGTCCGTGGCTCTGGATACGAACCTATTCAAAGCAGCCACTCGCCCCGTGAGCCTCTGAATGTCTTTGATGGTCTTGGGGGTCTTCATTTCCAGGAGGGCCTTTATTTTCTCAGGGTTGGCCTTGATGCCTCTTTGGTTGACAATGAATCCCAAGAATTTCCCTGCTCCGACCCCGAAGACACACTTGGCTGGGTTGAGCTTCATCTGGTATTTGTCCATCGTATTAAAGGTTCTCTCTAGGTCAGCCACATGATCCTCTACCTTCAGTCTCTTAGTCAGCATGTCATCTACATAGACCTCCATAGATTTACTAACTTGGTCTTTAAACATTTTATTTATAAGGCGCTGATACGTTTCCCCTGCATTCTTCAGACCAAAGGGCATGACCTTATAACAGTATGTCCCCTTGTCGGTAATGAAGGTTGTTTTCTCCGAGTCTTCAGGGTCCATAAAGATCTGGTTGTATCCTGAATAGGCATTCATGAAGCTCATGAGCTCATGTCCTGCGGTAGCGTCTACCATCTGGTCAATACGGGGGAGAGGAAAGCTGTCTTTGGGACAATGCTTATTGAGGTCGGTGAAATCCACACACATTCTCCACTTCCCGTTGGCCTTTGGGACAATGAATGTGTTGGAAATCCATTCGGGGTAGATGACCTCTCTGATAAACTCCGCATCTTCTAATTTTTTGACCTCATCCCTTATGACCTCATACTTCTCTCTAGAGTAAATTCTCCTCTTATGCTCCACCGACTTCGCTCCCTCTACCACGTTGAGCTTGTGGCACGTGATTTTAGGGTCGATCCCCGGCATATTTCCATGACTCCATACAAAGACACTATGTCTTCTCCTCAATATTTTAATGAGGTCTTCCTTGATATTTGGCTTCAGAAACTTGCTGACTTGGACTGTTTTTTCCGGGTCATCCTCATTGAGGATGATGGATTCTACCTCTTTCGCGGCCTCTCCTTTCCTCAGCTTCGTCTCGTCTCTGGGGTCTAGGGTATCAATATTGTAAGTGGTTGTAGCCTTCTTGTGTGCCTCTCTTTCTTCGGCGGAGTTGTAATAACATTCTTGTGCTGTCGTCTGGTCTCCCTGAACTTCCCCCACCCCATAAGGGGTTGGAAATTTTATCATTTGATGGACCGTAGACGGCACAGCTTCGAACCCCTTGAGGGCTACCCGTCCCAGTATAATATTGTAGGCCGAAAAGATATGTTCATCCATCACAAAGAAGCTGACCTTATTTGTAAGCCATCTCGGCCACTCGTCCCCCATCCTGACATCAGCCTCATACACTCCGAGGGGATGAACCTTTTCTCCACTGAACCCAATCAATGGGTGATGGTATGGGATGAGTCTAGCATGACTGAGACCTAAAGATTTGAAGCATGGCCAAAACATCACGTCTGCAGATGAGCCCCCATCTACCAGGATCCTCAGCACCTCGCATCCGTGCACCTTGGTAGTGATGACGAGAGGGTCATCATGTGGGGCTAAGAGGCCTTTGAAGTCCATTCTTGAGAACCCCACTATCAGAGTATCCATGTCAACCTTTTTTCTTTTTTCTGACTTCACCTCCAGAGAGGTTGAGTTTACTGTCTTCGTCACTGCCTTGGCCTCATCCACATGGGCCTTCCTATCGGTGACCTATGACCCTCCTCCTTCTAGGCCCCCGGAGATCATTCCCACTCCAAGAGAGATCATATTAAGCCTCTTGACAGGGCCGTGGTCATCTCTCGGTAGGAGGTCAGGGTCGTCCTCATCGTCAGAAGGGTTGTCCCCTCTTTTTTGAGGACCTTCTCTACATGCATCGCCTCGCTTTTTTGTGGGGTCGTCCCCTCGGCCCCTCTTGAAGGCACCTTTGTCAACTTACTTCCCGAGCTTCCCTTCTTTCAGCATCTTCTCAATCTCATCTTTCAGAGCAAAGCATTTGTCTGTCACGTGGCCATGGTCTTGGTGAAATTCACACCACAGGTTTCTGTTCCTCTTGTTAGGGGTTGCCCTCAACTTCTCAGGCCACTTCAGGGATCGGTCACTCTTTATCTCATTGAGAATATGTTCGCATCTGACCGTTAGAGGGGTGTAACCAGCAAACTTGTCGTCCGTAGACCTCTTATTCCCCTCTTTATTCTTCTTAGGGTACTTACCCCCACTAACGCCTCCTTTTTCGTCTTCCTATTTTGTGGCCATCGCCTCTTCTGCGTTCATCACCTTTCCTGCTGTTGACAGCAATTCAGCCATCATCCTCGGAGGGTCTTCAGCAAGCATCCATAACAGCTTCCCCTTTTGGAGTCCTCCAATCAGGGCTGTCATAGCTATGCTCTCCTCATAGTCTTCCACCTCCAACTTTTCTTTATTGAATCTGTCTATGTAGTCTCTTAGACTCTCATGCTTCCCTTTCTTAACATAGAGCAGGTGTGTGGTCTTCTTCTGTGGCCTCACCCCAAATTAAAAGTTGTGGATGAACCGGTATGCCAGCTGCTTAAAGTTTTCAATAGAATTTTTTGGAAGAGACATATACCAGACATGTGCATCCCCCGTCAGAGTACCAAAGAAGGCACGACACCTCATCTCATCTGAGATAGAGTATATTTCTACCGCTATTTGATACATCTTAATATGGTGGATAGGGTTGGTACTCCCGTCATATATTGGGGTGACCGTAGGTGTCTTGAACTTTGATGGCGTAGGGAAGTTGACTATCTTCGCCACAAAGGGAGATCCTATGGAGTATCCTCTATGAAGAGGGTCCCGGCTTTTCAGAATATCACTAATCTTGTCCTCCAGTCACTGGATTGAGTCATTCCAGGGCCTCGTAGGGTCGGCTTGGCCGATGTTATCCCCCGCCGCCTCTTTAAGGTGGACGAAGGTTCTGCGGCGGCAGTCCTGTGTCGGTTATTTACTTCCCCCTGACCATCGTCTCATCCTAGGGGTTGGCCCCCGTGGGGTCGGCCATCTGCTGCCTCCCTTCTGGGCCTCGTAGCGCTCCTTGATCTGGACAATTTTTCCCGCAGGTCATTTATTGGGCCCAGCCTCTCAAGCGATCAAAAGCAGAGCCTCTTGGGCGATCTTCAGGATTTGGTCTCCCGCACTTCCCTCTACTCTCCTGGAGAGGTCGTACAGTATTGTTGGAAACCTCATATGGTTCCCTGCATTCTATGGGGGCCTCCTCTCCCTCCAGATCGTCATACCTGTCCTCAGGGCAAGGCTTTCCTTGCCTCCCCAGGCGTAGATGCCGGGGGTAAGCAACATCACTACACCGCTGAGGGGGTGGCAGGTCTTTGCGTGGTGCCTGGGGTGGTCCCCTGGCCTCATGCTGCCATGGAGCCGCTTCCAGAGTAATCATCTCAAGTGAGACTCCTGGTGGTCTTAGTATGTTCTGTCTTAGAGCTATGAACTGCTCATGCATGATTCGTTGGCTTGCTTCCAGAGACTTCAAGGCTGCCGCCACATCAGCCATCTCAGACTGAGGTGGTGGCTGACTGGAACTGGGTCCAACTCTACTCTCCGGTGGAGGGAGTGGTGGTGGTGGCATCTCTGGTGCCATGTGTTTGAGCTATGAAAAGATGAACTAGAAAAAGGACTGGTGAGCTTGAGAACCTTAATGGGTCTCTTTCAATGGTGAAACATCTCCTCTCAGGGGGAGAGCTGATTCACCACCAGAGTGCCGAGTGAGGTCAAGTTGTACAAAGGAAGAGATGTCTTTTTGTTCCCACAGACGGCGCCAAACTGATGGTGCTTAGATTCATCACCACCAGATAAGTGATGATGAGCTCAAACAGTAGTAACCATGGCAACCATAGAGATGTATATGTATAAGTATATAGAAGGAGGTGAGTATAAGTGGAATAAGACAATAATGTATAGTGGTTCAGCCAATTAGGCCTACATCCACTGTGAGTGTGTGATCCACTAAGTATGGGCACTAATGGCCTTGGATAGAATGCATATAAGCTCACTTTCTCTCTCTGCTGTGTGTGTAAGCAGAGTTTTTGCTAGGGTTACAATTATCTATCCATCCCCTTATAAGGTTGTAGGTGACAAGTATATATAGGTCTTGGGGGGTGTAGTGTACTCCCCAAGTATGCATGGTGCATGTGAATGAGGATCTACCCAATCTCCTCTTGACACCTGTAGATGCCAAATGATGATATAATATTCCCTCACGTGAGGGGGTGATATTGTTATAACGGTCTTCCACGTGCCATGTGTGCCTCACGCGCACTGTTTCACGCGTCTCCCAAACCACGCGCTGTGATGATGTCACCCTCGGCCTATGATACGAGGCCGAGGGCAAAGTTCCTTCTGGTAATGAGTCTGGCCTAATTTAGGCCTCGTACTGTCGTACCCTCGGAGGGTCATCTGAGTCTGATGAAGGGTTAGCCCCTTGAAGGGTCGTCCAGACCCCTCGGAGGGTCGTCCGGGCCTGATGAAGGGTCAGCCCCTTAAAGGATCGCCTGGACCATGATGAGGGGTCGGCCCCTTGAAGGGTCGTCTGGACCATGATGCCCCTTGAAGGGTCATCTGGACCATGATGAGGGGTCGGCCCCTTAAAGTGTCATCTGGACCATGATGAGGGGTCGGCCCCTTGATGGGTCACGAGACCATCTTGGGCGTGCCTTGGTGGAGGGTGCCCTCGGTCTAGCCGAGGGTATATATGGGTATATCACCTACCATTTAATTTAGTTTGTATTCTCTTAATTCTTGGTTTATAGATTAATTTTCAACCTTTCTAATTTAGGTTTACATGCTTTATTTCATTGCTTTCTAGGTAGATTTACCACGTTTATTTATCGCGTTTATTTATTGCATTTTTAACATGCTTTCTAGGTAATTTAAATTAGGTTGTGTTTGAATTGAACTCACTCGGGTTAACGCGTTGCTTGGCTTTGGTGATAGTGTTTACGGGTCTATTTCGGGTGCGTTTTCCTAGTTATTACACCTAGGAGATTTGACGGGAAATATCATGTATGTTCCGTGCTTACGACCTTTTGCGCGTAATTTTCGGGATATTTATCGACGCCAAAATCTTATTAGGATTTTATGAAGATTTAGGGGCGTGACAACCCTTCATTTAATTAACTGTTGAAACGAGACGCATTTGTAATAACTCATCGACCCATGTAACAATTTTATACAATTTAACTCGAGTGAGGGATATTCGAAACAACCTATATTTTTACTCGCTTTCTTAATCTAGTTTCAATACCCTTGCCTAGAATAACATTTGCCTTTTATGCCCTTTTACTTTTTAGTTTGTAATCACCTTTTTACACTTTTATTTTGGATCACTAAATCAATTAAATTCTAGCATCTCGTCCCTGTGGACTTTCGATACCCGACTTACCGCTGTTTTTGCCTCGCAAGTGTAGTAATAACTTAGGTTTTTGCAGTTTCGCGGTGAAATGAAAACAACGACTGTGTCCTTACACGAACACACATTTCATGCGTCATTCAACTAGTTTGAGAGTTTCTTAAACTATAACCGTTACAGAGTTAGTTCATTGAGAGGTTGTTAATTGTTAGTGTAGTTCAGCAGTCTAGAGTAGCTCATCAATACGATGGCTATATAAACACATGTACTCTTCTTTTTTAATAATATATTTGGTGAATATACTTTTCCTTTGCAGCTACAATGTCTGTTATGGTATCAGAGCCCTAATACTCAACAACGAATTATTTTCCTGATTCTACTCAAAAATCCTAATAAACAAACACTTATTCGAAACCTTCATTAATGGAAGATTCTTCTTCTTCAACTACAGCACCTTCAAATACAAAATTTTTCTCTTTTCCAACTCCCCCATTTAAAAATATTACCAATATTGTATCGATTAAACTAAATGGATCTAACTATCTTTTGTGAAAAGATCAATTTGAAGATATTCTCATCACAACTGATTTGCTTGATTATGTTGAAGGCACCATTAAAGAGCCTTCAAAATTCATCTTTGTTAATGGTGCACAATAAATTAATCCAGATTATACTTCTTAGAGAAAGTTTGATTGTTTCTTGATGAGTTGTATGAAAGAAACTCTTACAGAATCAGTTGTTGCTCAAGTTCTTGGAGCTTCTAGTTCTACCAAGATTTGGTCAAATTTATCAATAGTTCACCTTCAACAATCTAATGCAAAGAAGAATCTCCTTGGAAATCAACTACAAAACATCAAGAAAGGTACTGATTCGATTTCAGATTATCTACAATGAGTTAAATCAATTTCTGATTCTCTTGCCTCAATCAACCTCAAACTTGATGATGATGAATTCATTATGCACACATTAAACGGACTAGATAAAGAGTATGAAAACCTTTCTGTCTTGATTGAGAATCGAACAACAAAATTGTGATGCCCCGAACCAGATTTAAGGGTTATTATAGGATCGACCCTGATCCGATTCGAGTGTCAGGTGTGGGGTGCAATGAATAACCTAAATAATGTTATTGTTCCAGTTTTATTATTAAATAAGATTACGCTTTACTTAGCATGCGATTCCAATATAAAATAGACTCAGTGAGGGACCCAAGGGAAGTGCCCCCAAGGCCAAGTAAACAGATCTACTAGCGTTAATGAAGTAAATATTACCTATATAACGCTCTCAAGGTACGGAACCGCATACAACATGCCGTAACAAGAGGAGGGAGTGAGCGAAAGGCTCAGTGGGATTTATACAAATGCAACATAGAAACGAGCAACAAAAAAGAATACTCACTCACTATATGCTCATGAAAATATGTATATATCTACATATATACTTTTGAAAATACATGCTCCGATGTATTAAATTATTTTATTCCAAAAATATAATTTATTCCCCTTCATCCTCTTTTTATTTCCCAAAAAAGTCATTTTGGATAATCTTTGTTTAAAATCATATTATTTCCCATTAACGCACACGGCTAATCATTTATACGAAAAACCTTTCTTTTCTTGAAAATATTCATCTATTCAGCGTTCATTAACTCACGCTAGAGTTACTTTGCCATTATTTTAATATTCTCATTAAAATAATCTTTATGACACACACACCTCGTGTTTGGAAAATATTCATTTTCATTGAGAAACTTATACTCCACACGACACAAAATATTTATTGTTTCACGAAAACTTGTTTATTTACCTTTTTCAACCTTTAGCAAATCTCAAAGATTTATTCGCATTAATTTTAAGAATATTCTCATTCTTCATTTCTTATTATAAGAATTTATCAATCTTTGGCTTGGAGTCTAGCCATTATTCCTGGATTTCACGGACTATCAACACCATCGGTCTCCAGTCGCCATATGCTCATCTGTACAGGCTTTGGGGTCTTTCACCACTAGGGACGTCATGCCCTGCTTAATTCTTGGCATCATGCAAGTATCATTTCTTATCTTTTTCATGTGTTTCAACATTATTCTCAACGTTCACATTCATTCTCACATGGAAAATCAATTATTTCCTTTTTCTTCCAAACTATTCATTGACATTTTTATTTCATAAAAATGTTCCGCTTTATGTAAATTTACCAATTTACCCATTTCTTATCAAACACGCATTTAGCCATTTAACAAGTGTTGTTCCCAAAATAGTTACTACCTTTCCAACTTAATTCTCAAAACACTTTTAACCACTTAACACTTATCAAAAACTATATTTTTTTTACCCATATTTCACATTTATCATTTTAGTGAAACTCATTATTTTCAGTTAGAAAAAATATATCATTAATCTCCTTTTATCAGACTTAATTAATACATTTAATTTCAAAATATTTTCTTGATAACATACTATTCACTGTATTTACGACAATGCCACTACTATTTGTTTCACACAAATGTTATACTTTTAAATCTGTTTAAACATACTAATATCGCCAAAAATCAATTTATAACTTCTCAAAGTGTATTTCTGATACTTTCAACATAATTTCAGTAATAAATTCCAAATTTTATAAAAAGACTTTATTTCCATTTATGTGTCCAAAATAAGTTGTACACACTTTAAATACCCATTTGGCCACTATCAACACATTTGGCCTTGTTTACTTTCTTTAATTACACTTAAGTATAAATTTAAAAGTAAGCATTTTATACTTTGATTATTTATATATTAAAACCAAATATTTCTTATAATGAGTTTATGCATCTCAAAAATACCCATTTAAGTAAAAGTTCAATTTCGTCTTCTACTTCATCATTTTGGTAAGAAATTCCCATTTTTATTTCGTAAAAATGGCCTATATTAGCCCAATATTTTTCTAAACATGAAATTACATTATTTACCTTTCAAACATCATTTTAACACATTTTATTTCATAAAATGTTCGAGGCTAATATTCTGAAATTTATCCACCTTTTGAACTAAATGATGATATGATGACTAAACAACACAAAGTTATAAATTAGCTGAAATACTACACATATCAAGTGTAATATATGTAAATATCATTCTAAAAATTATCGAACTCTAAACCTCAATCAAAGTAAGATATTTCCACCTCTTAAGACTCCAAAATAGTGGTGCAGGAGGAGCAACCCTCACCTTCAAAGGTGACCTCAAGGGGTTACCAAATGCATCCTCCATAAGAGTTCTATATGTACTCTGGGAACTTCTTCTTTAAGCTCCAAGAAATGCTCCAAAACTCCAACTCTATCTCCAAAATATAAGCTCCAAGACTTGCAATATTAAGCTCCAAACTTCCAAATAAACTCTTTCTCACTCTCTAACTCTTCTTAATGTTTGATGTTTTTGGTGTGTTTACAATGAAAGAATTCAAGGCTTATTTATAGTTATTTGGGAATCACCATGACCGTTGAATCAAAATAAGATTGGATAGTTGAGATTAATGGTGTGTCACCAACCATTACTATACATTTCGTAGGCTACTAAACATGTGTGATAAATATTCCTTTGGTGTGCCACCAACCACTACTATTCATTTGGTAGGCTACTAAACATGTGTGGTAACTATTCATTTGGTGTGCCACCAACCACTACTATTCATTTTATATTTTACTATTTTCACAACTGAAAATAGCTCTAACACATATTTAATGACGTTTTTTGGAAATGTCCAAGAAGAGAAAGTTGCTCAAAATTAAATTTCAAGTAAATCCTGATTTTTTCAGAATTTTCTGAGGAACTTTTATTTTTTGACGAAAATAATAATATTTCAATTATTTATTTATTCATTTTTTGACTTTTGACCCCATGGAACTCTTAGGACTATTTTTAGAATCCCATAAATATGGTCAAATTATTTTTAGCCCCAATAAAACGTCCTAAAAAAATCACGCAAGTTCGCGTCCTGCGCGACACATGCTGACAGAAGTCGTGTTATATTAAACATGACCGTGTCACAATGATTCATTGGAATTTTTTGCATCAAACTTAACCAACTTACTTACTAGGACTATTAGGACTTAAATTTGCATCCATGCGAACCATGTAACGAGGCGATTCTTTTTCTCCATAATTATTTTTCATGCCATTTTGGCGTAATTCCCTTATATATTTATTCCTAAAAATTTTCCTTCGAATAAAACCGTCAATTTATTATTCAATATTTATTTTCTAGGGCGGGGTATCACATTCTTCCCTCCTTAAGAAATTTTATCCTTGAAATTGTTAACCCATCAATCTTAATCATTCAGTCATCTAAGCAAACCATTTATAATTCTGGAGTATCCTGATCTTTACAGTTAAAACTCAAAGATTCCATCCATGTTAATTATCATCAAGTTAACCCGATCATGGTAAGGTTTTTCATTAATAATACCCAAACATGCCTAACTTATTCATCCAAAAAATTTCGAAACAATCGGTATTCCTCAAACATCATGCCACCATTAATGAATTTATCATCACGAGTTAGGATTTACAAATCTATGTTTTCTCATATTTTGAATCACGTCAAGACTATGTTAATACATCTGTAACACTTCCTAGTCATTCATATCAACAGTCTTAAAAGTGTCACTTTATCACATTGGCATGAATGACCGAAACGTTCCATGAAATCTTCATATTAATCTCGAAGCATCCTAGACATCATAATCCAAATTATGCATATGAGTAACTATAACCTCAATTCGGAGTGTAAAATTTTCACTTAAGGTCTCATTAAGTCTGATATCCACATAATTCCTAAAACATATTCTTGAACCTATGACTGAAAACTAACTCGTTATACTGTAACTCCAAACTGTAACTAGTTCTCTCGGTCAACTAATAGGGACGTTAACCTAAGACAACCGATTTACACATGCAAACTACGAGCAACAAATCATGAGACAATGCGCACAAACAAACTAATGAAAAGATTAAGGTGCTTCCAACAAAGTGCTCACTCATTTATTGTGACGCATCAGCCACAATCGGCCTAACCCACACCACTACTGAGCTTATGTAGTGTCATACCCTTTCAACCGAATACAACTTCCCATTACCGGTATCAAAGGAAATATATGGAATCACAACGAGTTAAGTTTTTTACAAAACCAAAGGATAACAATCAAATTTTGGCATCAAATTGTTCGTCACAAAGTAGGAACTCATAAGTGTTCTTAAGGTCCAAAACTTATAATCCATGTTCCTCCTATGTACATTGACTGGTCCTACGCAAAATTTTCATTATTACTAAAGTATAAACTAATTCTTTCGGGAAATTAAAACACAAGGTTTCCTAGGACTAATGTTATGGGTTAGACTTTTATATTTTTACATACTGCGCCAATTTCACGCGAGATCACCCTTCTCATCTTTTGTCATATATAGTGATTCATCATGCCTAGGTCTCTAAATTTTAGTATGCGGTATCTATCCTCAATTTTCATGTTCAACACATATTGAGAGTCTCAAACATCTGAATATACCAACAACTTCCTAACTCTTAGAAACATACTATGCAATCCTGAATATCACACTTTAGTCGAAGCTGGTGGTTCTAATCTCATCGGTAGGATCTTTGCTCACCTTGTACTATCACTAAGGTTTATGATAGGCGAATAATGATTTCCTTTTACGAGGGTTATCCCCAGCGTATTGGTAGCACAAGAGGGTGCTATGATCAATCCTAACACTTCATTCCAAGAGTTATTCATTAAATATCGATACAACATCAAGTTACTCTAAGTTCTCCCAAGCGCATAACCTAGCACTTGTCATCATGTTTACGACACAATCCTCAATGATCTTATTAAGACAAGTTTTACGATTCATGGTGCTAATCTTTAAGGTTTTACCACAAGTCAACATGTATGACAATGATTCATCAACACCTAAAAATCCCTAATACTCATATTCTCTAAGGCCTTATGGATAACTCCGTAAACTTATAATTTTTTATAAAGGTGTATACACAATCAAATGTAAGAGTCGTCTGTCACACTAAAATCTTGTCCTACTCTATGTCCTAGAAATAAATGCTAATTAATCCCATCCAAGTGCTTCTCACAAAATTCGGATATAATTACCAACTTATATTTCTCCAAGAGTTAGATCAAGATACACGTTCATAATCTGAATCAATTCATTTTATGTCACCAATCCTAAGGCATTTCTGCACGTTAACACGACTTAGTCACTAACAACCTATTATTATTTTATGAAATCCTCAATGAAATAATTCTCCAAGCTTTAAGGTAAAGACATAAGATTTAGCCATTTCCCGAAGCTAACACATACGACCAAGTTCAATTATTATTTCATCACGACAGAAGCTTCTAATGTTAATGTCCCAAAAATACTTTGCTCAAGTTAAATAAATTATTTATCATAATGATTTGATTAAGGTCACTAATATTCAATATCTTTATGTGGTAATCATTGATTTGATTCTTCCCACGTCACACCAATTATCTCCTATCATATACTAGGGAATCACCCAGGACATATTCGTGTGTCACCTTAATTTGTCATTTCTACACAAGTAACTAACATGCCTATCACCAAGGAACACTAATCAACCTTAGTTTTATCTAAGATATACAACCCCAAAGGTATTGCCCTGAAATGCTAATTACTTACATTACTATTTTTCTCAAATAACATTAGCACTTACTCGTAAGAGCAATTATCGTAGAATTACAAACTTATCAAATTACTAGCCCGTAGTAAAAATCACTAGACTATGTCATATAAACCTCAATTTGTGTCTAATCATAGATTTAACTTGTCTCCAATATGTTATCATCACACCACGTGGTAAATCATTCGTTGTTATTTACTAAAGACTAAGGTAGGATATGGAATGACGGGTATTGTCTATAAACATCCAAGACCATACTGCAAATGCCACAAGAGATCCTATTCCTCAATACCATATTAATATAATCTCCCAAAATTTTCAATTTGATACCATCATCAACATTAGGCCACAAGGAAAATTTAATTTAACTGCTAGGTCACCTTAAGTCATCACGATTATCCAAGTCTACATTATATCCAAAATATATACTTCACGGTATAAAAAAAACCCAGTCCTCAACTAAGGGACCTACTAATTTCTCATCGCAAGATCAATAGCCACAAATATACAACCCCAGATATTCACCCAAATACATTAATCCGAGTCTTCAATTTAATACACTCTCATTACGAAGTCAACACTTATAATATACACTCAAGTCACCTAATCTCCAAAGTTAAACTCAACCAATCTTTCTAGATACAATTTAGCTCATACTATTTGATGCATTAACTTCTCTTATTCTTTGTCACCATTATAATTAACACACAATACATCTCTCATACAAAGGAACTGCGATGTTGCCGACATTAGCTTAAGCAGACACCCGTAGTTACTAACATGACTATATCAGGAATGCGGAAGCGATTTATAACTATCAACCTGATTGTGTGTCACTTGGCACCAACTGACTTGTCATGATAATCTCTTTGACTTTATTAACGAGGATACAAACTGTCAACAAACTAGCGTGACCGACCCAAACCAACATTGACGTCGAAAGATCCACTACCGACCTCACTACGTCACACTCGAAAGAAACATTAAACCAAAAGCTCTGATAACAAGTTGTAACACCCCGAACCGGATTTAAAGGTTATTATAGGATCGACCATGATTCGATTCGAGTGTCAGGTGTGGGGTGCAATGAACAGCCTAAATAATGTTACGATTACAGCTTTATTATTAAATAAGATTACGCTTTGCTTACCATGCGATTCCAATATAAAATAGACTACGTGCGGGACCCAAGGGAAGTGCCCTCAAGGCCAAGTAAACAGAGATACTAACGTCAATGCAAGTAAATATTATCTGTATAATGCTCTCAAGGTACGGAACCACATACAACATGTCGTAACAAAGAGGAGGGAGTGAGCGAAAAGCTCAGTAGGATTTATACAAATGCAACATAGAAACGAACGGCAGAAAAGAATACTCACTCACTACATGCTCATGAAAATATGTATATATCTACATATATACTTTTGACAATACATGCTCCAATGTATTAAGTCATTTTATTCCAAAAATATAATTTATTCCCGTTCATCCTCTTTCTCTTTCTCTTTCCCAAAATAGTCATTTTGGATAATCTTTGTTTAAAATCACATAATTTCCCATTAACGCACACGTTAATCATATATAGGAAAAACCTTTATTTTATTGAAAATATTCATCTATTCAACGTTTATTAACTCACACTAGAGTTACGTTGACATTATTTTAATATTCTCATTAAAACAATCTTTATGACACGCACACCTCGTGTTTGGAAAATATTCATTTTCATTGAGAAACTTATACTCCACATGACACAAAATATTTATTGTTTCATGAAAACTTGTTTATTTCCCTTTTTCAACCTTTTGCAAATCTCAAAGATTTATTCGCATTAATTTTAAGAATATTCTCATTCTTCATTTCTTATTATAAGAATTTATCAATCTTTGCCTTGGAGTCTAGCCATTATTCGCCATATGCTCATCTGTACAGGCTTTGGGGTCTTTCACCACTAGGGACGCCATGCCCTGCTTAATTCTTGGCATCATGCAAGTATCATTTCTTATCTTTTTCATGTGTTTCAACATTATTCTCAACGTTCACATTCATTCTCACATGGAAAATCAATTATTTCCTTTTTCTTCCAAACTATTCATTGACATTTTTATTTCATAAAAATGTTCCGCTTTATGTAAATTTACCAATTTACCCATTTCATATCAAACACGCATTTAGCCATTTAACAAGTGTTGTTCCCAAAATAGTTACTACCTTTCCAACTTAATTCTCAAAACACTTTTAACCACTTAACACTTGTCAAAAACTATAATTTTTACCCATATTTCACATTTATCATTTTAGTGAAACTTATTATTTTCACTTAGAAAAAATATATCATTAATCTCCTTTTATCAGACTTAATTAATACATTTAATGGCCAAATATTTTCTTGACACCATACTACTCACTGTATTTACGACAATATCACTACTATTTGTTTCACACAAATATTATACTTTTAAATCGGTTTAAACATACTAATATCGCCAAAAATCAATTTATAACTTCTCAAAGTGTATTTTTTATACTTTCAACATAATTTCAGTAATAAATTCCCAATTTTATAAAAAAGACTTTATTTCCATTTATGTTTCCAAACTAAGTTGCACACACTTTAAATACCCATTTGACCACTATCAACACATTTGGCCTTCTTTACTTTCTTTAATTACACTTAAGTATAAATTTAAAAGTAAGCATTTTATACTTTGATTGTTTATATATTAACACCAAATATTTCTTATTATGAGTTATGCATCTCAAAAATACCCATTTAAGTAAAAGTTCAATTTCTTCTTCTACTTCATCATTTTGGTAAGAAAGTCCCATTTTTATTTCTTAAAAATGGCCTATATTAGCCCAATATTTTTCTAAACATGAAATTACATTATTTACCTTTCAAACATCATTTTAACAAATTTTATTTCATAAAATGTTCTAGGCTAATATTCTGAAATTTATCCACCTTTTGAACCCATCAAAATTACTTTTTAAAAACTCATTTCTAGACACCAAATGATGGTATGATGACTAAACAACATAAAGTTGTAAATTAGCTAAAATACTAAACATATCAAGTCTAATATATATAAATATCATTCTAAAAATTATCAAACTCTAAACCTCAATCAAGGTAAGATTTTTTCACCTCTTAAGACTCCAAAATAGCGGTGTAGGAGGAGCGACCCCCACCTTCAAAGGTGGCCTTAAGGGGTTACCAAATGCATCCTCCATGAGAGTTCTATATGTGCTTTAGGAACTTCTTCTATAAGCTTCAAGAAATGCTCCAAAACTCCAATTCTATCTCCAGAATATAAGCTCCAAGACTTGCAATATTAAGCTCCAAACTTCCAAATGATCTCTTTATCACTCTCTAACTCTTCTTAGTGTTTGATGTTTTTGATGTATTTACAATAAGAGAATTCAAGGCTTATTTATAGTTATTTGGGAGTCACCATGACCGTTGGATTAAAATAAGATTGGATGGTTGAGATTAATGGTGTGTCACCAACCATTACTATTCATTTCGTTGGCTACTAAACATGTGTGGTAACTATTCATTTGATGTGCCACCAACCACTACTATTCATTTGGTAAGCTACTAAACATGCGTGATAACTATTCATTTGGTGTGACACCAACCACTACTATTCATTTTATATTTTACTATTTTCACAACTGAAAATAGCTCTAACACAAGTTTAAATGATGTTTTTTGGAGATGTCCAAGAAGATAAAGTTGCTCAAAATTAAATTTCAAGTCAATTCTAAATTTTTCAGAATTTTCTGAGGATTTTTATTTTTTGACGAAAATAATAATATTTTATTTATTTATTCATTTTTTGACTTTTGACCCCATGGCACTCTTAGGACTATTTTTATAATCCCATAAATATGGTCAAATTTCCCCCAATAAAACGTCCTAAAAAAATCGCGCAAGTTCGCGTCCTGCGCGATACATGCTGACAAAAGTCGCGTTATATTAAACATGACCGTGTCACAATCATTCATTTGATTTTTTTGCATCAAACTTAACCAACATACTTACTAGGAATATTAGGACTTAAATGCGCATCCATGCGAACCATGCAACGTGGAGATTCTTTTTCTCCATAATTTCTTTTCGTACCATTTTAGCGTAATTTCCTTATATATTTATTCCTAAAAATTTTACTTCGAATAAAATCATCAATTTATTATTCAATGTTTCTTTTTTAGGGAGGGGTATCACAAAAAATCTCTTTTTCTGAAGTCAAGTCATGGCTCCTCAATCATGAACAGAGATTGCCATGTCAAAATCAGTATTTTAATCCCATTCTTTATCCACACAACAATCTAGACTTTGCCACAAATACCACTCCCAATCGTTTTTCTTACTCCAAACCTCACCAAAACTGATTCAATAACTCAAAATTCACAAAGAAATTTCAAAATAATAATACCAGACCTTCTTCACTTCCACAAGACTACCATAACAATTCTCATTTTGTTAAAAATGTCAAATCTATAAGAAAATTGGCCACACTGCTGATAGATGCTTTTTTTATACAAACCTTCATGCAATAGTGGACAAAATCTCAATCAAGCCTTTACCGAACTTAATCTCGATCCATCTGCTACTGAAGACCTTCAACAAGCTCAAGCTTATCAAGTCTCTCAATCAATATGTGATCAATCGCATGTTGAGTGGTTACCTGACACTGGTGCTTCTAGGCACATGATTGCTGATCCATCACTACTTCAACAAACACAAACATACAAGGGAAAAGAGAAAGTTATAGTAGGTGATGGTACTCAAATTCCTATTACTCTTATTCCTCCTCTTTTACTTTGAACAATGTCTTGTGTGTTCCTAGCATCAAGAAGAATCTGTTATCTGTCTCCAGGTTCACCACTGATAATAATTGTTCTTTTGAATTTTTTCCATGGGTATACGTCATAAAGGAGATAAGTACAGGGCGCCCTCTTCTTAAAGGCAACGTTCATGGAAATCATTATCTGATTATTGCTTCAAGACCTCAGTCTCAATTATCATCTCAATCAATGCTTCAACCACAACCTTTCTCTAATTCCTTTCTTGATGTTATTGCCTCATCTGATTGCTGGCATCAACGTTTTAGTCATCCATCATCTCGTATAACTTGGATTTTAAATTCAAAATAATTGATCCAGTGTTTAACAAATTCAGCCCGTTACACCTTATGCTCACCATGTCAAATGGGAAAAAACAAACGGTTACCCTTTTCAGTTGTTCATAAAGAAACAACTTATCCCCTAGAATTAGTTCATTGTGAGATTTGGGGACCCTCTCATGTTGTCTCTTCATCTGGTTTTCGATATTACATTTTGTTTGTTGATGACTATTCAAGATTTCATTGAATCTATCCAATGAAACTTACAACTAATTCTTTGAGTTGTTTTCAACATTTTAAGTATGTTAATGAAAATTTGCTCTCTGCTTCTATTAAAAGTTTTCAGTGTGATGATGCTAGAGAACTTTCTATAGGTGTTTTTAAGACTTTTCTTGATGCTAATGGCATTACTTTGCGTTTGTCTTGTCCACACGCTCAACAAAAAAATGGAATAGTTGAGTGAAAGCACACACATATTACTGAGATGGATCTTACTCTCATGTTTCAAGCTTTTGTTCCTCAAATTTCCTGGTTTGAGGCTTTTCTTATTGCTACCTATTTAATTAATAGGTTACCTAGTAGTGTTCTTGGCTATACTTCACCCTTTCAAGTTTTGTTTCACAAATCTTCAGATTATTCTTTTTAAAAGTTTTCGAATGTCGATGTTTTCCATACCTTGGTCCATATAGAAATAACAAACTTAGTCCCAAATCCATCCTTTGTATTTTTCTCGAATATAGCTCACATAACAAGGTTTATAAGTGTTACGAACCCAATACCAAGAAGATTTATATTCGATACATGTTATTTTTTACGAAACATTATTTCCTTTTTCATCCTTGACCAGTGTTTCTAGTACACTTAATAATTCCCCAACTCATACAACTACTTATCTTCCTATTCCATTATTTCCTCTATCTCAACCTCTCTCTCACATACCACTAGAAGATATTGCTCTCAACTTCCCATCCCCTTTAGAGCCTGCCCCTGTCCAACCTACTGACCCTACTTTACTCTATTCTCCACCACTAGATCCAAATAATGAGCCAAATGCAGTACCACCTGTTGTTTTTAGTCCATTAGTAATTATTGCCTTAATGCCATTACCACCTTCTCATTCTATGTGTACTCGATCTAAGTCAGGCGTTGTTAGACCAAAATTATTTCAAGATTTCATCACCCTTTATGCTACTCAAGTGATTGAACCTAAATCTTTTAAGCAAGCCATTAGAGATCCACATTGGTGGTAAGCTATGAAAAAAGAATTTAGTGCTTTACAAAAGAATAATACTTGATCTCTTATTCTATATAGAACCTCTATGAATCTCTTGGGTTGTAAGTGGCTATTCAAATTGAAGTAAAAAGATGATGGTACTGTGGAGCGATATAAAGCAAGGCTGGTTGCTAAGGGATTTCTACAACAGGATGGTATTGAATATAATGAAACTTTTAGCCCCGTTGTGAACATCACTACTATTAGAACTGTCTTGACTGTTGCAATAACTTGTAAGTGGAATATTAGGCAACTAGATGTATCCAATGCTTTCTTACATGGAGATCTGAAGGAACAAGTTTACATGGCTCAACCACCCGGATTCATTAACAAGAGTAAACCCGATTATGTATGCCTTCTTCATAAATCCCTTTATGGATTAAATCAAGCTCCTCGATCTTGGTTTGAAAATTTTAGTGGATTTTTTGTTAAGTGTGGATTTAAAAGGAGTACTGCTGATACTTCCATGTTTGTTTGGAACACTCCTAAGGGGATTATGGTTCTTATTTTATATGTGGATGATATCATTCCACTGGTACAAGTAGTTATTTAATTCAACAAACGATTTCCACTCTTCAATCACAATTTGCAATGAAAGACTTGGGGGTCTTGCATTATTTCTTAGGTATTGAAGCTAAATTTGAAAAAGGCGATGCTTCTCTAGTGCTCACACAATCTAAATATACCATGGACCTGCTCAAAAAGACTAACCTACTGAATTGTAAACCAATTTACACTCTTGTCAAATTTGGTCCCGGATTATCAATTGCTGATGGAGATTTACTTTCAGATCCTAAGATGTATAGAAGTACTGTAGGTTCTCTACAGTATCTTATAATAACAAGACTTGATATCACACTTAGTGTTAATTATGTCAGCCAGTTTATGCATAATCCAACAACTCAGCATTGGCAGGCGGTTAAACGTATTTTAAGATACCTGCGTGGTTCTTTAGGATATGGTGTTTTAATTAAACCTGGAAACCTCTTTTCCTTATCTTTTCTATCCGGATATTTTGACTCTGACTAGGCTGGATGCCTAGATTCAAGGAGATCTACTCCAGGCTATTGGACCTTCTTAGGTCCAAATTTAATATCATGGAATTCTAGAAAATAGCCTATTGTTTCTCGATCCACAACAAAGGATGAATATAAAGCAATTGCAAATGCTACAGCATATCTCTTATGGTTATCCTATTTATTACGAGAATTGGGGCCTCCTCTTGCTCAATTTAAGTTGTTTACAGATAATATTAGTGCTCAACGCTTAGACAAAAATCCAGTGTTTCATAGCCGATCAAAGCACATTGAAATCGATTATCATTTTATTAGGTAATTGATTCTTAAAGGGAAGCTTGACTTATCATTTATATCTTCATCAAATCAGTTAGCATACATTCTCACAAAAGATCTATGTTCTCTAAGTATTATTTCTTTTCGGAGCAAACTAATAGTGCAAGTACCTCATTAGTTTGAGGGGAGAGTATTAGAGTATATTAGTTAGAGAGTTTCTTGAAGTATAACTATAACACGGTTAGTTTATTGAGAGTTTGTTAGTTGTTAGTGTAGTCCAGTTGTCTAGAGTATCTCATCAATATGATGTTTATATAAACACCTGTACTCTTCTTTTGTAATAATATATTTGGTGAATATACTTTTCTTTTGCAACTACAATATCTGTTAACTAGATAATTCTAATTCCAAAGTATCCTCCAAATTATTGGAGTCACCATACTAACATCGTGGTATGTCTTGAATTTTGTTCTTGATACCAAACTCCACTTCTCTCTCCCTGCTTCATCGTAACCCCACTACCAATACCCATCCCCATTTGACTAAACTAATTTGGAATAAAATGTTCCTTAGATATACAACATCACCATTACTCCCATTATCCTCATCATTACCATTATCACCATCACCATGATTGTCACTTTCAAAGGGAGACAAAACACCAAGTATACCATCCTTATCATCATTGTCATATTCACTAGATGATTCCAACTCTAATGAATCAACAGAGTCATTATACTAAAGTCTTAACCTAAAACCCCACCCCTTTTTCCCTTTTTTATATGGGCCCACCTCAAAATGCTATTCCTTTTTTAGAAATGGAACTACACACTCACCAAGGTTTACGACATCACAACCACTTCCATCATCAATGAGATTATAGTCTTTCAATATTTTCTCTCTTGACCGCTAGGATTTAATGGCAAATCCCCTGCCTTCAATAATATAAAAAGAAGTTTTTTATCTCTATAACTAACGAAACACATTATAAAGATAAATAAAGAAAGTGGCAAAACACTACAAAGACAAAAAAAATTTAAGGCGTTCGCCAAATCGACTATGTTCATATGAGGAGACGTCAAATATTCATTGTGAGAAATAAGGAACACAAATTGTTACATTCTCAATCTCTCATGTCCATATCACTCTACAATCTTTGTCATCACACTCTCACTTTTTTTTGCTTGCTCTTTATTCATATTAGTAGGATGAATGAATGAATCCATTTTGTAGATGCTTGGAATTATCCACATCCGTTGGATCAAAATAAGGTTGGATGGTTGATATTTAAGTTACTATTCCAATTGTAGTCACCTACTGAGTAACTATTCCAATTATAGGCACCTAACATCTATATATTTCACACATTTTGACTCACCAACCATGTCCCACCAACCGTATTTTGAATGCTCATAATATTTGACTCACCAACCATAATTTTGATCCATAAAATCAAATAATATCCTCCTTGGCAAAAAACAAAACATCACCGAATACAGAGAGTTTCCATTTATAAATCCTTAAAACGTCAAACACGACTGCACCTTGATAAGAATTTTTGCAATTACCCTATGCAAGTTTTCTTGTTTGTAACACACACATATGTACTCCATTGTCCATTCTACATGTACCTTGCTACATACATCTGAATCAAGCAACGAGGTCCTACTCCACCTTGATTAATGTATATGTGTAACATTTACAATGAACTTTATTTGTCAACTCTAAAGGGGGACTTCATGATTTCCCCTTCTCTAGTAGGTTTTCCCTTCTCACCCTCACCAAGAGAAAGTTATATATTAATTCACCATAATAAATGATGTTATGCAACCATATTTAAATGATTTTTTGACTTCACCACTAAAAGTGGTGTTCAAGGGGTGATCCCCCCTCTCGACATTATTGGAAGAATATGTTGGAGCTGATACTCCTCAATCGTTCTCATATAGCCAAGATAGAGTTATAAATTAAATCGTAATAGTAAATAATGTTCCTTAGTTAGGTCTCTTACAAATTACACAAGAAGTAAGGACAAAATAGAAGGAGTATGTGACAACGCTTAGAATTTTCAATATACTATAGCAATCTCATTAACATAACATTGATCATGATCTTTTCAACTGAAATGGGAACAATACATTAAACAATACATTAGACTTTAGGATATTGGCAGAATAATGTAAAAAACTAATTATAATATCTTTTTAGGTTATTCGCATTTTAAGGGTTGAAAAATGGTTCACCTTTAAGATTTTCAAGCTGTAACGTTCCTTGTACAACCTCTTCTGTCACCCTATTGGGTCCATGCAAATTTGGGTGCAACTAGTTAGTTTTTTGCCAAACTTTCTTCAAGACGAGGTCTCCAATAGTTGTAGGTCGGGACTTCACCCTCTTGTTGTAGAATCTGGTTGTTCTCTGCTTGTAAGCTAACTGTCTCACCATAGCTTCTTATCGCCTTTCTTCAATTAGGTCCAAATATAACTTTTTCTCATCCAAGTTAGCCTCTGGATCGTATGTTTGGACCTTATAACTTGGGAGACCGAGATCTTTTTGGATCACTTCATCAGCCCCATAGGCCAGCATAAATGATGTCTCACCCATTGGAGTTCTCTCAATTGTCATGTAAGTCCACGAGACTCCATGTAGTTCTTCAGTCCACTATCCATTCGCATCTTTAAGGTTTATATTTATTCCGTTAAGGATGGTTATGTTTGTGACCTAAGTTTGTCCATTGGCCTGAGGTCGGTCGGGCGAGGAGAGGAACTGCTTAATGCCGACCCTTTTACAATATCATTTTAAAGACTTGTTCTTGAATTGTTTTCCATTATCTTATATCATGGTAATGGACAAGACATATCAACAAATGATATTTCTCCATATGAACTTGAATGTCTTCACTCCGGTAAGAATTATTATTGCTTCAGCCTCCACCCACTTTGAAAAGTAATCAGTTGTCATATATCTATAATTTTCCTTCTCTCGAGAAAGAGGGCCAACCAGATTAATCCCCTAGATGGAAAATGGTCATGGGGCTATTATGGATGAGAGTGGTTGGTGAGGAATGCTTGTGAACTGGCTAGCACTTGTCATATGTTTTCACGTAATCTTTTAAATCCATGGCAAGTGTCGGCCAAGAATACTCTTGAGTGACTATCCTCTTAGTAAGAGACCGACCACCCACATGTTTTGCACAGAATCCTTAGTGCACATCTCGCTGAACATATTCTACTTCTGAGGGGCGTACACATCGAAGCAGTGGGAGAAGAAAACCAATCTTATAAATAATGTCACCTATGATGGTGAACTTGGTTGCTCGATACCTAATCTTCTTTCACTCGGCCTTCGATTTTAGCAGCTTCATGTCCCTAATGTACTAATTATGGGGTCCATCCAAGATTCCCCTAAATTTAAGTTCGAACAAAAATTCAAGCTATTCTCATCCCCTTCAATGCCTGGCCTCACAAATATTTTAATAGGAAGAGTGCATCTAATTTCGATTCTTATTTTCGATGCAATTTTTACCAATGCCTCATCTCTGTTGTTCTACAATTTGGGCATCCTCTTATTATTTACTTTCTCAAAATTTACTAATAATTTTCTCACCCTAGCCAACTATTTGCCATTTTCTTATCTTTAAGCTCCTAAACCCCCACTATATGATTGATGACCAGTTGAGAATCGATGTGCGCTATCAACATGGTCGACACTAAGTTCTTTTGCTAGGGAGAGACTTGCAAACAGGGCCTCATAATCAAACTTATTATTTGACGCTTTGAAATTGAACCACAAAGTGTACTCAATATTTGTTCCATCCGGGGCCAATAGTATCAATCCCGCTCTGCCACCACTTTCACAAAATGATCCGTTAAAAAATAAGCTCCAAAGAGGTCCTCCTTTTATGAAGGGTCCCTCATATGGTATGCCTTTCTTAAACAAGATATATTTCTTTATCTTTTAATCTGCAATGTCGACTTGTGCAATCTTGGCCACTATCACTTTTTGGATGCATAATGGCACTTCAGCCTCTTCTTTGACTTCATCATCATCACCCTCAGCCCAGGTGAATTCGGCCACAAAGTCTGCTAGTGCCTTCCATTTGATTGTATTCCTCAATTGGTAAATGATGTCAAACTCACCTAACTCCACTAATCAAGCCATTAGCCTACCCGATTTCTCGCGTTTATGAATGACTTGCCTCACAGGAGTATCAATCAGCACCACTACAGTATGTGCCTAGAAATTAGGCTTCAATTTCTTCGAGGCATATATCAAGGCATACGCCAGCCTTTCCATCTTTCAATAGTTTATCTCGGCCTTTTACAAAGCTTTGTTGTTGAAGTACACAGGCTTCTCGACTCTATTATCGTCTTGAACTATAACTACACTGATGGCTGACTCTGAGATGGCCAGATATAAGAAAAACTCCGCTCCTCACACAGGTCGATATAGTAGCATAGGAGAGCCGAGGTAAAGTCTTTTTCACATTCCTTATCCTAGACGAAAGCCTTTCTTAAGATTTTAAAAAATTTCAAACACTTGTTGATCACCCGAGAGACAAAACAATTGAGGATAGACACTCGTCCCATTAATTTTTAACATCCTTTATGGTCTTCGGAGTTTTTATGTCTATCAGTTCTTTAATCTTCTCAGGGTTTTCCTTAATCCCCCTTTGATTTACAATACAACCAAGAAATTTCCTTACGCCAACCTTAAAGACACACTTTGTTGGATTCAATTTTTTCTTGTACTTATCCATTGTGTTAAAAGTTCGTGATTAGTCATCCACATGCATCTCAGCCTTCAAGATCTTTGTAAACATATTATCTATATATACGTCCATGGTCTTCCCAGTATGATCTTCGAACATCTTATTGACCAACCTATGGTAGGTTGCCCATGCGTTCTTCGAGCCGAAAGGCATTACTTTATAGAAGTAGGTTCCTTTATCAGTAATAAAGAAATTCTTCTCATCATCTTTCTTATGCATGAAAATCTATTTATATCCAGAGTATACATCCATAAAACTCACGATCTCATGTCTGGTCGTGGGTTCAACCATCTGTTCGATTCGAGGTGAAGGAAAATTTTACTTTGGCAAGCTTTGTTGAGGTCTGTGAAATCCTCACACATCCTCCACTTCCCATTCCTCTTTGGTACAATGACAAAATTAGAGAGATAGTCAGGATAATAGACCTCTTTAATGAATTATGTTGTCTGTAGTTTCTTAACCTCATCTTGGATCACCTCGTACCTAATTCCAGTAAAGGTTATGTGGCTTTATTTTATCGAATTCGTATCCTAATCGATATTGAGCCGATGGAATATAATTTTGGGGCCCATCCTCGGTATATCCCCATGGCTCCAAAAAAATATGCTTTATCTTTCTCTTAAGAGCTTCAGCAATTCCTTCTTTACCTCTACTTTTAGGGACGAATCGATTTGGATGATTTTTTCTTACTCGTCCTGATTAAGGATGATGGATTCTACCTCATCGATAGGTTCTCCCTTTTTAAGCCTTATATCATATCTCGGTAGAGGTGAAATAATATTTTCATGCTTCCACTTGGTCACCTTACACTTCGCCTACTCTATAAGGAATCGAAAATTTATCATCTATTGCACCTTGGAGTAAGCTAAGAAGACATGATCTTCCATCACAAAAAAATCTAACTTTCTTGCTTAGGCACCTCGTCCAGGTACCCATAGAGATATCCATATCATAAACTCCTAGTGGATGGACTTTCTCTCTACTGAAGTCGATCGGTGGTTGGTGGTACGAAACTAATACCTTCTTACTCAGTTTTAGTCCATTGAAGGACTCACTAAACATAATATCGGTCGAGGACCCCCCATCAAATAGGATATGAGACATTTCATAGCCGTAAACTCGTGTAATAATGACCAGGGGTCATCGTGCGGAGCCAATATTCCCTTAAAAGCGAACTTTGAAAATCCTATAACACGGTTACCCATGTCTACCTTTTTTTAGCTTGCTCGGCTTCGCTTAAGCCTTGGCAGAATTAACCTTAACCCTATTAGGGCTACCTTTTCTTCAACCAGGTAAGATTTTGTATCTGCCATCTCATTGCCCCTGCTATCTAGTCCACCACATATCATTTTGACATCAAAGGAAATCATACACAAAGGCTGTTGGGATTTTTGTTGGAAGTTCAGGATCATCATCTCCACTATCATCAGGCTCTTGTTCATTCTCATTTGCGTGCACTTCTTTTTTCGACTTGTTATCCTTTCTTCCATTAAATCTCTTTCTTCCCTCATCTCATCCATTACTCCGATCAACATACTTTCAAAGCTTCCTTTACTTCAACAAGATTTTAATCTCATCTTTAAGAGTAGAGCATTTATCTGTTGCGTGGTTGTTGACCTAATGGAATTCACACCACTTACTCTTATCTCTATTATGAGGTAGAGATTTTATCTTTTATGGACACTTGAATTCCCTATTGTCCTTAATGTCATTTAATATTAAATTTGAGCCTACAGTTAGTGGAGTGTATTTTGCAAACTTATAGTCATTTGTCCTCTTCTTTTCATACTTGTCTTTGCCTTGGGAAATCTTGTTATTACCAGTCTCCTTTATATCTCCCCTCCTGGCCTCCATGTACTCTTTCATGTTTATGATTCTCCTGACCATAGAAATAAGTTCGATCATGGTTTTGTAGGATTCTTAGAGAGGTTATATAGGAGTTTTCTCAATTGTAAACCACTAATGGGGGTTTTTGTTGTAATGTTCCTGTTATAGTCATCTACCTCTAACTTCTCCTTGTTAAAGCGAGAGATATACTCCCTCAGAGACTCATTAATTACTTGCTTGACATTCAAGAGGTGGGTCACATGTTTTTTTGGCTTCATACCGAAGCAAAATATATGAATAAACTTCTCTGCTAGTTGTTTGAAATTTACTATGGAGCCTCTCGATAGGTCGGTGCACCATACATGTGACGAACCTATGAGGGAACTTGACAAATATTGTTACCTCATCTCGTTAGGTGTTAAATAAATGTCGGTAGATGACTGGTACATTTTAATGTGATGTACATGATTTATGCTCCCATCATACCTTGGTGTTACAGTCGGCGGTTTAAACTTTGTAGGGGTTAGGTAACTGACAATATTTAGCATAAATGGCGACCCCTCCATATAGTCTCAGCAGTTTGGGTGACGGGTTTTTATCAATTACCAATCTTATTCCAGTATTTGGATGGAACTATTCTAGATTTTCTCTTTAGCCACTGCGTTATCCCCAGCCCCTTATATCGTAACTACCTCAAGGACTGGCTCTCACTTGATAGTTCTTTATCGAATGTTGACCTCCCCGTGATCCTCCCTTTCTTGGTCATATCTCGACCTATAATCTTTATGACAAACATTTCTCCTTGTATCACCAATACTAGGAGACCAGGAGTGATAGTCTCATCCTAGTTCATCTCTTGGGTCGAGATGAAAAAAAGATGACCATCTGCTCAGTCTGTCAAACACCGAGCCTCTCTGTCGACTCCTGGGAGTGTCCTACATGATCTTACATGGTGGATCAGTATCCATTTCAGGTAAGATTAATCTAAAACAAATAGAGAATAGATCGAATAACAGGAAATTAGAAATGAGTTGATTTAAGAAAATCTTGGTAAACACCCAACTCAAGATATTTTAATCGTGATTTAGTTCTAGCAACGGTGGATCTGAATCACCGTCAGAGGCAAAGAGGGAGTGCTCAAAAGAATAAGAAAATCTCTCCCTATAGACGGAGCCAAAAATGATGATACATAATATCACCACCTCAAGTTAGTGATCAACTCAAGCTTCTAGAACTGTATAACTATTGTGGAATAAGAGCATCAATATAAGGAATATATGACAAGAATAAGAGATGAAAGACTAAGAGAAGACAAGCATTTAAGTGGTTTGTCCTTGGCCTACAAACACTATGCAAATGAGTAGTGTTTCTATTATAATATTAGGCTCAAAGCCATTAAAGTGTTTATAAGTTCTTTCTCTCTCTACAATGGTAATTTGACAGAGTAACAGTAGGGTTTACAATTTTTTATCCCTTGAGAAGGTGAAGGTGCAATCCTTTTATAATATTGAGGGTGCCCAGTGTCACCCCTTAGCATACAGTCTGTGTGCATGAGGTCAGTGAGCCAATGAGAGAGTGACAGTTGTACAGAACATGTGCATTATATGATGAGAAAACATTCCCCTTACATGCGGCTGATTTATTGTGATCGTTTTGTCTTCATGTTCCATTAATGTCTAGATCACATGTTCCACGTGAATTGTTACTGTCGAAGCTATGAGGTCTCTACTAGTCGAGACTGATGAGGTAGCCTTCTAAGTGGACTAAGTAGAGGGTAATACTTGATTCCCAAATGGTACGGGCGATCTCAGCCAGATGATGTTACATGGGGCCAACACATAATAAGGCTGAGATATGATGATGCCATGACCCAAGTCTAGCAGCAGCTTTCATAAGTAGTAATGGACATTCTCGGGAGTTAGTCTAAGAGGCTGAGACTAATTAGCCTGGACAATCATGACGTCGGCCCATATGAGGACGAGTTTGAGATAAGTTGTGATGGGACATGCTGCTAGGTTGAGTCTCATCCAGACAAGGTCATACTTATGTATATAAAACTATAACAACCCTTATTTCCCACTTAAAGGTTGGCCAGACACAATATGCTAATGATAGGGCTCATATAACAATCTATACCATTCTCAACATCAAACCATAATGTGACATTTTTACTTTAAACCAAAAATGCACAATGAAATCATTTGAAATAATAACTGACAATAAATAAATCCCAACACCCATAAGTTATAAAACATCAAACTCCAGTATGATTGAAAAATAAATGAATGAATAATAATGCTTGGGTTTATGCCTATACTGTCTTTGAAATCGTAAAACGACTGAAATAAGAGTAGCAACCTATGCTAGAATCAATTGAACTGAAGCAGCTAAGGATCATGTGACCACAAGTCTGATATCCTATTAGCCTTGTTGTCCCTGTTTAGGCAAAACTAGGGGGAAACCATTTATACTTTGGGCCAACGCCCTAAAGTCACAAGAATTAACTTGCAAAATAAATATGCAATTATGCAGTTAATTCACATTACACGTCGCCCAGGGGCATTCGCATGCAATAAGTATCTCACCCTCACCTAAGTGTAATACTATATGCTATCTAAACCAAGTCACATAGATAAAGTCTCGTATATACACTAACATGATAATATCAAGGCCGTCTAGCATAACTAATAAACGAGAGCTAAGAATCTACACATATGATTCTAGTCCCACGATACTACCCACGAGAAAATATCATATCATTGCATTATGTATTTTACGTATCATTGTTTTCATTAACCGACGTCTACATCATTAGACTACATGGATTTTTTCTCAATTAATTTATATAATTATATATGTCCTAACATATATACGACACACGAAGGCATCTACCTTTGTTATCTAGTTCAAGCTCTATCGATAAGTCCAGAGGAGTCTCTTACCAAGTGAACATCACAAAACACACATAAGAGGGGTGGTCACTATGCAGTACACCATTGCAAGGTCCATACACAAGACGAGGACAATGGATTTTGGCTATCCCACCTACCTCATCGTAAGTGGTGCCGCCACATAAGACCTAAAATAACGACCTACACAATGCCTAGCCCACCTATACTGACGCGTGCTATGGTCTTGAAGACATACATAACCCCAACAGATAGGTCGTCCACGAACAAGGAAATGTTCACACAAATAATAAATACATATTTTTAACACATAATATGTATAGGTAATTATCCCTATAATTACCCTCTGGTTAGGTTTCATCAATCTCCAGATAATGCCCTTGCCTAAAGAATCAACCATCTAGTTAATTATTTAATTCTCCAAACAATGTATAGTGAGATAAAAATATTTTTTAATAAAATATCCGCTCAGTTGGATGATCTCGTAAATACTTGATGTAAGACCCCGTGATTTTAAAAAATTGAGAAAATCTTTTATGAATTTAAAATTTCGGGAAGAATGAATTTTTGTAAATTATTTATTTTCATACTTAAAAATGTTAACCTTGAATATATATAAAAAAGGAGATATTTTAATAGGAAGTGAAATCGGGTTCAAAATCAGAGAGTTTTACATTTTATATAAAAAGAGAATAATTCTGGATTTATACAAAAATTCGAACTGGTTCGAAAATCTAGCGAACCGATCCACTTTGCCCATTTCTGTAAAATGAAACTCTTTTGTTTTAGATTTTGTTTAGGAGTTGAACACTTTTTTATTATAAAAGGCTCAGGTTTAGGGTTTTTAAAACACATTTTAGCCTCCTCCAAAATTAGTAGCCTACCACAAATTCCACTTTTTCTTTTCTTCAAAACATAAACCAAGATTTCTCAAGATCGTCCACGAACGTATTTTTTGTTATTTTCTCCAGAGGAACTCAGCCATCTAATCAGATTTTTTAAATGATTCTTTTATAGGCATAAATACTTCTTTTGTTCCCCTTTAGTATTATGCATTCTAGATGTTTTCTAAACACTAATAATCATTGTTTTCTTAAAATAAATTAAAGACGCTAATTAGGGAAAGTGAAATTTAAAGTTGGGACTATTTTTATTCAAATATTTAATACGAATTAATCCCTTGTATGTTTAGGTTAGAGGTTGGGCACTCATTAGAATATATGGACGTTTGCATATTAAAATAAATCGTTTGAATTTTATAAATGGAATTTGACTCGTAAAATCATGTTATTCATGTATAGCTTGTAGAATAAAAGTTTCTTGTTGTAAGCCCCGAAATATGTATATTGATGAAAATTATATAAGTTTTTGAAAAATGAATTTATTTGATTAATATTATAATTAAACGGACATAATTTGGAATAATAAAAATCTTGTGATGGAATTAGTAAATCGTTTTGATAGGATAAAAATATGCCTTATGTGATCGTTAATTGCGTTAATATTCAATACCGCGGGAACGATGGGATTATTGCTTTCACCTTATTTTAGGTTAATTTCTAGATATGTGACTAGAAGGTAAGCCTTGGTTGTTGTTAACGCTTTCTAGCTATGGGACTAGATAGTGTGGACTTTTACGGATGGATAAATTCTGGGGTGGGGCTGAATTGTTCGTCATTTTTATTGGATCGGTAGCCTTGATGCGAGGCTAGGTAGAAACTCTTGGTAGGTAATCTTCCTAAATGATAGGCTAGGATATACTTGAGTTTTTGAGACATCTAGGTTTGGGACTATGGGTGTCTTGAGGATTCTTGCTCAATTTCGGGGTGGGTCTAACAAAAAATAATGAGAAGTTGATAATAAATTGATAATAAATGCCTAAGACAAAGATTGGGTATTAAAATATTTTTGCATCACGAGTATGTGCTGAATTAATGATAATTGGACTGACCGGATATAGCGATGTGGGTGTGTGTTGGCGTCATGAGTATGTGCAGGGCTAACGATAGTTGGGCCTACTGGCTATAGTGACGTGACGTGACGTGACGTGACGCGACATGCATGGAACCTCACGAGTATGTGTGGAGCTAACGAAAATGAGCTAACTGGCTATAGTAGGGGGAATGGGTGTGATGTGTGGAACCTTTAGTGCGTCAAGAGTATGTATAGGATTAATACTTAGGTTGACAGTCTATAGCGGTGTCGCACAAAAAAGAATAAGTGGATAATTAAATTAAGTAAGAATAAGAGCTTTTGTTTAAATTAAAGTTGTAATGGAATAAATGGATTTGAACATCAGGGTGGCTTGGTTATTGGGTAGATAATGTGAGTTTATTTTTACTCGCATGTTAATATATATCTCGTTTAATTTAAAATACTCTATTATGATATTTACCATGTATAATTCTATTGTCGGGATTTACGAACCCTAATTTGAAAGAGCAGCTAGTATTCATGTGGTGGACTCTGACCCATTGCATTGACTAACATTTCAAGTATAGTGATGGAGTAAGTGCATAGGAGTGATTGGAGACATTTGGAGTGCAGCTAAAGCGCTATTTTATTTTCTTTAGTAGTTTAGCTTATCTTTCCATTCCGTCGCTTTTATTATGAGACTTTTATATATGGATTTGATGGGTCAATCGATTCCACAGTTGTTTAGGATTTTAGTCAGATATTTATAATTGGATTATTTCATTGAGATTAATAATTTAGAGTTGGATTTATTTTGGAGATAGAATGGTGATGGATTTTAATTTGCATGAATGGTTATATTTATTGGGTAAATCTGAATATTATCTTGTGGAAAAAAATTAATGTCTCATATTTCTGTCACGTCCTGAGAATGATAACTTATTTAGTAACACCGGGCGTAGTTTGGTGGCAACGGTTGGCCACCTCACTTGCCAGAATGCGCGGGGTGTTACACTTGAGTTCGTAAAAATTCCCCAAATATTTCCTCGATACAACCCTGACCCAAGCCCAGGAGTCAAATCGATTTGCATTTAGGGATGAATCGATTCGCGTGGATGGCCGAATCGATTCGAATTATGGCAGAAGTCTAGAACTGTTGTATTTTCCCAGTATGAATTTCATATTTCTCCTAATTTCTTCTCTAATGTTCCATACTCTTCTATTACAAGAATTATAGTTTCATCATAATTCAATTTACATAAGATCATGCCCCAAGAATCCAAGAATTCGGATCTAACACTAGAGTTCATCTAACCCAGTTTTAAATCATAACTTTTATCTAAACATTTTCAAATTTAAAAAAATCAACATATGAATTGTAATCATCAAAATAGCAATCCTACTACATGGATTCTAATATTCAAATTCCCAATAACATAACATCAATTCCAAGCTTGTCACCAAAAATGTTTAATCATTAAACACAACTATTTCCATATTTATCCAAAGCAATCTCGGAGTTCATCCTAATTGTTCATAGTCGTCAATTAGAATTTTAACCAAGAATTGTTATGAGAAATGTATAAATGTATTAAGAAAAAATTACAATTGATTTAGTAAGAGAATTCTTACCTTAAACTGATGATCTGAGCCTCCCCTTTTGAATCATGGCTCTTCCTTTCCTCTCTAGCCTTGGTAACTTCACCAAATGGGTATGGGGTTGCTAGGTCAAAACTATTATGGATGGAATGATTGTTTAGGTTGGTTATTAATATATTGAACTTAAAAATCTTGTATTATACCGAAACTCCCAATTTTGGGCCCCTAAATAAACCCTAAATACAACCTGGATTGGTCCAATATCTCCCCTAAGGGCGGGCCCAACTTAAGATGTTTAAAACACCTAATCGAGTTTCCAAGCATTCCAGAACGCACCGAAACCATATTTACCCAAGTTAAACAATTTATAATGTTTAATCACGACATAGTAATAATAATATAATTACCATGCAATTTATTTATCTACGAATATACACATTTTGCATAAATGAATCATATAATCATCCATATCACATTCAAGCAAATTATTCACGAAATTTCTTTAATTAGAATTTTACCAATTTAATTATTACAAAAACATGGGGTGTTACATACACCTTAACCTTGTTCATTATATAATTTTCCAATATTTTATTCACAAAAAATAAACCTTCTTTCAAGCATATTCTAAATAATTATCCCACTTTACAAATCATGCTTCCAAAATTATTCGTAAGTTTTTTACCTAACGTTATCAACTACATTAATTTTTCCATTCTAGTTAAATATACACCTTCATGATAATTAGTTTAACCTAAAACTAGAATAGTTTGCACCTTCGAATGCCACACATACATAATCCCAACGCAACTTTATTATAAATATATCCTAAGTTATTAATGTAAATTTGGGTTATTACACCGCTCAAGCATACAAGTTGGAGAAGGAAGATTTTTTCAAGTTCACAAAGTGATACCTCATTCTGAAGGGCACTCCAAAATGGAAAAAATAGCTATAACAGTGGTGCATTCCACGTAAGAAGGCTAAGAATGATTCCACATCAGGAGAGAGTGCACCCTCTGCTTTCAAGCCTAGCTAACCCACTACACCTATCAAGGATATGAACGTTCCTTCAATATAGTACATGTCATTTCAAGATGATTCCATCATTATGTTCACTCAACCAAGAATGCAACCACCCATCGGTAGAGAAGTTGCAAAGAAATGAAGGAAATCCATCAATAGTTATTCCACAAGCAACATTCTAGAGTTTGTGGTGGACTAAAATGTTTACTTTCACTCAATTGCTCAGAGAAAATTAGCTGATGCCAATAGGAAGTATACCATATTAGAGGCGAAACTGAGAATTTTCTTGGAAATAGAGAAGGCATTGGAAAGAAAGGTGGAATAAGATATAGTCAGCAAATATTATTCTCAAATGGACCCTCATACGCATGTGTACTGGGAAAAGAAGAAAACGGCCATCCTTGACAAGTGGGAGGTTGAGGAGGCAGCTGGTGAGGCGAGGCATGTGCATGAACGGGGATTCGAGATCCCCTTGAATGAAAGATGTATTTAATTTTAGATAAAAGTGTTAATGTTGTATTCGTTTGTGTTCACTTTGTTATTAAGTTAATTATTAGCACTATAAGTTTGCGTTATTACTTAAATAATTATGTAATATATTAACTAAAACAGGAATTACATTAATGCATTAAATTAAGCAACGAATACACTAACAACGACATTGCCACTAATTATATTAAACGTAAATAAATCAGAAACAACCTACAAATGATTATCCCTGTCACACCCTACTTTTTGGTACAAATGAATAAGAAGTACACATAAAGCAATGAATCAAAGCTAAGGCGATATAACATACCTTTATTCATTATTAATAGGTTTACATAGGGTTGAAACACCGCAGGGGTGAGTTACATATTTTTAGTACACCTGATAATATAGCAAATTGAAAAGCACCATTCCTTGCTCCTATCTGGCTTAATCTCTGTCCACATGGACACATACGCAAATAGGTGACCAATTTTTGTCCCTAGTAGGGAAGAGATACTATCCTTTTTCTCCTAGCGGATATGTAGAAGGAAGGAATTATCACAAATATGTTAAGCAGGTTCTACTAGTTTAATAACAATTATATATATATATATATATATATATATATATATATGAGAGTTAAAGTGTGTATTAAATCAGTGTTTAAAACGTTGACAATAATAAGCTGATAATTTTATGCTTATCAGTTTATATGAACATTAAAGTGTTGGAACTCACAATTTCATGCTGATTAGTGTGTTTAAGAAATACAGTTCATTGCCAGTTTATTTAGGATAATGTAAACAAAGTCAATGAATTTTAAACTAATAATCTTATACTTACTAGTTCATTAAAGGGTATAGAAGTAGTTTAATCCATCAGTAAAACCATAATAATAATCAACCCAAAACTTTTGGGAAAAGTAACTTACTATGAACACAATTAAAGTGGCAGTCAAATGCATGTAGCAAAAATCACGTCTCTCAATCATCTAAGACTAGTAGGCTAAGTAGAAAGTTTTATAGGATAACACGCTAGTCTACTTCCTAGTTAATACTGATGCTTACAGTAAAAATAACACAAAGTGCAAGGGTAACTTAATCAATATGAAACATGATACCAATTATTAGATGAGATGGGATAAAATTGATCCTTTAATTTCAATTTAAATACCTGAGATAAATTCAAATACTGATGATGGTTAATAAAATATGTAGTATGGTAGTATAATAATATGCAAACACTAAGAGTAAATAGGGGATATCACATAGTGATATCAATAGCAATATTTCAAGTACCCAGAGTATACTATTAAAATGGTAGGAAAAACATACTTGCTTGGTATTCGGTTGGTTGCTATCACACTGGGATATTTGGAAGAACTGGGGCTTGATCTTCTGTATACAATTTGTGGACATATAAATATTTGGGTTTTAATCAATCCGTTTTGTATTAAGAATGTCATTTTTTAAAGTTTTGGCGGTTATTTGTAATTATCTTGGGACTTTAAAATACTGAAGTTAGGCTCATTATTGAACTTTGTTGCAAAAGATTTTTTATCTTAAAATATTTTGATGTGTGTACAGACAAAGTTTGGGGATCAAATTCATAAGTTGAAAAAGTTAATAGGGGTTAATTTGTCATTTTGAAAAGTTTTCTTAAGTAAAAATCTTGTTTTTGCATAACTTGACCTAGGAATACCCAAACATGGCCTTACCTTATACCATTTTTACCAGAAAAATTTAATAAAAATTTTGAGAAAAAAATTCAAAAATTCCTGATTGGCCACACGCTCTCACGCGTGTGGTCAAGGTTTCTGAAAAAAATCATCATCTTCAACCTCTCGATTTTGACTTTTCAGGGTTTTTATTTTTTACTAAGTTTTTCTCCTTCGTTGCTATACCATTTGAGATGATTCCCTAACAAAGTTAACCTAATTTTTCATGAGGAATCCAAATATGTAAATTTTGTGGATTGATATTTAGTATAACTCAAGTTCCAAACTTTATTTTTTTCCTAAAAATTTGACCCGATGTTCGTGTATTTCTAGAGTATGGCAAGGTCTCTTATGAATTGGGTTTGGTTTCTTCTATATATGAAAGTAGTTTGGTTTTGGTTTCAAGGATTAAGACAAATTGTATTTCGATAATTTTGAATTTTTAGCTTTTGAGTTCAAAATACACTTTGATCGATTTTAGTTCTATATGATCATTCATGGCTTTTAATCATTACACTAGAGATCCTTAGGTTATAGTGAAGTTATATATGGCTTCAAATCACATTTTGATGAATTACATTAAGATTCACGATTAAAGCTCAAGCTTTAATGGTGATTCTACCTATTGTTACTATTTCAGGTTATTCTACACGTAAAAACTTGCATATTATAATTGCTTTAACTATATTAACTATGTAGAATACTTATATAATTGAAAGAATTGAAAATGAAGCATAAAAAGATAAGATACCTGATTTGGGAGAAGTTTTTAGACTTAAAACTAAATTGTGGGGTGAGCTTTTACTGTTAGGTTCGTTGGGTATTTATACTACTTCATGGGAGGATTTGATTAGAGGTCATGGGAAGTGAATTTGAATCAGTTTACGTGCAGTTTTATTCATGGGTAAATGTAGTGCACATGGGTTCATGGTGGTTTCATGTGATTTTTAACCTCTTGTGTTGAGGTGTAGCAGCATGTGGACAGGGGTTGAATTGTAAATTAAGAAGTTTTTAGGTTTCATTCTTAGTTATGAATATATTTACTTTCATAGCCTAAAAAGTATACTTATGTAAAATATAGGGTATTTTGGTAATTTTAAAACGTTTTTAGGGTTAAAATTTTAATGTTATGTTAATTAAGATCTAAAGGATTCATTGGATGTAAAGTTGGGGTTTAGGGGTTAAATATATCTTAAGTTATCTTACTTTGAAACTTTCAGGGGCTCTTTTATTATTTACTTAGACTTCAAGGCATCTAAGTCAATATAACAAAAATATAGGTTTTTAAATATAGCTTATTTCTTCTGTAGAAGACTTTTGATTTTATACACCTTATGATGTTTAAATCATGGTCGTAGTTAAACTTGGGTTAAGAAATTCTTGGTTCTTACACTCTACTTACCTATGAAAAAATTCGTTCTCAATTTTTGCCTTGAAATAAGTCGGGATATTGATTCTTCATTTCTTGTTCTCGTTCCCATGTAGCTTCTTACTGATTCTAATGCTCCCAAAGTACTTTAACTGAGAGAATTTTCTTATTTCTGAGATACTTCACTTAACGATCGAGAATTTGAATATGATGTACTTCAAACTCATGGTTAGTTTTAATTGAAACCTTTTGCCATGTAATGGTATGGAATGGATCTGAAATATATCGTCATAACTGTGACACATGAAATATGTTATGGTTTTCAGTCAATTCCACAGGCAATTCTAATTGATAGGCTACAGAGCCAATTCTTTTAGAAATTATGAAAGGTCCAATATATCTGGGGGGCTAATTTTCCTCTCTTCATGACGCTTAAAATTCCTTTTAGGGGAGACACTTTTAGAATCACTTGATCATTCTCTTGAAATTCTATAGGTTTTCGGCGTTGTTCTGCATAACTTTTCTATCGATCTTAGGACGTCTTTAACTTCTCTCAAATTTGTTGTATTATCTCGATGGTTTTTTAGATTATTTCTGGACCAAAGTGTTTACTATCTCCTGACTCTATCCAACATACAACCTATCTACAAGGTCTTTCGTATAAAGCTTTAAATGGGGCAGCTTTAATATTTTCTTGATAACTATTGTTATATGAAAATTCGACAAGAGGTAGATATACATTCCAATGGTCAAGCATATCCAACACACAGGCACGAAACATATCTTCTAGGGTTTGAATTGTATGTTCGGATTGTCCATTCGTTTCGGGGTGTAATGTGGTACTTAAATGAAGTTTAGTACCCATTGCAATTTGTAAACAAGAATCTCTATCTACTATAATGGATAAAGAAATTCCATGTAATTGAATAATTTCTTGCATATGCCGCTTGCTAAGTTTTTGGAATAAAACGGTGGCCCTTAAAGGCAGAAAATGAGAAATTTTGGTAAGTCATTCTACTATTACCCAAATTGAATTGTATCCTCGGGACGTACAAGGTAGTCCACTGAAAAATACATGGAAATATGTGTGAAACCTCGCCTAATTAAATACCGGGCGATCACTCCTTTATTAAATTAAAATCAAGGTGAACAGTTGGTTCATTCTTTGCATCACTGTCGTAAAAATACTTTTCCAATTTAAACACCCTAAATAATTAAGCTAAGTGTCAAAACCATTTAAAACCTTATTCTCATTTTATTAAATCCGGTTATAAAACCTTAAACCATTAACATCTAAAGAGTCACACATTAAGAATAAAAATAGAATTGAACATACAAGAATTTAATCATCAATAATAAATCCCAACATTTACAACACTAAAGGAAAACATCCTGACAGTAATAAATCCCGAAATAAAGGTACTGAAAGTAAAAATTTCAATCTCTGACAATACCAACTAAATAATAGAAAGAGGGCGACACATGCCCCTGCTGGATAAAACTGAACTAGGAGTAGAATCAAATGGATGAAGTCGTCTAAACAACAGGCCTGCAACTCCCACCTAAGCTGCAGCACGTTCCTTCCAAAGGATCCTAAGTAAGACGCCCCTGTGGCTGGGCACTTGTAATACATACATATATATACAAGAGAGAAAAGGAAATAGAAACGGGTCAGAGCCCGATAGTGTATATGATTTAAAAATTTGTTTAGCAAGTATTTAAATTGATTACAGGCTAATGCAACAACATATTAGTGCGACACTCTCTTGAGAAATTCTCATTTCTCTTTTAATGTGCACACCTATCGTACTAACCTTCCCAATGGTCTATCTCGTCATATACCACACTATCTTTCCCCAATGATTTAACTTATCTTAGGTTATTCGCAGGATTTACAACTGAACAACACAAGTATTTAAAACGTAAGTGTTGATGTAAAAAATTAGATCACTCTAATAATTCAATCACAGATAAATAAATGAGACAAAGGATTTTAAAGTGGTTCAGCCTTATAAGAATGGCCTACATCCACTGTTGTTTTATTGTTGAGTGTTTAGGAATTCTCGATTACAAGAAATTCCGTTCTGGATTCCAGAGTTTGGATTCGGAGTCAGGTCCCTTTACAATGAGGATGGTACAATGTATTTATAGCCCTGAGGTTGTCATGTGAAAGGGGTAATACATTTAATGCCCTTTTTGAGTGTGCGTCTGAATGATAAGCATTTAATGAATCATTTGAACTGTTGGTTATCCAACTATTAATGCTTTGTTCGAGATGCAGCTCGGACCGCCTAAGCTTCTCGGTACTCAAGAGTTCCTCGGAGAGGCATTGTTCCTCGGAGCGTGTGAGTTCCTCGAGGAAGCAGTGTTCCTCGGGGAACTAATCTTCCTCGTTGTAGTATAGTTCCTCGAAGCGCGTGGGTTCCTCGAAAGTGTTTTTTGTTGACATGTAGATAGCCACGTGTCTTCATATGATTGGTCCAAGTCAGCAGATTAAATTTGGTATCAACAGAAGCCCCCAATGTTTCATAGATCGAAATTTGAGGAGTATGGAACATTCTTTCTCGGAATATGGTAGCTTTAAATAGTCTTCCTGATTTTTAGGAGCATTTTCCTTGTATTTATTTCTCCTTCCCAATTCGTAGAATCATGCTTTTTTGGACTTTTCTGCGTGCTTCGATTCCTGCGTCACTTTTCGTCTTCTTAGCCGCTGTTGTTCGCTTTGATTCCCGCACCAATATTTAATGCCCTTTTAGCCGCCGGTAACATAATCATCCTTTTATGTAATCATTACTTCACCATTTCCCAAGGCAAGGTATTTAAACTTCACAGACACTCCTATCGTCTTCTACCTTTTCAAATTTTTGTCTTCGAGTTTTTCATTGTCTTCTACTCTCTTGTGCGTTCATTTCTTCCGTCGTTCGTTGTCAGCAGATCCATTCTTTTCCTGTAAGATCTTCTTCCTTCTTCTTCATTTCTTTATTCACCATGGTTTACCCTGTTGAGTCTCTGGAGAAGTTTCGTTCTGATTTCTCCATTCCCTCTTGGGTTGTCTTGGAAGAGCTTTCTGAGCCTTCTAATTATTTCAATTTGGCTGAGGGGCATTGGTTCCCCAGTCTCTTTTTTGCTGAGTGTGGATTTTCTTTTCCACCAAATCCTTTGTGTCTGGAATTTTGTCAGTACTTTGATGTTGTTCCTGCACGAATAGTCCCCAACACATGGAGAATAGTTAATGGGGTGCACAAATTAAATCAAGTGCATGGAACTCGTATAGGAATTCCAGATATCATGTACTGCTATAGATGGGCAGTTAATGATAATATTTACTATTTAAAAACTAGGTTTTTAAATAGAGCCTTAGTAGTCAATCTCCCTGATGCCAACAGGGATTATTTTGAACATGGGGTTGTCATAAAAAATTGGCAACACACTCCATTAACTGGAGATGAGGTTTACCAGGGTCCCAGATGCCCTCCTTATGGCAATGGGATAGGTTATTTTTATTTTATTTTATTTTATTTATTTTGAAATCATGTTTCTTTTGTGTTTGATAAAATGTGTCACTGATAACAATGTTTGTTTATTTGCAGTTGATAACAAAAGAAGGTGCCCAAAAGAAGAAGATGTCAACATAAGGTATTTGAAACTTATCTGGAGTCTGCATCAAAGTGTTGCAGACGAGCACATTAGGTCGGCTTTGTATCTGCTCCAGTACAAGAGCTACACCACCTCCTTCACTGCTCGTCCAGTGATCAGTGAAGCAGAGCCAGTACCAGCCTCTGCAAGTTCCTCGCCTGAATCTCATATTCCTTTGAGCGAAAGGATGAAGAAGAGAAGACCTCCTACCCTGTTTGAGAAGACTACCTCCGATTCTGGGGAGGCAAAAAGGAGTAGGATAGATGTCCCAAAGTAGGGGACGAAGAACAATGATGCATCTCCTCCAGTTGCTTCTGCTAAAGCTGCTGAGAAGGTTGCTGATAAGACCGCAGTGGCTCCGAGCAGGTCTGCTGCTCCTGGAGAGGTGATTATAATATCACCGACTAAGGATTCATCCTTGGTTGAATCTATAATTATTCCCCCGAGGAGGCTGAAGAAAATCTCCTCTTTCCATTTGGATGAAACCACCACTCAGCCCCCCACTACTGGAACTGGGGTTCCTACATTTGTTCCCCCGAGCTCTACCATGAGCTCGGTAAAGTCCTTGACCATTCCCGAGGTCCAAGGTAATGAAGATAACCTTACTCGGGACATGGTTACTTCTTTGGTTGCTCGTCACCTTGCTTCAGTAAGTCTCTTTACTTTGAACTTTATATATTTTCCTTTGTCATTTCTTATTTCTAACTTGCTTTCTTTTTCTGTTCACAGTTGACGAGTTGCTTCAATATCATCCTGAAGAAGGATGAAGCGATTAAGACTTCTTGCTCCTCGTCCAGTGTGGAGGGAGCTATGAAAGAGGCTATCAAGTCTTTAGAAGACTTCCGCCAAAAGTATGCCACTGATAAGGCTATCTGGGAGAAAAATCTTGCCTCCTCCGAGCAAGAAAAAGCTCGAGCTGTTGATGCCTCCAAGGAGTTGGAGAAGAAAAAGACTACCTTGGAGAAGGCAAATAAAGAGCTTGAAGAGAAGCTCAAAATTGCTGGAGAGCTGGAAAATAAACTCAAAGATGTTGAGGAGAGGTTGGACCAGCTCTAGGAAGTAGGTCGGCAGAAGGAGGAGGTAGAAAATAAGTTGAAGGCTGCTGAGAACCTGTTGTCCGAGAAGCTCTCCTCAGAGAAATTGAAAAGGAAAGCCGCCGTGAAGAAGTCCTTCAGCTCTGGCTGGGACAAGGGGTGGAATAAGGGGTTAGCTGCCATGGTATCTCAAGTGGACTATGGCAGTCTAAATTACTTTAGGGATGGATGGGTTGCTGACCTCCAGGAAATGAAAGTCGATGAGTCCTCCGAGCTCTTCCAGAGACATATTCCTGGTCCCCCTCCTACTCTAGAAGAATTAGAAGAGGACGAAGCTACCTCTGAGGAATCTTCAATGGTGATGGGAGATCGTGCCCTAACCATCTAGCCTGTTTCCGAGGAAGATCAGCACATCGTTTCCTCCTCCAAGCAACTGCCAACTCTACCCGAGCAACTATCTCTTCCCTCCGAGCAACCTACCTCTTCATCCCAGCCTCCCGAGAAGGTTTTGGGAGATAAGGAAAAGGTTTAGTGTTGTTTGGTTTTCTCTTTATTTTGTTTCTCTTTATCAAATGTAACTCAGAAGATGTAACTTTCAATTATGATCTAATAAAACTTGAACTTTTTTCCATACTGTTGTTCATCTTATATTCATACTCTACTTGTTTTTCTTATTGATGATTGCTCTTTCTTTCTCTGCTAGTTTCTGGCCAGGATGGAACTGCTATCTGCCCATGATACAAAGTTATTGCAATAATGTAATGAGTACTTTAAGGCTGGCCACACAGACCTGAGTGTTACACAAGTTACCGACCTCCTTGGTCATGATGCTTCAGAACAGGCAGTTGAAGCATATCAGTACTTGAAGTGTCTACTTGACCGAGTAGTGGCTAATAATGTGGCTTACTATGAAATGATCGAGGATCTCCAGTGCACCCTTGAAGACCTTCAGAATCAATACAAGGAATCAACTGCCCTGTTGCATGAGGGTTACGAGAAGAAATACAAGCTGATCATGGCTGATAAGGGCTACGAGAAGCTTTTTGCTGGGTATGATCTGAGGGAGAGAACTTTGAAGGGTGAGGTTGAGGAATGCAGACAGATTTCCAAGCTACTGGAGCAAGAGAACAACAACTTGCAGAAAGAGCTATCACAGTTGAAGTCTGCAGCTTCTTGTTCAACAGCCCTAATCGCAGTGACTGACGAGGGATTTTCATTCTTAGAGGTTGAGAATGACAAGTTGAGGGACGAATTGGACAACTTGAAGAGGTCGGGCCCTTCCACATCATCTCAGGGACGAGCAAGAGATCCTCGGGGACGAGCAAGAGCAGCTCGGGTTCTTGTCGAGGAACAGAGAACTCAGTCTGCATTAGAGAACCAAGCTTTCCAATTAATGGCGAAGAACCAGGCTTTGTCTGATATGTCAAAGAAAATTAGGGACTTGGAAAAATATCTCTCTGCGCAGAAGTCAGTCTTGGAGAATAAGGATCTTTTCATCAAGAATCTCCACGAGCAGCTAGAAAGGCTAACATATCAATTCCACAAATAGCCCAGGCAGTTCTGGATGGCTGGATACAATGAAGCATTATTCCACTTGGATGACCGTATCCAGAATGCCAATAATGAGGGCTACAAGAAAGGCTGAATGAATGTCTTAGGTGTGTTGAAGCTCGAACAAGGCCATTATCTGTGGGACTACCATGATCCCGGGTTGCTCGACTTGCCTGTGCCACCATACAATTTGGAGATGGAGTGGATCCCTGCTTGGGCCATTCCTCGGAGCTTAATTTCAAAGTATCTCGGTGACTACAATCTTCACTCTCAAATCGAGGTATCTCATCCCGAGCATCTCTTAGATCGACCATCCGTGATGAATGTCAGGATGCTGAAGGATCTCAACTTCATCAACTCTCCTCTGTCTTTAAATGATCCGCCTGCTGGCGAGGAACCTGTGTCAAAAGCAGAGGGGAAGAGACCAGTAAAATAGGGATTTTTGACGTAATAGTTAGTATACATTTCAATATCAATGTACTTTGTAATTTATTTTGAATTCAATGAAAGACTTTAATTTTTGCAAATTTTAATTGCTATTGTCTTGTAGTTATCAAACACTTTATATTTATGCATATCTGTTAAAAAGATAACAATATTGTGTTGTTCATCGACCAACTTAGTAATAATTAAAAAATTACAAGTATCAATAATGTTGCTCGATCATAAAGTCACGAGTATAAAGATGTTTAAAAAATTTCCAACCAACCAAGGTCATTAAATTATGCTTATCGACCAACTATAGGTAGTGGGTTTTTATCCCCGACCAGCCATACTTGGTAGATTTTTATTGTCGACCAACTACGATTAGTGAGTTTTTATCCCCGACTAGCCATACTTGGTAGATTTTTATCTTTTTCATAAAATGCGTCTGACCAACCAAGGTCGATAAATTCTATTTGTCGACCAACTATAGTTAGTGGGTTTTTATCCCCGACCAGCCATAGTTAGCAACTTTTTTCATTTTCTAGAATAATCTTACCTCCCGACCAACATAAATTTTTCGAGAATGTACGTACCTTCCGACCAACATAAGTTGGCATTTGCGAGCATATTTTGTTTGCTAGCCAAACAGGTTGGCATTTTTAGGAATATATCGTTTCCTAGCCAAACAGGTTGGCATTTTTAGGAATATATCGTTTCCTAGCCAAACAGGTTGGCATTTTTAGGAATATTTTGTTTCCTAACCAACCGAAGTTGGCATTTTTAGGAATATCTTGTTTCCTAACCAACCGAAGTTGGCATTTTTAGGAATATTTTGTTTCCTAACCAATCGCAGTTGGCATTTTTAGGAATATCTTGTTTCCTAACCAACCGAAGTTGGCATTTTTACGAATATTTTGTTTCCTAACCAACCGAAGTTGGCATTTTTAGGAATATTTTGTTTCCTAACCAACCGAAGTTGGCATTTTTAGGAATATTTTCCTGAGCAGTCTCAGCTTTGCCGAGTAGTGTGTAGCACTAGTATTCCACGAAAAATTCTCAATAAAAGGAGAGACTTTGGCAGAATATCTTCATTTTATTCATACTGATGGAACTGTGTTACATATACATCACTGATAATACTTGCACAGGTGCTTTGCGTTCCATGCATTCTTAAACTCCTCGCCTTCTAAAGTTACTATTCGATAAGTTCCTGGTCGAACAACTTCTGTAACTCGGTATGGTCCATGCCAATTTGCCTCCAGTTTGTTATGCTTTTGAATTACTTTCTTCAGCACATAGTCTCCTTCTTTCAGGTCGCACTTCTTCACCCTCTTGTTGTAGAACAAAGATGTTCGCTGCTGGTAAGCAGCATTTATAATGGCTGCTTCTTCTCTGACTTCCTCGAGCATGTTTAAATCCAATCTTCTCATTAAGTCGCTGACAGGGGAATTGAAATTCAGTACCCTGTGTGTTGGGAGGCCCAACTCGGCAGGTATGACAGCTTCACTTCCAAACGCCAGCATGTATGGTGATTCTCCAATTGCTACTTGGGGAGTAGTTCGGTAAGCCCAAAGTACTGATTGTAGCTCGTTGATCCAGTTTGCTTTTGCATCATCCAATCTTTTCTTCAAACCGTTCAACAGTGTTCTGTTTGTCACTTCAGTTTGTCCATTGCTTTGAGGATGGCCTGGTGCTGAATGAACCTTCAAAATGTTTGATTGATGACAATAGTCAGCGAACTCCTCATTATCAAATTGTGTTCCATGGTCTATGATGAAAGCATGAGGAAGACCATACCGACAAATGATGTTCTTCCATACAAATTGGTACACCTTCTCGTACGTCATGTCGATGAGTGGCTCAGCTTCTACCCACTTAGTTAAATAATCCACCGCGACGACGAGGTACTTGAACCTTCCTCGGGTTGTTGGCAGTGGGCTAACCAAATCAATTCCCCATATGGCAAATGGCCAAGGGGAAGTTATAGGTGTCAACAATGCTTGTGGAGTTCTTCGAATGGAGGAGAAGTGCTGACACTTATCACACTTCTTGGCATAGGCTATACAATCAGCCCTCATCGTCGGCTAGTAGTATCCCTGCGTCATCACCCTTTGTAAAAGCGTCCAACCTGCAACATGTGCTCCACAGGACCCTTCGTGGATCTCTTCAATTAATTCTTTCACCTCGGAGGGGTGTACACATCTCTGTAAACCTTCCATAATTCCTCATCTATATAAAATACCATTAGTTAATATATACCGAGTAGCTTTGAACTTCAATTTCTTGGCTGCGAGTTTGTCAATTGGCAATTCTCCCTCCTCGATATATGCCCTGATGGGATCTATCCAAGATGGTCCTAAATCAAGGGTAATAAAGTTCATCGTCAGATCTTCATCAATACTTCGACCAGCTAAAACTTCAATTGGGATTGTTCGTCATAACTCGGTGCGAGTAGCTGATGCTAGTCGAGCTAGGGCGTCTGCTCTCGCATTCTCCAATCTTGGTATTCTGACCAACTGAATAGCGACAAATTCTGACACCAGCTCCTTTGCCTTTGCATGATATCTGATCATTAATTCTCCTCTAACTGCATATACTCCCATCATTTGGTTTACGATCAATTGAGAATCACTGAAAGCAATAACTTGCGGCGCCTCCATAATTTTTGCCAAACCAAGTCCTACAATCATCGCCTCATACTCAGTCTCATTTTTGGAAGATTTGAATTGGAAATGCAAGGCGTATTCCATGTCGGCCTCGTTCGGAGTGCTCAAAACTATCCCCGCACCACATCCTGCAGTGCAAGATGAGCCATCTACATATAGCCTCCATATAGGTAACTCGTCTACAAATTTCTGATCAGTCAGAGTTCCTCGGTGAAAGATTTGTTGTTTCCTTTCATCCTCCCTGAATTTTTCTCGCTTCTCGTCGATCATCTTTTCTTGCCCTTTTACCAATCGGAGTTGGTCTGAGCTCGAATTTAATGATACTGTAACTTCCACTTGCCCTTTTACCAACCGGAGTTGGTCTGAGCCAGTGTTTGTCGATCCTGTAACATCCACAGGTTGATCAGCGAGCAACTCTTGTTCCTCATCCGAAGTCCTCCCAACTATCTCTGCATCACATCCTGTAACATCCACACGCCCTTTTACCAATCGGAATTGGTCTGAGCTTGTGTTTGTTAATCCTGAACATCCACAGGTTGATCAGCGAGCAACTCTTGCTCCTCGTTCGGAGTCCTCATAACTATCTCTGCATCACATCCTGTAACATCCACACGCCCATTTAACAATCGGAATTAGTCTGAGCTTGTGTTTGTTGATCCTGTAACATCCACAGGTTGATCAGCAAGCAACTCTTGCTCCTCAGGGGTATCAGGATAGGTGAACTCCGCTATAAAATTTGCTACAGCCTGCCCTTTTAATGATGACCTGGGTTCATAAATTATATCATATTCACTGAGCTCTATTGCCCAGTACATCAATCTTCCTGATTTTTCTGGCTTATGAAGGGCTTGTCTCAATGGCACATCGGTATATACTACTATAGTATGAGCCTGGAAGTATGGCCTCATTCTCCTACTCTCCTCAATCAGTGCCAGTGCCAATTTCTCCAGCCTTGGATATCTGATCTCTGCTCCTCGAAAGGCCTTACTTGTGTAGTAAATTGGCTTTTGCACTCCATTCTCCACTCTGATCAACGCCGAGCTAACAGCATTCTCAGATACTGCAAGGTACAAATATAATTTTTCTCCCATCACCGTCCTAGACAACAGTGGAGGTGCTCCCAAGTATTTCTTCAAGTCTTGAAAAGTCTTCTCACATTCATCATTCCACTCAAAAGTCTTTCTGAGTGTCTTGAAGAATGGAAGACATCTATCAGTTGCTCGCGACACAAATCTGTTGAGTGCCGCTACTCGTCCTGTGAGACTCTGTACTTCTTTCTTCGTTGTTGGAGATCTCAACCCTAATAGAGCTTTGATCTTTTCAGGATTTGCTTCAATGCCTCATTGATTGACAATGTACCCGAGGGACATGCCTTCTCGTACTCCAAATATGCACTTCGTCGGGTTCAACTTCATTTGATATTTATCTAGTTGATCAAAAGTTTGACTCAAGTCAACTAGATGATCAATAACTTTCTTGCTTTTCGTCAGCATATCGTCAACATAGACTTCCATATTATCACTGATTTGTTCAGCAAAGACCTTGTTCATCAGCCTCTTTTATGTCGCACCTGCATTTTTCAAACCAAAAGGCATAACATTATAACAATAAATTCCCCTAGGGGTAATGAAAGAAGTACTTTCCCTATCTTCAGGTTTCATTTTGATCTGATTATAACCAGAATAAGCATCCATGAAGCTCAGCAACTTGTGTCCCGAGGTAGCATCCACCAGTTGATCAATTCGGGGCAATGGAAAGTGATCTTTTGGGCATGCTTTGTTAAGGTCGGTGAAGTCTACACACATCCTCCACTTGTTGTTCTTCTTCTTTACCATCACCACATTAGATAACCAATCTGGATATTTAACATCTTCAATGAAACAAGCTTTCTGGAGCTTCTCGACTTCCTCCTGTATAGCTTGATTCTTCTCGAGACTGAATACTCTTCTTCTATGCTTCATGGGCTTGATCTCCTTATTCACATTGAGCTCGTGACATAAGAAGTTTGGGTCTATCCCAGGCATATCTTCATGACTCCACGCAAAAGTTTGTCTTCTGCTTCTAAGGAAAGTTATCAATTCCTGTTTTAATGAGTCTTCCAACGATGAACCTATCTGAGTAGTTCGCTCAGGGTGCTCGTCGTCCAAAATGATGTTTTCAGTAGCTTCCACCACTTGACCCTTCACGAGTTGCGACTCATCTCGAGGATCCAATGTTTCAATTTCTGCACTTTCATCCACTTGATAGGTAGTAGTCTTTTTCTTTGATTCTTCCAGTTCCTCTTGCTCGACGGATGAATAATAACATTCCCGAGCTACTCTCTGATCACCTTTCACCACTCCTACTCCAAAGTTTGTTGGAAATTTTAGGCACTGATGCACTGTAGATGGTACAGCCTCGAACTTCTTCAAACCTACTCTTCCCATGATGATATTGCATGATGATTGGACCTTCTTATCCATCACGAAGAAACGTATTCTTTCTGTCCGACAAGCAGGCCACGTACCAATGAATATAATCAACTTGATCGTTCCAAGTGGAAATACTTTCTCGCCAGCAAAACCGATGAGGGGTCTATGGTAAGGCTCCAGTTGAGATAGCTTTAGCTTTAAACTATCGAAACATGAGTAGAACATAATGTCTGTCGAGCTACCATTGTCGACCAGCACTCTTGAAATCATTACCTCTTTCATTCTTATCTTGATCACCAATGGATCATCGTGAGGATATAACACACCTGCAAGGTCATTTTTTGAAAAACCGATGACTAATTTCTCCTTGTTCACCTTTCTCGGGTGATCTTCCTCAGCTAGATTTATTCGCTGAATGTACGAGCAAGCTTGAGCCTCACCGAGGTAAGCTTTTCTTTCTGCGGTAAGGTCTCCTCCTCCTGCATCTCCTCCTATAATAACATTATAATCAAATGACTCAAAGCGTATTGAAAATATCTCTCGTTCTGGCTGCCTTGGTTTCTTGGGAAGATCGGGGTCATCATCTGGATCAACTTCATGGTTTCTCTTCTTGTTCTCCTCTACTCGACGAGGAGATCTAGACCTCTCTCTAGTTCGGTCGTCGTTTCTTCTTTTGCCACCCCGATCAACATACTTCTCTAGCTTTCCTCGTTGGATGAGTGTTCAATCTCATTCTGAAGAGCTATGCAATTTTTGGTCATATGGCCATGATCCTTGTGGAACTCGCAATATTTTTCCCTATTCCTCGTGTCAGCATCTGCTTTCATTTTCTTTGGCCAGTTTTACTCCTCGCTGTTCTTAATTTCTTCCAGGACGTGGTTGATATTTGCCTTCAAAGGCGTGTAATTATCAAATTTCCTCAAGACCTCCCATGACGATCTATTTTTGGATTGTTTGTTGCCACCATTGTTCGTATGCTCTTTCTTCTTATCTTTATCACCTTCCACCTTGGTTTCTTTGGCGTCCATATTCTTCTTCGCAGACATAGCCTCCTCAGCGTTCATAATCTTGGACGCTTTTCCCATCAGGTCTGACATGGTTCGAGGTGGATCTTTGGCCAAAGTGTAGTACAACTTGTTTGGCAGCAGTCCACTCATCAAAGCGGTAATCGCTTTCTTCTCCTCATAATCAATGACTTCGAGTTTCTCGTTATTAAAACGAGTTATATAATCTCTAATACTCTCACCAGCTTTTTGTCTAACACTTAACAAATGTGCTACTCGTTTAACTGGCTTTGCTCCAAAGCAGAAATTCCCAATGAATAACTCGGCCAGTTGAAGAAAAGTTGAAATCTTACCCCGAGGAAGATTATTATACCATATCTGAGCACATCCGGTAAGTGTTCCCGAGAATGCTCTGCATCTCATCTCGTCTGGGACAGCATAGATGTCGGCAGCAGCTTGATATTGTTCTATATGAAGGACAGGGTCAGTCTTCCCATCATACTTGGGAGTCACAACAGGTGCTTTGAACTTTGATGGTGTTGGAAAATCAACAATGTCCTGGAAAAAAGGTGTTCCTCGAACAAAGGTTCGTTGTAGAGGGTTCTTGGCTTTAGCCATTTCCCCTAATCTATCCTCCAGCCTCTAAATAGATCCTTTCCATGCATCATTTCCTTCCTCGGGCCTATTGGTTCGAGCAACTGATCGCGTTGAAGTGGCTTCCTGGGATTTATCTCGACGAGCAGCTGATCGGTCATCGGATCTATCTTGACGAGCAGCTGTTCGCGACTGGGCAGATCCTTCCCTTAAATCTGATGGTCATCGAAAGCTCCTCGACGCTTTATTAAGAGGACTTTTGTTCCTCCTAGGGCCTAATAGGTCGAAAGGAGAAGCCCTACTTAATCTTTCCAATGCGCTGGTCCTTTCTGGGGAGAGGGTGACATGTTGTTTAGTATCTGTGGCTCGCACTGACGAAGTTCGTCCAGGTTGATAAGAAAAATCTTCAGATTCCTCATTGCGATATGAATTAGTACGCCTAGTACGCGAAGAAGGCGCACGGGTATTTCTTTGAAAGTTTCGTGGTCCAGAATGGGTTGATGCACCGCCATGAAGGCTTTGGATGAGTTGTCGCATCGTTTCTTGCATGACGGTCTGGCCCTGAGCCAGATTTTCCATTATTCCAGTACGATCTGGGATAATTGGTGGAGCAGATGGATTTGGAGGGGTTCCAGCATTTCGATTGCTGGATTCAGGAATATCAGCCATTGGTAATGGATTATTTTTTATGAAAAATGATATTATCAGTCGTTTCCCACAGACGGCGCCAATCTGTTGATGTAAAAAATTAGATCACTCTAATAATTCAATCACAGATAAATAAATGAGACAAAAGATTTTAAAGTGGTTCAGCCTTATAAGAATGGCCTACGTCCACTGTTGTTTTATTGCTGAGTGTTTAGGAATTCTCGATTACAAGAAATTCCGTTCTGAATTCTAGAGTTTGGATTTAGAGTCAGGTCCCTTTACAATGAGGATGGTACAATGTATTTATAGCCCTGAGGCTGTCATGTGAAAGGGGTAATACATTAAATGGTATACATATGAAAGGGTAATATATTTAATGCCCTTTTTGAGTGTGCGTCTGAATGATAAGAATTTAATGAATCAGTTGAACTGTTGGTTATCCAGCTATTAATGCTTTGTTCGAGATGCAGCTCGGACCGCCTGAGTTGCTCGGACCGCCTAAGCTTCTCAGTACTCAAGAGTTCCTCGGAGAGGCATTGTTCCTCGGAGCGTGTGAGTTCCACGGGGAAGCAGTATTTCTCAGGGAACTAATCTTCCTCGTTGTAGTATAGTTCCTCGGAGCGCGTGGGTTCCTCGGAAGTGTTTGTTGTTCCCATGTAGATAGCCACGTGTCTTCATATGATTGGTCCAAGTCAGCAGATTAAATTTGGTATCAACAGTAAGATTTGAATTTGTAACCAAGGTTCTCCTTTTAACTTTATTAATCAATAAAGTTTTCCAGTGTCATATTATACTTTCTCAAAACAATTATTTATAATTTGAGTCATCAACCATGTCCTACATATCAAATCCCAGTAGGCAGTTCTAGATTTCAGAATTTCATATATATATTAACTACTCGTATAATATATATATCATAACAGCACCCCACATAAAAACTATGGTGCGGGCATACTCTGCTATCCAATCCCCGTATCAATCGTACTAAAGGGAATACAAGTTCGGAATCACTCTCGAACTATATAAATACATACACAAACCATATTGAGGCGAAGCATAGTTTCCAAGTCCAAGAAGTCAGTACATACCCTCACGTCTCTTAGGACCGTGACTACCGATTCGATAGCCTGTACCTAGGATTCCTATCTTCTAGGGTATGATTCAATATCCCCCATAAGGCACACAAGATAAGATCGTCCCAGCGCGGTAACCTCAGGGATAGCAAGTAGCGCGGGCATGATTTTCACAAGTATATAATATATGCATACACAATCATATAAATATACCACTTTTATCATAGCAATTTAGGTTTATCCCATAACCCACATTCACAACATTTATCCTTATTTTCCCATTATTATATATCAAGTATAATGGTTCGTTTCTAACTTTAATTGGAATGGTTTTTCCAACTTACTACGTTATTGGACATAAATACTGTATATTTATTTCCCTAATTTCAGTTCATTTGTGAACCCGAGTGATGTAACCTATATGGATTTGATGCACATTTATGCTACTAATCTTCGTTGGCAAGTATTTCATGTTTCGTGCTTCTCTTATTGGTTTTACAGGTTAATTATGCAAGCAGCGCAAAAGAGAAAGCGAGACAATGAAAGAAAAGCTAAGAAGGCAAGTTCAAGGGCATTTTGGTAATTTTTCAGCTAGATCCCGAACGAGGAGTCAACTGTAAAGTTGAAGAGCTCGGAACAACGAGAACACTAGAAGAAACGGCACCTAAATCCGAGCTACGGTTGATGAGTTATGACCCGTTGAAGTTGAAGAAAAATCCAAGGAAGAAAGGAAAGAAAACAAGAAAAAAAATTCCAAGTGTTGAATGGAAGAAAAAAAGCACCCCAGACCAGCAAACATTCGCGAACCCAGGGGCGAACCGGTTCGGGGTACATGCGAACCGATTCGAGGGGCCTGATACGCGAATTTGCCTCCTTTATTCTGATTGCTCTAAGGTTTCCTTCTTATACAACATCAAAATTTCGTGGTTTAATCCTCTACATCACAAAAGGTTTCCATAATATCATTTAAGTCATCACTACATGCAATTTCCTATCTCAAATTGGGTTTTTCTTCCATACAATTCATCCTAATCATTCCTAAACCAATATGAAAGATGCATCAACGAAATAAGCAAGATAAACACTTGCCTGGGATTTTCAAAAATCTGGTTTGGTGTTGAATTTGGTGTGGTTGCGTTCCCCGTCTCGCGATCTACGCGTTGGCGGTGGCGGCGGTGCAAACGGTTGAGTTTTGAGCCTTGGAATGCCTTGAGAGCTCTCTCCTCTCCTCTCCAATGGTCGTTCTAGTGTTTTGAGTTATCTAACCCTAGGAGATAACCTAAACATCTGATATAACCCCTTTAATTTTCGTGGGTTTAATTACCCAAAAATACAAAATGACTAAAATGCCCTCCCGGGGTACTAATTAGGCCTAAAAATGCCCCGAGACCCAAACTAAACCCCCGGATACACTTTTCTGACTATCTCGACCCTTACGGACGCGTTGGTGCACTCAAAACGACCAACGAACAACCTATAAAATATTCACTTTTATTAATCCACATTTAGTCCCGACACGACACAGGCGCGTCCCGACTTAAATTTCCACAATTGTCATTTTATTCACACGTGACAATATTATAAAGATAATTCTCATATATTACTATACTCATCCAGTAATATTCAACAAATAACAAATTTCCAATAATTACTAACTCTCGTCACGCTAGTAAATATTTAAAACAACATTCCGGATTAAAATTAAATTAATTTATCTCAATTAAATTTAATAAATCCCATAATTTAAAAGCTATAAAAATACGGGGTATTACAATATGATCCCATTTCCATTCAGGAATAGGTAAGGGTGGAAGAAGTCCACCGGGGTGTTGGTGTTCTATTTTTACTTGTTGAAAAGTAAGACATTTCCTTACAAAATTCTCGATATCATTTCTAATGTTTGGCCACCAACATTGCTTCTTCAAAGCATGGTACATCTTCAAGCATCGAGGGTCTATCCTAAATTTCGAACGATGAGCTTCTTATAACACTTCTTCTCGTAGAGATACATCGCCAAGTACATATAATCTATTTCTAAATCGTAGTCATGTTTCTTTATCGTAGGAAAAATATAAATTCTTACTCGAATTTTTTTCTATAAAAGAATCTTATGCTTGATAACCTAAGATTTTCTTTCTTAATTCGGGATAAGCAATATTTTTAAAGAGTTTCATACAAGGGGTAAGTAACTTTAGATTATATTGCTCTATGGTAGCACCTATATCGTAGGAATTTAGAGTATGAAGTCTTCCTATTAGATTTCGACTCAAATCATCGAATACTACATTACCTTTTCTTGGATGGTAAATTGAGTTTAAATCTGTAATCTTTCAAAAATTCTATCTAACGTCGTTGTCTTAAATTCAAGTCCTTTTGGATAAATATATATTTCAAACCTTTGTGATCCTAAAAGGCTTGAAAACTTACACCATAATGGTAACAACGCCAAATCTTTAATGCAAAAACTATGGCTGTTAGTTCTAGATCATGGACCAGATAGTTACGATCGTGAGTCTTGAGTTTTCGTAACCCATATTCTACCATTTTTTCATTTTTCATTAACACACATCTTAGTCCTTGTAACGAAGCATCGATACATACATCATAACTTACGTCACTAGAAAGAATATTGAGGATAGGAGCAGTAGTTAATTCGTCCTTTGACACTTGGAATAATTGGTTACATTCTTCAATAGATACAAACGGAACTTATTTCCTAGTTAGTTTGAAAGGGGAAGATAAATGTGTGAAAATCCTTCAACAAAGCGAAGATAGATTCCAACTAATCTTGGAAAACTCGTTATTTTAAGTAATATTGGTAGGACTTTTCCACTCTAAAATTGCTGAAATTTTGGCTAGATCGACTTGGATTCCATTTTCAAAAATAACATGTCCTAAGAATTTAATTTCCTTCATTTAGAAGTCACATTTTCTCTTTTTTACATACTGCCTTTAAATGTTGGGCATGTTCTATTAAATTTTGAGAATATACGAGAATATCGTCAATAAAAATGATAACTAACTAGCAAGAAAAAGTCTAAAAATTCAATGCATTAGATCCATAAAAGTTGTTGGGGCATTGGTCAAACCAAATGACATTACAATAAATTCGAAATTTTCGTAATGAGTTCGAATAGAAGTTTTCGAAATGTCTTCCTCTCTAACGCGTAACTGATGATAATCATATCGTAAGTCTATTTTAGAAAATACCCTTGCTCCTCTAAGTTGATCAAATAGATCTCCTATTCAGGGTAAATGATACTTTTTCTTAATAATTATTGAATTCAGTTTACGAAAATCTATGCATAGTCTAAAGCTTCCATCAGCTTCTTAGCGAATAATATCGGAGCTCCCCACTCTGATGAACTTAGTCGAATAAAACCTTTTTCTAATGGATAATCTAATTGGGTATGAAGTTCTTGAATTTCTAAAGGGTCTATTCGATGTGGAGGTATCAAAATTGGAAGGGTATCGGGATAAATATTGATAATAAACTCAATTTCTCTAGGACGGGGTAATCTTGGTAAATCCTCGGGAAAACATCTTTGAATTGTTCCAACAGATTTGGAATTAAAGAAGAAATCTGAATTTGGAAATTTGAAGGTTCTGATGAACCTGATCCTTGAAACATAAAAGAAAAATTATCTTCATTTTGAAAATGAATTTTCTTATCTTGACAATTGATATAAGCGTGATGTTTGGATAAAACATCCATTCCGATAATAATATCGAAACCACAAATATCTAGGATTATCAAGTTAACAAAGAGAGTTCCTAGACCAAGTTGAATTTTACAATTTCTATAACCTTGCATTGGTGTATTGATTTCACCTGTTGGTAATTAATATCCAATGGGATAGTTAAAGATGGTGGGGATAATTATAAAAATTTAGCTAGTCTAAGACTAATAAAAGAATGCGTCGATCATGTATAAAATAAAATATGTGTAGGAACATGCTGAAAGATGATCATACTTTCTATCACGTCATGTGTATTTCGCATAGGTCTAAAGCATAATTCCTCCCATGACTCAGAATTGACTTAACTTTACGTTTTGGCTTGGAGTGATTTGGAACATAACGAAATTTTAGATTTTACGAGGGTTTATTTGGCTGGCGGCGGATTAGAGGCGAATCTAACTTAGGACATCGGGGTCGAACATGTCTTACTTTATGACACTCGTGACAATGAATTTTTGAACGGGTTACGTTATGATGGATCTGGGAATAAGCTTGTCCACTCGAGTTTGCATATGGATGAGGTCTATATTGAGATGGAGTCCTATTGATATGGTTGTTTCTGATGGTTGGGGTTGAAGATCAGATCATGGTAGAAGAATTGCGTTCCATAATAGTCACAATGTCAATCAACTGAGAATACTCACGAATTTGTAACGAGGCAATTGAATTCTTAACTCTCAGATGTAATCCTCTTTCAAACTGCTTACATTTCTTTATCTCAATATCCACATATTCCAGGGCATAGCAAGATAGTTCGGTAAACCTATACTCGTATTAGGCGACTGAAAGTTTAGCTTGTTACAATTTTAAGAAATCAACGGTTCATTGATCTCGCTTAGTCTTGAGAAAGAAATTTTTTAAGAAAGTCTCCTTAAATTGTTCCCAAGTAAATCAACAACATTCTGATTGCGCAAACCTGGTTGCCACCAGAAAGCGAGTTCACCTTCAAACATATAAGTGGCTAAAGTTATTCGGAGATTAATAGATATACCTACTACATTCAGAATTTTCAGAATCTGGCGCATCCATTTCTCAGCTTCATTAGCATCTAGATTTCCAAGAGAATTTGAGGGTCGTTTCCCTATAAATTCCTTAAGAGCATTCATTCTACGAACTTCTTCAAAAACATCCTCAGGAGTAGAACGAGTAGTCTATTATTTTCGGGCTAACATAGTAAGTTCTTGGAGATATCGCATGATTCCTTCAGTTTGATTATGTTCAGGTTGAGTTCCAGCAAAGGGTATTCGAGTATTAACCATCCTAAAATAGAACATTTTAAATATCAAAAGTTATAAACAAAATGAAGTAACAAACTTACTATATTTCATATAAAGTTATATAATACAATACTATTATACATCATAACCTGTATTGATGCCGTTACAGTTTTATACTTTCTACAACATCTCATGTTAAAATAACTTTTTAACGTTGGGTTATTTTAAGTAGGAACAACTGCTTCGTCACTGGATGTAGATGTAACACCCCATATTCTTAATGATTTTTAAAATGGGATTAATTAGAATTAATTGTGGGATAATCGAAAATTAGTTAGGATTAAATATTACTCGAGAATAAAAGTAATATATAATTTATGTTGAATATTAATTAGTGATTAAAAGAAATATATGATTATGACTTTACATATTATTATGACTTTATAAAATTGTCGAGAGTTATAAATACGAAAATTACGGTAAAGAAGTCGGGACGCATGTGTGAGTCGTGTAAGGACTATATTTAAATGAAATAAAAAGTAATTTATTTTCATGTCTCCTAAATGGTCGTTTCGAGTGCGCCAAAGTTTTCGAAAGGGTTTAGATTGTTAGAAAAGTCTACCCGAGGGATTAATTTGGGTCTCGGGTCAATTTAGGACCGACACCCCGAAGGGGTATTTTGCTCATTTGCCAAATCAGGTGAACAATACCTACGATTTTGTTGTGGTCTTATTTAAGTGTAGAGTTTTTAAAATTGAGTTTCATTCACCAAAAATCAAAGGAAATGGATTAGAGGAGAGTTAACGACTTTTTTTAGGAGAAGAAAAGGCTTTTCTAGGATACCAAGAGCCAAGAGTCACCTTGCAGCACCACCATCACCGAAGGTTGATCGAAAAAAGGAGGAACATCCCTAGAATCATATTCCCCAACGGTTTAGACCTTCGAATTAGAGGCAAGTGATTAACGATTGCAAATTATAGCATTAATATTGTCCATGTTAGGCTAGTAATGAAATTCAAAAAAGTTACATGAATTAAAGATGAATTTTAATGGTCTTAATCGAATCCTTGAAATGAAAACTAATTAGGATTGATCTATTTTTTTAATATAGAATCAACTCCACGAAATTTGGGTATAATTGGTGAAGAAATTTCAGATTTATGATAGTTCATGAATAAAGATGTTGAATTAAGAGTTTTTTGAATTTTCATGGAATTAACTTGATTTAATGGAAACTCCTTGATGATTATATACTGTTTAGATGTTATAAATCACACACATACCTTGATATATAATTTGGGATGATTGATGGGGAGTTTGGGATCAATTGGTGATGGGTTTGAGTATGAAAAATATTAAAAACCCGTAGCCATTAAAATACAGAATTTCACAGACATGTAGGGGCGAATCGATTCGGACCAGGACGAATCGATTTGGTGGCAGGGGCGAATGCGGAATCGATTGGGTTGTCCAGACTTGGCCAACATTTCCCTTTTGATTATTATTTTTGTGGGATCATTTGCGATTTGATTATGGGACTAAATTCTTAAAATAATGGGAGTATAGGGGTATACCAGTAGGCCATGTTAATATATGGGCTTAGTCCTATGAGATGGAATAAAGAGTTAAATTGAATTAGGGATTATAGAGGAATAAATCTAATTTGAAGAGAAATTTAATTCACAAAAATTCAGGGATTATAATGACATGGACCAGTAAGGTGTAGATACTTACCTACTGAATTTACGTGAGGAATAATGATACCCTTCGAGTGATGAATAAATCTAAAGAATATACTTTAAGAAGTAAAGTCATAATCTATAAATACGTAGGATATTCGAGATATAAATATACTACGTATGAGACTTATTATATGGGTTGTGCGTATGCCCTATTATTAGAATATATATAGGTGAGATGAATACCTATATGATGATTTATGTTGTGTATGCATACCTATGTTGCTTGTTATCGGAGTGGAGGTTTCGTGTTGTGGACGATCTTATCCTGTTGAGCCAATTAGGGGCAATTCTAGATTCATACCCTGAGCATGGGACCTTGGACACGTGCTATCATTGAGAATGATAGTTTCTAAGGTTGAATGGGAGCGTAGGTATGTACGTGACCCATTTAACTGGGGAGTATGATCACCTTCAATATATGTGTTATGAGATTTATGGTTCATGAGAGACGCCGAACCAACAGTCCTTTATACAGATATAGATGTACCAAGACATGATATCAGAGTATGCATGTACCGCAGTTGTGTCTGGGAAGTGCCGTATTAGTATATATAATAACGTGATGAATATATATATACTATGATTATAATTTACCATGTGAAAAAGAATAATGAAATCTGAATTGAATTAAGTAAGTGAATACTTAATCCTAAAGCTTTGAAAATTCTAGTTCATATTATAGAGAAATTAACAAGTATAATTATCATACATATTACGTGGGAAATACGGGACATGATATGAATTAGAATCATAATGACTCTAGTTTTAAACTAGTAATTGGGAAACCCTAACTAGGAGGATTATGAGGTACGTTAGGCGTGCACTCTAGATGAGGGGTGATATTCTCAAGCGAGAGCCCTAGAAACTAACATGTACATAATAATTGCTTAATTGCACTTGTTAAGCAATTACTATTTTTAAAATATTTTACAATCGGGTTCTGACCCGTTTTCTTACACATTCTCTTGTCTCTTATATCTTTTATATTAGGTGTCCATCCACAAGGACGCCCAGTGTAGAGTGTTGGATATTAGACGAGCTATGGATGCTATGGGAGTTGCCGATTTTGTAGTATCTATTTCATTTAGGGCATGTCACCCAGGATTCTAATTATTCCATTTCTATCTCAAACATTGTATTTTTCTATGTCAGTATTGTTATATATGGTTTTATTTAGATGATGGTATTGATACATTTGCACTGTAGACTTTATTCCAGTTACATTTAGTTCAGTTGTGATGTCACTTAATTATTATTCATTATCGTGGAATAGATTACATGATCAATTGTTTACATTGTTAAAATGGATAATATTAAATTTAAAATTTGAAAAGTTTTTACACTAGCTTAATTAAATAATAGGTGAATTATTACAAAAGTTATTTTTCGACAGTGATGCTAAGAATGAACCAACTTGATATTCTGAATTAATTTAATAAAGGACTGATCACCCGGTATTTAATTGAGCAGGGTGTTATAGTAGACTCTGGGATGACTAAATAATCTCCTTAATTTGTGTCGTTAGTCGAGTCACCTGTGATGATGGAAGAATAACCACCCTGAATTTCACCATTAGATATCTCATTAGGATACATTGGTGGAGCTGGCAGTTCGTCTGCAAGTGCCAAATTTATTGCTTCTTGAAGTATGACTGGATCATTAGAAAAATCATCTACCTTTATCATTACTTGCATCTCGCCAACACTCCATTGGTCAACACCAACCTTTTAATCTCATTAATTGACCCAACCCAATCTTCCTCGACTCCCAAATCATTTCCCTCAAACTGGCTAGAGCCTCCTCTCTAACACGCGTTTCCCGTTTATTTTCTGGTTCGAGATCTATGTTAAACAGGAATGTGTCCCATGCGTCCATACTGCAAAATGGGTTTACTATATGATAATAATAATAATAAAAGAAGTTACGAAAAGATCAAATAACTAATATCTTATTTATTTTTCGTATAGAATCCTAACCCGATGATATGTTTAAATTTAAAACATGCGCTAATAGCAACTTTTCACACCCTAATTTTTTATATGAATGAAAAAGAAGTACACATAAAGCAATAAATCAAAACTAAGACGAAATAACATAACTTTATTCATTATTAATAGGTTTTCATAGGGTTAAACCACCGCAGGGGTGTTACAAGTTTGTATTACACTCGATAATATAGAAAATTAAAAAGCGTCACTCCTTGCTCCCATATGGCTTAATCTTTGTTCCCACGGTCACATACGCCAATAGGTGACCGATTTCTGTCTCTAGTATGGAAGATATACTATCCTCTTTCTCTTGGGTTATCTAGAGAAGGAAGGAATTAACACAAATATGCTAAGCAGGTTGTACCAGTTCTATAACAATTATATATATATATATATATATATATATATATATATATATATATATATATATATATATATATATATATATGAGAGTTGGAGTGTGTATAGAATTAGAGTTTATAACGTTGATAATAATAAGATAATAATTCCATACTTATTAGTTTATCAGAACATTAAAGTGTTAGAACTCACAATTCCATACTGACTAGTCCGTTTAAGAAATACCGTTCATTACCAGTTTATTTCGGATCATGTAAAGAAAGTCAATGAGTTTTGAACTAATAATCCTATACTTACTAGTTCACTAAAGGGTATAGAAGTAGTTAAGCCATCAGTAAAACTATAATAATAATCAACCCAAAACTTTTGAGAAAAAGTAACCTGCTGTGCACACAATTAAAGTGGCACTCATATGTATATAGCAAAAATCTCGGCTCTCAATCATTTGAGACCAGTAGGCCAAGTAGAAAGTTTCGTGGGATAACACGTCAGTATAACTTCCTAATTAATACTGATGCTTATAATAAAAATAGCACAAGGTGCTAGGATAACTGAATCAATAAGAAACATGATACCAGTTATTAATTGATTCTTTAGTTTAAGTTTAAACGCCGGTGATAAATACAAATATTGATGATGGTTAAAAAAATATGTAGTACGGCAGTGTAATAACATGCACACACTAAGATTAAATAGGTGCTATCATATAGTGATATTGATACACTACAACAGAATATCTTATTATTGAAAAAAAATTAGGACAAAAGTAATTTTGTCACTAAAAGTTACCTTTCTGTGAGGAAAATTAATTGGTGACAAAAACATTTCGTCACTTATCTCTACTACTTAAAAAGACCCTAATCTCTTTGGAATGATAATTTGACGAAAATACCCTCATATATTCTAAATTTCCCATGGTACCCTCTTTTCTTAATTCCTTCTATAATCTACACGCATATGACTCCCCTCTATTAAATTTCCATCCCCTCATCTTCATTCTCTCTACCCTCTACGAAAACCCTAACACACACCATATTGAACCCTAAAATCTCTCACTCTCTCTCTCTCTCTCTCTTGTAATTTCAAACTAAATAGAAATCATGAATCTTATGTCTTATACTCATTCGATTATAGTTCCAAATTTCATTCAAGTCCATATATCTTCGCCTACATCCGTAAGTTTATCCATTTTTGTGATGTTTTAATATTTTGAGAATTTTTCACCAAATGTTATTCACATGTAAATTGCTTTAGTATTCCTTTTATATTCATATATTATAATTAGAATTGAGATTTTATGATTACTCATTTAATCTTTATGCATGTAAACTTTTCTTATTTAATAATGGAGAAATTATTAGAAGGGAAGTTTGAAACCTAGAACCGATTGTAGCATTGAACACTCATAATGAACTAAATATAAAGTTTCATTATGTTTGACTGAAACAGAAGCATCAGATTAAGAGGGAGAAGATCTAAAGAAATATTTTTTTCTTTCCCCTATTTTTTACACAACTTAGAAGCGTAAAAATAGAGGAAGAACAAAAAACTACGAAGAAGATAAATACAAAAAAATGATCATTTTAATTCAACAGATCCTGAGGATCATTTTAGTTAGTAACAAGTCTTAATGGAATCCATCAAACTGCCTAAGATGCTAAATTGGTTCTTTTATTGAATTCACACTTCGCTGAATCATATCTTAAATTTAAATTTGATTCTTATCCGCTGAGCAATTTTATTTTATGTCTGAACTATTACGAATATTTTCGACTCATGGTGTTATTTTGTCAAAAAATTGGGGCCTTGAATCTTTAAGTGGTTTCTTCATATCAATTGTGGTTTGCAGCAACGAGCATATGAGCGAATTATCTTCTATTTTGGTTAGTTGTTATATAGACTCTTTCCATAAATGTTGTATGTGTTTTAAAATGGGTATAATTCCCCCCCAACCCCGCATATGGAAAGTATTATGTCTGGTTGAAGTAAAACCTATTAAACACTACAGTCAGAGACAAATTATATTTAGCAAATTATGATTTATATATCAAATTACAAAGCAATTTTTAACATAACATGACTTTGTTATTTTATGTATAATTGATACTCTGCTATAAACATCAAACGTATGAGAATTAAAGGAAGAATAGATGATGGAAAAAAATTCAACATTAATTGTATTAAAATATATCCAAATAAATAGAGAAGATGGTGAAATAAGAAAATTTGTAAAATTATTGTTTTTACTTTAAACATAAAAGACTAAGAAATTTTTAATCATGCTTATTTATAATGTTTAACTTATAAACAACTTTGTAAAATACATCATTGAATAAGCGAGTCAAAACAGTATCCAAATGCAATAGAATTCTTTGGAAATGCTTCCTATATATGTTTTACTCTAGAGACTCTTGTTCCTTGCTTTATATCCAAATATTATTTGTGATTTGCTCATTAAATCTTATCTTGTATTTCTTATTTAGACATTGTAGCCAATATTTTTTTAATCATATGCTCTCTGGGGAGGGCCAAAAAGTTGGTACAAGGTGTGAAACATACGCTTTTGAGAAGTTTTTATTTTATTTGTGATCTTGCTCCATTTATTCTTTTAAGTTCAATATCACTTCAGATAAATTTGCGAATAAGTACTTTAGTTCTTATTTATATATAGCCTCTATTTTTTTTTAGTTTTCCAAATGTGTATGAGTTTTACCTTAATAATTGTAGACATATTCTCTTATAAGTTGGATATGCTCTACTTCACGGTAATAAGTAATAACATAAATAGTGTGTACTTTCATTTATATTCAAAGAGTTGTATATTAACTTATGTATATGTAACTGTAAACACCAAAAGGCAGAGAAAGGTAATCTGCCTCTATATCACATAGCACCTCACTTTTTGTTGTTTCCATTGCTATGCAAACTGCTGCTCCTACGGATATCCTGCCATAGTTTTCTATAAATAAACAAATCGGACAACTCTTTGTTTAATATAGCACACTATGTTTAGAAAAATCAACTAATAATAACAAAAAATTGGTTCTTTTTAATTAGTTCAATATAAATACTAATTTGACTTTCACATTTAAGGAGCAACATTTAGGTGTTGGCGCTTAATGTGAATTAGGCAAAAAGTGTATAGAGGATGTCTATATTTAGCAAATGGAGAGGTAAAAAGATATCCCCTCGATTGTGCTCGAGATGGAATGGCAATTTGGTTCCCCTCGCAACTATGGGACTAATAATTATAATTTTAAGGGGGCTTTGGGGAAAGATCCTCATAATCCTCAAAGTGTATAAAAATAGGACACTCTAAATAATTTTATAAATTTAGTCCCTGTACTAAAAATACCATGAAAAATGGTGCCTCTGGCGCGGACCAAAAAATTGAACTCCTAACTCTATAGGGACCACATAAATAAATGATATTGTACCACAGGGACTAAAATTTATAAACATGAAAAATATTGTCCTAAAAATACAAATATAAGAAGGAACATGACATTTACCTTAATTCTCTATAATTTTAATTCCACGTATGAATGTTATTTTATATTAGGAAAAAATACAAGAAAGATCTCTTAAACTAGAGTCTCCTGTTTGATGAAGAATGACACTATAGACTTAATTTTAAGTATGTCACTATCTTTATTTTATTTTTGCATTCAAGCATATTTAAATTATTGTGATCTTAAGGTTGAACATACTTTTACAATGTTTTATGTACGAAACACCTTTCTTTGTAAATTATTGTGTGTACGTAACACCTTTTTTTATGTTATGTTAATAAACGCATAGTTCAACCTGAAAGCTCCGTAAAATTTATTTTCATCACGCTTATCCGCGAAGGTAAACTTTTAAATTATAAATATAATATTTCTCGATCAATATATGTTTAAGTTAAATTTCAATTCCTATAAAAAGTCCATATAGTTATGCGTCCTTGTTTTTAATGACTTTCTCACTCCTTAAGTTTTGGAATTAATTCATGTTCAACCTATATTTCTATTCAATGCCACATGAATTTATTTTTATTACAATATTTTATACGTATTTACCAATAACACATACAATTAATATAAATTTCTTAAGTGGTAATGTGCATGTCTACTTATAAGGTCGTGTTACTTACTTTTAATGCTTAGATTAACTACATGAATATGGTCGAACGTTCAACGCTCGTGGACACACCTAGTTACTAAAAAAAATCTTTTCATTATTCTCATTCTTCTAAACCCCAAATACTCCCTGTCTTCCAAAAGTAATCAGCATCATGTCCATCTCCTCATCTCCAATCATCATCCTCCATCGTATCGCATCCAAAGCCGCACTCTCTCCTTCATTATACCACTTTCTCTGTCTTTATAAGAAACCCTCACTCAGAAGAACGGTAAAGTCGTTCGCCACCTGCGCCCCTTCCAAGGCTAGGGTTTACGTCGACGTCAATGTTATTCGTCCCAAAGACTATTGGGATTGTGAGTGCCTTACCGTTCAATGGGGGTACGCTACCTACCTATGCTCTTATGTTCAATGGGTATTTTCTCTGATCTGGGGTTCATTAGATTCTTTTAGTCCCAGTTTGGTTGCGCAAATTATTTGATTATGTAAATTGGTTCATTGTGAATTAGTGAATTGTAAATGAGTGAATTTGAAATGAGTTAAATCCAATTTTACACAATGTTTGGTAATTTGAAATTGACATTAAGGTTCTATGAAAAAAAGATAAAAACAAATCAAGAGAGAGGGGGAGGGAGAGGGAGGGGGAGAGGGAGAGGGAGATGGGACATGCACTTTATGTGACTCCTATTTCAAATGGATTCATTTCACATTTTTTGTGAAATGATCCAATTTTAGATTTTGCACATGAGGTAATATGGGGCAATTAACAAATCATTTCATTAATGAAACCAAACACAATTAATGGGTCAGTTTATAAATGAATCAATTTATTAATGATCCAATTTATAATTTAGGGACAACCAAACACGGCCTTACTGTTTGAGTTGAGGTGAGTCTCTCTTTCACACATGATGGTATATTTTTATTCTATTTTGGTGTTAACTCTTACATTTTTTGCGAATTTAGTGATGGGCTGGTAGTTTTGAGGTTTGTTAATATTTTTTTTTTCTGTCCAAGCTTTTATTGGGTTATTATTGACAAGGGTGGATATCAATTGTATGATTGAGCTCCCCTGAATTACTTCCATTTTTAATTATGATGGATATGGCTTCTAAGGATCTCTTATCTCTTTTCCATTTTCTCATTCCCTTAACTTGGAAATCTCGCTCAATTGAATTAGTGCTGAGGCTCTGGATGTCCTGGCCTCACTACTGATTTGGTTGCCTCATTTTTAGGTGCATCGATTAAGTAGGCTGCTGTTAAATCAAAATGGCACCATTAATTTTATTTGGATCTTGCGATTGCACTTTCCCTTTCAGAAGAGGATTAGAAAGGAAAACATGTAATAGGTAAGTTACATAGCTGTGAGATGTCACCCTGAACAATCTTACCAGCTACAATGTGGCACATTCCCCCTTCCTTTTGTGAAACGTTCATGTTGAGGTCTTAGAAGTCCAGATACTTCTACTATAACTTATTTGTATTGGATGCATATCAGATATTGATACATCGCAGATGCTCTCAGAAACGTATTCATTGTTTGGTTAACCTCCGTAAGTTTGTTCTGGTTGATTTTCGGAAGGTTACAGTCTTTTAAAATTGTAATGTTAGTAGTTGGGAATATTGGACCGCGTAGTGTAATTGTTCAATATTCTGCCTTTTGGGACATACTTTTTCGGAAAATAAAAATGTTCACATTTGTTAGTAATTGGTGTTTTGCTTATTATGTGCGAAATAACCTTAACACATCCGATAAAATTATTATGATCCGTTCCGGGTTGAAATTTATTTTTTAGGATTAATATGTTTACCTTGATGTGTTTTACTTCTTGCTAGAGCGAGAAGCTAGATTGCTGTATTTTTGTCTACTTTAGTTTCATTTTGATTGTCTTATGGCTATATGGATGTGAAATGCAAATGTGGGGATATTTAAAAATCTATATTCTCTTAATTTATTATATGATGAACCTAGTTTGGATGAAGATGAACAACTTGCCATTGCTCTTTAAGAAAGTTTTAATATGGATTCAAGTAAACAGGTCTCCTGGCTAACTCTATTGCAACTGCATCTTTTTAGGGGGGGTTTGACTTTAAGAACCCCCAACCCTGCCCAAGATATGTTGTATATAGAGATATCGACTAGATATTAAGTAATTATCCACCCCCTTGCCCCACGCATGCATAAAGTAAAGCGGGTTGATGAAGATGTGGTGGGGTAAGTCTAATTATTGAACATCTAAGGGGTTATCCCTAAATAGAGCATTATCTTAAGGGTTAAAGTAAAATAAAACTTCATTGAAATTTTTTCTTTATAAAATTGCCTGTTTAATAAATAGTTCACTCAATCCTGATTTTGATTTTTTCCTTGCATTTCACAGACCTCTAGTGTATATTGACTTAATTACTGAAACAATATTTGACTGTAGGATTTGTGCTGGTTGTAATGCTAAAATTGGTCATGGACGATTTTTGAGTTTCGTGGGAGATGTTTGGCACCCTGAATGTTTTCGGTGCCATTCTTGCAATCTACCGATATCTGATCCTGGGGTCCAAATAAACTCCAAATATGTATTGATACGGTTAACTAATTTTTTGGATCTCCATCATTTTACTCTTACGTTTCGTTTGGTTCTGGGGTAATATGTTTTCATCTAGATTAAAAGTAAAATGATGGAAACTATTTTCACCTATTTTGAGTCGAAATTTTGTTTGTCGAAATCGTTAGTAACTCTGCATTCTATATACATAATACATGTCGAATATTTTAGAGATAAATAGTAAAATGTAACTCCAAATAGATGTTCACTTTTATGTTTCACCTTAATCCGAATCTCGAATGCTGCATTAATGTTGGTTGTTCCATAAGTTGTTAGGGATCATTTTTTTCATATACATATAAATCCTTATTTCAATCATGAGTATTATATGAATGTTGTGGTTGAACTGATGTTTTTGTCATTACTCTAGTGTTCTATGTCTGAGAATCATTCATACCACAAAACCTACTACAAGGATGAGAATGTGTAAACGTTTTTTTTATTTCAATCATGTTTATGTTCACTGATGTTTGATGAGAATGTGTACACGTTTTTTATTTCTAGTCCTTATACATTTTTTTTTTTAAAACATTGAAGATGTTTTTGGATAGTCACAAATGATGGTTTACGTTGATTTTGAATGTCCCTTCCTTTCCCCTAATTTAGAACCAAATTAAACTGAGTATTCGATTTTCACCTAGTGTGATGAAAAGGTGCCATAACGGAAATCTATCAATATTTTTAGGTTTTAGGTTTTCTCCAATTCATATAGGCATTTCATAATTATTGTTATTAATCGTGTCCTTGTCGTAGGGATCAGGACGAGTACAAGGTTGTGCGCAAGGTTAGGAGGGGGAAATACAATGAGGTTTTCGAGGGAGGTCATTGCAGTGATAATGATAAATGCGTCATCAAGATTATCAAAGAATGTCTCCTTATCAATGATTGATATTGAGCTTACTCCCGAGCGTAGTGAACCTTTGACTCACGATGAGATAGTTGATGGAGTACTTGGTACTAAATCGAGATATATCATAAGTCTTGGGCATGGACCGGAAGCTACCAAATAAAAAACATCACGACGAGACGCAAAGTTAGAGGAGGCCCTTAGGAAAACTGAGAGAGCGAATCGTGAGTTAAAGGAACAACTATAGGCTCGTGAGGAGCGTATAAAACGTTTAGATGCGCGTCAATTTGGATTTGACAAGATGTGTGATGCTTTAATAGCATCAGGTTTCCTTCCTCCCACATTTACTATATGGTAAGTTTTAATAATTTCAATGTTGAATTTATCGAAATTACATTGTTGGATTCCACTACACCAAAAACAGAAATCTGACACGGTTTAAAACTGTGCCAGATCAAATCTGGCACGGTGTTGAACTGTGCCAGAATCAGGTGTTCCAAAATGGCCATTTTTTCCTGGCATGGCTCAAAAGTGTGCCAGATTTGGCAAAACAGGAACACTTCTGGCACACTTTTAAACCGTGCCAGAATTTGATATTTCTGGCACACTTTTGGCACAGTTTTTAACTGTGCCAGATTCAGCACAGTTTAAAAAAATTTGACACAGTTCAAAACCGTGCCAAAATATGATACACTTCTGCAACGGTTTTGAACTGTGCCCATTTTTTTATTTTAAAAAAAAAATTATTTGAAATCACAAAATTCACAAATTAATAATATTGCGCGTTATTAATAAACTAATGTACATACAAATTTCAAATTATTACAAGTCATTAACAGCTCACAGGCTAAAAAAAAATTGGGCAGAGTTTTCTCTATTTTCTGGACATTCCAAAACCTGCTAATACAAAACCTGCCTAACATAAATCCCGCACGGCCACAAAATATAACAATTAATTTACAAAAGCCCTCATGGCCATAAAATTCAATAATAAAACAACAAAAGACCGTACGGTCATGACACAAAAAAATGGAATCATTAATAAACCCCTTGTTGTAAACCATTGAGTTCTTAGTGTGTTCCACGTGAATAAAAGCCAACGATAAACTGTTATCCTGCAAAAAAATAAAATACAAAAAAGATACGATATTAGTAACCCAACAATTTACCAAAAAAATACTTAAAACAAAAAAATTACATATATGAGTGGAAACTATCGTCATACTCACAAACCGGGAGACCCGAGACTATGCGGTCAGTTCCTACAAGTTACATTGGTCCCGTGCGAGGTGTTTGTGCCTCCTAAGGGGTCGATTGGGGGTCGGATTGGGTTTTCACCCTTTAACGGCCTGTTTTTAACTCTAAGTGTGATTTTTGCAAATTATCGTCATACTCTCAAATCGGGAGACCCGGGACTACGCGGTCAGTTCCTACAAGTTACATTGGTCCCGTGTTAGGTGTTCGTGCCTCCCATGGGGTCATTTGGGGGTGGGTTTGGGTTTTCAACCTTTGACGGTTGTTTTTAACTAAGTGTGATTTTTGAAAATTATCATCATACTCTCAAACCGGGAGATCCGGGACTACGCGGTTATTCCTACAAGTTACATTGGTCCCGTCCGAGGTTTTCATGCCTCCTACGGGGTCGATTTGGGATCGGTTTGGGTTTACACCCTTTAACGACCTGTTTTTAACTCTAAGTGTGATTTTTGCAAATTATCGTCATACTCTCAAATCGGGAGACCCGTGACTATGCGGTCAGTTCCTACAAGTTACATTGGTCCCGTGTGAGGTGTTCGTGCCTCCTACGGGGTCGTTTGGGGGCCGGTTTTAGTTTTCACCCTTTAACGACATGTTTTTAACTCTAAGTGTGATTTTTACAAATTATCGTCATACTCTCAAACCGAGAGACCCGGGACTACGCAGTCAGTTCCTACAAGTCACATTGGTTCCGTGGGAAGTGTCCGTGCCTCCTACGAGGTGGTTTAAGGCTCGGTTTGGGTTTTCACCCTTTAACGGTATGTTTTTAACTCTAAGTGTGATTTTTGCAAATTATCATCATGCTCTCAAACCGGAAGACCCGGGACTACGCGATCAGTTCCTATTAGTTAAATTGGTCCCGTGCGAGGTGTTCATGCCTCCTACAGGGTCGTTTGGGGGCCGGTTTGGGTTTTCACCCTTTAACGGCCTGTTTTTAATTCTAAGTGTGATTTTTACAAATTATCATCATACTCTCAAACCGGGAGACCCGGGACTACGCGACCAGTTCCTATAAGTTACACTGGTCCCGTGCGAGGTGTTCGTGCCTCCTACGGGGTCGTTTGGGGGCCAGTTTGGGTTTTCACCCTTTAACGGCATGCTTTTAACTAAGTGTGATTTTTACAAATTATAGTCATACTCTCAAACCGGGAGACCCGAGACTACGCGGTCAATTCCTATAAGTTACATTGGTCCCGTGCGAGGTGTTCATGCCTCCTACGGGGTCGTTTGGCGGCTGATTTGGGTTTTCACCCTTTAACGGCATGTTTTTAAGTCTACGTGTGATTTTTGCAAATTATTGTCATACTCTCAAACCGGGAGACCCGGGACTACGCGGTCAGTTCCTACAAGTTACATTGGTCCCGTACGAGGTGTTCGTACCCCCTACGGGGTCATTTGGTGGTTGGTTAGGGTTTTCACCCTTTAACGGCTTATTTTTAAGTTTAAGTGTTGATTTTTGCAAATTATCATCATATTCTAAAACCGAGAGATCCAAAACTACGCGATCAATTCCTACAAGTTACATTGGTCTCGTGCGAGGTGTTCGTGCCTTCTACGAGGTCGATTGGGGGCCGGTTTGGGTTTTCACCCTTTAACTACCTGTTTTTAACTCTAGGTGTGATTTTTGCAAATTATCGTCATACTCTCAAACCGAGAGACCCGTGACTATGCGGTCAGTTCCTATAAATTACATTGGTCCCGTGCGACGTGTTCGTGCCTCCAACGGGGTCGTTTGGGGTTTGGGTTTTCACCCTTTAACGGTATGTTTTTATCTGATTTTTGTAAATCATCGCCATACTCTCAAATTGGGAGACCCGGGACTACGCGATCAGTTCCTACAAGTTACATTGGTCCCGTACGAGGTGTTCGTGCCTCCTACCGGGTCGTTTGGGGGCCGGTTTGGGTTTTCACCCTTTAACGGCATGCTTTTAACTAAGTGGGATTTTTACAAATTATAGTCATACTCTCAAATCGGGAGACTCGGGACTACGCGATCAATTCCTACAAGTTACATTGGTCCCGTGCGAGGTTTTCGTGCCTCCTACGGGGTTGTTTGGCGGCTGATTTGGGTTTTCACCCTTTAACGACATATTTTTAAGTCTAAGTGTGTTTTTTATAAATTATCATCATACTCTCAAATCGGGAGACCCGGGACTACGCGGTCAGTTCCTGCAAGTTACATTGGTCCCGTGCGAGGTGTTTGTGCCCCCTACGGAGTCATTTGGTGGTTGGTTAGGGTTTTCACCCTTTAACGGCTTGTTTTTATGTTTAAGTGTTGATTTTTGCAAATTATCGTCATATTTTCAAACCGGGAGATCCGAAAATACGCGGTCAGTTCCTACAAGTTACATTGGTCCCGTACGAGGTGTTTGTGCCTCCTACGGGGTCGATTGGGGGCTGGTTGGGGTTTTCACCCTTTAACGGCATGTTTTTAACTCTAAGTGTGATTTTGGCAAATTATTGTCATACTCTCAAACTGGGAGACCCAGGACTATGCGGTCAGTTCCTATAAGTTACATTGGTCTCGTGCGACGTGTTCGTGCCTCCAACGGGGTCTTTTGGGGTTTGTTTGGGTTTTCGCCCATTAACGGTATGTTTTTAACTTATTTTTGCAAATTATCGTCATACTCTCAAACCGAGAGATCCGGGACAACACGGTCAGTTCCTACAAGTTACATTAGTCCCGTGTGAGATGTTCGTACCTCCTACGGGGTCGATTGGGGGCCGGTTTTGGTTTTCACCCTTTAATGGCGTGTTTTTAATTCTAAGTGTGATTTTTACAAATTATCATCATACTCTCAAACTGGGAGACCCGGGACTACGCGGTCAATTCCTATAAGTTACATTGGTCCCGTGCGAGGTGTTCGTGCCTCCAACGGGGTCGTTTGGGGGCCGGTTTGGGTTTTCACCCTTTAACGGCATGTTTTTAACTAAGTGTGATTTTTACAAATTATCGCCATACTCTCAAACCGGGAGACCCGGAACTACGCGGTCAATTCCTACAAGTTACATTGGTCCCGTGCGAGGTGTTTGTGCCTCCTACAGGGTCGTTTGGCGACTGATTTGGGTTTTCACCCTTTAACGGCATGTTTTTAAGTCTAAATGTGATTTTTGTAAATTATCGTCATACTCTCAAACCGGGAGACCCAGGACTACGCGGTCAGTTCCTACAAGTTACATTGGTCCCGTGCGAGGTGTTCGTTCCCCCTACGGGGTCATTTGGTGGTTGGTTAGGGTTTTCACCCTTTAACGGCTTGTTTTTAAGTTTTAAGTGTTGATTTTTGCAAATTATCGTCATATTCTCAAATCGGGAGATTCGGGACTACGCGGTCAGTTCCTAGAAGTTACATTGGTCCCGTGCGAGGTGTTCGTGCCTCCTACGGGGTCGTTTGGCGGTTGGTTTGAGTTTTCACCCTTTAACGGCATGTTTTTAACTCTAAGTCTGATTTTTGCAAATTATCGTCATACTCTCAAACCGGGAGACCCGGGACTACGCGGTCTGTTCCTAAAAGTTACATTGGCCCCGTGCGAGGTGTTCGTGCCTCCTACGGGGTCGTTTGGGGGTTGGTTTGGGTTTTCACCCTTTGACGGCTTGTTTTTAACTAAGTGTGATTTTTGCAAATTACCGTCATACTCTCAAACCGGGAGACCCGGGACTACGTGGTCAGTTCCTACAAGTTACATTGGTCCCGTGCGAGGTGTTCGTACCTCCTACGGGGTCGATTGGGGGCCAGTTTGGGTTTTCACCCTTTAACGGCCTGTTTTTAACTCTAAGTGTAATTTTTGCCAATTATCATCATACTCTCAAATCGGGAGACCCGGGACTATGCGGTCAGTTCCTACAAGTTACATTTGTCCCGTTCAAGGTGTTCGTGCCTCCTACGGGGTTGTTTGGGGGTTGGTTTGGGTTTTCACCCTTTGACGGCTTGTTTTTAACTATGTGTGATTTTTGCAAATTATCGTCATACTCTTAAACAGGGAGACCCGGGACTATCCGGTCAGTTCCTACAAGTTACATTAGTCCCGTGCGAGGTGTTCGTGCCTCCTACGGGATCGTTTGGGGCCCGGTTTTGATTTTCACCCTTTAACGGCATGTTTTTAACTCTCAGTGTGATTTTTGCAAATTATCGTCAAACTCTCAAACCGGGAGACCCGGGACTATGCGTTCAGTTCCTTCAAGTTACATTGGTCCCGTGCGAGGTGTTCGTGCCCCCTACGGGGTCATTTGGTGGTTGGTTAGGGTTTTCACCCTTTAACGGCTTTTTTTAAGTTTTAAGTGTTGGTTTTTGCAAATTATCGTCATATTCCAAATCGGGAGATCCAGGACTACGCAGTCAGTTCCTACAAGTTAAAAAATGTCCCGTACGAGGTGATCGTGCCTCCTACGGGGTCGTTTGGTGGCTAGTTTTTATTTTCACCCTTTAACGGCATGTTTTTAACTCTAAGTCTGATTTTTGCAAATTATCATCATACTCTCAAACCGGGAGACCCGGGACTACGCGGTCAGTTCCTACAAGTTACATTGGTCCCGTGCGAGGTGTTCGTGCCTCCTACGGGATCATTTGGGGGTTGGTTTGGGTTTTCACCCTTTGACGGCTTGTTTTTAACTAATTGTGATTTTTGCAAATTATCATCATCCTCTCAAACCGAGAGACCCGGGACTACGCGATCAGTTCCAACAAGTTACATTGGTCTCGTGCGAGGTGTTCGTGCCTCCTACGGGGTCGTTTGGGGGCCGGTTTGGGTTTTCACCCTTTAAAGGCCTGTTTTTAACTCTAAGTGTCATTTTTGTAAATTATCATCATACTCTCGAATCGGGAGATCCGGGACTACGCGGTCAGTTCCTACAAGTTACATTGGTCCCGTACGAGGTGTTTGTGCCTCCTATGGGGTCGTTTGGTGGTTGGTTTGGGTTTTCACCCTATAACGGCTTGTTTTTAAGTTTAAGTGTTGATTTTTGCAAATTATCGTCATACTCTCAAATCGGGAGACCCGGGACTACGCGATCAGTTCCTACAACTTACATTGGTCCCGTACGAGGTGTTCGTGCCCTCTACGGGGTCGTTTGGTGGTTGGTTTTGGTTTTCACCCTTTGACGGCTTGTTTTTAACTAAGTGTGATTTTTGCAAATTATCATCATACTCTTAAACAGGTAGACCCGGTACTATCCGGTCAGTTCCTACAAGTTACATTGGTCCCGTGCGAGATGTTCGTGCCCCCTACGGGGTCGTTTGGTGGTTGGTTTTGGTTTTCACCCTTTGACGGCTTGTTTTTAACTAAGTGTGATTTTTGCAAATTATCGTCACACTCTTAAACAGGGAGACCCGGGACTATTCGGTCAGTTCCTACAAGTTACATTAGTCCCGTGCGAGGTGTTCGTGCCTCCTACGGGATCGTTTGGGGGTTGGTTTGGGTTTTCACCCTTTGACGGCTTGTATTTAACTAAGTGTGATTTTTGCAAATTATCATCATCCTCTCAAACCGAGAGACCCGGGACTACGCGATTAGTTCCAATAAGTTACATTGGTCCCGTGCGAGGTGTTCGTGCCTCCTACGGGGTCGTTTGAGGGCCGGTTTGGGTTTTCACCCTTTAAAGGCATGTTTTTAACTCTAAGTGTCATTTTTGTAAATTATCGTCATACTCTCAAATCGGGAGATCCGGGACTACGCGGTCAGTTCCTACAAGTTACATTGGTCCCGTGCGAGGTGTTCGTGCCTCCTATGGGGTCGTTTGATGGTTGGTTTAGGTTTTCACCCTATAACGGCTTATTTTTAAGTTTAAGTGTTGATTTTTGCAAATTATCGTCATATTCTCAAATCGGGAGATCTGGGACTATGCGGTCAGTTCCAACAAGTTACATTGGTCCCGTGCAAGGTGTTCGTGCCTCCTGCGGGGTCGTTTGGGGGGCTGTTTGGGTTTTCTCCCTTTAATGGCGTGTTTTTAACTCTAAGTGTGATTTTTGCAAATTATCGTCATACTCTCAAATCGGGAGACCCGGGACTACGCGATCAGTTCCTACAAGTTACATTGGTCCCGTGCGAAGTGGTCGTGCCCCCTACGGGGTCGTTTGGTGGTTGGTTTTGGTTTTCACCCTTTAACGGCTTGTTTTTAAGTTTAAGTGTTGATTTTTGCAAATTATCATAATATTCTCAAATCGGTAGATTCGGGACTACGCGGTCAGTTCCAACAAGTTACATTGGTCCCGTGCGAGGTGTTCGTGCCTCCTATGGGATCGTTTGGGGGCCGGTTTGGGTTTTCACCCTTTAACGGCATGTTTTTAACTCAAAGTGTGATTTTTATAAATTATTGTCATACTCTCAAATCGGGAGACCCGGGACTACGCGGTCAGTTCCTACAAGTTACATTGCTCCCGTGCGAGGCGTTCGTGCCTCCTACGGGGTCAATTGGGGGTCGGTTTGGATTTTCACCCTTTAACGGCCTGTTTTTAACTCTAAGTGTGATTTTTGCAAATTATCGTCATACTCTCAAATCGGGAGACCCGGGACTACGCGGTCAGTTCCTACAAGTTACATTGGTCCCGTGCGAGGTGTTCATGCCTCCTACGGGGTCGTTTGGCGGCCGGTTTGGGTTTTCACCCTTTAACGGCATTTTTTTAACTCTAAGTCTGATTTTTGCAAATTATCGTCATACTCTCGGGACGACGCCTTCAGTTCCTACAAGTTACATTGGTCCCGTGCGAGGTGTTCGTGCACATACGGGGTCATTTGGGGGCCGATTTGGGTTTTCACCCTTTAACGGCCTGTTTTTAATTCTAAGTGCGATTTTTGCAAATTATCGTCATACTCTCAAACCGGGAGACCCGGGATTAGGCGGTCAGTTCCTACAAGTTACATTTGTCCCGTGCGAGGTGTTCGTGCCTCCTACGGGGTCATTTGGGGGCTGGTTTGGGTTTTCACCCTTTAACGGCATGTTTTTAAGTTTAGGTGTTGATTTTTGCAAATTATCGTCCTATTCACAAACCGGGATCCCGGGGACTACGCGGTCAGTTCCTACAACGAGTTACATTGGTCCCGTGCGAGGTGTTCGTGCCTCCTACGGGGTTGTTTGGGGGCTGGTTTGGGTTTTCACCCTTTTAACGGCATGTTTTTAAGTTTAAGTGTTGATTTTTGTAAATTATCATCCTATTCACAAACCGGGAGACCCGGGACTATGCTGTCAGTTCCTACAAGTTACATTGGTCCCGTGCGAGGTGTTCGTGCCTCCTACGGGATCGATTGGGAGCCGATTTGGGTTTTCACCCTTTAACGACCTGTTTTTAATTATAAGTGTGATTTTTACAAATTATCGCCATACTCTCAAACCGGGAGACCCGGGACTACGCGGTCAGTTCCTACAAGTTACGTTGGTCCCGTGCGAGGTGTGCATGCCTCCTATATCATCATATTCTCTAACGGTATATTTTTAATCAATTTAGAATGTTTATGGATTTTAGAAAATTTTGACATAATTTCATTTGTTTATTTGTTAAATCCAACATGTTTTAACATTTAAAATAATCTCAACAGCAACAGCAAATTCCAAAACCAAACCACCTGCAAGTCCCTTCCACCAATTTAACTAAATAAGCTCATAAAGTAAGCCATGAAGTGATTTTCAAACTTTAAAAGGAATGATCAGATATAGAATGAAAAAGACAAACTATAAATGTTGAGTAGAAATAATTCATTGCATTTTAAAAGGTTAATAAATGGGTACGAAATAATAGTTACCTGTAGTAACTTGATTAAGATTGGATGAAACTGGCGTGAGTTGAACATTTTTAAAACAAAACCAAACAAATCACTGGCAGCCTATGCTGGCCTTTTGATCTCCAAACCTCTCCAATACCTGCATTCAATTCCCACCCAGCACTGGATAAAACTCTTTTATATTACAGTACCCATATATGATTATACACACAGAAGCTCCAAGCTTGTTTCACATTTTTCAATATTGCAACATACCATATATGATCATTTCAATATCTGTTACAGTATACACACACACACGTATAATCTAACATATTAAATAAAAAACACAATAATTCATATCAAATTTAGAATACCTTCACAACAGATTTAGAACCAAGTTTTTTCATATCATCAAATTTCATGACCTGCAGCATATAATAACAAAATTTTAGACAACACTTCCAGGAAGATTAATAGAAGTTCTAGCATCAGATAGACAATAAGTCCAGCAAGATTATCAACTTTTACTGGTTTATTCTTACCAATTAAATGATGGGAGATGTTGGAGTAGGTGTAGGGTGGTATCTAATACAGTAGTATCCATACATAAGATATAATTCCCGTGGATTTTCTACATAATGGTCTCTGTGAAGCAAATCACAGGTGCATATCATATAGAAAAATAACTATACTCAAGTGGGAGAGGAGAGCGGGAGAGCAAAATAAGTGAGGGGTATTATTTTTTGAGGGCTTTTATATTTTAGTGAGGTGTGCCAAATTGCTGAAGAGCGCTATAGATGTGGTATATTATCGCTCGTAGGAGTATTTATTCTAAGGAACTGTCATAAAAATAATAAAAAGAAGTAATATCTATTTATAAATATTACAAAAAGAGTCGTAAAACATAAATCTTGTGCTACTTTTTTTTAATAAACTGTTATGTAAAATAATGTGAAATAGTATTTTCATGACAATTTATGCTACAACAAGTCAAATATCTAATAGTATTATAGTTTTAATTACTGTATTTTAAACCAACATTAGGTCATTTTTAAAAATAATTATATAAATGCATTTTCTTGTAGTTAGTGTAGTTAATAATTCTCTAGATCCTCAGCATCAGAGTCCTTCAAATGAGAAACATTTGGACCATAAACGATCCCCTTCATTATAGAGACTGTGATGTCCTCTTTTATCCCAGGTGAATCCAGATTCAAGGGCCTCGACTGAGGTATGCCCCCGAACCACTACTCTATTAATGTGAGTAGCAGTTGCGAGATTTAAACAGGAGACGACTACAAAGGCATTTGGTCTGTTATATTAACAGGATTACTGAAGTCGCCTTGTCTGATTTTTATGTCCGCGACCAGTGATGTTGAATCAAGGTTCAACAAAACCTCAATTTTAGGCGTGTTCATGGCAGTTTCAATTCTGTAAAGTTCCTTATTTGTACCCCTAGTCGTAACCCCGGTGGATATTACGAAATCCACAGCAGTCGATGTATAAACAAAACCAGAAACGAGCACATAGATAAATGAAATCCACAACACAGCACATATATAAACAAAACCAAACATGATGTATCATATATATACCAAATTTAACCAAGAATATTAATAACAAACAAAATAGGAATATATCATACCAGAAACGAGCAAGCATTTACCAAAATTGGGTTGCGTTTCACCCCTTTTAATCAGATCTAAAAAACATTAGATCGTGCCATCCAATGCCCGAATCGGGTAAAATAAATTATCGGTAAAGACTTAGGCATCTGAAGTGAAGTGAGAGAGAGCTGAGCGGAGATAAAGATCGGGCGATGAGAGGAGAGACTGAGATGAATGGACCGGAGAGAGCTCTCCACACAGACTAGAGAGAGATCTGAGCCGAGAGAAATCGGGAGAGCATGAGAGGGTGAGCGGAAAAAAAATAGCGGGTTAGACAAAGTTACTCTAATAATTTTTTTTGGGTATTTTATATTTTAGTCAAGTGTACTCAATTTTGGCACACTTTAAAACAGTGCCAAATTTTGGCACTGTTTTAAAGTGTGCCAAATTTCTATTAAACCGTGCCAAAATCTTGCACAGTTTTAAACTGTGCCAGATTTTTTATATCATGGTGTGCCAAATTGTTGTTTTTGGTGTAGTGTTCACATCCTTTGACTTATTTAATATATCTATTGGTGATGCTATTACTTTATTCGCTGAATCGGTGGAAGGGGTAGTTTAGTGGATTATAATTGGGTATTTTGACTTTTTTATTTTTCAATTTAGCAGTGTGGTTTTAGTTTATAAACAGAGGAAATTCTGTCGATTTTTAAAAAAATATTGGCGATGTTATTACATTATCTTTTGAATCGGTGGAAAGGATATTTTGGTGTATTGTCGTTGAATTTCTTAATTTTTTTTCTTAATTTAACAGGGTGGTTTTAATATATGTGTAAAGGATGCTCTGCGGAATTTTTTTTAAATTTTGAAAAAAAAAGAATTTCGTAGTTTTTTTGGTGTTTAGCTCGATGCGTATTATTTATTAGTTGATATTTTTCTATTTATCAATTTTTAATAGACTTATAAAGTTAGAAACTAATGTCTTGATACTTTTTGAATTTCATAATGGGATGTTGTGAGGATGCTTTTTTGGAAATTACTTTTAGGATGATGAAGATGGAAGGAGAACTTTACAAACCTGTTGGGATTTGTTTGTGGACGTTTTGAAGTTTACTATTTACTGTAACAAACGATGTAGGCTACTCTGTAATTGATCGATGGTTTTGAGATATTTGTACGAATGATTTCATATCAATCATATCAATTATATAATGTTTGTGTATGTATATGATGATAGTTGATTACTTATATGATGTCGAAAAATTTAGTCGATTCTATAATTAATATTTATTTGATTCAATATCTATATGAGAAATGAATTTGAAAAGAAAAAATTATGAGTTTTAAATTCATAATTTATTGATAATATAATTCATTTCATGACAAAAATATTTTGTCGCCAAAGTATATTAATTTTGTCACAAATTGGTTATCTTTTGCATATTATCACCAAACTTTAGGTGACAAAATGTGCATTTTTTTGACAAAAAAAAAATGTTTTTCGCTACAAATAATTTTGTCACTAAAAGCTTACTATTACGTGATAAAGTAATGTTTGTCACAAAAAGGTGTACTATTTGGTGACAAAATTTTATTTCCTCACTAAAACCTTTAGCGACGGGGCTTTTCGTCACATAATGTTTTTAGTGACGATTTTTTTTGTGACAAATTCTTTTGCCACTAATTATTTGTTCTGTTGTGGTGATAGTAGTATTTCAAATACACAAATTATACTATTGAAAAGGTAGGAAAAACTATTTGGTTGGTATTCGGTTGGCTTGCTATCACACTAGGATATTTGGAAGAATTGAGACTTGATCTTCTGTATGCAATGTATGAATATATAAGTATTTGGGATTTAATCAGTCAGTTTTGTACTAAAAAAATCTTTTTTTAAAGTTCCTGAGGCTTATTTGTAATTATCTTGGGACTTTAAAATACTAAATTTAGGCTCATTATTGAACTTTAGTGTAATAAAATATTTTGATGTATGTATAGACAAAGTTTGGGGATCAAAATCATAAGTTGAAAAAGTTAATAGGGGTTAATTTATAATTTTGAAAAAGTTTTCTTAAGTAAAAACCTTGTTTTTCGTAACTTGAGCTAGGAGTATCCAAATATAGCCTTACCTTATACCATTTTGATCAAAATAATTTATTAAAAATTTTGAGAAAAAAATCAAAAATTCCTTATTGGCCACGCGCCCTCACGCGCGTGATCAAGGTATCTAAAAAAAGTCATCATCTTCAACCTTTTGATTTTGACTTTTTAGGGTTTGAGTTTTTTACCAAGGTTTTCTCCTTTGTTGATATACAATTTGAAATGATTCCTTAACAAACTTAATCTGATTTTTCATGAGGAATCCAAATATATAAGTTTTGTGGATTGAAATTTAGTATAACTCAAGTTTCAAAACTGTGTTTTTCCTAAATATTTGACCTAATCTTCGTGGATTTCTAGAGTAAGTCAAGGTCTCTTATGAATTGGGTTTGGTTTATACTATATGTGAGAGTAGTTTTGTTTTGGTTTTAAGTATTAATACGGATTGTATATGGAGAAATTTAATTTTTGAATTCAAAATACACTTTTGATTGATTTGAGATTTATATGAACATCCATGACTTTTAACCATTACACTCGATATCCTTAGGTTATAATAAAGTTTTATATGGCTTCAAATCACATTTTGATGCCTTATATCAAGATTCATCATTAAAGCTCAAGATTTATTGGTGTTTCTACCAATTTTTGCTATTTCAGGCTATTCTACACGTAAAAGCTTGTATATTATTATTGATGTAAAAAATTAGATCACTCTAATTATTCAATCACAGATAAACAAATGAAACAAAGAATTTTAAAGTGGTTCAGCCTTATAAGAATGGCCTACGTCCACTGTTGTTTTATTGCTGAAGGTTCTGGGAATTCTCGATTTACAAGTTCTATCAAGAAATTCCGGTTTGGATTTTTGGGCCCTTCACAATGAGGATTGTACAATGTATTTATAGCCCTGAGGCTGTAATGTGAAAGGGTAATACATTAAATGAGGTACATATGAAAGGGTAATACATTTAATGCCTCTTAAGCGTGTTCGTCTGAATGATAAGCATTTAATGAATCAGTTGAATTGTTAGTTATCCAACTATTAATGCTTGGTTCGAGGTGCAGCTCGGACCGCCTGAGTTGCTCGGACCGCCTAAGCTTCTCAGTATTCAAGAGTTCTTCGGAGAGGTCTTGTTCCTTGGAGCGTCTGAGTTCCTCGGGAAAGCAGTGTTCCTCGTTGTAGTATGGTTTATCGGAGCGTGTGAGTTCCTCGGAAGTATTTATTGTTTCCACGTAGATTGCCACGTGTCATCATTCAATTGAGCCATGTCAGCAGACTAAATTTGGTATCAACAGAAGCCCCCAACACTACACCAAAACTGGCGATTGGTCACAGCCAAAATCCCTGACCAAAGCTGTGGGTCGCGGACTTGGGCCGTGACCATTTCTGGCGTGACCATTTTCGTGGGTCGCGGCCCAAGTCCGTGACCAAAAAATGGTCACGGCCGAGAGGGGTCACGGCAGATGGTCGCGGACTTAGGTCGTGACCCATGTCGTGACGGGTCGCGGCCCTGATCCGTGACCCACAACCTTGACAAATTGGTCGCGGCTAAAGTCCGCGACCCACGACCGTGACAAAAAAATAATAAATAAAATTGGTCGCGGCCCTGATCCGTGACCCACAACCATGACAAATCCGCGACCCACGACCGTGACAAAAAAAAATTGGTCGCGGCCTTGATCCGTGACCCACAACCGTGACAAATTAGTCGCGGACTTTGGCCGCGACCCACGACCGTGACAAAAAAAAAAAAAAAAATTGGTCGCGGCCTTGATCCGTGACCCACAACCGTGACAAAAAAAATGGTCGTGGACTTTGGCCGCGACCATTTTTATGCGTGACGAATAAATAAAAATGGTCATGGACAAAGTCCATGACCATATTTAACTACAATTTTAAAAAAAATGTATTTTTTTTTGTCCAATCCTAAAATTGGGGGTCCTGTGAGTGCACCATCAGTTGCTACGTGTAACGTTTGACGAGTACGAGGTGTTACAAATATTTATTATTGGCAAAACAATAAAAAAAATCACAAATTGCGAATCGAGAACGTTGTTAATAAACAAATATACATACAAACTTATAAAAATTACACGTCTTAATAATTCATAGACCAAAAAAAAATTGGGCACAGTTTCCTCTAATTTCTAGACATTCCAAAACCTGTAAATGTATAAACCTACTTATTATAAATCCCGCACGGCTATAAAATTCAACAATCAAATTATAAAAGTCCGCACGGCCATAAAACTAAACAATAAAAGCCCGCACGGATGTAACACAAAAATTAAAATCATGAATGTCCCCAACCTATAAACAATCTTCACGCTTTAGACCATTGCCTCCTTCGTTTGATCCGCGTGCAAAAATCCTACAAATGATGGGATACACAAAAAAAAATATCAGTAACCAAGTAGTTATAGAAAAAATTTAATCAAGCAGAAAAATTGCATATATGAGTTAAAATTATCAGTAACCAAGTAGAAATATGAAAATTATCGTCGTATTCTCAAACCGGGAGTCCCGCAGCTGCGGGGTCAGTTCCTATGAGTTACATTGGTCCCGTGGGTGGTGTTGGTACCACCCACGGGGACGTTCGGGGGCTGTTTCGAGTTCTCACCCTCTAACGCCATGTTTTTAAGCCTAAGTCTAGAAATATGCAAATTACCGTCGTATTCCAAAATCGGGAGTCCCGCGGCTGTGGGGTCAGTTCCTACGAGTTACATTGGTCCTGTGGGAGGTGTTGGTACCACCCACGGGGACGTTCGGTGGCAGTTTCGAGTTCTCACCCTCTAACGCCATGTTTTTAAGCCTAAGTCTAGAAATTTGCAAATTACCGTCGTATTCTCAAATCGGGAGTCCCGCGGCTGCGTGGTCAGTTCCTACGAGTTATATTGGTCCCGTGGGAGGTGTTGGTGCCACCCACGGGGACGTTCGGGGGCTGTTTCGGGTTTTCACCCTCTAACGCCATGTTTTTAAGCCTAAGTCTAGAAATTTGCAAATTACCATTGTATTCTCAAACCGGGAGTCCCGCGGCTGCGGGGTCAGTTCCTACGAGTTACATTGGTCCCGTGGGAGGTGTTGGTGCCACCCACGGGGACATTCGGGGGCTGTTTCGGGTTTTCACCCTCTAACGCCATGTTTTTAAGCCTAAGTCTAGAAATATGCAAATTACCATCGTATTCTCATACCGGGTGTCCCGTGGCTGCGGGGTCAGTTCCTACGAGTTACATTGGTCCCGTGGGAGGTGTTGGTGCCACCCACGGGGACATTCGGTGGCATTTTCGAGTTCTCACCCTCTAACGCCATATTTTTAAGCCTAAGTTTAGAAATTTACAAATTACCGTCGTATTCTCAAACCGGGAGTCCCGCGGCTGCGGGGTTAGTTCCTACAAGTTACATTGGTCCCGTGGGAGGTGTTGGTGCCACACATGGGGACGTTCGGTGGCAGTTTCGAGTTCTCACCCTCTAACGCCATATTTTTAAGCCTAAGTCTAGAAATATGCAAATTACCGTCGTATTCTCAAACCGGGAGTCCCGCGGCTGCGGGATCAGTTCCTACGAGTTACATTGGTCCCGTGGAAGGTGTTGGTGCCACCCACGAGGATGTTCGGGGGTTGTTTCGAGATCTCACCCTCTAACGCCATGTTTTACTTAAGTCTGGAAATATGCAAATTACCGTCCTATTCTCAAACCGGGAGTCCCGCGGCTGCGGGGTCAGTTCTTACGAGTTACATTGGTCCTGTGGGAGGTGTTGTTGCCACCCACGGGGACGTTCGGGGGCTGTTTCGAGTTCTCACCCTCTAACGCCATGTTTTTAAGCCTAAGTCTAGAAATATGCAAATTACCGTCGTATTCTAAAATCGGGAGTCCCGCGGATGCGGGGTCAGTTCCTACGAGTTACATTGGTCCCGTGGGAGGTGTTGGTGCCACCCACGGGGACGTTCGGGGGGTGTTTCGGGTTTTCACCCTCTAACGTCATGTTTTTAAGCCTAAGTCTAGAAATATGCAAATTACCGTCGTATTCTCAAACCGGGAGTCCCGCGGCTGCGGGGTCAGTTCCTACGAGTTACATTGGTCCCGTGGGAGGTGTTGGTGCCACCCACGGGGATGTTCGGGGGGTCTTTCGGGTTTTCACCCTCTAACGCCATGTTTTTAAGCCTAAGTCTAGAAATTTGAAAATTACCGTCGTATTCTCAAACCGGGAGTCCCGCGGCTGCGGGGTCAGTTTCTACGAGTTACATTGGTCCCGTGGGAGGTGTTGGTGCCACCCACGGGGACGTTCGGGGGATGTTTCGGGTTCTCACCGTCTAACGCCATGTTTTTAAGCCTAAGTCTAGAAATATGCAAATTACCGTCGTATTCTCAAACTGGGAGTCCCGTGGTTGCGGGGTCAGTTCCTACGAGTTACATTGGTCCCGTGGGAGGTGTTGGTGCCACCCACGGGGACGTTCGGTGGCAGTTTCGAGTTCTCACCCTCTAACTCCATGTTTTTAAGCCCAAGTCTAGAAATATGCAAATTACCGTCGTATTTTCAAACTGGGAGTCCCGCGGATGCGGGGTCAGTTCCTATGAGTTACATTGGTCCCGTGGGAGGTGTTGGTTCCACCCACGGGGACGTTCGGTGGCAGTTTCGAGTTCTTACCCTCTAACACCATGTTTTTAAGTCTAAGTCTAGAAATATGAAAATTACCATCGTATTCTAAAACCGGGAGTCCCGCGGCTGCGGGGTCAGTTCCTACGAGTTACATTGGTCCCGTGGGAGGTGTTAGTGCCACCCACGGGGACGTTCGGTGGCAGTTTTGAGTTCTCACCCTCTAACGCCATGTTTTTAAGCCTAAGTCTAGAAATTTGCAAATTAACGTCGTATTCTCAAACCGGGAGTCCCGCGGCTGCGGGGTCAGTTCCTACGAGTTACATTGGTCCCGTGGGAGGTGTTGGTGCCACCCACGGGGATGTTCGGTGGCAGTTTCGAGTTCTCACCCTCTAACGCCATATTTTTAAGCCTAAGTCTAGAAATTTTCAAATTACCGTCGTATTCTCAAACCGGGAGTCCCGCGGCTGATGGTCAGTTCCTACGAGTTACATTGGTCATGTGGGAGGTGTTGGTTCCACCCACGGGGATGTTCGGTAGCAGTTTCGAGTTCTCACCCTCTAACGCCATGTTTTTAAGCCTAAGTCTAGAAATTTTCAAATTACCGTCGTATTCTCAAGCCAGGAGTCCCGCGGCTGCGGGGTCAGTTCCTACGAGTTACATTGGTCCCGTGGGAGGTGTTGGTGCCACCCGCGGGGACGTTCGGGTGGTGTTTCGGTTTTTCACCCTCTAACGCCATGTTTTTAAGCCTATTTAGAGAAGATTTAAACTTTTCTAGAAATCACAGTTATACAATGCTTCCCGTATCTTTTCTTGAATCAAAAGAAATGTTAATTGTTCCCTTATCTCTTCTTTTTTTTTTTTTTTTTGCTGAAATGTGAATTTAATTTTAAAAAAATGTAAATGTCAAAGGGTACATTGGGAAAGTGATATTACAGTAACACGCTTCATTATGTGAAAACAATACCACCTATGGATTTAGAATCAAACAATGAAAAAAAAATTGACCCTTAAAAGGTTAGGTCTCCCTTTATTAGATGAAGAAGCACACAATAAATAAAACAGTTCATTAGTGTAATCAAATACATTAATGGGTCAAACCCAGGGTAGTATAAGGCTGGACATTTTTTCATTTTCCTATAGGGGAAGAGGTACCTGTCATGCACTAATAATCTTCCACTCACAATGCCCCTATCATAAGCTGTAGGAAAGTCTTCAGAAAGTGGAAAATTGTATGGCCAGCTTTCCGTTTCTATTAACATCTGATAAACATTTCCGCTGAAACTTAGTTTCATTTTCAGTGTTCAAACAAAACAAAATTTTCAAAATTGGGAAATAAAGAAAATTACCGAAAAGCTACCTGTTCTTTGGCATCATGCCAGAGGGCAAGAGGATCTTCATCGGGTAGAATAGAGTTGAGATAAGTGACCTGTTCTAAGGCTCTCCTTCACGGAACTTTAGTCCCAATGACTCCCCTGCATAATGTGTACTGAAGAACATCTGGAAATGAACACCAAAATAGAAACAGTGAGCTACATCAAGATAGTTGTTCTATTCGTTATTCATGCTAGGATAAAGCTTCCGCAATGGGAATAACAACATTTTCCCCTAAATCACTAAATTCCTAGGTCCAGTTTTGCATGTCCTCGCAGAGTCGGTAACACAATGATTAAATGGGTCCAATTTTGAATGTTTAAATAGCTGTTGCAGCATATATATACTGCATATCTATGCACTGCATATATATGCAGCTGTTGCATATATATGCACTGCATATATATGCAGCAATTGCATATATATGCAGCAGTTTCATATATATGCACTGCATATATATGTAGTAGTTGCATATATATGCAGATGCAACTGCATATATATGCAACACTGCCCCGCCCCGCCCCCTGCCCCGTCGCCTCCCCCCTTTCCCACTCACACACGCACACACGCGCACACAAACACACACACAAACATGTATACACTGGCATATCTGTTATGTTTTTGGATTAGGGGTTTCACGTTGCTACCAAACATGTTTTATTTCACACACGCACACACACTCCCCCTGCCCGTCCCCTCCCCCCTTCCCCACTCGCACACGCGCACACGCACAAACATGCACACACGCGCCCCCTGCCCATCCCCTCCCCCCTTTCCCACTCACACGCGCACACACACAAATATGCACACACGCACACACACAAGCCGGGAGCGTCATGACTACACGGTCGGTTCCTACGACTTACATTGGTCCCGTACGAGATGTTCGTGACTCTTGCGGGACCGTTTTGTGGGTGTTTTACGTTTTCACCCTTCGATGGCATCTTTTTTATTCTCAGGTCTAACTTTTTGCAAATTTACGCCGTATACTCAAACCGGGATCCTTGTGACTACCCGTTTGGTTCCTACTATTAACATTGATCCCGTGCGAGGTGTTCGTGACTCTTACGGTACCGTTTTGTGGCTTTTTTACGTTTTCACCCTTCTAAGGCATGCTTTTATGCTTTAGTCTAATTTTTTGCAAATTTATGTCGTACACTCCAACCGGGAGCGCCGTGACTACGCGGTCGGTTCCTACGAGTTACATTGGTTCCGTGCGAGGTGTTCGTGACTCTTACGGGACCGTTTTAAGGTTGTTTTACGTTTTCACCCTTCGATGGCATGCAAGTCTAACTTTTTGCTAATTTGCGTCATACACTCAACCCGGAAGACCCGTTACTACGCGGTCGGTTCCTACGAGTCACATTGGTCCCGTGCGAGGTGTTCGTGACTCTTACGGGACCGTTTTGTGCTTGTTGTACGTTTTCACCCTTCGATGGCATGTTTTTATGCTCAAGTCTATTTTTTTTGCAAATTTACGTCGTACACTCTAATCGGGAGTCCCGTGACTACGCGATCGGTTTCTATGAGTTACATTAATCCCGTGCGAGGTGTTCGTGACTCTTATCGGACCGTTTTATGGCTATTTTATGTTTTCACCCTTCGATGGCATGTTTTTATGCTTAAGTCTAACTTTTTACAAATTTACATCATACACTCAAACCGGGAGCCCCGTGACTACGCGGTCGGTTCCTACTAGTCACATTAGTTCCGTGCGAGGCGTTCATGACTCTTACGGGACCGTTTTAAGGCTGTTTTATGTTTTCACCCTTCGATGGCATGTTTTTATGCTTAAGTTTATTTTTTTGCAAATTTACGTCATACACTCAAATTTGGAGCGCCGTGACTACACGGTCAGTTTCTGTGATTTACATTGGTCCCGTGCGAGGTGTTCGTGACTCTTACGGGACTGTTTTGTGGCTATTTTACGTTTTCACCATTCGATGGCATGTTTTTATGCTTAAGTCTAATTTTTTGCAAATTTACGTCGTACAATCAAACCGGGGATGCCTTAAACCTAGAAAGTGGCAATCCGTTGGATAATTACTTCTTTTTCTAGTGTTCACCCTAACTATTCTTTGTTCAAAAGTTATGTTCTCCCCCCCCCCCCCCCCCCCCACTGGAAGTGATAAGAAACAAATGCGCCAACAATACCCAAGCTATAGGGGGCACAAAAAACTTAAAATTACGGTGTTTAGACATAAATAGGATCCAAACCCATAAATTACCTAGCATTTGCACAAATAGCGGGACATTACACTTAAAAGTAGATGAAATTCATAAATTAATGTAAAGTGCTAATACAATGTCAATATCATAATAGGATACAAATAAGATTGATGAGGGTAAAATAATATTTTGATACTCAATCTTCCTCTAAATCAACTAAAAGATCCTTCAAATTAGGGTTGTCATCAAGAGCTGACTAGAACTCTTTTGGAGCCTTTAATGCGTCTACTTCAGTAGTCATACCCTTTGGTGCATGCACAACAATAGACCAATTGCCATCGTTTATTCACTTCCAGTAGAATACCTTCTTTACATTCTGAAAGGCACAAATAAAAGGCTCGTCGACTATGCGGTCTTTAGTCTTCAGCTTTGATAAATCTACCATAATAAGTTTGGAGTCGGGATCAACTTTTCAAGCATTCGTTGTATCCTCCACCTTTACCCAATCACAATAGAATACGGTTTCTGTGAAATCCAATTAATCAAGTTCTAGGATTTGTTAAATTATCCCATAATAGGTTAGCACCATATTCTTTGGATTTTTATCACTTTTGCTAGCGATACAGGTGGTCAAGGCCGAAATTGATATTCCACTGTTTTGCGTCAAAAGCTTTTCCTCATATGGATATGAAATGAAATCAAAACCGTTGGTGCAGAATTTTTTAAACTCTTTCGCACGAAAACTAGGACCTTTTGCTAGGCGTGCAAGTATGGAAGAGACATCACCTCTTTTTAGAAGCTGCATTTATTAATGAATTTGTATTAGGGCATGTTTTTACCACACATGAATAAATAACCGCACACATAAAATGTGAAAAGTACCTATTTTGACACCCATGCCCTAAAGTCAGTTGTCGTCCAATTTCTCCTTTGATTTTGGATAATTTCGTTCTCGTACTTCCTACTGAAAAATTATAGAGTTTAGATCATAAAATAAAAAATACATATAATCAAAGAAGAAGAATTCAGTAGATACTCACTATCTCCAGTCTTGGACTTCATCTTGCGATTTGAAGACATGACGAGTTGCTTGCTCGTATTGTAGGTTTGTGAGTTTCACCTCTTTAGGGTTCCCAAACGATAATTCGTCCTCAAACTCGTCAGGTTCCTCTATCACTCGTTCTCCACGAGGATTAAACCTCCTCACCTCTTGTTCTGGCATATGTTCCCTAGCGAATAGCGATGATTCCACCGTTACGTATTCTTCAGCAATTGACCCTCCAATATACCGTGTATTCTTTACATAATCTTTGAAGGTTTTCATCAAGCGCTCAAAAGGATACATCCAACGATACCTCACGGGACCACATAATAAAGCTTCATTGCATAAATGCACAAGTAGGTGGATACTGATATCGAAGAATGACGGAGGAGAATATTTCTCTAATACACAAATTGCCTCGGCTAAAGTTGATTTCGCAACTTTAATGTGTCTTATGTTTACCACTTTTGCACAAAGTAGGGTAAAACACAAACTGATTTGCATAATTGCCCGACGGAGATCTTTGTGTTCAGAGAAGCAATGTCGAAATAACAATGGGATTAATTGGATGATTACGTGCAAGTCGTGATACTTGCACTGTTTCAAGTCATTTGCTTGGTAGCTTACTACCCTACGTAAATTACCAGAATAACCGGTTGGAGTCTTCAAGTTGAACAACGTGTCTAAGAGGATCTTCTTCTCACTAGTAGTCAAAGTAAAAGCAGTCGGGGGGATAGAAATTCGTCCTGTCGTTGGATCATTTTTTAACCACAGTCTCTTCTTTATTTTCATATCCTGTAGATCTCGGCGGGCACGCTCTCCATCTTTGGAATGAGATCCACCCAGACATGTTCCTATCAAATATTCTGCAACATTCTTCTCTGTGTGCATCACATCAATTATATGCCTTACACGATGATCTTTCCAATACGGCAAATCAAAAAATATTGATCGCCTGGACCATGGCTTCGCTTTACTAGGGTCGTTCGGATCCTCCCTAGCTTTACGCTTTAGGTTTACAAACTGGGGGGTTTGCCTACATACCTATTCCCCGCAGTCGCAGCCACCGCCTTCTCCTCAATTTGCTGACCAGAAAGTCGAATAGGTGCCGTTCTTCGCTCGTGACCGACAGGCAAAAAGTTAGACTTGTCGTTCCTAAAAGGGTGACTGGTCGGCAGAAATCTACGATGACCCGTGTAACTCAATTTACCACTATGTTTTAATCAACAGGCTTCAGTTTCCTCCCCACATATGGGACATCCATAATAACCATGAACATTACAACCGGACAAGGTCCCGTAAGCAGGAAGATCGTGGATCGCCCACATCACCATTGCTTTAAGTGTGAACTCTTCACCCTTATGAGAATCGAACGTCGCCACGCCTTTATCCCACAACTCTTTAAGTTCTTCGATTAATGGTGCTAAGAATATATCAATATCATCACTGGGAGCCTTCGGCCCGGGTATCAACAGAGATAACAATGTGAACTCCTTTCTCATGCATAATGTCGGAGGAAGACTTAAAGGCGCCATAAGAACTGGCCAATAACTCTGACTAGTACTTAAATTACCGAAAGGGTTAAACCCATCGGTTGAGATTGCAAGACGAACGTTGCACGGTTCCTTTGAAAATTCATGGTGTTGTGCATTTGAAATTTGCCAGATGAGTGAATCAATCGGATGACGCATCAAATTCCCACCCACCTCACATCGAGCATGCCATGTCATGGCCTCCGCTATCCACAGTATAGTAAAAAAACGTTTTAACCTTGGCCCAAGTGGAAAATTCTTCAAAACCTTTTGTGGCACTTGCGATTTTTTGCATGTTTGCCATTTCCATTCTCACAAACCATATATCTAGGCTCACTGCATACAAAACATTCATCCTTCTCTTCGTGCTCATTCCGGTACAATATGAAATCATACTTGCAAGCATGAATAGATTTGTATTTCAAACCTAAACCCTTCAAACTCTTCTTCATGGTAGGATAATTGTCTGGTAACATGTTCTCTTTTGGGAGAATTTCTTTAACCCACTTAAGAATTCCGGTTACGCTGTTTCCAGACAAACCAAATTGACTCTTCAAATTATGCAAACCAATCATTGCATATAATACCGAGTGATCTTCATCGCAATCTTTATACAACGGTCTAGCCGCATCGGCTTTCAACCGTATGTATTCCCAATCTCCTAGTAGTTCAGCATCAATTTGTTCATTTACTTGGTCATAATGCGCATTATTTGTATCCATAGGTTGGTGGTTTTGTTGGTTGTGGAGTCCGTAATCATCATCAATTAAGTCAATCAATGGACGATGTGTTGGTGAATCATGTACCACTTCTACTCCTTGAGGTTTCGTTACACGGTCGTCTCCCAGTAATTATTCTGGAACATAAGGTACAACTTTTTCAACCATGGTATGTCCATATTATATAGTCTTGACAGATTCCCCACTTTAGTAAATGCAACTCAACAACTTCCAATGACTTATATTTTCCGTTAATACAATGAATGCACAGACACGGAATCTTCTCACTTTTAAGATTTTTGGAAGCGTATTTAACAAATTCATAAACGCCCTTTACATGATTAATTGATATCCGGTTAGTCTCTCCCATCCACTCTTTGTATTGTGGGAAATCCATGTAATAATCTTCAAATTTCAGTCCTGTGGTAATAGGTTAAAAAATATTATTACAACTAAAACAAAAAGAATATTCTTACGACTGAAACAAAAAAAATATCATTCCAAACGAAACAAAACCAATATTCTTACAACTGAAATAAAAAAAATATCATTCCAACTGAGGTAAAAACAATATTCTTACAACTAAAACAAAAAAAAATTATTACAACTGAAACAAAAGAAAATATTATTAAATCTTTTCCAACAGATAAAGTGGCCAAGTAATAAAAGATTTTGCATAATTCCTCAATTCCATCCCATCCCCGTTGTTAACGTACACAGGTACATCTCCGCAGCCGTTGTATATTTCTTCGACCATTATTTTAGCCTCACCCTTCTACAAAGGTCGATGATGTACTAGAGTTCCAGGAACCCTGGAGATGAGTATGCACACGCCAACAAACCTCGAATTGCTCATGTCCTTGATATAGTACTCTTCACCATAGTCACTGTGAGTTGTTGACGATGATCCGAGCCCCGTGATTGGCGGAGGTGCAGGGGAGGGGAATGTTGGAGGATGAGGCATTTGAGAGGGGAATGTTGGAGGGGAAGGATGTGTGAAACCTTGAGTAGGAGTAGGGTAAGGGTAACCTTGAGGAGGCATTCGGGGCCTATAACTTTCCCAAAGATTCACAAGTTTCCCAATTTGATTTGTCAATAATCCCAGGGAATTTTTAATCTCATGGACATCCCCATCGGTCTTCAACTGGTGGTCCTTTTGGGATGAGATACAATTCTTGACCGAATAAAGCTCGTCCACAAGAGGTGCAATGTGTTGAAGTTTTGTTTTTGGCATATGTGAGCCAACACCTCTCGTCCTCCCCCTTTTGTCCTTTGCAAAGGTCTTAGTCGGGGCATCATTTTCAAAGTTAAAGTCATTAGTTGGGCTCGAATCTGATTGACTGATGATGACCTCTATTGATTCCAGTGTCTTAGCCAAGTGCAGCGGGAATTTATTATCTTTGTCCCGTCGAGCATGAAGGAATAAGTTGGACCGATTTGGGTTTTTACCGGCATCTGGACCATCTTTTGTCCTACTCTCCCATTCATTCTTCAAATCCTCATATGATTTGGATCCCAGCCTATGGATATCAGTTTTTTGTGCCCTATTTTTTTTGTTTTGCTCCCTCTAGACCAACTTTTTTTCCTTTGCCTCATTCTCCAAAAACTTATTCCACTGATCCACCGGTATTTCAACATTGGGAGGCACTTTCTCTTTCAAAGCCAAAATATCTGAGCTCGCTGCCTCTTTCGGGAAATGTTTCTTCCGAAGGTTTCTCCTGTATGTCCTCAATCCTTCAGCAACCCGAGATAGAACCTTATTCTTGGAACGGTCAGGAAATGAGAAATGCTTGCAAAGTTGGTCATGTATGTCATCTTTGACAGCTTGATCAACAAGGTTCTAATTGTCTGGTCCACTGACTCCCACGTTCATTTTTCCCAGCGACAAACACCGGGCTTTAAAGTTCAGTACGTCATTCCTATCACCCGTCGGGTTATTCCCGAGAAGGGAGAATCCAATAGGCTTCTTTTCATTTGAGTGGGTGGAATCATAAGTGTTGGATGGGGGTGTCAAAGCAACGGGAGTGTTGGATTGGGGCATAGGAGCACTTGGAGTTGGACTTGGTGAGGAGTGAACCATTGGTGGAGTTGTGAATTGCTCAGCCATTGGTGATGAGAATTCGGGTTCTGCACGAGATGGTGAACCTCGTTGTGGTGTCACATCTGCACTTGGTACCCTTGGGTTGTTTCCTCTCGACATTATCTACAAAAATTAAAAAATATAAGTGACTAAATAATTATAGTAATATGAAATTATAACTAATTAATCAAGCTTAATTAGTTTTTTATATATAGATAGATGGATACCTTTTCAAAGTAAGACTTTAGAATAAGTTCAATGTGTCTTATCTCCATCCATTCGGTATTAGTTTTTAAGAACCTATGAATTTTTGCACTTGGACAACTAGAAGGAAGGGTATCTATGATTAATGTGTAGATGTCAGTGACATGAACTTGGAATCCCCTATTTCTCAACTTGTTGGCAAGATTCAATTTTACGTGCATGTGGCGCGAGACATCACAGTCTATGTCAATGCTCTCTATACGCAGTTGTATCCATAACGGGTGGATTTTTTTTTCTGCCTTCTCCAAAAACGTAACCAAGGTCAGGGCTATGTCGGGATTACGTGTGTGAAATATATTTTGTATAACGTCATCCCAGTTTTCTGGTAGATAAAATAAAATACGATCGAACAAGTAATCTTGCTGGATATCAAATCCATGATTTACAAGGTAGTTAAATTGTTCGATCTTTTTATTTTCGTACCTATAAATAGGAGTACCCTCATTATGACGCACGCTAATAAAAGAGTTATGTGTGCGGTCTAATTGCAACCTCTCCCACTCTTGTTGACAGTATTTATCACCGTGCCTCATTTTTCCTAAGAAAAGTATACGAGCGCATGAATACGAGTCCTGCTATTAAGGTTTAGGTTTGAAAGTTATGAGAGTTTAAACATACATATACACATAAACAATTTGTTCATAATTACACACATAAACATACATATACACATAAATCTATACACAATTTATTTGTTGGCCCAAGTCCGCGACCCACTGGGTATGACAAAAAATGCACATTAATCGCAAGATATGTGATATACTTTTTCATAGGCAAATCAAGAGCACGCCCAACAACTTTAATAACATATACATTTATCGACACTAGTATCAATTCAATAAATTCAACATAGTATCCAACAACTAAGCCAACAATATCTCACTATAGTAATGTGCACACGTGTTTGCGACTCGTATGTCAAAAAAAATCTTTTAATTATATTTTCTCAAAAAAACAAACAAGACAAATATATTTTGTCGAAAAAAAATACACACATATACAATCTAGGGTTTATTGACATAATCTATACATACACACACATACAATCTAGGGTTTATTGACATAATCTATACATACACACACATACTATTTAAGGTTTACTAAACCCTAATATTTTTTTTGACATAAATCTATACATACACATACATACAATCTATACATACACACACATACACACATACAAACATAAATCTACACACACATACACAAAAATTAGGGCTTTAGATAGAAATCACAAAATCCAAATGAATCAATACATACCAAGTGAAATCGATTAGCCAAATGCAAATCCAACTGAAATCCAAATGCAAATCCAACTGAAATCCAACCGAAATCGTAGGAGCTCGAAATCGCACGAACCCTAACAGCAAACGAAGTCGCACATAATAAATGAGAAGCGGGGAATATTTCTTTTTAAGACCAGACTATGGTCACGGCCTAGACCCGTGACCCGATGTGCACGACCCATTAATGACCATCAGGCTGGCGATTTCGATCTGTTCACGGCCTAGAGCCGTGACCCATTACTGACTGGGCAATGGTGATTTCAACTTAGTCACGGCCAAGAGCCGTGACCCATGCGTGTGACCCTTTACTCACTGGCAGGACAATGGCGATTTTGATTTGGTCACGTCTTAGGGCCGTGGCCCATAATGCGTGACCCTTTCCAGCAGCCTTGGTGTTTGAATGATGTATGGTCATGGCCTACAACCGTGACCCATACCAACAAATGGTCACTGCCCAAGTCCGTGACCCATCCGCGACCAGTTTGGAGGGAATTTTGGCGCCAAACTGGTCACGGCCCAAGTCCGTGACCCATTATGGTCAGGGATTTAGTCCGTGACCACTTTCAGAGCATGGATAATTTAGTGTGGTAATAAAATTGGTCACGCCAAATAATGAGTGGGTCACGGCCCAAGTCCGCGACCAGCTGGTCGCGGACTTGGGCCGTGACCCACTGGGCATGACCATTCGCAGGATTTGGTGTAGTGCAATGTTTCATAGTTCGAAATTTGAGGAGTATGGAACATTCTTTCTCGGAATATGGTAGTTTTAAATAGTCTTCCTGATTTTTAGGAACGTTTCCCTTGTATTTATTTCTCCTTTCAAATTCGTAGAATCAGGCTTTTTGAATTTTTCTATGACCGCCTCGATCTTCGCATACTTTTTAGCCGCCGGTAGCGTAATCGTTTATTTTCTCTTCGATTGTCGAGCCCTTTTTGTTTCTCTAGCCGCCGGTAGCGTAATTGTTTCTTTTTGTAATCATTACTTTACCATTTCCCAAGGCAAGGTATTTAAACTTCACAGACACTCCCATCGTCTTCTACCTTTTCCAAATTTGTATCTTCGAGTTTTCCATAGTCTCTTTCTCTCCTGTGTGTTCATCTTCTTCCATCGTTCGTTGTCAACAGCTCCACTCTTTTTCTGTAAGATCTTCTTCCTTCTTCTTCATTTCCTTTATTCACCATGGTTTACCCTGTTGAATCTCTTGATAAATTTCGCTTTGAATTTTCCATTCCCTCTTGGGTTGTTTTGGAAGAGCTTTCTGAGCCTTCTGATTATTTTCGTTTGGCTGAGGGACATTGGTTCCCCAGCCTCTTTATTGCTAAGTGTGGATTTTCTTTTCCACCAAATCCCTTGTGTCTGGAATTCTGTCATTACTTTGACGTTGTTCCTACAAGAATAGCTCCCAACACATGGAGAATAGTTAATGGGGTTCATAAATTAAATCAAGTCCATGGAACTTGCATAGGAATTCCAGAAATCATGTACTGCTAGAGATGGGCAGTTAATGATAACAATTTTTATTTAAAAACTAGATTTTTAAATAGGGCCTTAGTAGTCAATCTCCCTGATGCCAATAGGGATTATTTTGAGCATGTGGTTGTCATAAAAAATTGGCAACACCCTCCATTAACTGGAGATGAGGTTTACCAGGGTCCTAGATTCCCTCCTTATGTAAATGGGATAGGTTATTTTTATTTCATTTAATTTATTTTGAAATCATGCTTCTTTTGTGTTTGATAAAATGTTCCACTGATATTTCAATGTTTATTTATTTGTAGTTGATAACAAAAGAAAGTGTCCAAAGGAAGAAGATGTTAATATAAGACATCTGAAACTTATCTGGAGTCTGCATCAGAGTGTTGCCGACGAGCACATTAGATCAGCTTCATATCTGCTGCAATACAAGAGCTACACCATTTCTTTCACTGCTCGTCCAGTGATAAGTGAATCAGAGCCAGTACCAGCTTCCACCAGCTCTTCACCTGAATCTCACGTCCCTTTAAGCGAAAGGATGAAGAGCAAAAGACCTCCCACTTTGTTCGAGAAACCTGCCTCTGGTTCTGGAGAGGCAAAAAGAAATAAAGTTGATGTCCCAAGGGAGGGGACAAAGAAGAATGATGCACCTTCCTCGGCTGCTGTCGTGAAGTTTGTAGAGAAGCCCGCAGTGGCTCCGAGCAGGTCTGCTGCTCCTGGAGAGGTGATTGTAATATCACCGACCAAGGGTTCTTCCTTGGTTGAATATGTTTTTGTTCCCCCGAGGAGGCTGAAGAAGAGCTCCTCGGTCAATTTGGCTGACACCATCACTCAGCCCACAACTGCTGGGACTGGGGTTCCCACTTTTGTTCCTCCGAGCTCTGCCATGAGCTCGGTAAAGTTATGGATCATTCTCGAGGTCCAAGGTACTGAAGAAAACCTTACTCGGGATATGGTCACTTCATTAGCTGCTCGTCACCTTGCTTCTGTAAGTCTTCTTACTTTGAACTTTTCATATTTCCTTTATTATTTCTATTTCTGACTTGTTTTCTTTTGACTTTCACAGCTGACGAGATGCTTTAATATAATCCTGAAGAATGATGAAGCAATTAAAGCTTCATGCTCCTCGTCCAGTGTGGAGGGAGCTCTGGCAGAAGCTATCAAGTATTTGGACGATTCTCGCCAAACATATGCTACTGAAAAATCTTGCCTCCACCGAGCAAGAGAAAAATCGAGCTGTTGATGCCTCACAGGAGTTGGAGAAGAGAATAAATGCCCTGGAGAAGGCAAATAAAGAGCTCGAAGAGAAGCTCAAAACTGCTGGGGAGCTTGAAGATAAGCTCAAGGCTGCTGAGGAGGAGCTGGCTCAACTTAGGTAAGTAGGTTGACAGAAGGAGGAAATTGAAAACAAATTAAAAGCTGCTGATAACCTGTTATCCGAGAAGCTCTCCTCGGAGAAATTAAAGAGGAAGATGGTTGTGAAGAAGTCCTTCAGCCCTGGCTGGGACAAGGGGTGGAACAAGGGGTTGGCTTCCATGGTGTCGCAAGTGGACTATGGTAGCCTCAAATACTTTAGGGATGGCTGGGTTTCTTCTCTCCAGGAAATGAAAGTTGATGAATCTCCTGAGCTCTTCCAGCAACGCTTCCTGGTCCCCCTCCAACCCCAGAAGATCTTGAAGAGGACGAAGCTGTCTCAGAAGAGTCTTCTATGGTGATGGGAGATCATCCCCCAGTCATTCATCCTGCTACCGAGGAACTTTAGCAGATCATCATTTCCTCCGAGCAATTGCCAATGCTGCCCGAGCAACTATTCATTCCCTCCGAGCAACCTACTTCCTCGTCCCAGCCTCCCGAGAAGGTTTTAGGAGACAAGGAAAAGGTGTAGAGTTGTTCGGGTTTCTCTTCATCTTTTTCTTTTTCAAATGTAACCCATATATGTAACTCTGAACTTTATGATCTAATAAAACTTGGACTTTTTGCATACTGTTGTTTATCTTCTATTCATACTCTGCTTATATTTCTTATTGATGATTGCTCTTTCTTTCTCTGCTAGTTTCTGGCCAGGATGGAATTACAATCTGCCCATGATACTAAGTTGCTGCAATAATGTAATGAATATTTTAAAGCTGGTCACATAGACCTGAGTGCAGCACAAGTTGTCGACATCCTTGGTCAGGATGCTTCAGAACATGCAGTTGAAGCATATCAATATCTGAAGTGTCTACTTGATCGAGCGGTGGGCAATAATGTGGCCTATTATGATATGATAGAGGATCTCCAAGGCACCCTCGAAGACCTTCAGCTTCAATATAAAGAATCCACTGCCCTGTTGCATGAGGGGTACGAGAAGAAGTACAAGCTGATCATTGCCGACAAGGGCTACGAGAAGCTTTTTGTTGGGTACGATGTGAGGGAGAGAACCCTGGAAGGTGAAGTCGAGGAATGCAGACAGATTACCGAGTTGCTGAAGCAAGAGAACAACAACTTGCATAAATAACTATCACAGTTGAAGTCTGCAGCCTCTTCTTCAAAAGCCTTAATCCCAGTGACCGATGAGGGATTTTCATTCCTGGAAGTTGAGAACGCCAATTTGAGGGACGAGTTGGAAACTTTGAAGAAGTCTGGCCCTTCTACATCTTCTCGGGGATGAGCAAGAGCACCTCGGGGACGAGCTAGAGCAGCTTGGATTCCTGTCGAGGAACAGAGGACTCAGTCTGCCCTAGAGAACCAGGCCTTCCAGTTAATGGCGAAGAACCAGGCTTTGGCTAAAATGTCAAAGAAAATCAGGGATTTGGAAGAGCATATCTCTAAGCAGAAATCTACATTGGAGAACAAAGAGCTCTTCGTCAAAAACTTCTACGAGCAGCTTGACAGACTAACATATCAGTTCCACAAATAGCCCAGGGAGTTCTGGATGGCTGGATACAATGAAGCGCTCTACCATTTGGACGATCGTATCCAGAATGCCAATAATGAGGGCTACAAACAAGGATGGTTGAACGCCTTATGTGTGCTGCAGCTCGAACATGTTCATTACCTGTGGGACTACCACGATCCCGGGTTGCTCGACTTACCTGTGCCACCGTATAAATTGGATATGAGTTGGATCCCTGCATGAGCCATTCCTCGGAGCTTGATTTCAAAGTATCTCGGTGACTACAACCTTCATTCAAAAGCTGATATATCTCGTCCCGAGCATCTCTTAGATCGACCATCCGTGATGAATGTCAGGATGTTGAAGGATCTCAACTTCATAAATTCTCCTCTGTCTTTAAATGATCCGCCTGCTGGCGAGGAACCTGTGTCAAAAGCAGAAGGGAAAAGACCAGTAGAATAGTACTTTTGATGTAATAGTTAGTATACATATCAATGTAACTTTCATTTTATTATCAATGTAATTTATTTTGAATTCAATGAAAGACTTTCATTTTTGTTTGCAAATCTTAATTGCTATTGTCTTGTAATTATCAAACACTTTATATTTGTGCATATCTGTTAAAAAGATAACAATATTGTGTTGTTTGTCGACCAACTCAGTAATAAAAAAGTTACAAGTACCAATAATGTTGTTCGATCATTTAATAGTAAAGTTTTGTTTCTCGACCAACCAAGGTCGTTAGATTCTCCATATCGACCAACTACAGTTAGTGGGTTTTTATCCCCGACCAGCCATAGTTAGTAAATTTTTCTCTTAAATTTTTTCGACCAACCAAGGTCGGTAAATTTTCCTTGTCGACCAACTACAGTTGGTGGGTTTTTATCCCCGACCAGCCATAGTTAGTAGATTTTGTCTCTACGAGCAACTTTGGCATTTTCTGAAATAATCTTACCTTCCGACCAACATAAGTTGGCATTTTCGAGAATATATTTACCTCCCGACCAACATAAGTTGACATTTTCGAGAATATATTTACCTCCCGATCAACCTGAGTTGGCATTTTCGAGAATATATATACTTCCTAACCAACATAAGTTGGAATTTTTAGGAATATTTTGTTTCCTAACCAACCAAGGTTGGCTTTTTTAGGAATATTTTGTTTCCTAGCCAAACAGGTTGGCATTTTTAGGAATATTTTTTCTTCCTAGCCAAACAGGTTGGCATTTTTAGGAATATTTTGTTTCCTAACCAACCGAGGTTGGCATTTTTAGGTTGGCATTTTTAGGAATATTTTGTTTCCTAACCAACCGAGGTTGGCATTTTTAGGAATATTTTTGCTGAGTAGTCTGAGCTTTGCAGAGTAGTGTGTAGCACTAGTATTCCCCGAAAAATTTTTAATAAAAAGAAAGGCTTGCAGAATATCTTCATTTTATTCATACCGATGGAACTGCGTTACATGGGAATATACATCACTGATAATACTTGCGCAGGTGCTCTGCGTTCCATGCATTCTTAAACTCCTCTCCCTCTAAAGTTGCTATTCGATAAGTTCCTGGTCGAACAACTTCTGTAACTCGGTATGGTCCATGCCAGTTTGCCTCCAGTTTATTGTGCTTTTGAATTACTTTCTTCAGCACATAGTCTCCTTCTTTCAGGTCGCATTTCTTCACCCTCTTATTGTAGAATAGAGTTGTTCGTTGTTGATATGCAACATTTCTGATGGCTGCTTCTTCTCTAACCTCCTCAAGCATGTCTAAATCCAATCTTCTCATTAAGTCACTGACAGGGGAATTGAATTTCAGTACCCTGTGTGTTGGGAGACCCAACTCGGCAGGTATAACGGCTTCACTTCCAAACGCCAGCATATATGGTGATTCTCCAGTTGCTACTCGGGGAGTAGTTCGGTAAGCCCAAAGTACTTATTGTAGCTCATTGATCCAGTTTGCTTTTGCATCATCCAATCTTTTCTTCAAACCGTTCAGCAGCGTTCTGTTTGTCACTTCAGTTTGTCCATTGCTTTGAGGATGGCCTGGTGCTGAGTGGACCTTCAAAATGTTTGATTGATGACAATAGGCAGCGAACTCCTCGTTATCAAATTGTGTTCCATGGTCTGTGATGAAAGAATGAGGAAGACCATATCGACAAATGATATTCTTCCAAACAAATTGGTACACCTTCTCGTACGTCATGTCAATGAGTGGCTTAGCTTCTACCCACTTAGAAAAATAATCCACTGTGACGACGAGATACTTGAACCTTCCTCGGGTCGTTGGCAGTGGCCCAACCAAATCAATTCCCTACATGGCAAATGTCCAAGGGGAAGTTATGGGTGTCAACAATGCTTATGAAGTTCTTCGGATGGAGGAAAAACGTTGTCACTTGTCACACTTCTTGGCATATGCTATACAATCAGCCCTCATCATCGGCCAGTAGTATCCCTGCGTCATCACCCTTTGCAAAAAGCGTCTGACCTGCTACATGTGCTCCACAGGACCCTTCATGGATCTCTTCAATCAAATCTTTCACCTCGGAGGGGTGTACACATCTCTGCAAACCTGCCATAATTCCTCGTCAATATAAAACACCATTAGTTAATACATACCGAGCAGCTTTAAACTTCAGTTTCTTGGCTGCGGGCTTGTCGATTGGTAATTCTCCCTCCTCGATATACGCCCTGATGGGATCCATCCAAGATGGTCCTAAATCAAGGGTGATAAAGTTCATCGTCATATCTTCATCTATACTCCGACCACCCAACACTTCAATTGGGATTGTTCATCGTAACTCGATGCGAGTAGCTGATGCTAGTCGAGCTAGGGCGTCTGCTCTCGCATTCTCCATTCTTGGTATTCTAACCAGCTGAATAGCGGCAAATTCTGACACCAGCTCCTTTTCCTTGGCATGATATCTGATCATTAATTCTCCTCTAACTGCATATACTCCCATCATTTGGTTTACGATCAATTGAGAATCACTGAAAACAATGACCTGTTGTGCCTCCATAATTTTTGCCAAACTAAGTCCTGTAATCATGGCCTCATACTCAGCCTCATTATTGGAAGCTTTGAATTGGAAACGCAGGGCGTATTCCATGTCAACCTCGTCCGGAGTGCTCAAAACTATCCACGCGCCACATCCTGCAGTGCAAGATGAGCCATCTACATATAGCCTCCATATAGGTAACTCGTCTTCAAATTTCTGATCAGTCAGAGTTCCTCGGTGAAATATTTGCTGCTTCCTTTCATCCTCCCCGAATTTTTCTCGCTCTTCGTCGATCATCTTTTCTTGCCCTTTTACCAACTGGAGTTGGTCTGAGCTCGAATTTAATGATCCTATAACATCCAATTGCCCTTTTACCAACCGGAGTTGGTCTGAGCTAGTGTTTGTTGATCCTGTAACATCCACAGGTTAATCAGCGAGCAACTTTTGTTCCTCGTTCGGAGTGCTCACAACTTTCCCTGCGCCACATCCTGTAACATCCACACGCCCTTTTACCAATCAGAATTGGTCTGAGATTGTGTTTGTTGATCCTGTAACATCCACAGGTTGATCAGCGAGCAACTTTTGCTCCTCAGGGGTATCAGGATAGGTGAACTCCGCTATAAAATCTGCTACAGCCTGCCCTTTTAGTGATGATCTGGGTTCATAAATTATATCATATTCACCGAGTTCTATTGCCTAGTACATCAATCTCCCTGATTTTTCTAGATTATGAAGGGCTTGCCTCAATGGCATATCAGTATATACTACTATGGTATGAGCCTGGAAGTATGGCCTCATTCTCCTACTCACCTCAATCAACGCTAGTGCTAACTTTTCCAGCCTTGGATATCTGATTTCTGCTCTTCGGAAGGCCTTACTTGTGTAGTAGATTGGTTTTTGTACTCCATTCTCCACTCCGATCAACACCGAGCTAACTGCATTCTCGGACACTGCAAGGTACAAATATAATTTTTCTCCCATCACCGGCCTGGACAACAGTGGAGGTGTTCCCAAGTATTTCTTCAAGTCTTGAAAAGCCTTCTCACATTCATCATTCCACTCAAAAGTCTTTCTGAGTGTCTTGAAGAATGGGAGACATCTATCAGTTACTCGTGACATAAATTTATTGAGTGCTGATACTCGTCCTGTGAGACTCTGTACTTCCTTCTTCGTCGTCGGAGATCGCAGCCCTAATAGAGCTTTGATCTTTTCAGGATTTGCTTCAATTCCTCGTTGATTGACAATGTACCCGAGAAACATGCCTTCTCGTACTCCAAATATGCACTTCGTCGGGTTCAGCTTCATTTGATATTTATCCAGTTGATCAAAAGTTTGACTTAAGTCAACTAGATGATCGACAACTTTCTTGCTTTTCGTCAGCATATCGTCAACATAGACTTCCATATTGCAACTGATTTGTTCAGCAAAGACTTTGTTCATTAGCTGTTGATATGTCGTACCTGCATTTTTCAAACCAAAAGGCATAACATTATAACAATAAGTTCCCCTAGGGGTAATGAAAGAAGTACTCTCCCTGTCTTCAGGTTTCATTTTGATCTTATCGTAACCAGAATAAGCATCCATGAAGCTCAGCAACTAGTGTCCCGAGGTAGCATCCACGAGTTGATCAATTCGTGGCAATAGAAAGTGGTCTTTGGGGCATGCTTTGTTGAGGTCGATGAAGTCTACACACATCCTCCACTTATTGTTTTTCTTCTTTACCATCACCACATTGGCTAACCAATCTGGATATTTAACATATTCAATGAAACAAGCTTTTTGGAGCTTCTTAACTTCCTCCTGTATAGCTTGATTCTTCTCGGGACTGAATACTCTTCTTCTCTTCTTCACAGGCTTGATCTCCTTATTCACATTGAGTTCGTGACATAAGAAGTTTGGGTCTATCCCAGACATATCTTCATGACTCCATGCAAAAGTTTGTCTTTTGCTTCTTAGGAACGTTATCAATTCCTGTTTTAATGAGGCTTCCAACGATGAACCTATTTGAGTAGTTCGCTCAGGGTGCTCGTCGTCCAGAATGATGTTTTCAGTAGCTTCCACCAATTGACCCTTCACGAGTTGCGACTCATCTCGAGGATCCAATGTTTCAATATTTGTACCTTCATCCACTTGATAGGTAGTAGTCTTTTTCTTTGATTCCTCCAATTCTTCTAGCTCGGCGGATGAATAATAGCATTCCCGAGCTACTTTCTGATCACCTTTCACAACTCCTACTCCAAAGTTTGTTGGAAATTTTAGGCATTGATGCACTGTAGATGGTACAACTTCGAACTTCTTTAATCCTACTCTTCACATGATGATATTGTACGATGATTGAACATTCTTATCCATCACGAAGAAACGTATTCTTTCTGTCCGAAAAGCAGGCCACGTACCAATGAATATATCCAACTTGATCGTCCCAAGTGGAAATACTTTCTCGCCAGCAAAACCGATGAGGGGCCTGTGGTAAGGCTCCAGTTGAGATAGCTTTAGATTTAAACTATCGAAGCACGAGTAGAACATGATGTCTGCCGAGCTACCATTGTCGACCAGTACTCTTGAAATCATAACCTCCTTCATCCTCATTTGATCACCAATGGATCATCGTGAGGATATAAAACACCTGCAAGGTCATTGTTTGAAAAATCGATGACTAATTTCTCCTTATTCACCTTTCTCGGGCGATCTTCCTCAACTAGATTTATTCGCTGAATGTACTAGCAAGCTTAAGCCTCACCGAGGTAAGCTTTTCTCTCTGCAGTAAGGTCTCCTCCTCCTGCATATCCACCTGTAATAACATTACAATCAAATGACCGAAAGCGTATTGAAAATACCTCTCTTTCTGGATGCCTTGGTCTCTTGGGAAGATCGGGGTCGTCTTCTGGATCAACTTCATGGTTTCTTTTCTTTTTCTCCTCTGCTCGACGAGGAGATCTAGACCTCTCTCTTGCTCGGTCGTTTTTTCTTCTTTCGTTTCCACGATCAACATACTTTGACAGCTTTCCTCGTCGGATGAGTGTTTCAATCTCATTCTGAAGAGCTATGCAATTTTTGGTCATATGGCCATGATCTTTGTGAAACTCGTAATATTTTTCCCTATTCCTCGTGTTAGGGTCTGCCTTCATTTTCTTTAGCTAGTTTAACTCCTCGCTGTTCTTAATTTCTTCCAGGACGTAGTTGATATCTACCTTCAAAGGAGTGTAATTATCAAACTTCCTCAAGACCTCCCATGACAACCTATTTTTGGATTGTTTGTCACCACCATTATTCTTATGCTCTTTCTTCTTGGTTTTGTCGACTTCCACCTTGGTTTCTTTATCCATATTCTTCTTCGCAGCCATAGCCTCCTCGGCATTCATGATTTTGGCCGCTTTATCCATCAATTCTGACATAGTTGTGGGTGGATCTTTGGCCAAAGTGTAATACAACTTATTAGGCAACAGCCCACTCATCAAGGCAGTGATCGTTGTCTTCTCCTCATAATCAATGACTTCAAGTTTCTCGTTATTAAAACGAGTTATATAATCTCTGGTACTTTCACCAGCTTTTTATCTAACACTTAACAAATGTGCTACTCGTTTAACTGGCTTTGCCCCAAAGCAGAAATTTCCAATGAATAACTCGGCCAGTTGAAAGAAAGTTGAGATCTTACCTCGAGGAAGATTATTATACCATATTTGAGCAGATCCGGTAAGAGTTCTAGAGAATGCCCTGCATCTCATCTCGTCTGGGACAGCATAGATGTCGACAGCAGCTTGATATTGTTCTATATGAAGAACAGGGTCAGTCTTTCCATCATATTTGGAGGTCACAACAGGTGCTTTGAACTTTGATGGTGTTAGAAAATCTACAATGGCCTGGACAAAAGGTGTTCCTCGAACAAAGGTTTGTTGTAAAGGGTTCTTGGTTTTAACCATTTCCCCCAATCTATCCTCCAGCCTTTGAATAGAGCCTTTCCATGCGTCATTCCCTTCCTCGGGCCTGTTGGTTCGAGCAGCTGATAGCGTTGAAGTGGCTTCCTGGGATCTATCCTGACGAGTAGCTGGTCGCTCATAGGATCTATCTTGACGAGCAGCTGGTCGCGACTGGGCAGATCCTTCCCTTAAGGCTGTTGATCGTCGAAAGCTCCTCGACGCTGCATTAAGAGGACTTTTGTTCCTCCTATGGCCTAATCGGTCGAAAGGAGAAACCCTACTTAATCTTTCCAATGCGCTGGTCCTTTCTGGGGAGAGAGTGACACGTTATTCAGTATCCATGGCTCGCACTGACGAAGTTCATCCAGGTTGATAAGAGAAATCTTCAGATTCTTCATTGCGATACGAATTGGTACGCCTAGTATGTGAGGATGGCGCATGGGTGTTTCTTTGAATACTTTGTGGTCCTGAATGGGCTAACATACCGCCATTGAGAGTTTGGATGAGTTGTCGCATTGTTTCTTGCATGACGGTCTGGCCCTAAGCCAGATTTGTCATTATTCCAGCCAGATCTGTAATACTAGGCGGAGCAGATGGATTTGGAGGGGTTCCAGCGTTTCGATGCTGGATTTCGAAATATCAGCCATTTGTAATGGATTGTTTTTGGTGAGAAACGATATTACTAGTCGTTCCCACAGACGGTGCCAATCTGTTGATGTAAAAAATTAGATCACTCTAATTATTCAATCACAGATAAACAAATGAAACAAAGAATTTTAAAGTGGTTCAGCCTTATAAGAATGGCCTACGTCCACTGTTCTTTTATTGCTGAAGGTTCTGGGAATTCTCGATTTACAAGTTCTATCAAGAAATTCCGGTCTGGATTTTCGGGCCCTTCACAATGAGGATTGTACAATGTAGTTATAGCCCTGAGGCTGTAATGTGAAAGGGTAATACATTAAATGAGGTACATATGAAAGGGTAATACATTTAATGCCTCTTAAGCGTGTGCGTCTGAATGATAAGCATTTAATGAATCAGTTGAATTGTTGGTTATCCAACTATTAATGCTTGGTTCGAGGTGCAGCTCGGACCGCCTGAGTTTTTCAGACCGCCTAAGCTTCTCGGTATTCAAGAGTTCTTCGGAGAGGTCTTGTTCCTCGGAGCGTCTGAGTTCCTCAGGGAAGCAGTGTTCCTCGTTATAGTATGGTTCCTCGGAGCGTGTAAGTTCCTCGGAAGTATTTATTGTTGCCACGTAGATTTCCACGTGTCATCATTCAATTGAACCATGTCAGTAGACTAAATTTGGTATCAACAATTATAATTGCACTAACTATATTAACTATGTAGAAAACTTATAGAACAGAAAGAATTGAAAACGAAGCATAAATTGATAAGATACCAGATTTGGTAGAATTTTCGAGATTTAGAACTGAACTGTAGGTTGAGTTTTTACTGCTAGGATCGTGGGGTATTTATACTACTTCATGAGAGGATTTGATTGGGGCTCATGGAAGGTGGATTTGAATCAGTTTGGGTAAAGTTTTATTCATGGGTAAATGTAATGCACATGGGTTCATGGTGGTTTCATGTGATTTTTAACCTCTTGTGTTGAGGTATAACATCATGTGGACAGGGGTTGAAGTGTAAATCAATTTTTTTTATGTTTAGTCCTTAGTCATATGTATATTTACTTTTATAGCCTTAAAAGTATACTTTTGGTAAAGTATAGGGGTATTTTGGTAATTTCATAAAGTTTTTAGGGTTGAAATTATAATTTTATGTTAATTAAGGTCTAAAGGATTAATTGAATGCAAAGTTGGGGTTTAGGGATTAAATATCCCTCAAGCTATTTAACTTTGAAATATTTTGGGGATCTTTTGTAATTTACTTAAACTTCAAGGGGTCTAAGTTAAATAACAAAAATATAGGTTTTAAATATAACTTCTTTCTTCTATAAAAGACTTTTGATTTTACACACCTTATTAGGGTTTAAATCATGTCGTAGGTAAATTAGGGTTAGATATTTTCGGTTTTTATAGCCCCACTTTGAAGTATCTAGTGGTAATTTCGATGACGGGCGCAGAGAGAACAGTCCAACCGAACTTGCGTTTTTGGATCAGGCTCCAACCCAAAATTCTTTTGCTCAAATGTCTCCACCCTCCTCTCTAAAAAATTTTACGATCCAATCATGGCATCGACAGATGAGGAGGGAGATGGTTAATCCTCCTCGTCAACGTTGTAATAATATTCGGGGTTCAATTTGACGTCGAGAGGTGTCCATCGATCGATGAATTCAACATACATAGATGGCGCTTCCTTGTATTTCTCAAATTTATAAATACATCATATCGTAAAACCATCTGTCTCCCAAATTTCATCGCGGATATTTGTATAAATATCAGGTCAAACTCCCTTGAATACAACATAAAATTCTGAGCCACTCATCCTCGAATCAACCATTTCACATATTGAATATGTTTATTTTCAGGAGATCATAACCAATAGAATATATATATATATATATATATATATATATATATATATATATATATATATATATATATATATATATATATATATATATATATATATATATATTAAGGAGATTATAACCAATTAAATAGGGGTGAGCAGTAGTACGATCGTTGGTGCTGTGAAAAGTCAACTGCCACACATACCCCTCTTGCCGCAGTTGAATTGTCGCGACATTACCATGTTCGGTGCTCCCGAGGGAAAAATTAAGAACAAAATCTAATAACTAATATATAAAATGGTGTCTCCACATGTGGTTACGCCACGTGTACTGTAGTTATTAAGCATCAATTTCTCCCTCCCCATTTTCATTGCTCATGCATGTGTCTTCCAATTCCTCTTTGTTCATTAAACAAGAAGCCCCTTCATGTGTTCGATGCATTAGATTTCTTCGGTCATTACTTTATCTCTTTATCTCCACGCCTCTTCATATCCGGATTTATAAAAGCCGAAAACGCAGCAGAAAAATAATAACAGATTGTTATTCGGAGATCAATACAAATCCAAGCTTCGTTAATGGTGAAAGGAGGTTAAGGATCTTTCCTTATCATGATTTCCACACATCACCTCATGGCTGCAACCGTTGTCCTCCTAACATGTGCAAGGTAAATGTTCACAGTCTCAAGTCTCATTTTAATAAACTCATATTATATTTAGTTTAATAATTATATATGTTTCAAAATTATAATATGTCATTCAGAATAGTAACTGTTTATTAAAATCACTCAAACTTGATATGTTCATGTATACATTAGTGATTATATAATGGTGGAAAATTAGTATTTATGGAAATATTGCCCGAAAAATGTCAATTGCCACGTGATTGGTAATGATGTTTTTCGGCCTCATATCTATTCAGAACTCTATTATTTTCCAGAGTGGGTTTCTCTTGATGATTTTATTTCTCTCTCTTCAATTCTTTTACTCACCTAATGATCTATATATGTTGTACATCATATAGGTAAAAACTCTTTTGTTCTATTAACTTATGAGAAATCATAAATAAAGTTTCATCTATTCAGGTATCTTGATAAATGACCTTGAGATTTATATAAGTTCATCTAATTACAAAAATAATCTATATTTTTCCCGTATATATTTATAACCATTGTTGTCTTACTGTGATTGTAATGTTCAATTTTTTTATTATATTATTTGAGAGTTTAACTTTAATTAAGTTGTGCTCGAAACTATATCTATGTGTTGGAATTATAATCGATCGAAGATTTGTATAAACATATTTCAAACCTCTAAACAATATTTTGTGAAAATTTGGTTTCATATTAACAAACAATAATATCTTTGTAACTTTTTTTTTATAGTTCATGCTTTGTAATTACTTGGATTCTTGGCAAGAGCTAATTTTGTTTATGTACTTGATAAATGTAATTTGGGTTGACACTTGATATCACAAATGTGAGTAAAAGAAAAATTGTATAAATGTGGCATACATAGATGTTTTTACAAGAGTTATATAGCATTGTACGACTTTTTGTGTTGACAATCTTCATATATCATACTTCTAAGATTTTTTTACTATGGAGATTGTGCGGTGGTTGAAAACTAGTGCTACTAATTTTGCCCACCAAATTAGCATTTCCCTCTAGACACAAAACACATAATTGATTAGGTTTTGGTATTTGTCAACAGCCAAAGATGGTCTGAGAAAACTAGAACGCTATAAGCATGAAATACCTAATCCAGGAGAAAATAAAGAGAATGAATTAAGGAAACCATAATAAAACCAAGGGACCTTCAATTTTGAGTCTTCTCCTTTAAGTAATACCCACAACTTCTATAACGACTTCTGAAATTTTCAACCTTTATATTTTGAGCTCCTTTTCATCGCTTGATTGCCTTTCCTCAAGGAGGTCAATGCATGTTAAGTGAAGTATTTCATTTGCTTCAAATTCATCCCTTTTTATCAACCTTAATGTTGTGGTCTATATTGTCTTTTTCTTGTTCAAAAATATTTTGTTTTGTAGCCATTGCCAATTGTTTGATCATTAAGGAGGTTGAGAGGGACATGCTACTGCAAAGTGAAAATGTACCACGCCCACCACTAAGAAGACTTGTAAGTTGCAGAAACCCATATACATTGAATCGTCTTTGTAATTATACAAACCCAACTATGAATAATGGGAAAACCTTATAATTGATGAATGCACAACTATAAATGAGTAGGATAAGGTCCAAAGGATGAGCCCACCTTCATGTAAAACCGACATGACAACTGTTCTTGAAAAAATAGGAACTTTACGCTTAGTATTACAATGTAAATATGCCATGTGAGACAACGGCAACTCGAGTCTAGGTACTAGTAGCATCCAGATACGCTGAATGGTCCCAAAAACATACTAGAAGTCTACTAACAATGTTATTTCAGCAATAAATAATTAAATGCAGAATTAAAAATTAGGAACGAAATTACCCAATTTTTGGAGCAAATAAATCTGGGACAGAAAATATAAGAAATCCCGAACTGGACAGTCCAGAACACGGCTGAGTCGGGGAAAATATCGCTCTCTTTAAGGTGTTTCGCGGCTCTGCCCAAAGTGTGCTGACAGTCTCGAAGCCCCGCCACCCCCAGGATAAAACAACCTCCAAAATCAGAAAATACGGATTGATAAAGCACAAAAATCAACCCGGGCTGTGTACACCCATTCTGTATAATTGCTTGATTCTAACGATATAATTAATCTGTGAAACGAGATTAATTATTTTGAAAAAAAAAATTCGGAACTGTTTGGAAGATGAACTGTATGTGGGTTTTTCTTTTGTTGGAACTATATTGGAAAACGGAGGTCTCAACCTCCTTTTATGCAAAAAGAAATTACCGTTAGTGGGCAAAAACGTGGAGAGAAAACTGGAAACGTGGGTGGAAAAATTCAATCAGTTAAAGGCCCATGTTTTTTTTCGGAATTAATTACCGTTAAAAATTACTTTTTAAAGCCCAAAACCGTTAATTTATTTGTCCAAAAAATTATTTCTTAATGAGCCTAAGACCCAGGACCCGGACCCGGGCACGGGCCGGGCCGGACGGACGGCGGCAGCGGCGCGCGCGCGCGTGTGTGACTTGGCCCAATAAGTCCCCCACCCATACACACAAAACATCTAATGCCCAAAGGGCTTGCGCATTGGTTCCACAAAAAATGTAAATATACACAACTCATTTTTTAGGCATTACCGATGTGGGACAAGGAGAACAGCATTTCAAGTTTTGCAACACTCACACCGCTGTAAGACAGTTGTGTTCCAACAATCCCCCACTTGTAAAATTTGAAAACTTTTTGTCGAGCAATAATCCATAGAATTGTGCATAAGCAAAGGTGTCTTTCGACTTGAACCTTTACGTAGTAAAGATGATTCAGAATATACTAGAATAACCGTAGTTTTGAACTCTATCTCTGACAACATCTCACACACAACCCTACTTGGGTGTAGTTCTAATAGCTAGCACGTTACGGTCATGTGCTTCTATCCCAGTATAGTGAACGCTCTAGGAATTTGCCCAAAATATCCATAGGAAGCGGCCACACTTCCACATTCACATAGGTGAGTCTATCAAGAATACTCCTGTAGCTAAGTACCCCACTTAAAATAGAGCTATAGATCTCATTAAGAGTTATAATAACTCATCCTTTAATCGGTTCAGGATATCATGCTCCATAGGGATGGACTCGGAGTAAAACCCCGTTCTATTTTAATTACTAATAGCATGATTCAACCCATATCACTTGTGACTTGTTATTACCCTTTGAACATATTTCTTGGGATCTCCAGTCCATATGTTGGGTTACCATCACAAATGACTCATTTATCCAAGGGCTTTAGTCTCATCCCTTTCGAGGTGTTCCACACCTTCTCCCTAGCTAGTCCTTTCGTCAAAGGATCAGCGAAGTTATGTTCAGACCGTATATGATCCACCCTCACAGCACCTGTAGAGATAAATTCTCTAACAGTACTATGCTTACGACGTATTTATCATTTTTTACCGTTATAATAACAGTTCTCAACTTTTTCAATAGCCGCGGTACTATCACAATGAATCAAAACGGCCGGTATCGGTCTTTCCCATAAAGGGATATCTGACAGGAGGTTAATTAACCAACCTGCCTCTTCACTACCAGTAGCTAGTGCTATCATCTCAGACTCCATAGTGGATTGAGCCAAAATAGTTTGTTTCTTAGATTTCCAAGAAACTGCACCACCAGCGATGCTAAAAATATATCCACTAGTAGCCTTAGAATCATCAGATAGGGTGTTCCAATCAGCATCACTAAATCCTTCAAGGACATCGGGATACTTATTATAGTGTAATCTGAGGTTCATCGTCCTTTTAAGGTACCGCATGACCCTCTCAATAGCATGCTAATGCTCCATAGGCCTACTGGTAAATATACATAGTACTCCCACAGCATAAGCTATGTCAGGTCTAGTGCAATCTGTAGCATAGCGTAAGCTACCTATAATGCTTGCATAAGCATTTTGATTCGCACTGTCGCTAGTGTTCTTAAATAACTTTACACTAGGGTCAAATGGAGTACTAGCAAGTTTACAGTCAAAGTAATTATATTTCTTTAGAACTTTCTCAATGTAATGAGATTGATCCAAAGAAAGTCCCTTTTCTGACCTAGTAATATTAATTCCTAATATTACACTAGCTTCACCTAAATCCTTCATATTAAAATTGGCACATAATAATGCTTTAACATTTTCTACGGCATGAATATTAGAACCAAATATAAGCAAGTCATCAACATAAAGACATATGATAGTGAAAATGTTCTCTACATATTTATAATAAATGCATTTGTCACTTTCATTAATTTTAAACCCATTAGAGATGACTAGGCTATCAAATTTATCATGCCATTGTTTATGTGCCTGTTTGAGTCCATAAAGAGATTTATCTAATTTACATACTTTATTTTCTTGATCGTGTACAATAAAACCTTCAGGTTGATCCATATAAATCTCTTCTTCTAATTCTCCATTTAAAAATGCAGTTTTAACATCCATTTGGTGTACAATTAAATCATTTAAAGCAGCTATAGCAAATAGTACACGTATAGACGTTATTCTAGTCATGGGTGAAAATGTATCAAAAAAGTCTACATTTTCTCTTTGTCTAAAACCTTTAGCAACAAGGCGTGCCTTATATTTTTCAACAGTGCCATCAGGTCTTAATTTCTTTTTAAGAATCCATTTACACCCAATAGTTTTACATCCATGAGGAAGATCCACTAAATGTCAAGTTTTATTTGTTTCCAAAGAATCCATTTCATCATTAATAGCCTCTTGCCATAAATCGGCATCTAAAGAAGATAAAGCTTCTTGAATAGTGTTAGGATCCTCTTCTAAAGTGTAAGCATAAAAGTCGGGACCAAAATCTTTTTCTACACGAGCCCTTTTACTTTTTCGAAGTTCTAAAATGGATTCATTATTTTCTTTATTTTTATTTAAAGAAATATTAGTGGATGACTCGCCCCCACTATTTCTCAATTTAAAAGGAAATTTATCTTCATAAAAATCGGCGTCATTTGATTCAATAATTACTTGATTTTTCAAGTCATAAAATCGGTATGTTTTGCTATTAATATCATAGCCTATAAAAACGCACTCATATGCTCTACTTGCCAATTTAGACCTTTTAGGGTCAGGTATACGTACATAGGCTAAACACCCCCACATTCTAAAGTATGACACGTTGGGCTTAATATTTTTCCAAATTTCTTAAGGAGATATTTTCATTTTAGTCTTAGGAATTCTATTAAGCACGTGACACACAATCAAAATAATTTCACCCCACCAATGTGAGGCAACCCCTGAATTTAATAAAATAGCCACAACTAATTCAGTTAATGTCCTATTTTTTCTTCGGCTTTACCGTTCATTTCGGGCGAATAAGGGGTCATTTTTTCGTGAATAATACCGTGGGTTTTATAAAATTCAATAAAAGGTCCAGAATCATATTCGGTGCCTCTATCACTACGTAACTGTTGATACCAAAATTAATATGCTGATGTGGACGAATCATACGAAGACACTTGTCAATCTACGTGGTGCAATAACGACGAGGAAGTTCATTTACCGACCAACTCATGATTCTCTCCGAGCAACGAGGATACAACGAGGAACTCTAGCGCTCCGAGGAACTCCTAAACAACGAGCAACTATGGCGGTCCGAGCTGCATCTCGGTCGTATCATTAATTGCCAGATAATCAACAGTTCAAATATTCATTGAATGTTCATCATCTTGACGCACACGTTGCATTAAATGTATTACCCTTTCCTATGTATATCATTCAATGTATCAACCCATTCATGTACAGCCTAAGGGCTATAAATACCTGGTATCACCCTCATTCAAAGGGACCGGAAATTCTTGAGAGAACTTGTAATCAAGAATTCTGCAAACACTCAGCAATAACATAATAGTGGACGTAGGCTTTATTCCTATCCGAACCACTTTAAAAATCTCTGTCTTATTTATTTATCTGTGATTGAATAATTAGAGCGATCTAGTTTTTTACATCAACAGATTGGCACCGTCTGTGGGAAACGACTGTTACTATCGTTTTTCATAAAAAATCATTTATCATCAATGGCAGATAATCCAGAATCCAGTAATCGAAATGCTGGAAATATTGGAAATCTTCCAAATCCATCTGCACCTCCAGATCTGACTGGAATTATGACAAATCTAGCTCAAGGACAAATCGCTATGCAAGAATCTATGAGGAAACTCATTCAAACTCTTCAAGGCGGTGCACCTACCTATTCAGGGCAAAGGAGTGATCGTGGGAAATCACGATTCAGACGTACTGGGTCATATCGCAATGGGGAATCTAATGATTCTTCTTATCAACCTGGGCGAACTTCATCGATACGGGCTATGGATACAGATCAACATATCACTCTCTCTCCGGAGAGAACCAGCGCCTTGGAAAGATTGAGCAGGGTGTCTCCTTTCAGTCGGTTAGGACCAAGGAGAAATATGAATCCACCTAGAGCCCCATCGAGAAGCTTTCGACCATCAACGGGTTTGAGAGAAGGATCAGCACAATCACGATCGGTTACTCGTCAAGATAAATCTCAGGAAGCTACGTCAGAGCAATCAATTTCTCGGACTAAGCGGCCTGAGGAAGGAAATGAAGCATGGAAAGGTTCCATTCAGCGGTTGGAGGATAGACTGGGAGAAATGGCTAAGGCGAGGAACCCCTTACAGAGAACTTTTGTTCAAGGGACACCTTTTGTGCAAGCCATTGTGGATTTTCCTACACCATCGAAATTCAAAGCACCTGTAGTGACCCCCAAGTACGATGGAAAGACAGATCCTATTCTTCATATAGAACAATACCAAGCTGCTGCCGACATCTATGCCGTCCCCGACGAAATGAGGTGTAGAGCATTCTCGGGAACTCTTACCGGATCTGCACAGATATGGTACAACAATCTTCCTCGGGGTAAGATTTCAACTTTTGTTCAATTAGCCGAGTTGTTCATTGGTAATTTTTGTTTTGGGGCGAAGCCGGTAAAGCGAGTAGCACACTTGCTAAGTGTTAGACAAAAATCAGGTGAAAGTACTAGAGATTACATAACTCGTTTTAATAACGAGAAGTTGGAAGTCATAGATTATGAAGAAAAGACAGCAATCACTGCTTTGATGAGTGGTTTGCTGCCTAACAAGCTGTACTACACCTTAGCCAAAGATCCACCTAAAACTATGTCCGAGTTGATGGCGAAAGCGGCCAAAATTATGAATGCCGAGGAGGCTATGGCTGCGAAGAAGAATATGGATAAAGAAATTAAAGTGGAGGTCGACAAGTCTAAGAAGAAAGATCAGAAAGGTAATGGTGGTGACAAGCACTCCAAGAATAATAGGACATCGTGGGAAGTCCTAAAGAAGTACGATAATTATACTCCATTGAAAATGGGTATTAATCATGTTTTGGAAGAAATCAAGAATAGCGAGGAAATCAAGTGGCCAGATAAACTGAGGACAAATCCTGATATAAGGAATAAGGCCAAATACTGCGAATTTCACAAAGATCATGGCCATACGACCAAAAATTGCATAGCCCTTCAGAACGAGATTGAAACGCTCATCCGAAGAGGAAAATTATCAAAATATGTAGATCGCAGGGGTGAGAGGAAGAATAATGATAGAACTATAGAAAGATCTAGATCTCCTCGTCGTGCAGAGGAGAAAAAGAAGAGGGACCACGAAGATGATCCAGATGATGATCCCGATCTTCCCAAGAAACCAAGGCAGCCTGAACGAGAGGTATTTTCCATACGTTTTGGGTCATTTGATTGTAATGTTATTACAGGAGGAGATGCAGGAGGAGGAGACCTTACTGCAGAGAGAAAATCTTACCTCGGAGAGGCTCAAGCTTGTTCATATATTCAGCGAATAAATCTGGCCGAGGATGATCGTCCGAGGAAGGTAAACAAAGAGAAGCTAGTCATTGGTTTTTCAAAAAACGACCTGGCAGGCGTTCTTTACCCTCATGACGATCCTTTGGTGATCAAAATGAGGATGAAGGATGTGGTCATTTCAAGGGTGTTGGTCGACAACGGTAGTTCGGCAGACATCATGTACTATTCATGCTTTGATAGCTTGAATTTGAAATTATCTCAATTGGAACCTTATCACAAACCCCTTCTGGGATTTGCTGGCGAGAAAGTTTTTCCACTTGGGACGATCAAGTTGGATATACTCATTGGAACTTGGCCTGCTTGTCGAACAGAAAGAATACGCTTCTTTGTGATGGATAAGAATGTGCAGTCAGCCTACAACATCATCATGGGAAGAGTTAGATTGAAAAAGTTCGAACCAGTTCCATCTACAGTACATCAGTGTTTGAAATTCCCAACAAATTTTGGAGTCGGAGTTGTGAAAGGTGATCAAAAAGTAGCTCGGGAATGTTATTATTCGTCTGCCGAGTAAGAGGAACTTGAAGAATCAAGGAAAAAGACTACTACTTACCAAGTGGAGGAAGGTACAGAAATTGAAACTCTTGACCCTAGGGATGAATCTCAACTTGTAAAAGGACAGGTGGTGGAATCTACAGAAAATGTTATTCTGGACGACGAGCATCCGGAACGAGTAACCCAGATAGGATCGTCGTTGGATGTTTCAATAAAATAGGAGTTGATAACTTTCTTGAGAAACAGGAAGAATACTTTTGCTTGGAGTCATGAAGACATGCCAGGAATAGATCCAAACTTCTTATGTCATGAGCTCAATGTGAATAAGGAGATTAAGTCTGTGAAGCAGAGAAGAAAAGTGTTTAGTCCCGAGAAGAACCAGGCCATACAAGAGGAGGTTAAGAAGCTCCAGAAAGCCCAATTCATTGAAGATGTGAAATATCCAGATTGGTTGGCAAATGTGGTGATGGTAAAGAAGAAGAATAATAAATGGAGAATGTGTGTTGATTTCACTGATCTTAACAAGGCATGCCCAAAAGATCATTTTCCATTACCCAGAATCGATCAGTTAGTAGATGCTACCTCGGGACATGAGCTACTCAGCTTCATGGATGCATATTCTGGGTACAATCAGATCAAAATGAAGCCTGAAGACAGGGAAAGTACTTCTTTTATTACCCCACGGGGAACTTATTGTTATAATGTTATGCCTTTTGGTTTAAAAAATGCAGGTGCAACATATCAGCGGCTAATGAACAAGGTTTTTGCCGAACAAATCAGCTGCAACATGGAGGTGTATGTCGACGACATGCTCACCAAAAGCAAGAGAGCTACTGATCATCTAGTTGACTTAGGCTAGACCTTTGATCAAATGGATAAATACCAAATGAAGCTCAACCCGACGAAGTGTACCTTTGTAGTGCGAGAAGGAATGTTCCTCGGATACATCGTCAACCAACGAGGTATTGAGGCAAATCCAGAAAAGATCAAAGCTCTTTTAAGGCTGCGATCCCCAACGACGAGGAAAGAAGTACAGAGTCTTACAGGACGAGTTGCAGCGCTCAACAGATTTGTATCCCGAGCAACTGATAAATGTCTCCCATTCTTCAAAACACTGCGAAAAAGTTTTGAGTGGACTAATGAATGTGAGAAGGCCTTTCAAGATTTGAAGAAGTATTTGGGAGCCCCACCATTGTTGTCTAGGCCAATAACAGGAGAAAAGTTGTACTTGTATCTGGCAGTATCAGAGAATGCAGTCAGCTCGGCGTTGATCAGATTGGAGAATGGAGTCCAGAAGCCAATTTATTACACAAGTAAAGCTTTCCGAGGTGCCGAAATCAGATACTCAAAGCTAGAAAAATTGGCATTGGCATTAATTGAGGCAAGTAGAAGAATGAAGCCATATTTCCAGGCCCATACCATCATCGTGTACACTGACATGCCATTAAGGCAAGCCCTTCACAAGCCAGAAAAATCAGGAAGATTGATGTATTGGGCAATAGAACTCGGTGAATATGATATTGTGTATGAACCCAGATCATCATTAAAGGGGCAAGCTGTAGCAGATTTTATAGCGAAGTTCACATACCCTGATACCCCCGAGGAGCAAAAGGTGCTTGCTGATCAACCTGTTGACGATACAGGATCAACAGACACAGGTTCAGGCTAACTAAGGTTGGTAAAAGGACTTGTGGATGTAGAAAAATCATCATATTCAAACCCAGACCAACTCCGGTTGGTAAAAGGGTGCGAACAGATGGTCGATGAGGAGCGAAAAATACCAGGGGATGATGAAAGAAAACAACAGATATTTTATCGAGGAACTCTGTCAGATAAGAAATTTGAAGACGAGTTACCTACATGGCGATTATACGTGGATGGGTCATCTTGCACAGCTGGTTGTGGAGCAGGGATTGTTTTAAACACCCCAGATGATATTGATATGGAGTATGCCTTGCGATTCCAATTCAAAGCTTCCAATAATGAGGCTGAGTATGAGGCCATGATAGCAGGTTTAAGTTTGGCAAAATTTATAGAAGCACGGCAAGTAATTGTTTTCAGTGATTCTCAATTAATTGTGAATCAGATGATGGGAATATATGCAGTTAAGGGAGAATTAATGGTGAAATACCATGCAAAGGTGATGGAGTTATTGACAGAATTTAATGCTATTCAATTGGTGAGAATACCGAGGATGGAGAATGCTAGAGCAGACGCATTGGCCCGATTAGCGTCAGCTACGCGCATCGAGCTGCGAAGAACGATACCAATTGAAGTATTAGAAAGTCGGAGCATAGAAGAAGATCTGACGGTGAAGATAATTACCCTTGATTTAGGACCATCTTGGATGGATCCTATCAGGGCATACATTGAAGAAGGAGAATTACCGGAGGACAAGCTAGCTGCCAAGAAATTGAAGTATAAAGTTGCTCGATATGTGTTAACTAATGGTGTTTTGTATAGACGAGGAATTATGGCAGGTTTGCAGAGATGTGTGCATCCATCAGAAGTCAAAGAATTGGTTGAAGAAATCCATGAAGGATCTTGTGGAGCTCATGTAGCAGGTCGGACACTTTTGCAAAGGGTGATGACACAGGGATACTACTGGCCGACGATGAGGGCTGATTGTATAGCCTATGCCAAGAAGTGTGACAAGTGCCAACGCTTTTCCTCCATCCGAAGAACTTCACAAGCATTGTTGACACCCATAACTTCACCTTGGCCATTGTCCATGTGGGGGATTGATTTAGTTGGACCATTGCCGACAACCCGAGGAAGGTTCAAGTACCTCGTCGTGGCAGTGGATTATTTTACAAAGTGGGTGGAAGCTGAACCACTAATTGATATGACGTACGAGAAGGTATATCAGTTCATTTGGAAGAACATCATTTGTCGATATGGTCTCCCTCATGCTTTTATCACAGACCATGGAACACAATTCGATAATGAAGAGTTTGCTGCCTATTGTAATCAGTCGAACATTTTGAAGTTTCATTCAGCACCAGGCCATCCCCAAAGCAATGGACAGACTGAGGTGACGAACAGAACATTACTAAATGGTTTGAAGAAGAGGTTAAGTGAGGCTAAAGCAAATTGGATTAATGAGCTCCAGTCAGTATTATGGGCCTATCGAACAACCCCCCGAGCAGCAACTGGAAATTCACCATATATGCTAGCATTTGGAAGTGAGGCTGTGATACCTGTCGAGTTGGGTCTCCCAACCCATAGAGTGCTGAATTTCAATTCCCCAGTCAGCGATTTGATGAGAAGACTGGATTTGGATATGCTCGAGGAGGTTAGAGAGGAGGCAGCCATTAGGAATGCTGCTTACCAATAACGTACAGCTCTGTTCTATAACAAAAGGGTGAAAAAATGTGACTTAAAAGAAGGGGATTATGTGCTAAAGAAAGTCGTTCAGAAGCATAATAAGCTGGAAGCAAACTGGCATGGACCTTACCGAGTTACAGAAGTTGTTCGACCAGGAACTTACAAGATAGCCACTCTAGAGGGAGAGGAATTTAAGAATGCATGGAATGCTGAACACCTGCGCAAGTATTATCAGTAATGTAAAATGTAAAGCATTTCCTTCATTATGAATAAAACGAGGATGTTTCACCATTTTCTTTCTGTTGAAAGTTTTTCGGGGAATACTAGTGTAATACACTACGCTAAAAAAATACTCCTTTGGTTAGGAGGCGACACTAGCGTGATCAACTACGGTTGGTAAGATAACTAGTGGACAGTTCGAAAGAACCAAAAAATACTCCTTTGGTTAGGAGGCGACACTAGCGTGATCAACTACGGTTGGTAAGATAACTAGTGGACAGTTCGAAAGAACCAAAAAATACTCCTTTGGTTAGGAGGCGACACTAGCGTGATCAACTACGGTTGGTAAGATAACTAGTGGATAGTTCGAAAGAACCAAAAAGTACTCCTTTGATTGGATTTGAAAAATATACTCTCACATTCCAACTTATGTTGGACGGGAGGTAAGATTATTACAAAAAGTTCTTTGAAGAACAAAATATTCCAAAATACACCAACTATAGTTGGTCGACAAGAAGAATTTATTGACCTCGGTTGGTCGGGTATATTGTATAAAGTCAAAAATTTACCAAGTGTAGTTGGTCGGGGATAAACTATCACTAATTATACTTGGTCGACGATCGCAATTTAACAACCTTGGTTGGTTGGAAAATTTTTAAACATTTTTATACTCTTTACTTTATTATTAAGTGATCGAGCAACATTTCTAATACTTGTAATGTTTTATTACTAAGATGGTCGATGAACAGCACAATATTGTTATCTTTTTAACAGATACATATGCATAAATTGTTTGATATTTACAAGACAATAGCAATATAGATTTACAAACAAAAATGAAAGTCTTTCATTAAAAATTCAAAATAAGTCACAGGTTACATGAATGTACTAACTATTACATTGATATTTCTATTCTATTGGTTTCTTGCCCTTTGCTTTAGAGATAGGCTCTTCGCCAGCAGGAGGATCTTCCAAGCAAAGGGGAGAATTAATGAAGTTCAAGTCCTTCAACATTCTGATATTCATTATTGAAGGTCTCTCCATTAGATGCTCTGGACGAGATACTTCGATTTGGGAATGAAGGCTATAATCACTGAGGTATTTTGAAATCAAGCTACGAGGAATGGAACGAGCTGGGATCCAGGACATGTCCAATTTGAAAGGTGGCACAGGCAAGTCTAATAACCCTGGAGCATGATAATCCCATAAATAATGCCCTTGCTCCAATTTTAACACACCCAGTGCGTTCAACCACCCCTGCTTATAACCTTCATTGTTGGCATATTCAATACGAGCATCCAAATGAACAAGAGCTTCATTATATCCTGCCATCCAGAATTCCCTGGGTTGCTTATGAAATTGAAAGGTTAATCTATCCAATTGTTCGAGAAGATTTTTGGCAAAAAGATCCTTAGAATGTAGAGCAGACTTCGTTGCAGTAAGTTGATCTTCCAAGGATAGATTTTTCTTGGACATTTCGGATAGAGCCCGATCTTTGACGTTTAATTGGAATGCTTGAGTTTCCAAAGTAGATTGGGTACGAGCCTCTTCGACATTACGACTAAGAACTCTTAATCGACTCCGAGCAGCGATTGGAGAACTTTGCTCCTCGGCAACATTTTGAACAGCTCTTCCTCGCCCCCGAGAACCTCTTCCTCGTCCCCGAGCAGTCCCAGAAATAGCAGATCTTCTTAAGTCATCCAGTTCTTGCCTTAATTTGGCATTTTCGACCTCTAAGAACGAGAAACCTTCATCAGTAACTGGTACTAAAGCAGTGGAAGATGATGCTGCAGATTCATACTGAGCCAAATTTTTCTGCAAATTATTGTTCTCCTGTTCCAACAACTCAGCAATCTGCCTGCAGACCTCAACCTCACCTTTTAGAGTTCTTTCCCTAACATCATATCCAGCGAGGATCTTTTTATGGCCTGTTTCAGAAGAAAGCTGCTGATATCTATTTTCATATTCCTTGTGCAGCAAAGCAGTTGATTCATTATGTTGATTCTGAAGATCTTCTAAGCTACAATGAAGTTCCTCGATCAATTCGTAGTATGCCACATTATTGGCCACAGATCTATCAAGTAAATCCTTCAGGTACCGGTAAGCCTCAACTGCTTGCTCTGCACTACACCAAAATGGGCAAATTGTCACCTTTCAGCCGGCCAGCCTTGTCAAGGTCATTGACCGTGACAAAAAAACACGCGTTTTATGTCACGGTCATTGACCTTGACACGACCGTGACAACTAATTGTCACGGTCATTGACCGTGACAAGGCCGTGACAAATTTACTTGTCACGGACTTGTCACGGTCAAAGACCTTGACACGACCGTGACAATATTCGCAGAAAAAACCCTATCCCCCTTCTTTTTTCCCTCCCGCGCCGTTCCCTCCATTTCTCTCTCTCTCTCTCTCGACGCTGTTCTCTCTCTCTCTCTCTACTTTCAGGTCCATTTTCTCTCTCTCTCTCTCTCTCTTTCATTTATATATATATTTGTGTGTATATTTGTGTGTATGTGTATATATATATGTGTGTATGTGTGTGCGTAGAGGGGGGCAGGGGGTGGGGCGGGGTGGGGCAGGGTGGGGGAGGGGGTGGGGACGGTGGAGGGGGGCAGGGGGTGGGGCAGGGTGGGGGAGGGGGTGGTGGAGGGTGGGGTGGGGTGTGTGTGTGTGTGTGTGTGTGTGTGGTGGTGTGTGGTGGGGGAGGGGGTGGGGTGGGGTTGGGGTGTGTGTGTGTGTGTGTGTGTGGTGGTGTGTGGTGGGGGAGGGGGTGATGGAGGGGTGGGGCAGGGGGTGGTTAGGGGTGGGGTGTGTGTGTGTGTGTGGTGGTGTGTGGTGGGGGAGGGGGTGGGGTGGGTGTGTGTGTGTGTGTGTGTGGTGGTGTGTGGTGGGGGAGGGGGTGGTGGAGGGGTGGGACAGGGGGTGGTTAGGGGTGGTGTGTGTGTGTGTACGTGGTGGTGTGTGGTGGTGGAGGGGGGCAGGGGTGGGGTGGGGTGGCAATTTTTGACACGACACGATACCCGACACGAACTCGACACGAACTCGGATGATAAATTATTTATGTGTTGCAAGAATTTGAAATTAATTAAATTAAGTTATTGTAGGCCTATGAGTGCAGTGTTTGCTCATCTGACACGATTAGTTAAATGGGTCGGGTTAGGGTTGACTAATACTTAACACGAACCCGACATGACACGACCCGAACACGACACGACGCACACGAATTGCCACCCCTAGTGGGAATTGATATCCAAGACATGTATTTGAATTGATATCTATTTATTTGAATTGATAGAATTGTTTCTAGGATAATAATCCTACTATAAGATAATTGCTCAAAATAAATATTAAATAATAATTACTAAGATATCAATTCAAATAAAGTCTTAATAACCTAACCAAAAGAAATAAAATAAAATATCAAATAAATTATCATCCACCTCATAGACATTCCCTACCAATCATTTTAAGATAATTTTATCCTTATAAAGATAATAGATTATCTAATTTTAGGACTTAAAATAATATTGATTATGGATATAGGACAACAAACATTTTGTTTCCATTTTTAGTCCCTATTTTCAAATTAAAGGGACACGTGGCATGTTATGATTGGTTAACGTTTTATGAATATGGGTCCGCGCCAGCGGTTTTATTAAAAAATAGGGACTAAAATCATAAATAAAATGTTTGTTGTCCTATTTTCAAAATACATATTACACTAAATCCTAAATTTACAAACCCCTAAAGATAAATACCTTTGATTGCAAAGCATGCACTTGTATTATTTCGACGTGTAATTTGGAAATGCTTGTTTTTCTTTCTAGAGACCCGTGTCGTCAAAACTTGGTAGTGTTCGAGTGTGTTTTTATCACTAAATTATTATTTCACTAACAAATACTCCTTATATCCTAGATTAAGAGTCCATATTTAATTTTTGTACTTACTAATAATACACTTAATCAATGGCTAGGATTAACCCTTGTACTAATAACATTTTTTTTATCTGTACTAATAACATTTTTTTTACAGCAAAAATGTCTCCTTCAGATGTTAGGGCGAAGATGATGATGCTGTTTATGATGATGTCGTCGTCTGGGTTCGGTGGTAGCGGAGGCGACGAGGGCTCCTCCGCCCCTAGGCTCCCCAAATATGGAAAATTTGGGATTACCGTCGAAAACAAGTCGGAGCTTTTAGCGAGATCCCTCGAGCTGCTAAAGACGGTCATCGGCCCGGGGTTTATGAGTTGGAAGGAGGTGCCGTATGAGCTCAAGTTAGCTGTTTGGGCGGCACTACAGGTAATATTTATATGAATATTTCAATTTCAATTTCAATTTCAATTTATATTTATATTTATATTTATATTTATTCGCAACTAACATTGTATTTGTTGGACAGGAACAATTCAACTTGGATCCAAAGCTACGCGATTCCGTCTTCGAGCAGTTGAGGGAGCAACACAAGACGTGGAAAAAAAATATGCGGACACGGTACTTTGGAAAAACACGAGAGACCATTTTACAATGGCGCAGATCCGTCCCGCCCAAGGAGCCGATCTCATTGGCACAATGGCAAAAGTTCATTGACAATGAGATCGAGGATAGACAATTGGCATCTCGCCAATCGGGGAGGGAAAATCGGGCTAAAAAGACGGACGTGCACTACTCCGGCCGGACCTCTTACGCTGAGGTGGAGCATAGGATGAAGGTAATATTTAATTTATCTATAACTACAGAAATATATTATTGGATATTATTTTACTTTGCGGGGCCGATACTAATTTTACTTTACTTTATTTTATTTCAGGGGGTAGGGAGTGGGCCAGGGGGTAAGCCACATAGGCTCGATACTTATGTGGCTCTTCGGACGAAGAAGGGGAAGGACAAGGAGGTGTCCCCGAGCGTCGCGGCCACGATTGTAAGTAATCCGACAGTTTAATTATTGTTAATTACGTTATAATTTTTTAGTTTACTTATTTTACTAATCATGTGCTTTTTGTCGTTTCAGGCAAAGCTTAATGAAGTGCATGAGTCGCAGTCTGATGCCGACAAGGCATCTTTGTCCACAGACGCACTCAGCCAAGTGCTTGGCTCTGATCGCAAGGGGAGGACAAGGGGAGTGAGCTCGCGGGTGGCCAAATCTAGGATCATCGGATTGGAGACGAGCGACACCGGGTTGGCTCGAACGGTGGATTCACACGACGCGAAGCTGTCCCGTTTGGAGGCGACGGTCCAAGATATGTACGCATTCATGAAGCGTACGTTGGGTGGAGACCGTAAAGAGAAAGGTAAAGGGAAAGGGAAGGAGAAGGCGGTGGAGGAGGAGGTGCGGGAGGACGAGGAGGTGCGGGAGGACGAGGCGCAGGATGACGAGGATGTGGACCTCGCTGCTTCATCACCGACACGTTCGTACTTCGACGATCCACTTCCCTATTTGTCGCCCTCCAACAGACCATTATCGACGATTGGTTGGCCGAGCGTGTTCATATTGGACATATTTGATGGCCAGCGGATAGGGCGGGGGTTGAGGGACCCGGATATCATCGAGGGTGGAATAGTCCATGGACGTGTGCTTCAAGGGATGGAGTCCAGGGTGCTCGTCACGCATGTCATACCCGGGAAGGAGAACTCCCTACTGTGGTTGCGTGAACAATGCGGCACGACATATATTAGTGGGTGCGTCAATTCGTATGTCGTGTGGCCTACTCACCTCCTCAGTTTTATACAAGACATGTAGTAACATTATTTTCAAGTTTGTCCATTTTAATTATATTTGGATTATATCGTCATGTATATTATTTTTACTTTGAAAATTTGGATTATACTGTCATGAATATATATTTGCATTATCTTTAGTTTGTGTTGGATATATGATGTTTGGAACAGGTACAACGTTGTTATAACAGGTACAACGTTGTTATAACAGGTACAAATATACTGCTGGGCAGTGGCGGTGGCCATACTGCCCAGCAGATTTTTTTTAAATTCTGCCCAGAATTGTCACGGTCATTGACCGTGACAATTTTTTTAAAAAGGATCGCGGCTTAGTCACGGTTTTAACCCGTGACAAACGTGTCAAGGTCAATGACCGTGACACGACCGTGACACAAAACGCGAGTTTTGTGTCAAGGTCAATGACCGTGACACGACCGTGACAAAAAAAGTTGTCTCGCCTCGAAATGTCACGGTCATTGACCTTGACAAGGTGAATTTGTCAAGGTCAATGACCGTGACAAATGGGCAGATTTGGTGTAGTGCTGAGGCATCGTGACCAAGGATGTCGACAATCTCTGATACACTTAGGTCTGTATGACCAGCTTTATAATATCCAGTGCATTGTCGCATCAACTCAGTATCAGGAGCAGATATCAATTCCATTCTGGCCAAAAACTAATAAAGAAGAGAAAGCAGGAGTTAATAAATAAAAGCAGACAAAGGATCAACAATGAAGAGGAACGAAGATGTGTTTTATTAGATCATTAAAAGATTACATTGTTCGATTACAAGTAATGAAAGAAAGAAATGATACCGAACAACTTCACACCTTTTCCTTGTCCCCCAAGACTTTCTCGGGAGGCTGGGATGAGGAGCTTGGTTGCTCGGTAGTAACTGCGGCTTGATCAGCAGGAATCTTCTCAGGAGGAGGAGGTATGGAAGAAATGTCCTCGGTGGCAGAGGGTTGAGAGGAAGAGACTTGATCACCTATGGCCATAGAAGGTTCATTAGAGACAGACTCATCTTCTTCTTCTTCCATAATTAGTGGAGGAGGATCAGGGAGGTGTAGTTGGAATAGCTCAGAATCGTCCTTAATCTTCAATTCCTGCAGAGCAGCTACCCAGCCATCGTGGAAGTATTTCAACTTCCCATATTGAACTTGGGATGTCATCGCAGCAATCCCCTTATCCCATCCTTTATCCCAGCCAGCGCTGAAGGATTTTTTGACTGCGACTTTTCTTCTTAGTTTCTCCGAGGAGAGCTTCACATCCAATTCTTCCTTCTAGACCTTGATATCTTGCAGGGCGGACAACTTTTCCTCTGCCTTCTTCAACTTATCTTCAAGCTCTCCCAAGTTCTTGAGCTTGACATCATACTCCTGATGTTCGACCTCTAAACCTTTTACTTTATCCTCCAAATTCTTGGAGATCTCAGCCATCTTCACCTTCTCGGCCTCAACTGCAGACAACTTTTTCTCCCAAACAGCCTTGTCCTCACTATACTGTTGGCGAGATTCCTTCAAGGATTGGGTCAAACCCTGTAGAGCATCCTCCACACCTGACGAGGAGCTTGAAGCTTTAATAGCTTCATCCTTCTTCACGATGTTATTAAAACAGTTCACCAGCTCAAAGAGGAGAAAAACAGTAAGTCAGTGCAAAAATACAAATACTCAGAAATAGAAAGGAAATTCAGAATGTGAAGAATTTACCGAAGCAAGATGACGAGTAGCTAGAGATGTCAACATATCCCTAGAAATTTTTTCATCAATTCCTTGAACCTTGGGTATGATCCAAGTTTTCACCGAGCTCATTGCAGAGTTCGGAGGAATGATGGTGGGAACACCAACACCACCAGCTGGTAGTATGGAGGCAGTTTCAGCCAAATTGACTGAGGATGATTTCCTCAATCTCCTCAAAGGAGTTTCAGCAGCTTCAACCGAGGAAGAACTCTTGGTCGGAGAGATAGTAATCACTTCCACAGGAGCAATTTTCTTGCTCGGAGCCACTGGGGGCTTCTCGGTAGCTTTGGAAGGTGCAGCATCCACCTTCTTAGTCCCCTCAGGGACATCAGTTTTGCTCTTCTTGGCCCCAGCAGCAGAAGTAGTGTCGTCAAATAGAGAAGGAGGAGCTCTTTTCTTGCCCATTCTCTGACTTAGAGGAAAATGAGAATCTGAAGAAGAGTCCTCTGGAGTGGAAGCTGGCTCAACAGGGCGAGCAGTATAAGAGGTTGTATAACTCTTATACTGTAGCAAATATGATGCAGACCTGATGTGCTCGTCTGCAACGTTCTTATGCAAACCCCAGATAAGTTTCAGATGCTTGATATTAACCTCTGATTCTTTTGGAGTTTTCCTTTTGCTATCAACTGCAAATAAATACATAATGAGATATCAGTCATACATTTTGACAAACATGATAAAAGCATAATTTCATAAGTAAAATAAAATGAAAAATAAACCTATCCCATTGCCATATGGGGGGCATCTGGGACCGTTGTATACTCCATCTCCAACTAAAGGGGCATATTGCCAATTTTTAATAACCAACCCATGTTCAAAATAATCTCTATTTGAATCAGGGAGGTTAACTACAAGAGCTCTATTAAGAAAAACCTAGTTTTTAAGTAATAAATATTATCTAGAGTGGCCCACTTATAGCAGTACATAATTTCAGGGATCCCTATACGAGTCCCATTAGTTAGATTTAATTTGTACACCCCATTAATTATTCTCCATGAATTGGGGGCTATTTTTGCAGGGACAAGATCGAAATACTGACAAAATTCAAGACACAATGGGTTTGGTGGAAAAGAAAACCCACATTCAGCAACAAATAGACTGGGGAACCAATGTCCTTCAGCTAATCGAAAGTAATCTAAAGGCTCAGAAAGAACCTCTAGAGTTACCCACGAAGGAATGGAAAAATCAGAACGAAATTTCTCAACAGACTCCACAATATAAACCATACTAAATAAAAGAGAAGAAAGGAAGAAGGTCTTACAGGAAGAAAGGAGGTATGTTGACAACGAACGAAAACAAGGATGAACGCACAAAAGAGAAGGAGAGAATAGAAAGCTTGAATGCAAGAAATTGGGAAAAGAAGAAGACGGTATGGTTACCTAAGAAGTTTAAATACTTTGCCTTGGGAAGCGGCGAAGGAAATGATTACAAAAAAGAAACTATTGAACTTCCGGCGGCTAAAAGGACAAAAAGGGCACTAAGATCGAAGCGCTCTTAAAAGTTCGAAAAAAGGCGGATTCTTCGAATTTGGAAATAAATTCAAATACGATGCTCCTAAAACCCAGGAAAGATCAATTCAATATGGCCAAATACCGAGAAAGAATGTTTCATACTCCTCAAAGTTCGAAATATAAAACATTGGGGGCTTCTGTTGATACCAAAATTAATATGCTGATGTGGACGAATCATACGAAGACACTTGTCAATCTACGTGGTGCAATAACGACGAGGAAGTTCATTTCCCGACCAACTCATGATTCTCTCCGAGCAACGAGGATACAACGAGGAACTCTAGCGCTCCGAGGTACTCTAGCGCTCCGAGGAACTCCTGAGCAACGAGCAACTATGGCGGTCCGAGCTGCATCTCGGTCGTATCATTAATTTCCAGATAATCAACAGTTCAAATATTCATTGAATGTTCATCATCTTGACGCACACGCTGAATTAAATGTATTACCCTTTCCTATGTATATCATTCAATGTATCAACCCATTCATGTACAGCCTAAGGGCTATAAATACCTGGTATCACCCTCATTCAAAGGGACCGGAAATTCTTGAGAGAACTTGTAATCAAGAATTCTGCATACACTCAGCAATAACATAACAGTGGACGTAGGCTTTATTCCTAGCCGAACCACTTTAAAAATCTCTGTCTTATTTATTTATCTGTGATTGAATAATTAGAGCGATCTAGTTTTTTACATCAACAGTAACCTTTTTATTTTCCGACTAAATTGATTTTCAATTTCATTTAAAAAAATTTTAAACATGTCAAACGCTTCACTTTTATTTTTCATTAAATACACAAATGAATAATCGGAACAATCATCAATGAAAGTTATAAAATAACGTTTTCCATTTTTAGTTGTGACACGATCCAATTCACAAATATCTGAATGAATTAAATCAAGTGGTTCAGATTCTCTAAAAACAGATTTATGTGGTGTCTTAGTGATTTTTGCTTGACTACACCATTCACATTTTTCAAAATCATTTAATGATAATTCTGGAATTAATCCTAAAGTGCTCATATTTTTAACAAGTCATTTATTAACATGACAAAGCCTAGCATGCCAAATATTAAATGAACAAGCAATATAAGCAGAAGGAGAAATTTTATTCATTGCATCAGCATTCAATTTAAACATCCCATCAGTGGCATAACCCTTGCCTACAAAAATTCCATTTTTGGTCAAAGTAAATAAATCAGCACCAATAGTTTGAGTAAAGCCAGCTTTGTTGAGAAGATAACCCGAAACCAAAATTTTCCTTATCTCGGGAGTGTGAAGAACATCTTTGAGGATAACAATCTTTCCCGAAGTGAACTTCAATTCCACATTGGAGTGAGGATCACCCAACAACACCTTCTTATCTGCAGTCTCAGAATAAATCTCAGAATAAGTCTTAAACAGAGTACGGTCATAACAGATATGGCGGGAAGCGCCAGTATCCAACCACTACCCTTCGGCACCGCTAAACATGTTGATTTCTGAAATCATAGCACATAGGTCCTCTTCGGTCAAATTCGCTTGAGCGTTTGGCACATTGCGATATTTGCGAGCCATATGGCCAGGCTTGCCACACTTGAAACAGAGAAACTATCCCGAGTTGCTAGACTGTCCATTTCCAGGGTTCTTATACTTATTCTGAGTCTGAGTCTAATTTTTAAAATTCTGGTTATGGCACTTTTTCTGATTTTTCATATTTTTTCCGTTTGCCTTTAAAACAACTGGAGTGTGGTTCTTTTTCTGATTTTTGTTGTTAGACACAACAAGAATTTCATCTTTATAGTCCTGTTTTCGGGATTCCTCCTCAATTCTCAATTTAGTAATAAGTGACTCTAGTGAAAATTCTTTAGACTTATGCCTTAAAACATTTTTAAACTTTTTGAATAGTGGAGGCAATTTATCAATAATTACAGCCACCTGAAATTGCTCATCTAAAGCCATGCCCTCGAAAATAATTTCATGGGCAATCATTTGCAAATCATGGGTTTGAGCAACAACAGATTTTTCATCCGTCATTTGGAATGTCAAATAACGGCTGACGGCATATTTTTTAGCACCCGCCTCCTCCGTGTCATATTTTTTAAAAAGTGCGTCCCAGACATCTTTCGCAACTTTATAATTGGCATAATAGTCATAAAGTTCGTCACTTAGAGCATTCAGAATATAGTTCTTGCACAGAAAATCATTTTCCTCCCAAGTTCTAATTGTTTTACTTTCCTCAATAGTAGGTGGATTATTTACTACGGGTTTGTCAAATTGAACACATGATGCGACTTTTTTCGTAGTTAAATAAAATAGCAATTTTTTGCTCCAACGTTTAAAATGGGTGCCTTCATATTTGAAAGGCTTATTAAGGTTGCTTGAGTTAATTTCGTCCATGGCAGGATTTCAAACACCTTAAAATTGTTATTTCAGCAGTAAATAATTAAATGCAGAATTAAAAATTAGGAACGAAATTACCCAATTTTTGGAGCAAATAAACCTGGGACAGAAAATATAAGAAATCCCGAACTAGACAGTCTAGAACACGGCTGAGTCGCGGACAATGTTGCTCTCTTTAAGGTGTTTCGCGGCTCTGCCCAAAGTGTGCTGACAGTCTCGAAGTCCCGCCACCCCCAGGATAAAACAGCCGCCAAAATCAGAAAATACGGATTGATAAAGCACAAAAATCAACCCGGTCTGTGTACACCCATTCTGTATAATTGCTCGATTCTAACGATATAATTAATCTGTGAAACGAGATTAATTATTCTGAAAAAAAAAATCTGAACTGTTTGGAAGATGAACTGTATGTGGGTTTTTCTTTTGTTGGATCTGTATTGAAAAACGGAGGTCTCAACCTCCTTTTATGCAAAAAGAAATTACCGTTAGTGGGTAAAAACGTGGAGAGAAAACTGGAAACGTGGGTGAAAAAATTCAATTAGGTAAAGGCGCACGTTTTTTCCCAGAATTAATTACCGTTAAAAATTAATTTTTAAAGCCCAAAACTGTTAATTTAATTGTTCAAAAAATTATTTCTTAATGAGTCAAGGACCCGGAGCCGGACCCGAACCCGAGCCAGACGGACGGCGGCGACGCGCGTGACTTGGCTTATAAAGTCCCCCACCCATACACATAAAATATCTAATAGCCAAAAGACTTGTTCATTGATTCCACAAAAAAAATATAAATATACACTGACTCATTTTTTAAGCATTACCGATGTGGGAGAAGAACATCATTTAAGTTTTGCAATACTCACACAGCTACGAGACAACTGTGTTCCAACAAACAAAACCAATCACAGCCCACTCAAAAAAGATATGAAGATATGGCTCGGCCTTTTTGACCATATATATTAAATAAATATTATATTTGAAGGTATAAATGTTTGAGATACTGTCTCCAAATTTATTACACTCGCTAGTCATGTTATTGCTTCTCTTGTTCCTCTTGTTTCCCAGCCTCTCTCCGGCAGAACGTTGCCACCCAACTGACAGAGATGCCCTTCTAAATTTCAAAAACAACTTCTCCAATCCTAATGAACTACCGTCGTGGACCCCAGATTTCGACTGTTGCTACATTCTTGAATGTAACGAAACCACAAACCGTGTCACGGACATAACAATTACCTACTCCGATCTCTCCGGCACCCTCCCAAATGCCATCGCAGATTTACCCTACCTCACAACACTCAGGCTTCACAAGATGCCATTTCTCATTGGCCAAATCCCTCCCTCTATCGGAAAAATGAAACTTTTAGTCTCACTCACTATCAGCTGGACAAATATATCTGGTCCCGTGCCGCATTTTCTTTCCAACCTTAAAAACCTCATGTTTCTAGAGACCTCTCTTTTAATAACCTCTCCGGTTCAATTCCACCTTCACTCTCTTCATATCCAAATATCATAGGTATCGATTTAAGCCGAAACCATCTCACCGGAACAATACCAGAATCTTTTGGTCACATTCCAAAAACTGTTACACATGTAGCTCTTATACTTTCTCACAACAATCTCTCGGGCGAAATTACGAAAATTTTAGCAAATACAAATTTTTCTGCGATTGTTTTATCGAGGAATACTTTTTCTGGTGACCCGTCGATGTTTTTTGGGAAGTCGAAAATAAGTAACACTGTTGATATATCGAGGAATAATTTTGAGTTTGACTTTTCGAAGGTGAGCTTTATGTCGGAGTCGTTGGTGACGTTGGATATTTCGCATAATAGGATTTATGGGAGTATACCGTCGCAGATAACGGAGGCTATTTACTTGCAGAGTTTGAATGTGAGTTATAATCGGTTGTGTGGGGAGATTCCTAGTGGGTGGAAGCAGCGGTATCGGTCGGAGGGGTTTGATAACACGTCCTTTTTTCATAATAGGTGTTTGTGTGGGTCACCTCTTGATAAGTGTAAGCCTTGATAGAGTTGACTCATTGGAACTTGTAAATTGGTTATAAAGATTGGTAATGGTGACTGGTGTATACCCGCGCCCCGCGCACACTGTTTTACAATTCACAAATTGGGTTAAGTAAAACTGTACTTAAAAAGTGGATCTGTGTTTGGTCAAAATATTACTCTAAATAGAATTACCAAATCAAAATATGGATGTGTGCCCTCTTATCCTTAGAATACGAGGATAAGCACCAACTGTTTTATTATAAAATATTTTTCAATGTTTGTATTACACGTAAATCTCTTCTTAATATACAAACACCTAATATATTTTAAAAATATATTTGAAACTCATCAATATTATCTATATACTACTATAAAATGCTATACAAGGCATTTATATCTCATTCTCAATTAGACCATCCACGTAGGACTCATTAATTGTCATCCCTCTCCTTATTATTTTTCATTACCGTCACTTTTTCAACCGTCAGTTGACATTCCCCACAATTTTATTTTTTCAGCCCTTTTCATCTTCAAAAGACGATTCCTCTGCCCGTCCTTTCCTATTTACTTCATTCTATTTCTCAATCCGATGCATCAATTTCACAACCCCAAAGTTGTGGTTCTCCTATCACTAACGAAAAACATAAATCGATCTCACTATGCCAAAACCTGTGGGATCGAACCCCTCCAAAGTTATGAAGGCTTTACCTTTTATTCATTCTTCATCATCGTCTCTTCCAAAGATAAACCCAGGAAGCCAAACATTCCAAAGTGGGTTTTCTTTGGATGCAATTATTCATTCTTCAAAATCGCATGACCAAAGCTACAGAATACCATGGATAATTTGGATGCAATTACTGGTGATGTTACTCCTCCTAATTTTGCTCTACTATTTCTATTTCACCTCTACTTCTTCCTTAGACTCCACACCCACGACCTCGCCTTTAATCTCTACCTCACTTCCCACCACCTTGTACCCACCACCGCTGTTACAAGTTGTTCAAATAATTCCAAGGTGTGTAATTCTTTCACGTATCTTCTTTTCTGTTTAACCATACTAACTTTCATTTCTTGGGTTTGACCCCCAAAATGAGATTTTGGAACCAAAAACGTTTCAGTATTTTTTTGCGGCAATTTTTGTTCTGCTAACAGTTGAGTTGGGGGGGGGGGGGGGGAGGTAAGTCAAATGTTGGGGGACGAACTCAATTTCAAAGAATTCGTAAGGGTCAAGCAACAATTAACCCAAAAAATTAAGAGACATAATAATGTAAAATACTACAATGTCAATTTCTATTAGGCTTGATTTTAAGGGAGGGTTTAAGATAAGGTTCAAAATAATATATAACACGTTGAAGTTGAGAAAATAATACAAATCAACTCCTGGCTGTTTTGGGTTTTGCCAGTGATGATTCTTTGTACTTTAGTTTAACTCTATAATTTTTCATTTGTTGAGTTTTTGGCCTAAAGTTACTTTTTGCTAGGGGTGGTAATTTTGGGAACGAAGCAATAACACGACACGGAACGAAATGTAATTGATACTAAATTAATGTGGTATTTCGTGTTCAGCGCTAGATTTTTGGACCCGTCGTCGGATCGTGTCGTGTTCGTGTCCAATTTCTGCTATGAAATTGACATGATAAGGACACGATTAAGAACACGATATTGATCCTATGTAGGCTCATTATTGATCCTATTTAGACCCATTATCAATTCACTATTTGGACTTAATATTTTTTTGTATCTCTTCGTGATTTTATATCTATGTTTTTTGTTTATTAGGTGTTTGAAGAAATGTCTAACTATTTTTTTGTTTGTCGTGGCAACTATCAACATCCCGATAAAGCAAACACGAGTAGAAAAAAGAACAACAGATGCCACACATGTTCAATTCGTAAATTTGCATCTCTATTTTATTTCTTTTTTGTGTTTGTTGTTGGTTTCCTCTTTTTTATCTGAATTGTGGCTAACTATGTTCTGTTGGTTCTCTTTTCGGATAATGGAGAACACAAACACTACTGTATGTACTGGTTTTTGATAAACTACCTTCATATTTCTCAAAATTACAGAAAGACTACACATTTTTATCATTACGCATTTTTCATACACTAATGTATAACCGCGCATCGCGCGGGTTTCCAACTAGTTATTAAAATATTTACCTATAACCAATCATTAAATGACTGACCCTCACTTACACCTATCGTCCCCTTAACCAAACGTCCCCATTCACCAGTTCAGTTATCCGTAATATATCAACCGTTCAATTACCCGTAGAATATCAATCGTAAATCGTCTATTCTATGATTTTAAAAGTTCTTAATTTTCATTTGGCATATCAAACCTTAATCACAGTTGGATGTCCCTCTTTGAAACCCTATTTAGGGTTCAAAATCATGTTCAAATCTATGGTTTTAAAATCATGTTTTTAATATTGGGAGATTTTGTGGGTTCAAAATGATGTTCAAATGTTATTTTGTCTTCTTATATATTTATTAAGAATCCTTTTTTTTATCACTAATGAGGTATACACGATTCCTCTCACTCTCCGTCTTTCTATTAAAGGTTTTAGATTTTTATTAAGAATCAGTTTTTTGTTGGTTTCAAAATTCCAGTTATTCACCGGAGATGAAAATCTTACAAATCTCAGGCTTTGCTTCATTGCATTATTGTTGTTATGTTTTACTTCTGACATGAAGTATTCTAAGCATTTATGAACTATGGACATTTTTATAATAGCCCGTAGATGTTTGATAAAATGCATTATTATATCAACACCTATCATTGTACTGCCATCATTATTTTTTTTAGTGCTTTACAAACCTAAACGGATATGGACAATCTAGAAAAATGCTTTGGTTGTATATTTACAAAGGATATTCCGGACAAATTATGGGGTCTCTATTGATAGTGGCAAATGAACGGTTATGGATGATTATGAACGGGTCAAAAATAAATATGAATAAAATTGGGTGGGTCAGAAGCGGGTCGGACATAATAATTTGGGCGTATTAAATCCGGGTCGGGTTGGGTCAAACCCAGATCAGGTCGGGTTGACCCACTTTTTTTGGGGTGTGTGAAAAAACAATTATTATACCATATACAAATAAATATGGCATAATAATTTTGAAAAAAAATATACAAGCAAATACTTGAATAAAAAAAATCTTTTAACTCTTTAGTAATTTGAGTTTTATTTTTGTAAGGGTTCAAAACCATTTTGACCCGCTAATAACCAGCCAACAAACCGTCTTATTGGATCGTTCAAACTATTTTGACCCACAAACACAATTAATGGGCTCCAAACACATTATTTTGGATGGATTATGGACGATTTCATCCTCAAGAGCTCATATTGCCGGGTCTACTCTCATCTAACCATATATGATATGTTTCTTTCCTGAGAAAAATTATCAAATCTATATCACTGTAATGCAATAATCTGATTTACAATAAGAAATGATTTTTTACTGAAATTATCTAAATAGGAGGCCAGTCAAAGTTGTTTGAAAACTTTTAGCATGGGGGTTGGGTCAATGATTCCATCAGGTGATATTTTTTTTTCTAGAATTTTATTTTATTTAGAAATTTTATGCTTTTTTTACAGGAAATGTTTTGATGTTTTTTTTTTGTTATCAAAGTTGGAATTTTTTTCCCTACAAAATTGTTTTTGTGTATTTATCATTTTTTAAAAAAGTTTTTTTCAATATTAGTCAAAATTTTAAATGTTTATTCTATTATGTTTCAGATTTTTTAATATTATCCAAACTTTTATATATATTTTATATTATTTCACATTTGTAAGGAGTTTTTTCAGTATTTCGTATTCCTCGAAAGTTTTTTAGTTTTATTCGACCTTTTTAATTTTCTATTATTTTCAGATTTCTTAGAACTTTTTTCTATTATTTACTAATTTTTTAAAAGTTTTTTTAATTCTCAGGTTTGTGTCCATATGTTGATAAGAATGAGTAGTTTCAATTTTGATTTTTTATCGTGAGTATCAATCGGTACAAATTGGGGGTGTCCTAATACTATAACGATAAAAAGTTATTTAAAAATCCATGCACACTTATCAAACTCACTTTCTTTTGTTTGGATTTTTTTTAAGTATTTGTGGTCTCTATATAACTTGATCCGCCTTGACATCTATTTACATAAATTTTGTTAACAACAATTAGATGCCTTTATTATTTTTATGAAATGATATTTTTAGTTTTGTAGTTTTGTTCATGGATTGAGTGTGCATAAAAAATTATTAATATTATGAGCATATTAATAGTTCGTACTAATTATCTAAATGTTATTATGGACCGATAGACATTCATTTTTGTACAATCACAATTGGTCTCCATATTTGAGTTTACCATAATATATGACTTTATCTATATGTATATATATATTGGAAATTATAAAAGAGAGGTCTTGATAACAACTCATGATAAAAAAAAATGGAAGTTATATTTATCGATACTATAATTTCAATTTTTTTCTAATTTAGTATATCATAATTTTGTTAATTTTATAAATATAAAAATAAGATTAAACATATTATAAGGCGCCCGCGTATCGCGCGGGTTACATACTGTTTTACAAAAAAGTGTAGAGATCCGATCAATCCTCATAAAAGTACACGATAAATGACCATGGACATAATTGCAAATTGGTGAAAAAAATAGCTAATTAATTAGACATAAAAATCTGCCAAGCGCCCACTAATCATTTGTTATGGGGAGGTTTGCTAGTTGAATTTTAAAACGTCAACTACATAACAACATTGTTTTGTAGTTGGGTTTTATAAAGAGAAATAAACAAAATGATGAAAGAAACTTTACCCTTAAAATCTTAGGTCGTCTACTCTCTCTCTCTCTCTAACAAGTGAACCAATACTTCTCACTAGAAATCGATCTCTCATTCGAACAAGGAAGACTTGTTGAACTCCATATCTTTCTCGCATTCAAATATTATTGTAGAAGTCTAAAAGTTTGTTTGTTCTGTGATTTTTATACCTGGCTTATTTGTGCATGTATTGTATTTTTTTTTTCATTGTATTTTGTTCTAAATGTCCTTAACGGTTTACATCTTAGGTTTATTATATTTTATGCGTTTATTACATTTTATGCATTTTTATAGCAAAACTTATTTTTTATTTTAATGAGACATTACTATCAATTAAATATATTGTGTTGTAAAGTAGGCATATTAAAAAGATAAATGAATACAAATCTACTTAGAATGTCGATTAACCCCTAACTAGACGTTTATGCGCTAAAGGCCTTAGGTAACTCGATGGGTACATAATGTTTTTTTTGAACATTGCAAAATTCACACTACTCTCCTTTTTATCTCGTCTAAACTGCACTCTCTCCAACTATGCAATTTTTGTCAAATTTGTGTTATTGCTAAATCGTTGTAAATTCGTGCGATTGTAGTGCTACACCATAACAAATCAGCCACAACACTATTGGGAGTACAATATTGCCATTGTAAAGATGATTATATATATATATATATATATATATATATATATATATATATGTGTGTGTGTGTGTGTGTGTGTGTGAACCTCTTTATCTTGGCCAAGAAAGTAGTCGGCCAGCCCAACTTGCAAGGCGGACTGCCCAAATCAACTATTCAACAAAGACTTGTGAATTTTACATACACTCAAATACTTACGGATATACTGATGAGTGCATTATTTTGTATTAATTATACCCAAATCTAGGCCTTGTTAGTTCCGTTGCACCATCAATAAAATATTTTTAGAGCCATTTTTATTATTTTAGAGAAAAATACAAATTTAAGAATAAATGTGGTTAATAATGCAATTTTTGCGAACTTTACGCTCACATCTTTAATTCATGACCTTAAATATTTATTCCTAATCTCTTGTGCAAGGTTTTTGTTGAGTGTTGACAGGTTTAGAGTGAATGTGGAGAAGTTCGGATGCAAATTGAACATTAAAAGGTCACTTTCGCATCTCTAGGGGCAAAATTGTAAATTCAAATGACCGATTCGAACTCGGACCAAATAGAGAAATTGAAGGTCGTGAATCAAGGGATGTCTGGGTTCAAATGGCGTGTCAATCGGAGTTGAAACGAAGAAGTTATGGTCGTGCAAAGTTTGAATTCAAAAGAAAGCCAAAGTCAAAGCTCGGGTCAACGCCCGAAGTCAACCTCGAGACACGAACACTATTGAAATATTGTTGGGACCGAAATTAGGGTCACGTCGGTTCAAACGGCAAGTCAATCAGACTCCAAATGAAGAAGTTATGGTGATTTGGACTATTGCGCAATTTAGAAAATTTGGGTTTTAATATGTTGTTAAATATAATTGGATGTATATAATTAACAGAGAAGGCTGTTGGGTGAGCTGGCTGGGGAAAGGAAAGACATGCACATGGTCAGGGGTTCGACACCAGTCTCTCCCCTATAATTTTTGGCGAAAATCTACTTGCCACTTGCCCACTAAACCCATTACCAAAACCCACCCAACCTTTTTCCCTTTCCTTTTTCTTTCTTCTACAGAAAGACACCCACAAACCCACCTTCCCACTTAAATTTCCCACAAACCCACCTACTCACTATTCCCCCTAAATGCTCACACCAAACTCCTACAAATACCCTTTACCTACATCACCCCATTAAAGAACAAAAAAAAAAATGACGAGGGAGAGAGTGAAAAAAAAAAGACACACTTAGATAAAAAAAAAATATATATATTGTGTAGTGAGTATTTTTTAGGTACACTTTGGAGGAACATATCGTGTATTGTAATTCAAGTCTTGGGCCCGAAATTTTATAAGTTGGCATTTATTAATGAAAATTATTTTTTCATCTTGCAATATTTGTGTGTCAAATATGTTGTGTGAGTAGTTTATTTACTAGGACTTAGGTGATGTTTGTCATGACTAACTAAACCACGTAGGGGTGTTCACGGGTCGGTCGGTTCGGTTTTGACCGGGTTTTTTGGGCCGAACCGATCATGTCGGTTTTTGGAGGAGGAGAACCGAACCGAACCGAACCGAAAATGCTGAAAAATCGAACCGAACCGAATCGGGTCGGTTTTTGACAGGGCCGGTTCGGTTTGCCCGTCGATTTTTGACAGGGCCGGTTTTATACAAGGTCGGTTCGGTTTTTTCCTTTATTTTAATAAAAAAATATATTTTTTTAATACCTAATATAAATATAAAATTAAAAAATATAATATAATATGTGAACACTAATATAAATATAATATAAAATTAAAAAGTATAAAAATTAATTCGGTTCGGTTCGGTTCAAAATCGGTTTTTTTATGCCAAAACCGAAAACCGAACCGACCCTGTCGGTTTTATACCTGATTAAACCGAACCGAACCGACTCTAAAAAAATCCCGGCCCGAAAATTTTCGGTTCGGCTCGATTTTGTCGGTTTTGTCGGTTTTTTTGCACACCCCTAAAACCACGCATGTTAATTTAATTTCGTACATATTCCGACGTGTTCTAATTTGAAATAAAAAATTCGGCATTCGCTTAAAAATACACTCTCGTGTATTTTTAAACCTCAATAATTAATTATAAATTCATGCTTTAAAAAATTTAAAGTTGTCATTTTTTATGGGTTATGCTTACACTTAGATGTTTTGATACCTCATGCTTAAATACACGTTAAAAATTTAAAACATGATATTTTCGAGGGAATAGGGATTTATGGTGTCTAATTCAAGAGACGTTATAATATTTTAAGCGCATGTAATGTTTTATTCTCCGAAATGTACGGGACGAGAGTCGGTATATTTTGTGTTATAAATTCGGAACTACGAAATTAAATTGATGTGTTAATTTAATTAAAATTGACAAACGGAACCGACGTCCTAGTTTCTTCCACCTTTAATATTATCTCTTTCACTTGTTCGTTTATTCCGTCTTTATTTTTAGTTTAGAAACTTAATCATTTTTATACACTCATATGTCAAGTTGGGCAGTCAATATTTTATAAAAATCGACGAAATCTCGATGGGTTCGACCCGTACTTACACCCGCTATATTTTAATAGCCCGTGCACTTGCGGTAGTTTTAAAACAAATAAAATTTGACAACAAGTTTTTGGCGCCGTTACCGGGGATTTCGGTTGATTTTAAGAATATTGATTTTCGGACTAGTTTTATTAAAAAAAAAAATCTGGAAAAATTTCAGATTCATATCTGCTGTGATTTGTAAAAAAAAAAAGATTAAAAGTGTTTTATGAAAAAACTAGTTGTTTTTAACACTAGTTTATGATAAAAGTACTCAAAAATATAAAAAAAATTGAAAAATCCCAAAAATAAAAAAATAAAAAAATAAAAAAACAAATTCCAGTAGCCTTGTTTTTTATTTTCAGAAACAAAAAAATTATTAAAAATATTAGATTTAATTCTTTTTGTGAATAAATAGTTGTTTTGACACTAGTTTTGTAATAAACTATCAAAGAATTTTTTAAAAATTGATATTAATTTTTTTTTCAGGAAATATTCAGAATTTATCGCTGCTGTAGAAATAAAAAATAAAAGCAGAAAAAAAATCTGATTTAAGTTTTTTTTAATAAATAGCACTTTTAGTACTAGTTTATCACAAAAATACATAAAAACTTGAAAAAAAAATATTTTTTTATGTAAATTTCCAGGTTCGTTTTTTTTAATTAGTGGACCCAAAAAAAAACTTTACAAAAAAAAATTCCGAAAAAAAATAAAAAAAAATCAGTAGTAATTTCCAGAATAAAAGCAATAATTTTTTTTTGTTTCATTAGTGTGCTTGGTCATTTTTGTTTGTGTGTTGAATACACCATTAGTGCGCGTGTCGTGTTAATTTTTTTTCTTTTCCTTTTCCTTATTATTATTTTTTTTGTGTGTTGCACTTTACAATTGGTGTGTTTATTTATTTTATTTTTTTTGTAGCACAGTAAATAAATAAATAAAAGGAGATTCACGTAATAAATTACAATGGGCGATCCCAATATTGTTATACCGTCATATTTTTTGGATTCCTATATTGATCATTTGGATGTGTGGCTTGAAAATACTGAAAATTCAGACGACTACATATTTCGATTTGAGTCGGATGAGTCAGTAATAATTTTTAAAGAAATTAAAGCTGGCATGGATGAGAGTCCAACTCCTTTGATTACTATTTGTCCACCAAAGTGTATTTATTGGGAAGAGGTAAACAAACGATATAATGACGAGATTTGTGAAAATAGTCATGAAATAATTGAAGATAATCAATTTTGTGTGGAGAAATTTGACAAACTTAACACAAGTAATAATTCTGATGATTTGGATGTTGATTTTTATCAAGTTTTTTCTTATAATTTAATTGAGAATAATGCCACTTCTCCTTTTATGTGGGAAAATTTAATTGAGGATTCGTCACCCGATTTTATTGATAAATCTAGTGATTATGATGGTCCTCCCATTTTTGACGAAGAGAATGCATTCCCGCGTGATACATCTTCGTCCCGTATTTTTTGTAAAGTCTCACATTTAGGAGTAGAGTACGCATCCCCAATTTTACGTGACTATTTTCAGAAATGGGACAATAATTTTATGGAACCTCATTGTAATTCATTACTCCAATGTGATACATCGACATATGATTTATTTGATTTAAAATTTTTTATTCTTGAGGATGTCGGTGCTCACCATTATGACCGTTATTTTAATTTTTCGATTTATGTTATGCGGTCATATTCACTAGTTTATAGTACTTTTTACTTAGTACTATAAAGATTATTAATTGGAATGACCCACAACTATTTCGATTATTAATTTATGGTGATGGTGATAATTGTCACAACTTTGTATATTATTATTTTTTTTCCTTCCTTCTTAGATTTTTTTTTAGGTTGTTTCACTTTATTCTATGACTAACATACACTTGTATAGTTTGTAAGTAGGTGACACAAGTGAAAATTCACAGGTAATATCCTCATTTTACTTCTCTACTTTATTTTGTTTGTCCATATTTTGATTTGTGTATACATTGAGGACAATGTAAAATTTAGGTTTGGGGGTAAGGGTAGTATTTTTGAAAAAAAAAATTCAAAAATCCAAAAAGATTTTCAATATAAGTGAGTTTTGAAACAATTTCTTAATATAGAATTAATTCACAAATCTCTCAACTTATAAAATTTTGACACTTAGCCATATAATATGATCGAAAATGGATATTGAGGCGAAAGTTAATATGCTTAAAGAATAAATGTGAAGATTTTAGCCCGGTGGGATATTGTGCCATTCATCGTTTTCGAGAGATTTAAATCAATCCGAGTTAAAATAACTCAAACTTTCCTTCAGTGATAAATTTGTTGATGATCTCAAATTTATTGTTTTGTTCGATTACTGAAAACAAAAGGTCAAAATCAGAATCTTATGCACTAGAAGTCTTAGTAAGTCGTCTTGAGACACAAATCAACTTAATGAAACTTGAGAAATGAGATTAGACCCTCGTTTGAAAGCCCAACAATTAAGCCCAAACTCCAACATTTTTTACATTATTACATTGCAAGCCCATTTGAGCCAAAAAGAAGATAAGTCTTTTTGAAAGCCCACTATCCTACCCCACTCCAACTAGGAGTTTAAAACCCATAAAAAGAAGCCATACCCATTTTCTGAGAATACTAGGGTAAAATTACGGTTAGAAAAAGGCCAAAAGAAAATGAGGTTGCAAGAATGATGTGTGAAAAGAAAAGAATAAAAGAAAAAAAAGGGATAAGAAAGAAAGAAAAAAAAGGAAAGAGAAAAGAAAAATGGAGGTGAGAAAAAGTACCTAAAAGTCAAAATACCAAAAAACCTCTATATTCTCAGAAACTTTGAACTCCAAAAGCCATTCTTTCTAGCCAAAATTCGAGCCTACAATAAAACCAAAGAAAGTCCTAATCAATCTCAAGTGAAGTTAGTTAAAGTGTAGAGAGAAGATGAATAGGATCTATGGTGTGATTCAATATTTTCAAAAAGTAATCGATTTTCCGTTCATGAGATCATATTCATCCATTATAAAAAGTTTGTTCTTGATCATGTATATGTGAAATTCGTTCATATAAATTTACTATTTTATTCACATATACCGAGAAAAAATAACCCATTTCTGAATGTTCGATTGTGAGTGCATTCTGTGAGACTTTGAAATCAAAATAAACTTTCGGACAAGAAATGTAACAAATCTTTTGAAATGGACGGTTATATTGGCTATGCACACACACACGATAAGTTGAGATTGAAAAGTGAAGTTCTACTATATTTATGAAGTTTGCATTCAAACTTGGTTATATTACATTTGTGTCTTTTGTAAATAGAGTTAAATTTTGAATTTTGTGGGTATATTCACTGCAAACCCTCACGAGACAAAACTCGTCCACTAGGGTAATCTAGGGGTTTAACGGTTTGTTGCACATGCTAAGTGCAACCGTGATTCCTACGAAAGTGAGTTAGATTTTAATTTTTGCTCGAGGACTAGCAAAGCTTAGGTTTAGGGGTATTTGATGAGTGCATTATTTTGTATTAATTATACCCAAATCTAGGCCTTGTTAGTTCCGTTGCACCATTAATAAAATATTTTTAGAGCCATTTTTATTATTTTAGAGAAAAAAATACAAATTTAAGAATAAATGTGGTTAATAATGCAATTTTTGCGAACTTTACGCTCACATCTTTAATTCATGACCTTAAATATTTATTTCTAATCTCTTGTGCAAGGTTTTTGTTGAGTGTTGACAGGTTTAGAGTGAATGTGGAGAAGTTCGGATGCAAATTGAACATTAAAAGGTCACTTCCGCACCTCTAGGGGAAAAATTGTAAATTCAAATGACTGATTCGAACTCGGACCAAACATAGAAATTGAAGGCCTTGAATCAAGGCACGCCTGGGTTTAAACGGCTTGTCAATCGGAGTTGAAACAAAAAAGTTATGGCCGTGCAAAGTTTGAATTCAAAAGAAAGTCAAAGTCAAAGCTCGGGTCAACGCTCGTAGTCATCCTCGATACCCGAACACTATTGAAATATTGTTGGGCCCGAAATTAGGGTCACGTCGGTTCAAACGGCAAGTCAATCGGACTCCGAATGAAGAAGTTATGGTGATTTGGGCTATTGTGCAAATTAGAAAATTTGGGTTTTAATATGTTGTTAAATATAATTGAGTGTATATATTTATCAGAGAAAGCTGTTGGGTGAGCTGGCTGGGAGAAGGAAAGCCATGCACATAGTCAGGGTTTCGAGCCCTGCCTCTCCCTTATATTTTTTGGCGAAAATCCACTTGCCACTTGCCACTTGCCCACTAAACCCATTACACCTACCCATTACCAAAACCCAACCAACCTTTTCCCCTTTCCTTTTTCTTTCTTCTACCGAAAGACACCCACAAACCCACCTTCCCACTTAAATTTCCCACAAGCCCACCTACCCACTATTCCCCCTACATGCTCACACCAAACTCCTACAAATACCCTTTACCTACATCACCCTATTAAAGAACAAAAAAAATGACGAGGGAGAGAGTGAAAAAAAAAGACACACTTAGATAAAAAAAAAATTGTGTAGTGAGTATTTTTGAGGTACACTTTGGAGGAACATATCGTGTATTGTAATTCAAGTCTTGGACCCGAAATTTTATAAGTTGACATTTATTAATGAAAATTATTTTTTCATCTTGCAATATTTGTGTGTCAAATATGTTGTGTGAGTAGTTTATTTACTAGGACTTAGGTGATGTTTGTCATGACTAACTAAACCACTCATGTTAATTTAATTTCGTACATATTCCAACGTGTTCTAATTTGAAATAAAAAATTCGGCATTCGCTTAAAAATACACTCTCGTGTATTTTTAAACCTCAAGAATTAATTATAAATTCATGCTTTAAAAAATTTAAAGTTGTCATTTTTGATGGGTTATGCTTACACTTAGATGTTTTGATACCTCATGCTTAAATACACGTTAAAAATTTAAAACATGATATTTTCGAGGGAATAGGGATTTATGGTGTCTAATTCAAGAGACGTTATAATATTTTAAGCGCGTGTAATGTTTTATTCTCCGAAATGTACGCGACGAGAGTCGGTATATTTTGTGTTATAAATTCGGAACTACGAAATTAAATTGATGTGTTAATTTAATTAAAATTGACAAACGGAACCGACGTCCTAGTTTCTTCCACCTTTAATATTATCTCTTGTACTTGTTCGTTTATTCCGTCTTTATTTTTAGTTTAGAAACTTAATCACTTTTATACACTCATATGCCTAGTTGGACAGTCAATATTTTATAAAAATCGACGAAATCTCTGTGGGTTCGACCCGTACTTACACACGCTATATTTTAATAGCCCGTGCACTTGCGGTTATTTTATAACAAATAAAATTTGACAACATATACTCAAATTGGTTACCAACAATCTTGAAGATATTCAGGGGCACCACTTGTTATCACTACACCAAAACACTAATTTTATGACTGCCTTTTTATGACAGTTAATGGGGGTGAGAAACTTATCACTCCCGAAAGCACTCACAAAATTATTTGTAACTGCCATTAGGAGTGATAAAATCATTGGGTAATGAAAATTTTGAGTCAATTGGTTTGTCACTACTAATGAGAGTTATAAATTATGCCATATAATTACTTTGTGACTCTTATAATCAGTCACAAATTTATTACTGTCACAAGCACTCACAAATTTATCAGTAGGCCTAAGTTATAACTCTTATGAGTAGTCACAAAATTATAACCACTATGAGCAGTCACAAATTTTGACATAAAACCTAATTTGTGACTGCTATCAGCAGTTCTAAATTTGTGACGGCTACTACCAGTCACAAATTTTGGCCTAAAACATAATTTCTGACTGCTATTAGTAGTCACAAATTTTTAACTGCTCATAGGAGCTACAAATTTTAACCTAACACTTAATTTGTGACTGCTATTAGAGGTCACAAAAATTTTGAACTAACTTTAATTTCCCTCTTCTCTCTCCTCTTTTATCACAACTCCCGCTCTCTCTCTTCGTCTTCATTTTCGCTCTACGATTTGTGTGTGAAGAATCTACTATTTCATCAGTGAACAATGTCCTTTTCCTCTATGAGTTATTATTATCTCCATTTCCTCTGCTATTAGGGTTTCATTCTTTTTCTCTGTGAAGAATCGCCTTTGAGTTTTTGTAGTTAGTAGTAATGTCATAGCTTTCGTATTAATGTCGTATTAATCTATGTGAAGAATCTATGTGAATATTAAGTGTCATAGCTTTCGTATCAATGTAGTATTAATCTCTGTGGATATGAAATGTCATAGCTTTCGTATTAATGTCGTATTAATCTCTTTGAAGAAACTCTGTGGTTACAAAATGTCATAGCTTTCCTATTAAGGTCGTATTAATCTATGTGATGTAATTTTTACATTATTGTGCTCACACAGATGTAATTTTTGTTATTGCACATCACATTATTATTATTATTATTATTATTATTATTATTATTATTATTATTATTATTATTTGTTGATGAAAAAAACTAGACTAGGTTAATTAATTGATCACGAATAAATATAAGTTAAAGAGACAAAATATTTTTAAAGTGGTTCGGCTTAAGGGAACGGCCTACGTCCACTGTTGTGTATTGTTTTGGGCTTGTTCAATTGCCTCTCTTCTCGTCCTCATAGATGTAGGGTTTACAATGTATTTATAGCCCCCAGGGGGTGTACAAGAGTTGGAAAAGGATGGAATGTCTTTATATCGTAGACATTTACATCTACACAGTCATTAATGTATACAACTGTTGGTGTTTGCCTGCATCGTTGGTCGGTATTCCTGATGTTGGTCGGCATTACCCTTAATGGTTAGGATTAATCTCCCATTATACAACACGTGTCAACATCTGAATGGTCCACGTAGATGGATAATTTTTGGTATCAACAGAAGTCCCCAATGTTTCATGCTTGAAGTTTTTACAAGACTATGGAGCATTTGGCTCTTAAAGTTGCTCAGGCAACAATTTTAGGCCTGGTCGGTTGCCGACTTCCCCTACTTGTAAAAATTTATGGTTTAATTAAGGAAATATAATGCGCGTGGCATTTTTGAAATTGTCCCCAACTTTAACAAATCGTTTTTGGGCAAATCCATATTTTCTGTCTTTTAGACACCTCCAGTTCAGTCGACGTTGCCTTTTAATTATTGCTTTTCCAGTTTTCGAGGGGACCTATAAAGCGCGGGAGAAACCACAAACATTCATTATCTCAAATTCTCTGAGTGTTTTTGGCTACCGCGTCTTCAAGCTTTCTCTTTATCTTCTCGTGCGATCATTTTTATGTTCTTCAGTTCTTGCTGAATCCTTAATTCCTGTAAGAACTCTTTATTTTCTATTCTATTCTTCATCATGGTTTACTCTATTGATTCTTTTGATGAATTCATAAATGAATTTAAGATTCCATCCTGGGTTGTTTTAGAACACGCTGTTTTACCTACTGATTTTTTCTTACTTGCTCAGGGTCACTAGTTTGGGTTCACCTTTCCTCCCAACCCATTGTGCCTTGAATATTTTCAATACTTTGACATTTTCCTCGCTAGGGTAGCCCCCAATTCATGGAACCCATCTGGGGATTCTAGAAATGATGTTTTGTTATAAGTGGGTGACTAGTGACACCACTTTTTATTTAAAGAATAGGGTTGTAAATAAAGCGTTAGTAGTTAATCTTTCAGAATCCAATGGAGATTATTTTGAGCATGGAATTGTTGTAAAAAATTGGCAATACTCCCCTTTCACTGGAAATGCTAAGTACCAGGGTCCTAGATGCCCTCCTTTGGGCAATGAGATTGGTTATTCCTCATTTAACTGTTTTTCCCTATATATATCTGTTTAAATGTAACATTAATTATTACTTTGCAAATTTTTATCGCAATTGATAAGAAGAGAAGGTGTCTTAAGAAAAGTGAAGTGAATCTTAGAGAGTTAAAATTCATTTGGGGACTTCATCAAAGGATTGGCGAGGAGCACATCAGGTGTGCATCTTATTTTTTGTAGTAAAAGAATAAAATTTCTTCCTTTATTGCTCGTCCTACTCCTTCCCCTGTAATTGACCTTGAACAAGAACCTCCTTCCTCTTCCTCCGCTACTGCATCTGGCAGTGGTGATCTTGATGCCCTTTCTCCATCTTCCTTAAATTCAAATTTTCCCCTTGCCGTATCCATGGAGAAGAGGAAGATTCCCAACATTTTGGGAGACATATTTGCCAATCCTCCTTCGAAACAAGTTGATACAGGGGTGAAAAATAAAAATGAGACTGGGAAGAAGCCCCCATCCAAGCAAATAAAAGAGAGACGCCTGAAAAGAATAAAGAGAGGGTTGCCTTCTAAGTTAGAAAAAGGTTCTACTGCTCTTCCCGACCAGCGTGAATTGGTCGATGTATCTTCTTCTACCTCTCCAGTGGTCCTTGGCCCTAGATTGATAAAACAACTAATAAAGTCTAGAACTTTTCCAGACCATAGGAGTGGTGCTGCTGCATTACCTCGTTCCAAGAGGTCTAACGGGGATTCTCAAAGCCTTGCTCTGGTATATTCTTTTTTACTTCTTTAATTTTCTTTCTCTTGATTTGTTCTTCATAATACTGACTTTCCTTCCTGTTCTTGTGTAGTTCCTCGTTGAATTCAATAATATGTTGGAGAAAGATGAGGCTTTGAGAGCTTTTTCCTCTGGTGAAGTTGAAGAAGCTTTCAATGAGTTGAAAAAGTCATTACTTGATTCCTAACAAACATTGGCTAATGAACAAAAAAAATGGACGAGAAGATGAAAGCTGCTGGAACTGCTCAGTGTCTGAGTGACAAGTAGCAAAAGGACGTAGATGCTGAGAAAGTCAAGTCTCCCAACTATAAAAGGACCAGGGTGCTGAGAAGGTGAAGAGGGCTAAGGCCATAGAGGCTAGTTTCAACAAAGGATGGGATAAGGCCTTTGGGGAAGCTTCTTCACAAATTGAGTTTGCGAAGAAGAAATGCTTCAAAGATTATTGGTTTGCTGCTCTGGTGGAGGTCGGCACTCCAAAAGAATCCGAGCTATTCTTGTGACATGATCTGGGGAATCCTCCAAACTTGGATGAGGAAGTTGGTGATGGGGGTTCCAGTGAATCTTTGTGTAACACCACGTATTTTTTATGATTTTAAATAATTATGGGATTAATTATTATTATTGAATTAATTAAATTAAAATGTGTGAAATTAATTGTTAATTAATTCGAATTAAAATAATTATTAACTAGCATGCCAATGGTTAATACTTATTGATGAAAATTATTGAATATCACTATGTGGATATGTAATATAGAATTATGAAATTTTATAAATTGTCGAGAGTGAGAAATACGACAGTTTGGTATACTAAGTCAGGACGCGTGTGGGAGTCGTGTCGGGACTGATCTAATGGATTAATGAAGTAAATTATTTTTAAGTAACTCGAATGACCATTTAGAGTGCTCTATTCAGTCCGAAAGGGTTGAGATAGTCATAATAGTGTACTCGGGGTTTAGTTTGGGTCGTGGGGCAATTTTAGGCCTAATCGGCATCCCGAGAGGGCGTTTTGGTAAATTGCATTTTTTGGATTTAATTAATGAAGAAAATTGGAGATGGTTAATATCATTTTCGTAAAGAAAAAGTTAGGGTATTATGCACAAACTTCAGGGAGAATCACAAAGGGTGAGAGAGAATAAACCCAAAGAGATTAAGGCCCCAAAACCCATCATCTTCCACCACCGTGACCACCTTTACGTAGATCGAAAGATGAGGAACAAGTATATACCAATTTTCTCACCGGATCAGACCATCATAATCGAGACAGGTGTTTATTAATTTCTTTCTATTAGCAATAATTGTGTTCATGTTAGTATAGGAATCAAATACATGATTTGGAATTGAATTAGATGGATTTAGAGAATTTAAATCATAGATTAAGAGTTATTCTGATGAAGAATTAAATGTTTTGACACTAACTTAATGGAGTCTTTAGGTATAAATTAAAATGGGAAATTTTTTTTTGACACTAGCTTAATTATTTATTAGATGATTATTAATGTTAATTGTGTTTCGACAGTGATGCTAAGAATGAACCAACCGAACACTTTATTTTAAATTGAATAAATGACTGATCACCCGGTATTTAATTAGGCGGGGTGTCACAGGTGGTATCAGAGCATCAGGTTCTAGTGTTCTTAGAATCTGTGCGACTTTTCATGTTTCAGCGTAGCGTTCTTTGATGTAGATCGTTACTATAGGATTGTTGTATTCCCTTACGTATGCGACTTACGTTCTCCTGCTATGAATTATAATGAATGTGACTCACTATACGAAATCGTGTGTGCTTCAAGCACCAAACATTATAGCATGGCCAACGAGGATCATAAGAAGGACTGTGGGAGAAGAAGCCTGACATAAGACGTAGAATAATCTGGGAATGGCGATCGTGAAAAAAGTCACTGTGAGTAATATTTGGGCAAGTGATAATAGATTTATCACTCGGGAACAGTGGGTTCCGTAGGCATAGTCGTAGATAACGGTGGAGCGATTTCAGCATCACCTAGCGTAGACGATAAAGGGGAAATCAGAGGGACCCTTTTGAAAAATCATCAGGGAAGATGCGGAGAAGAAAGAGAGAAAGTGAAATAGGCCAATGGAAGTAGAAAATCCAAAGGCAATTGTGTAGAGTGGAGTGCAGTGACACTCTGAATTAAAAGTGAAGTTAAATTTGTAGCTCTTAGGAGCGACATAAAGTGATTAGAGTTAATCACCACATATAAAGAAGTGTGTTTGAAATTTAAAGAGAAATTTGGGTACGGTTTGACCGTGAGGTCTTCCATTCGATGTTGTAACAGAGGTGCAAGTTAAATATTAAAACTTAGAAAAGTGGGTAAGCTAGAGACCGATCGTGAGAGAAAGGTTGAATTTCATAACGAACTTCATACCTGGAAAAGGGGCATAGAATATAAAAAGTTTTATAGTTAATAAAGGACCGTGTGTAGAATACAAGTGTAGATAAGAAATCGAGTTAGGATGACTAATGTTGATGTCATCAAGGTTATATGTTTGCAAGTTATTTCAGCACTTCCAGAAGAAGTGAGCCGGGAGGGTTAGAGAATTTGGTCGAAAAGTAAAATTGAACTTAACGGTGTTAGTGAAACACCACATGAGAGTATGCCCAATAGGTAACTCATTTAGATAATTTCAATTGATTAAATTCCTACAAAGTGACGATAAAGTCAATCAGGGATGTAGAGGCCAACAATAGTTCCGAAAGGCCCGCATAGCTAAAGGGACAACGGGAGAACAACTGGGAGCTAAGACTGCCAGTCCGAGGAAAGGACATTTCAAAATGGTCAGTGGGACCAGCGATGGGAAATGACTCGGGAAGTTTCCCTATGTGTAGAGAGTGGGACCACCAGTGTTGAATGTGTCCACGTTGAAAAGTGCAATCGATAATATTTGAGAATGGTAAACTATGCTAGTTAAGCATAACACCTGAAGGAGTGAGCCTTTTAGTGGAGAAATTGGGCCCAAGAAGTTACAACCCGAGAGTGGTGGGTTTAGGCAGGACCAGTGGAGTCCTCGGTAATAATAACATATTAATCCTCAAGGTCATTGGGTCCCAAGAAGAAATAGGGTGGACCCGAGAAGAAATAGGGTGGCCAATAAAGCCATAAGTGAGGCCTAGAGATGTTAGGCCAACATTTCAGTGATGGGTGTGCAAGCCACAAAACAGAATAATTTTCCCACAACGAGGAGGGGAAACTATTGGATGAAATCCTAGATGTATAACAAGTGCAAGTGATCATGGGTTGTTTTGAACACGAGAAGTGCACGTAAGGACCATACGATTAGGCAAAATTGGTGAGATTTTGTTTCATCCTTGTGAGTAAAGGATTAATTCAAGTGACATGGTATGTCACAGCTTATATATACATTGTAAATCCTAAAATTCGCGTGCGAGTCGAGTTTAGTGGGAATGTTAGTTTTAATAGTCTTATTACAAATGTATTTCTCGTTGATAGGGAGCATTTTTTATACCGCCTTTAAGTGAACCGGGTGGACCCTAAGAGTATATTTTGTTGTTACAAGTTACATACTTATAGTAGAGTTTATTATGGTGATGTGGAGTGATTAATTACCGAATGTTCGAACGATAGTAAATTAAGTGATAAGACTATCGTTTTGAATACTCGGGGGAGTAATAATAATTTTGTACGGTGCCACCTGAAATAGGTTTGGGCCCATATATATGTACATATGAAAATTTCATGGTATCATAGACCTCAGTAATTATGTGTCTTGTTATATGTGATCCCGGTGTGTAGGGATTTATTTACTGATGTGACTCGGGATGTATTGTGTTCTTTATTAAGAAGCGAGATATAACCTGTTATATATATAGCGCCAAAACTTGGGATAGTGAGAGCGCCATGTTTCATGTTATTTTTAAGGATATACGTAGATTAATATGTCAACATGTGGATATTGTGGGAAGGTACATATTATGGACTGAGGACTTTACGGATCTCGACAACTGACAATGTTAGGTAGTAGTGTATCGGGAGGGTTCCTTATTTAGATTTCGCTTTGCAAGACATCCCACGCATGAAACTAACGAACGTCAGGAGTTGGAGAGAAATTTGGATGATAGTACATGGGATTCGTACCTTAGTAATTGTACATATATGAGAGTATAATTGAGAGTTGATAATTCCACTATGATGTGAGAATATATTTTAGTTGTGCAATAATGCGCAAGATATAGGGTGTATGGGCGCCCTAGGTAATTAAAAATATTGTATCAGGTAGTGGATTATGATTGTCATGTGAATTCAATAACATTTAGACAGATGAGTCGAAGTTTATCCCATAAGAATTGTCAGAGGCTTACGTTTCACGAGAAACTGATTTTTAGAGCGGGGGAAGGACCTGTGACACGCGGTGAGGCAAAGTCACATGGATAACGATTAGAGGAACTTTTGAGAGAATATAAGATGTATCATGTTATAAATGACAGTGGTGATGGGATTTAATAAAGAGAAATATTGCTAAATTCTTTTTGCAATGGTCACCTGTCCATTGGAAAAGGGTGGACCACCTGAAACCAGTATGGGTTTCTACAACCGTTAGGGATTTCGACGTAGTAATGGGAGAGTAATCCCAAGAATTTTATTGCGAAGGGGGTTACGATCCTATATGGGTGATAATGGATCGATTGACCGAAGTAGCTCACGTTATGCCAAGTTAAGACTGATTATACTATGGGATAGTATGCGTAGATCTTTATAATTGAGATAGTGAGATTGTATGGGGTGCCACTTGATATCGTGTCCGATTGGGACAAGACCTTTGTTTTTTGATTTTGGAAGAGTGTTCACGAGGCCATGGGTACCGAGTTGTGGTTGAGTATGATCTATCATCCGCAGAATAATGGGTAGAACAAGAGGACTAGTCAGATGTTAGAGAATAAATTATATGTGTACCTTTAAATCTCAGGAGAGGACGAGAGCAGTACCTTCCACTAGTGGAGTTTGTGCACAATAACTCATATAAGTTCACTTTTGGGCATGTCGCCAGTTGACGTATGGCAGGTAAGCCTTATTATCCTCTTGCTTGTTAGTTAAAGATAAGGGACCAGATATTATTGTGAAGATTAGAGACGCGTGTAAAATATATACTGCACAAATAACCTACTTGTCCGCGATCGTCGCAAGACAAGATCGTATGTATGTTAAAAATGATTAATCTACCAAGGTTCGAATAGTAGAAGGCTAGATAGCGAATATCTAAAATAAAATTTAAGTAGTGTAACTTAAACGATACAGCTTGAGCAAGAACCTACGTGATAGCGTAACCTGGAGTTTAAAATGAACATCTACGGGATGTTTATTATTAAGGGTATTCAATAGCGTACTATATGGGTGGTACGGAGTAGTTTACTTGGGAGCGCAACGATGCGATGCGCAACTTATATACAACATTGTTTGTACCTAGTATAATTTTTCCAAATTTTGGGACGAAATTCCGTTGTAAGTGGGGAAGTATGTAGCATCCCATACTTGTGATGATTTTAAATAATTATGGGATTAATTATCATTGCTGGATTAATTAAATTAAAATGTGAGTAATTAATTATAAATTAATCCCGATTAAAACAATTATTAACTAGCATGCCAGGGGCTAATACTTATTGATGAAAATTATTAAATATCAGTGTGTGAACATGTACTATGGAATTATGAAATTTAATAAATTATCGAGAGTGAGAAATACAATAGTTTGTTATACTAAGTCAGGACGTGCATGTGAGTCGTGTCAAGATGAATCTAATGGATTAATTAAGTAAATTATTTTTAAGTAACTCAAATGACCATTTTGAGTGCTCTATTGAGTCTGTAAGGGTCAAGATAGTCAGAATAGTGTATCGGGGGTTTAGTTTGGGTCTCGGGGCAATTTTAGGCCTAACCGGCATCCCGGGAGGGCGTTTTGTTAAATTGCATTTTTGGGGTTTAATTAATGACAAAAATTGGACATGGTTAATATCAGTTACATAAAGGAAAAGTTAGGGTATTATGCACAAACTTCAAGGGAGAACCAAAGAGGGTGAGAGAGAATAAGCCCCAAGAGATTAAGGCCCAAAAACCCATCATCTTCCACCACTGCGACCACATTTGCGTAGATCGGAAGATGAGGAACAAGTGTATACCAATTTCCTTAGCGGATTAGACCATCATAATTCAGGCAAGTATTTATTACTTGCTTTCTATTAGCAATAATTGTGCTCATGTTAGTATATGAATCAAATACATGATTTGAAATTGCATTGGATGGATTTAGAGAATTTAAATTATAGATTAAGAGTTGTTCCGATGAAGAATTGGATCCCTATGTATGTATAATAGGAATCCCGAAATTATATGTTGTGATTGACAAATGAATCTGGGTTTTAATGATTCTTAAACTGAAATTGGAAGAACTAGGGTTTTAATGGTTTAATTTGGGGATTTCGTATTTAATTGATGTAATGTAAAAATTTAATGATTCTAGGCTGATAGAAATCATCTAACCATGTTAGGATAACAATTGGGTTTTTTACTGGGAGTTGGGATTAATCTGTGAAGGTTTTAGATAGTAAAAATGGTAGAAAACGCAGAATTTAGAGGTTGAAGACGTAACAGTGCTGGTAGCGTGATGTCACGTGAAGTGGTTCGAACAGGATGGATCTCGTGCGAAGTTGGTTCTAACGAGATGCTATCTCGTTCAAACGAGATAGCACCTGATTCAAATGACGGGTCCAAAACCTGAAAAATCCTATTTTTACCCAAATCGAGTTATACAGTTAATTTAAGTGAGGAGAAATGCTATTTGATGAATTTAGCATAGTGCATAATTTTTGAAAAGTATGTGGGGAATAATACTTTAAATATTCGGAACGGTGAATTAACTTTAGAGATTACGAAAGAGATAGTAATCGAGATAAATATACTATACGTAGTAATGAGAGAATAATCATATGGATAGTATATGTTCTGGCTAGGTGAATACCTATTGATTTTAATAGGATGTGTATATGCCTATTATACGCTTATTATTATGTGTATATCACACCTATGCTACTTGTGTAATACCCCGTATTTGTAATGACTTTTAAAATTGGATAAATTTGAATTAATTGTGATATAATTGAAAATTAATCCGGATTTAAATATTACTCGAGAATAAAGTAATATGTGCTTTATGTTGAATATTACTTAGTGATTAAAGTAATATATATGATTATGAATTTACAATTGATTATGACTTTATAAAATTATCGCGAATTATGTGTACGACAATTATGGTAATTAAGTCGGGACGCGCATTTGAGTCGTGTCGGGATTATAATTTAATGAAATAAAAGTGAATTATTTTTATGTCATCCAAATGGTCATTTTGACTGCACCAAAGTGTCCAGAAGGGTTCAAATAGTCGAAAATGTCTACTTGGGTGTTTGATTTGGGTCCCGGGGCACTTCGAAACCGAAAGGACACTCCGAAGGGGTATTTTCGTCATTCTACAAGGGAGGTTAATAGTAAACACGAAAATTGGGTTTTATTATATTAGTGGGTAGATTAGAGAGCTTAGGTACATTCACAAAAAATAATAGGAAAAGGTTTAAGGGAGATTGAGAGACACTCTATGGGAGAAGAAGATACTTTTCTAGAAAATCAAAGGACAATCACCTTGAACCACCAAGAGCCACCACCACCACTGTCGAAAGTTGGCCGGAAAAATAGAGGACCACCAGTAGAGTATCATCCCTAACGGATCAGACCTACAATCTAAAGGCAAGTGATTAATTATTGCAATCTTAGCTTTTATATTGTCCATGTTAGGATAGTTAGGAAAATTCTGAAAAGTTGCAAGAACAAAGATAAATTTGTGATAACTTTAAATGGATCTTTGAAATGGATATTATCTAGGAATGATCTCTTTTGAGTATAGAATAAACCACACGAATTTTATATTATCTTGTGAAGAAATCTGGGATTTACACTCTTATTGATGATTAAGTCAAAAAAATTGTAGTTCTTGAGAATAAAATGAAATTTGAGTAAATCGATTCATGTTAATGATATTTAAATGATTTTGGATACGTTAGAACTGATCCATATATAATGGTATATGATCTGAATATCATGAGATTAAAGTGGGAATCATTTTGTGAAGAAAAATTGGAGTTTATATGATCATGGATAAAAATAAAAATATGAGTTTTCTAGGAATAATGTGTTTTAAATACAACCTTCTTGATGATTTTAGGTGGTTTGATTATTAGAAATCATTTATATATCTTGGTATATTATATGGAATGAATATTGGGGAGGTTTGGATTATTTGATAAAGGTTTTGACGATTAAAAATTATGAAACCTATAGGAAAAACAATGCAGAAAACTGGGCACTGTCTTATCGATCGATCGATCGATCGACCAAAATCATCGATCGATCGACTTCCCCTGGAAATGTGAAATATCTTCCTTTTTAATTGTTGATTAAATCCCAAACTTTGAGGAACCTTTGATGTTGATTAAATGAACTTAATGGGACTTAGGGAAGGGCAGTAAGAGATACTTAAGACCCGAAAAATATTATTTTGGGATTGTGAATGAGGGGAAATTAACAAGTCATTAATTAAATGAGTTATTTTGGAAAAATATATTACTTGGGGTTTAAATCGGATAAACAGTAATTTAAGGCCAGAACCAGTAGTAAGAGAGTCATAAATTACCGGTATAACCTTAGGTATAATTGGGATTAACCTTAAGAGATGGAATAAAGGGTTAAGAGAGAATTAGTGATTATCGAGGAATAAACCTAATTAAAGTGAATTTAATTCGTAGAAATTCGGGAGTCATGATGACATGGATTTGTAGGATGTGATGTTTACCTATTGAATATATTTGAGTATTAAATGATCACCATCGCTCGGGTAGATAAGTTCGAAAATATATACTTTGAGAATTAAAGTCATAATCGAAAATATACGTAGGATATTTGGGATATACTTATACTACGTATGGGATTTATTATATGGGTTGTGCGTATGCCCTATGGTTATATATAGGTATGATGAGTACCTATTGTGAGATAATTACTTGTTGTTATCATATTGTTGTGTTAATACCTTATTGATGTTATATTTATGTAGGAGTGATGAATCCCTATATTATTTTTTGTATGTATGACATACCTACGCTACTTAATATCGGAGTGGAGGTTTCGCGTTGTGGACGGTCTTATTCTGTGCGCCCAATTTCGGAGGATTTTTAGATTCGTACCCTGAGCATAGGACCTTAGAAACGTGCTATCCGAGATATGATAGTTCGACGGTTAAATGGGAGTGTAGGTATTTACGTGATCCATTTGGCTGGAGAGTATGCTCGCCTCCAATATATTTGTGTTATGATATGATTCGTGAGAGACGCCGAATCAATAGTCCTCTATATAGTGACATTATGTATCAGGACATGATAACAGAGTATGCATGCACCGCAGATATGACTGGGGAGGTGCCGTATTAGTATATATATAATTAGTGTGATATTATATATATAAACTGTGATGTAATCTACTGTGTGACATTGTAGATACAGAGATGTAATCTTCGGTGTGAAATTGTAGATTAAAAATATAAACTGTGATTTAATCTACCGTGTAATGTTGTTGATTGAAGTAAATAATGAAATCTGAATTGAATTAAGTAAATGAACACTTAATTCCAAGGTTGTAAAATGACTAGTTCATATTAAAGAGAAATGAATATGAATAATTATATTACGTATGGTATGGGACACACGGGTTTATGATATGGGTTAGAATTATATTATGGAAACTAGTTAGGAGGGAACCTTAACTAGGAAGATAATAAGATACGATAGGTGTGCACTCTAGATGAGAGGTGAGAATTATCAAGAGAGAGCCCGAGAAACTAACATGTACATAATAAATGCTTAATTGTAATTGTTAAGCACTTGCTATTTTAAAAATCTTTTACAATTGGGCTCTGACCCGTTTCCTTGCATATTCTCTTCTCTACTGTATCTTGTATATCAGGTATCCAGCAACAGGGATTCCCAGCATAGATTATGGATGTTCCGATGGAATATAGCTATTAGTAGAGATGCGGATTTTGTTTAGACGCTTCCTTTCCGTTGATACACTCATTTGTAGCGTCTACTTCATTTAGGGCATGTCGCCCCGGATTTTAGAGGTTGTAATTATTTATGTAAGCATTGTGAACATCAGTTTTATTTAGTGTAAAAGTTATAATTTAACTGGAGAGTTATTCCAGTCACTTTTATTCTTGTTGTAGTTAATTAAGTTGTGATGTGTTGTTGCATATTATTATTCCTTGTCGTGGAATGGTTTTAATTAAATTAAAAATGGAAAAAGTTTTTGACACTTAGCTTAATTAACTATTAGGTGATTAATAAAGAAATTATTTTCGACAGTGATGCTGAGAATGAACCAACTGGATATTCTGATTTATTTAAATGAAGGACTGATAACCCGATATTTAATTAGGCGAGTTAATACAGCTTGCTATCGGGAGGATATTTTTGCATAGTGGATAGTCTTATCTTGTGTTGCCCATTGGTGGGTATTTGACTTGTACCCAGAGCATATTGAGTGTATCCACGATCATATTGAGTTACTTGTGCAACTCAATCTCTTATTTTACACATCTATAAATTATAAGCCCTGGCCCATAGCAATGGGATGTAACCTCGAGTATTGATAGACACTAATAAGAATGTAGTAACCTCTCCATGGATGTAGGAAAGTTGTTGAAACACGTATGTCGTTGTGTGTGTAATCTTTACTCTTTGAATTTATAATTATATTCCTGGATCTTAATTGTGCTCGTGCTCATGATTGGCGCCGTCTGTGAGAACCAATTTTTATTTTTGTGAAAACATTCATCAATAGAAATCTCGTAATGTCTAATCACAGTAGCAACATTCCTCAAGTTGGAGGTGTGCAAGATGACCCAGTTCCACCTAGGGTTAGGTCAGAGATTCATCAACAATCAAATCCCAGGTTTCGCCAAGAAATGAAACCCTATGAAGGAATTCAGGGACCACCTAGGTCTACACAGACCTCCAGGTTGGTCGACGTTTACGAAGCTAGACTTTGAGAACAAGAGGAGGCCACATGATTAAGTGACAGAAAATGATCACCTGCAAAGATAACTTAAAGGGATGAAGATAGATCAACATAGAGATACCAAGAATCATCGTGATATGACTCTTAGTCGTTAGGCGAGCAATACTGTCACACCCCGCTTAATTCTAGAGTCGGCCGCCACCAAAACTAAGTCGGGCGCGAGTAAATAAATACCATTCTTATCATGAGACAGATATGAGACATATAAAATTAATCCACAAGATAAATGATAATAAATCCCAAAAGATAAACCATCCAACTAAGCGATAAAAGATCCATCTCCATGCTAAACTCAAAGTAAATCCAATATCTATAATATGAAACTGAATATTCTCCAACTGAATCCAATGAAATAACTGAATAAAACCCTTACAACTTTGGAACCGATTGGCCTAATCACAACCACAAACTATGTCTCAAAATAAATACTAAGAAATGGAAAACTAAACTAAATCAATATGAATAAGGTAGAGCAACCCCAACTGAACCTCCAAGAAAATCTCCTAATAATTATATGCAGCTTCTCCAAATACTATCCTGAAAAATTTAGTCAACGCATGAGTTCAGAGCCCCGAGCATGAATACACACTACTCCTCTCAAATAGGATCCTTGAATCCAGACAGTATCATTATACGCAATAAATATCACAATAAAATATTTTAAATTAAACAAGATAATTAAACGCGATAAATATAATCACTAACTACCCGATAGGTCCCCATTTAAAAAGGCACACTAAGATGATTTTAAGTTCCCAACTCCCACGATGCTAATTTTATTTAACTAGCCCATTTTATTATTGTTCTCACTTTTTATTATGTCGGTCCTTCCATCCCGGGTGGTAATTTCCACCAAAGTGTCACGCTTCCCCCTTGTTAATCGTCCTCTGACCCATTTAAACTGTCGGCCCTGACACATGACAAGGTTCCACACACAACACGATAAAAATCATCCTATGACCCCTTTAAATTGTCGGTGCTGACACATTATATTGCCACAAATTTTAATACCCGTTTTTATCTTAGGCATTAATCACAATCTCTCAATTTTTAAATTTATGAAGTACCCCACTTTTTTTATCGATGTGAGATCCTCAAAATACCCCTTAGTCCCATACCTAAGGGTCCCCAAGTTATCAATACGTCCTAACCTATGTATAGGATGAATTTCTAACATAAAGCTCAACCTCGTCTCATGCCTAGGCTAGCATAACGACGATAAAGTAACAAAAGAAGTCCACCCCCGACATAATAAAGTCGTAATAATCTACCCTCACTAGTCCCATACGTAGCAAGCATCCTAAAATATAGGGAGAGAAAAAAAATACCCAACAGCCCGTCGTTACAAAAGGCAATTAAATAATATCAACAAGTCACACAACCAATCAAAATTAATCAACGTATGAAACTACGCATAATAGTCCAATTCAGTTAAATCTTAATTTCACCAAATATTATCCCAATTAATTATTTTAATATAAACACTGAAATTTATTCATTAACACATCATATTACCAATTTCATCATCTCAACACAAATCTTATGAGTTATACCCCCAAATCCATTTATTTCAAAACTAGGGTTTTTTTACATGAAACCTACACCAATAAAACCCAGACTCCACTCATCAATCCGATGTACCCAAGGTTTATGAATATTAATCATATTAAAGGATTTCATAAAAACAGCCCCGAGTTTTATGTTTCCACTTTCTCTAATTAGGTTGCTAATTGATTTTTAAAAAAACATTGAATTTAGGTTTAGGTAACACTTAAAACGCATAATACTAAAGGAAAAGAACAGAGTATTTATGCCTGTGATTTGTTGGATGAAAAATCTGAATAGAACGTTGAACTCCTCTTGAGAAAACACCAATTGAGTCTTCCAAACTTGTGAAAAGTAGGGGCTAGGTATTGAAAATGAGAGAAATATGTTTTGGAAAAGCTTTTTGGAGAAAATTTGAGAGAAAAGTGATTTTAGAAGTCCCAGCCCCGTTTCAGTTTAGTATATAAAGGGTTTAATAGTTAAAACCAGATTAGGAGTCTCCCATCTAGATCTGGCAACGGATCGGATTTTATTCGAATCCGAATCCAATCCATTTACACGGAGCATGAAATCTGATTACCCGATTACCCGTTTATTAAATGGAGCGGATTTGGATTCATATGATCTGATCCGTTAATAATCCGATCCGATTAATATATATATATATATATATATATATATATATATATATTGCATTTAGAAATTTATTAATATTTTAAATATATATTTTAATAGTTATTTATAATAGTCCTATATTAATATATATTGTATTTATTTATAATAGTTATTTATATTATAATAGTTATTTAAATATATTTTTTGAAATATATATTATAATAGTTATTTAAAATATATAATGTATTTTGAAATTTATAATAGTCATTATAATCGGATCAGATCGGATTAATGGATTCTTAACGGATTCGGATTTGGAACCCTAACAGATATTCCGTCGGATAATCGGATCAGATCCGAATTTGTTTAACATAAATGGATTCGTATTCTGATTGGCCTGATCCGGTCCGAATCCGACTCGTTTACAGGACTACTCCCATCCATCCACCGCCTCTTTTATTCGAATGAGAACACCTATCGTTCGAACGACATGCCCTGTCATTTGAACGAGCCCCAAAATTTCCAAAATTAAATCTTTAAAAAATCTAACTTAATTATCTGATAAAAATTCATTAGCTGAACAAATACACACCTACTAGTTAAATGTTTAAATACAAACCTTATAACCTTTTATAAAAGACCCGAATTAGTTTCCAATTGAAAATTATACTAACAAAACCAAGGTAAATCCTTAAAGGCCATAAACTCCAAAATTTTATTTTACTCCAAATTAATTAAAGAACAATAATTAAAAACACGGGGTGTTACAAATACTCCTGGCTAAGGGAGGAGCTCCAGTCAGGATCAAGACAGATCTAAATGTGGCAGGTCAGAGCATGATCGATCAGAACGTAGCCGATCAGAGAGGCGCCACTTAAGAAATGATCGTCAAAATAAGAACATCAAAAGTTTGGTTCATAGAGAGATGGACCAACATCCAGCCCATCGAGGAGCCATGTATACCAGGGAGCTAGCTAGAATAGCTCTCAACACCTATATGAAATCCCCTTTTCAAGGGAAATTAAATAAGAACGCCCAAAGAATTTTATTTAGTTTCAAAATCTAGAATGGGAAGGAGGATCCGATAGACCACGTTCGGCAGTACAGGTAGGCGATGAGCCTGTGGAGCCACAACAATGCTTTAATGTGTCGAATTTTTCCTTCTAGCCTACACGACGTATCACATAAATGGTTCGAGAAGCTGCCCCAGATGTTGGTCAAGAGCTTATATTTCTACCCATGAGAAAGGAATGGGCAAAATTTCTAATGTTCATGCAGATGGATCATGCATGCAGGAATCATTTTTTTATACTGAAGTTGAAGAATGGTTACTTCCAACGATTGTAAGTTAGTGGCATAATAAAGCCTTGTCTGAAGCCAAGTTTTGGATCGATAAATATGTTGATCGGATCGCTGAATTTGAAAAGATTTGCATGAAGGATGTAGCGGCAAGTGATGTTCCAATTGAAATAAACTAGTGAGGGTTATATTACCTTTTTATACACATGTAACTAAATGTGTAGATAGCTTGTGATGGATAAATTGTCATTTTTGTACATGTATAACTAAATATGTAGGTAGTTTGTAAGGGATATGTTGTCTTTTTTGTGCACATGTAACTAAATTTGTAAGTAGATTATGAGGGATATGTCAATACAACTGTGATTTAGTTTTCATTATCATTTGTAATGTTTTTAAAAATACTTATCAATATCAATATTTAACTTCTTTGCGTGTAAATTTTTTTATTTGTCTTATCCTTGTGTTATACTAATATCATTTGCAATGGATATCATGTTTTGGATTTCAATATCATGTGAAAATATATATATCAATATTAATATTTACCTATGTTTAATGTGACAATATGTTGGTTGAGCTGAAGTTTTAATGTTACCATGTCAATATCGATACTTAACCTTGATCTGTGATATATATGACAAAATAGTGTGCCCTTACTAGGCATATATATCACAAATTAAAGTGCCTCTAAAAGTTGAAATCCCACTCTTATGGATGATTATCCCAAAATAAACATTATTATATTTGGTTTGGGGACTTTATAATGAGTAATATAATTTGTTTTGCTATCTTTATACCGAACCAAACATTATAATGTTTGGTTTGGGGTATCCGTCCCTAACAACGGGGTTTTCACTTTCCGAGGCACTTTAATTCGTGATATATATGTCAAGTAAGGGTACACTGTTTCGGCATATATATCACGAATAAAGGTTGAAATCCATTACCAATCCACAAAAAGTTCGTAATCCACAAAAAAGTTCAGATCAACTAACATATTAACATAGTAAGATTAAACATAGTTAACATACTAACATAGTAACATTAGACATAGTTAACATAGTAACATCCAAAAAAAAATCACAAACCAACTAAGATATTAACATTAAATATAATTAACATACTAAACATCAACCAACATAAAAGTAAAAAGTACACAAGCCAATAATTCATAACTAAATGCACTCCAACCAATCTACACCAGCCAATAATTCCCAAGTTCTAAAGTACAAAAGTATAAATTCAATCAGATGAGCAACCAATAATTCCAAACTTCATCTTTTTTTCTTTTCTCTAATTTCCATTTTGGACACTTATCCTCTGTTTCCTGATTTTTTTTCCCTTATCCTTTTCTTTTCCATACTTCTTTTTATTTTTATTCCTTTTTTCCTTAGTATTAATTTTACGACATGCCCTAATTGCTGCCACAAGTATTTGATATGCTTGTTGAACCTGCCCAAGCAATGTAGTTGCATCAACTTTATCGCCTTCTTCGATGTTTTTCCCACGAAACTCCATCGCTCTGCAAACTTCATCTTCCTATTGAACATCATTTATGTATTAAAAGTTTGTGAAATAATGAAAATTATATTGTGTGTGTCTAATTATTGACATGTGACCGATATTGATCGCGACTTCTCCGATAGTAGGTGGTTGTGACAGTGATCAGCATTCTACTAAAATAAAATAGGAATCTCATTGGCTCATCTTAACATCACTATCGAATTCAATTAATTACTAACCACCAATTATTAAATTAATCAGTATGTTAATTTTAATCTTATTTAATGTGACATGACAATCTAATAATCAACCACAATTATTTACACAATTTAAAATAAAACCCACAATCGCAATTACATCAAAACTGTAAATTTATTACATTTCTAATTCATCTGAATAAATCTCCATACATATATATAACCGCCATCTGTAATAACAATAATTTTTATCCGGATGCGAGTCTCTAATGTTATAACCCATAATTACCTCACCTCGGACTCAACCTTAACAAGAACATGGATGGCAATTATAACCTGTGAATAATACTAACCCTGCATTTGCTAGCCAGGAAGATCATTCACTCGCTCAACCTCCGATTATAGCCCTTAGAGGGGTATGTTATATTATGCATATCATTATATCTTTCACACCGATATAATATCTATATATACAATTTTCACACACACACACACACACACACACACACACACACACAAATGCGTTATCACTCAATGCTCCATTTTATACTCGATTAATTAATTATTCACTTAATTAATTAATTCATTTATTTTTCAATACCAATTCTGGACACGTGTCTACATTACTGAACTTGCATCCCAATTCCCACATTTTCCATCACAATTATTCATATTCAACTATTTTTCTCAAATATTTTAATTTCACATCTCAACTAAAAGTTCCTTTTTAACTCAAGGTCCACACACCAACTTAATTGAATTTTCATAAATATAAATATCAACTTTGGGTTCTTTCATACCCTTAATTATTTATTTTGTCCCTAATTAAATAAAATAGCCCAAAATCTGAAAATTCCTGAATTTCGAACTAGTTTGATCTCAAAGAGAACCGATTATACATTCCAGAAATTCGAACCAATTTGGTCTAAAAGCGAACCGGTTCGCTTTTCCAGTCAGCGAACCTCATTCCTGTTTTCTTTCCCAGTTCGGTCCTAATGATCCTCAACACAATATCATACACTAACCAATTTGTAAAGAGTATAAGAGACATTTCTATAATGATTCTTGCATCTAGTAATCACACTAATTCAAAAGATTAATCATCAACTCATGCGATTCAAAACTAGAATCAAGAATTTCATCATTCTAATAATTATATCACATATTCATCTCCATATCCCAATATTCATATTATCCTCAAATTTCAGAATTTTCAATCCACCTTAATTCTTTAAATTTTATAATTTAAATTATTTTTCCAAAATAAATCATTTCCCAAAATATAAATTATTTATCAAAATTCCATAGTTTATATATATGTGAAATCATCTCCAAAAATATCATTTCCCAACTATGATATGACTAAATTTGTATATACAAATTAAATAGCAAGTTAATTACTTGCCTTATGGTGTGTAGAGTCTGATTTGATGAAGAAGTCGCTTAATCCTTCAAGAATTCCCTTCCACTTCTTCAATCCTAGAGTGCTCATGTAAAATTCTGCAATTCCTCCCTTAGACTCTTGAATTTTCTTCCTAATTCTTTTCACTTTCTCTCTAACTCTTTGAATAACTCTCCTCAACATTTGGATTTATGAAATGACTCTTCCCTAAACCCAAACCTTTCATTTTATAAGTGTAATACCGTTTTTGGCCATTCACATGCCATTAAGGAGCCCAAAAGTCACCTAAATTAGTCTCGATTGATCTAACAAGCTCCTGAGACCCAATTACAACCCCTGAGTACTTTATTTTGACCATTTCAACACATTTCGAATCAACCGTGCACTCAAAATTATCACCCGAATCACTTAACAATATTTTCCCATATCAACCTATTTTAATTTAATCACGCATGTCTCGGTTGAGATCATATTAAATTTTGTATTGTTTACGCACTTACGACTTAATTCAAATTTTTTTACTAAAAGCACACTAGTAAGTACATAATCACATAAATATTAATTCATTTCACTCTAAATTAATATTTATTTAATTTTACATTATTTCTTAAATTAAATTACGTGCCACCCCATATTTAAATATTCAATTAATTATATCTATATAAAAGTACGGGGGTTATATACTTCCCCCCTTGAAAAGGAATTTTGTCCCCGAAATTCGGGTATGACTGGTACCAAAACCTCTGTATCCTTACACACATGGCATCCAAACGTACTCATAATCAACTTGTGAGAATATTTTTGCGTCTCCACTATTCAACCACTAGTAGTATGATCTTGTTCAAAGGCCTACATGCTACGGACCATTATTAACAATAAGTCTATTCCAATTATTTCAAATTGATATACTCTATCATTCCTAAGGTCCCGCATATACACTGATATGCAAAACTATCATAAATCCGCTAACAATACTCCAATAAGACGAGCCCATGCTCCACTGACTCTATCATCTCAATGTTGGAAAAGGCCCCACTTCCCTAGGTGCTAACTTCCTTTCTTACCCAAATCAAATAAATTCCTTCCTAGGAGACACCCACGGTAATTTCTGACCACTCACATTTGTATTTAACTCGTTGGTTTGTGATGACGTAACTCTTACGATGTTTCGAAACTAAATCCCTGTCAACCGGCTTTAAATCACGTCCGACCCACGGAACTTATTATTTCCCCACCCTTAACTGACCATAGGGAGGACGACAAGTCCTCCCACCTCAAGCCTCCAAAGGAGTATTTCTAATAATAGTTGGTACGAGTCATTACACGCAACTCTACCAATGGTAATTTATCCTCCCAATTACCTTAAAGTCTCGAATATGCATCTCTCTCATCCTTCAACATCCTAGTTACTTTTCCCGTTTACTCCTCGGTGTACGGGTGATATGTCTTGTTCAAAATGTACTTCGACCCCACCGCCTCTTGATAATGCCAATCGGATGTGGAACTTAAGGATCTAATCTCTATTCACAACAACTGGTGGGCGACATCTTGTGTCGGTTCATTTCCTCTTTCAAATGAAATGTTGGGTAGGTTACTTGACCATGTAACTCAGCCAAATTAGTAATAGTTATTCTTCCTCAGTCAACCAATCCCTCAACCCAAAGGAATTTTTTATCCATTCACGATGTTGGTAACCCAATAATGAACTTTATCAGTATGCTTATCCATTTTGTCACTAGAATCACCAATTATTAAAACATTTTGGGGGATCGCCTCGGACCCATATTTTCCCATCAACGAGTAGTGCACCTGGATACAAATTCAGTATGTCTCACTCCACATCAATACAAAAACTCAGTACCCCCCGTCACATGGTACATCTTACTCCCTTTCATGGGGTACTTCAAAATCGTGACCCATGTGTTTGCTCCAAACTGCATATTTTTTGGGTCCTCCTCGCCTGGTAAAATCAACATCCTACTATGCATAAGCCACCCACAACATTCAACTGAGTAAGACTCTGCTTGACTCTCCAAACTGTTGGATCCTCCCTTGTCTTGAGAGATCCATCGCTTGTGTCTCCACGGTCTTTCAACCCATCTCGGGGTGATATCTCGCCTTGTTTTATATATATATATATATATATATACTCTCCTTCCTCAATCTGAAGTTTAGTCCATCTTGCCCTTCCAATTTTGCTTCTACTTCCCTATAGACATATGATTTAACACATATATTTCTTATCCTTGTCTCGAACAATACTGAAAATCAAACTAACCAGAGCTCTCCTGTATATCTGCATAAACATCATAGACCTAACATTTTTATTTGAAGTTCGTTACCACATGCTCAACGTGGCTATATCGTAAGGGTATTCACTATCACCCCACTAATCGCGATTTAATTATTCTCAAGATTGTTCCACCGTTCAGTGCCGGGGTAAAAATTTCCCAATATTTCTTAGATAACACAACCTAGTTCTACTGACCTTATATCATATAACAACTCTCAACTCCCAGTGCTTTTTCTTCCCACACGTGACATGATTAAGATTCAAAATTGATGCCCTGGCATCTAACAACGTCTCCCAACTCTCGATTTTTTAAGATTCATGCATGGAACATCACATAACTGAAATCTAACGAATAAACTTCCTAATGCCCTATCACTTGACAATATCGGTTATCAAGATCTTGTGCCCTAAAATACATTAATGGAACACCCAAAATCCTATCCTAGATGTATAAGTCTAATCCTCCCCTCCCAAATCTTTAAAGGAGACATATAACACTGCACTCGCAATATCACTAACTCTTCAGTGCTAAATCAATAACTAGCTAAATATCTCCACTAGAAACCCGATATCCCCTAAATCACATCTGAATAGTCCTTACACACCGAAATCGAATATAATGAGACAAAGATATTATCCAAACTCTCCGTTTCAATATAATATATATGCGAGTCAACCCTTTTTCAGGTGAAATATTGCAAAAATAATATATCCTGCCCAGAAACGTCGAACACGATAGCCTTACTATGATAGTCCACCATCACTAACCATTTCATACCCGGGATAACATCATACCTACGTAGCATCTCTCTAAAATGAGAAAATCTTCAAAAATATATCCTCCTAATTTCCACACCCTCTCCCTTGCAGATGAAACTAAAGAGAGTCCCGTTATCCAATGGTAAATATATACACTCAATAGTGATACCAACGATATATCTACTAAGTTCGTTTCATACACAAATGTAATGTTAACTCAAATAATATAATGCACTCGTATCACGTCAAACATATCCCATCTGGACATGAATGAAATGTATACTTTCAATTGCCAATATCTCTGGCTATTTAAGTTCTCCTTTACGTAATACTCCCGTCTAAACTCTCTCAAAAACTATTGTAACTGTTTCCCCTACTGGGCACCCTGCTCTTGTCCCCTTAACTCTCCATGGACAAGATTAATACATGTGATCCTACTCTCCACATATAAAACACCTCCCTACGTAATCCCCCTATCTCTGGCCCTATTGGCCATATCAGGGCTTCCTTTTCTCTAGCACTATAGCCTCGGCCCGATGCTACTCCCGTTGTTCCTTTGGTTCTGTTGGACACGTGGAACGCATTACTAGCCTTGATGACCTTGTCTAAATCAACCGTCACTCGATCGAGATTTCTTTGATTTAATGGGTCTCCCAATCGGGTAAATCTTTAGTGGTATAATACCGATACATCCAGTCCTACTCTATTGGCTAGACTTTCCCACGCTCTGGGCTCCCTTTACATGGAAGCATTGATATTGACATTATAAAAGTACGGTGTTGGCACCAATCATTCAAGTTGGATTCCCATTAATACTGCGCCTTCTACCCATAAGTCCATCATCAAACTCAAGGACCCTATTCTCCTCTGTAATCACCTTCTCAGGGATGAAGTTTGGTAAACAACCACATTATTCCTAATAATCGACTACTATCCAGCCTTCTTGTCATAAATACAAAATTTTACTTCATATCTCTTTCTAAACCGCACTCAATAGGTAATTCTTTAGTGGTGCCCCATAATACCGATCTGCTGGCTAGACTTTCCCATGCTCTTAGATCCCTTTACATGAAAGTGTTGATATTGACATTATAAAAGTATGGTATAGGCCCAAACATTCAAGTTGGATTCCCATGAATACTGCGTATCCTACCCACGAGTCCATCATCAAACTCAAGGACCCTATTATCCTCTGTAATCACCTTGTCACTACGAATTTTGGTAAATAAGTACATTCTTCTGAATACTCGGCTACTGTTTGGCCTTCTTGTAATAAATACAAAAATTTCCTTCACATCTCTACTTAAACTGCATTCAAATTCCTCAATACTTTATAGAGTAAAGATTCTCAGATGTGGTGACTAATTCCTATCACAACAACACTGCTCCTACGAGCTAAGGAAATAGCCCAAAATTTAATCATGAGCTTCACTGCACTCTAGATATACAAATGTCTTTGGATGTTCTCCTTCTATTGGCTATCTAATACATGTCCTCACCTTTCCTCGAACTCGTGTGGATGGCTCGTCTGAAAATCCCTCCTAACTCTCTTCCATACCAACTGTACTCGGTGAATCTGAATTGGCGCCACCATTTGTTGTTGCGATCTTTGGAGAAACTATTAAGCTCTAGCGGTCACAACAGCATTAGCTGCCTAAGAAATAATAGTAGTGACTTCTACTGCGTCCACCATTTTCAAAGTGATTTGCAGCTCTGACCAAGCCTCTCCTCCTGTAGTCCTCCTAATGGACCTTGTTGCTCGCCCTTCTCTTGTTCAGCTTCTAAAACCTAATCCCACTCGTATAAGATTCACTTCCATTATACATAATAGCAGGAGAACGCATATCATAATATGAATCAACGGTCCTAAGCATAGGGCTCTACATCAAAGACCGCTACAGTAGAAAACGTAATAAGTCAGCACAGAATCTAAGGACTCAAGAACCTGGTGCTCTGATACCATATGTGACACCCTGCTTATTAAAATAACGGGTGGCTATCCCTCTACTAAAATAAAAGAGGAATCTTATTGACTCATTCTTAGTACCATTGTCGAATTTAATTAATTACTAACCACCTATTATTAAATTAAGTTGTGTGTCAATTTTAATCTTATTTAATGTGATACAACAGTCTAATAATCAACCACAATTATTTTCACACCTAAAAATAAATCCCACAACCACAATTAAATCAAAACTATAAATTTTTTACATGCCAAACTATTTAGAATAAATCAGCGAAATAAATCTCCATACAATATTACTCAGAATGAAGTCAAGCATAAACTAAGATAAATCGTCTGACTTAGGCAACATGCTTGAATATAAAAAAGAGTCATGAAATGGAACATAGGGGTATAAAATACTAAACATAACACTGCAGCATTTACTGTTGTCCAGCTCCAGTACCTGGGAATGATCACGCTTGGCGTCCCTGTGGTTGGACACTTAAAAAATTTTGAAAATATATTTTAACACATGTCAGAGCCCAAAATCATTTGAAAATATTTTGGAAGGAATTAAAATGCATAAATAAATCTATATCCATTTACTCATATTTAAATTGGTATTACACTCTCTCATGAGACATTACTCACCTCTCATCTAAAGTGTGCACCTAACCGTACGCATTTTTATTACCTAGTTATGCTACCCTCCTAACTAGGTCCCAAGTGTCCTTAAATTCCATACGCTATCCCATTCTGCGTAATTTATTTATTTAGCTTTTACATTCCCCAATCATTATAATTCTCAATTATAATTTATTAAACCATTTCCAATAACTTCCACTTGTTATTATTTCACTATTTACATTTAATGTTATTTTAGGTACTCAATTTTAACTATTTCGACCCATTCCGGATCAACTGTGCACTTGAAATCATCACCCAAGTTTCTTAACAATATTTTCTGATCTCAACCTATATTAATTTAATTGTATGTGTCCTGGTTGAGACAATATTAAATTTCATCGTGTTTACTCACTTATGACTTAATTCAATATTATTTATGAAAAGCACACTAGTAAGTACATAATCACATAAATACTAATTCATTTGACTCTAAATTAATATTTATTTAATTTCCATTATTTCATAAACTAAATTATGTTCCACCCGCATAATTTAAATATTCAATTAAATATATCTATATAAAACTACGAGGTATTATAATGGTCTTGCTAATTTTCCTGATACCAATTTTGCATGTCAAAGTTAACCCTGTATCTGACAGCTTTGTTTCCCCTCTCATCTTTTATAAAGGGTCATTGGGACCTGAAGAATGATTTGAATACGTCCAAGTTGTCAAAGAAATCATTCTGGATAGTAAGGCTCGATAACGTCGAAACAAATGATGATGAAACTATAAAATCAACCTTTTGGAATGGGTATGCATCCCTCCCATCCTCATAAGGATCCCAAAACACAAACTTAACTCCCCCTCCGAGAATCGTATATGAGACTTTCATCTCGTACAACTCAAGCAAAACACCAAAATACTAGTTAGAGCAGATATTTAATAGAAAGTTTTAAACATAGTAATCTCTGATTTAATCTTCTTTGAAGATATGAAGGAAGAAAAATCCAAAAGCTCTTCTTTGTGGCGATAATACCAAAATATCAAGTTGACTCAGTTGTCTTTAACTTGATCCTTATGGGCCTCTTGAACCCTCTCTTTCCCTATTTCTTTTTCTTTGATTTATTTTTATATGTAATGTGGCTATTATTATTTGTTTTCTTTATTTTTTATAGGAATTCTCTTGTTAAGACCCTATGAATCGATTCAAACCTCAGATTCATACTAGAACCACGATTATACAATAAAAATCCTAAGCTACGCCTAAGTATTCCCTGAGTAAGAAGGGATAACTTCCATCTTAAAAGTAATTTGGCATTTTTATCAGATATCCGTGATTCCTCTCAATTTTTAATCCAATAAAAAAATCAATTGGTTCCATCAAACTAGCTATATGTTGTGTATTATCAATGATTTCTACATAGGGCGGTGATATGATATCTTGAGCAGTTACATATCCAAGAGTAGAGCAAATCGAAATCGGGCAGATCTTTACCCGGAGTAGAGCATAAACCTTAATAGATTAAAGAGGCCCATTCAGGAACAAGAAAATGACATCGTGATTTAGACTGGATCTCGATGAAACAATACATCAATGATAAGTTAATTCGATAAGTTTGGTGAATTTTTTTTATAAGGAAAGGAGTAAAAACTCTGTCTTTATTGAAAAATCGAAGAAAAAGTCCTTTCGTCAGAAGGATATGGAGAAATTGGTAGACGCTACGGACTTAATTGGATTGAGCCTTGGTATGGAAACCTACTAAGTGAGAAATTTCAAATTCAGAGAAACATTGGAATTAATAAAAATGGACAATCTTGAGACAAATCCTGTTTTTCGAAAACAAACAAAGATTCAGAAAGAGAAAATAAAAAAGGATAGGTGCAAAGACTCAATGGAAGTTGTTCTAACAAATGGAGTTTACAGGGTTGCGTTGGTAAAGGAATCCTTCAATCGAAACTTCAAAAAGGATGAAGGATAACCCTATATACATAGCTAAAGTGACTTGCAAAAATAATGTAAAGAACTTGCATTTCGTGTTTTAATAAGCTGTGGCAAAGAATTTTTTTGTGAGGCTGATTGCAATGCCTAACGTACAATTCTAAAGCTTTGTATTATTGAATTCAATGTTGTAGCATGTCACCAAGTCGATGCAGTGATCATAAATTCAGGATTACAAAATCATACAAAATTAGTGATTATTAAAATAGATTGAGATATAAATAAATATTACGAAATACTGATTATTGTTACATGCAATAGGGATAAACAATCGCTAATTTGCTTAACACTAAATCTTGATGCAAGGCCAAACTGTTTGCACAATTGAGCAAGTATTCCCATCCCCTCGTAAGTCAGCCCACATTCTTCATATCCTTCAATACTTGAAAGAAGTAGAACAAGATCTTATTTTTAGTCTCATCCAACAAAATAGTGAATTCGATTATATAAAGGATGTAGGACCTAGAGCATTAGTATTTTTCATCCCCTGTGGTGATCTCAGGTTTACTTGATATTTAAATATTACAGTGATCCAATTCAATCGGACCATATATGAGTCAATGAACTCTTTTTCAACATCAACCCTGCTCACTCCTAAGCACTTAGTAACTAAGACAGTTGCGCTCGATAATTCATTCCCATCGTCATCGAGAATGTATACATCACATTCTAAGATTCCCCCTAAGTCTCTCCTTAGGTCCCTAGCACCTCCCCATTTACCATAAACCCTAAGGCATTCTCAGAGTACCAATCTAGAGGCCATCGGATGCTCCCGAGCCCCGTTTGACTCCGATCAACTTCATCGTTAGATCAAAAAGTAAATTAAATCTTTGAATGGATCTGAATCCCCTTTCCAATGGTGTACCCCCTGTACGAATTGGCATAATGGTTCGAACGATCGGATCATTTTACTACTAAAAATAGATTAGGAGGTCAGCAGGCGCTCTCGGACCCCGATTTGACACTAATCGACTTCATCATCAGAGTGAAAGTTCATTAAATCTTCAAAGGGCACTGAATCCCCTTTTCAATTGTCTGCCCCGTGTGCAAAATAGAATAACGATTCGGAAGAACGGACCATTTTCCACTAAAAAGTTCTTCGAAGTCCACCAAGTGCTCCCAGACTTCGTTTGACCAAATTTAACTTTTCAAATCAAACGAGACTAAAAGAATCATTGAAGATACTAAATACCCTTTCCAACGATCTTCCCCAATTGCAAATCAACCTTACAGTATAGATGAACGACCCGTTATACTCTGAAGGGTCACCGGATTCTTTCAAGCCCCATTTGAACAAAGTCAAATATCCGAAACGAGTAAATCTCTTTGAAACATCAAAGTGTTTCGCATAACCTTTATAACGGTCCTCCCTGTGCGCGATTCGAACTTATGGTTTAGTGGAACGATCCATCTCCATCCGACGATCTAATGTTTAAAGGGTCGTCGGGCACTTTCGAGTGTCATTTGACCAAAATTGAACTCCTATACCCAGGAGAGAACCAAAGTATTCTCAAAGGTCTCTGAATAACCTTTCCAATGGTATGCCCTATGCGCGATTTGGATTTACGTATTGCATTTTATGATTATTTTTTTAGAAAATCTACAGGCGAGTGAAAATTAGCAAGTCCATTTCCCTGCCTATCGGTCGTGAGTCTAGGGCTACCTTCCGATATGCAGGGCAAGGACAATGCCGATCGGCAGTCCCCTGACCCTATATAAGGAGAGCATGAGCTCACATTGTAAGTCACCTCCGAAAACATCAACTTTAGTGATCTCAAAAACATTCTTCTAAAGTCAACGAAGTTTTCTGGTTTGAAACCTCTCTCCACCTTTCATTTTTATCACTTTCACACCTATTTTAGCAAAATCCCCCTAAATTCCTCACCCACTTGCAAGGAAACTCATCAACAATCAAGATCAATCTCCAAGTCTTCAAAGAAGGTCCAAACATTCTTCTCTCTCTTTAAATTTATTTATTTTCGCATTAGTTATTTAAGCTCTTAGTTTAGATTTTACTTTAGATCATACACATATTAATGTTCAATCATTTATTAGTAGTATTGCACATAATTTATTTTTTATAAAAAAAACTAAATAAGAAAGGAGGGTTACACCTATAAATTCCAAACGGGATTCTTCACTACATTTTCTCAAAACAAAAACACCTTTTTTACACACACACACACATATTATAAATCCCCGTTTAAATTTATAGCACGCTCGTGTTGCATGTGAACTACGTGGACTTTGATGTATTTATAGGCTACGTAGGCGTCTCGAGCTAAAACTAGAGACTCGAGTCCTATTTTCCTATTTTTCTCTTTCCTTATATTTCATCCATACATTATTTATCTATATTATACTAGTTATTCATATGCACGTCTTATCAAACACATATTATCATTTCATCATAACGATCAATATCTCGATAAGGGCACCCATCATATTTTTAATTGCTATTTTGGGAACACTCCTATAGATGACCTCACTCCGTCTTTTTTCATGATGCGAGTCAAACGATTCATATCTCCACTTATATATACACACACACACACACACACTTCACGGAGAAATTAAGGAGAATAATAACATAAGCCCACGAAAGACGAAAAGAGCGGGATGGGTGTTGAAGACCTTCCCATTCCGTAACTTAGCACTCGAACCTCTGAACTAATTGTTTTTTACAAACACTAGTACGTATTTGATGTCGTTCTCTTGAGGTGATAACATTTTCTTTTATCCATTTTGTGAAAAATAGGCTAGCGACTCTATCTCTTATCATCACCCCAAAATTGACGACGGTCGAAGCACCTCGAGGAAGGGAACGAGAACTTTTATCTTCCTCTCTTCGCGCGCGCTAATGAGTGTCAGAATGCCACCCCCATGCGGGAAGGAAGATCTCGAGATGGCCACAGTGGTGACTCCACTAGGGATTACACTTAAGAGGGATAGACATTGTTTGCATGGATGCTATCATTTTCTACTTGCGTGCATATGCACCTACATGTATATTACCTTTTCTCCTCTATTACTTCTTGTATATATTTACCTCATGTTCATATCACCTCTCACTTAATTCTCAATTCACACACTTGTAAATACTCTCCATGTGCACCTCACATTACTTACACTTGTATATAAGGTCACTTGTGCCCATATGCTTCACACACCACTTATAATATCGACGTTTAGGCTTCACTAGGACACACCTCCACTTATCACACTTGTATATATCCATGCTCACTCTCACATATCACATGACACTCATAGTTGATCCATACTTAAATTTACTACCACACACTCACTTATAAATATTCACACATCACTCACTCTCACGTATCCATGATTCGTGTAATATTCATGTTCCGTGAAAGATTTACTTTTCATGATACTTGTACATTCTTTCGTATTAGTATAGTTCTCATCATGCCAAATAAAATACTCTTTCCATAATATACTAATAAAGAATCGTGCATTTTTTACACTACATCACCAAGAGCATTGTTATATTGACCAAAATTTTATCCCGTACTAGGGTGTCACTTTGTGATGGGTGCTGGTTCGACAGGTCGTAGTAAACCTAAGCAATATGACTCTCACCTTCTATTGGCCTAGTAACTTTGACGTATATCGAACGGTTCCCCCACATCGTACCTCTTAACTGAACTCACAACGAGAGGTATATAGTAAGGAATTCGTTCACATACGTCAAGTATATCGAATTCTCTCTCACATGTACTGTCCCGATGAGGTATATAATGAGGTAATCCACGTACACTTAGGTACATAAAATGCCTTGTCCACACGTTCCAATTTCCCTTAAAAGCATGAAGTATATCGTGGAAGTCATGCCAAGGGGGGAACCATTCCATTAGCCCAACAGTTGCATACCCTCGTATAGGCGTCAAACTTTGTGCACTCATATTTAGTTTGTCGGTTACTACACGAAACTCTCCCCAAATACCATGTCGGCATGCAGCCCAAATTTTTGCTCGAATTCGTCATTTTTCAAAATGGGACCCTGTCCACAAGCCTAGCAACAAGTCAAATAATGTTTTACATATTTTTTAAACCCAATTTTCTCAAGATCGGGTCTCGTTCGGCATTTCATTTTGCATTTAGGTAAACCTAATATAAGTGAAAACATTATAACAATCTTGCTGACATTCTTCCCTCACTCGTTTCTTTCCTCCTCCATTTATCAAGAAATACTAAAAACATTTTTCCTCCTTTTATCATAAACGTCAAAAACATTTCTTACTCCTTTCATCAAAAATACCAAAAGAATTTTTCTTCCTTTTTATCATAAATGTCAAAAACATTTTTTCCTTCTTTTATCAAAAAAATACCAAAAACATTTTGTCCTCCCCTTTCCAAACAAAAATGTCAAAACATTTTTCTCTTTTACAATGGAAATATTTCTTCCTTTTCTCTTTCAAAAATAAATTCGAATCATTTTCTTTCACAGGTCGATTGTATACCCGACCCTTGGCCTAGCTCCCTATTGGTTTCGATCTTCCGTCGAACTGCCCCGAAGCTCTATCAGTTCTCCTACAACTTCATTCGAGTCGAGAATCCGCTTTCACCAGCTCTCTGTGGATAATGCATACCAAGTACCGAATATGCATCCTAATTTGATGAGTTCCCTAATCCAACATACCGCCAAGATTGACAACCTTCAGTCCGAGGTTCATAAGATATAGCAAAACAAGGTCTATATTCCTAAGGAGCCTGAGGTTCTCTTCCCTCGTTCTATAGGTCCACCCGCACTTGATCCTGTTTAGGTCCCGAAAGAATATCAACATGCTCCATGTGCCCCTCCTGCCAATAGGCCACCACCAGCTTAACTCCCTATGCCAAACCTTGCCCAACCAAGGGCTAACATGCCAATACTTGTCGATCCGAAGGAATAAGAATTAACGAGGTTAAGGAGGACCTTAAACTGCTTACCAAGAAGTTTGACGAAGTCCGTAATGCGACTGAAAATGTGTCTCAGGAATGCGTTCACTCTAGGCTCAAGTGCAAGCCTGTCGCTCAAGTAATAATCCGATAAGTCGGGTATCGATCCTCAGGGAAAAAGGACAATGGAGTTGTGATGACGGGAAAAGACGAAGAAATCCTAACTCTGACTCTAAAAAGAAAAAGAAAATGAATTGGTATTTGAGAATGATTATGCTAAATGCAATTAAGAAATTATGACGAAATGAAACTACACTAATTTACCTAAAATATGAATGAAAACAGGTTTAAAACTTTTGACTAACTAATGAGAAAAATAGGACGGGAATACAATCCCCCAACCCTAGTGTATCGCCGGTAAAATACTAATCGTAAATTTGACCGATTGATTTCACCTAGAATTTAGTACTCCCAAGCATTATGTATACGAGGTTCAAGCCCGCGTCATACCTAATCTGAGGACGAGTAAATCGGTATCGCGATAGTAACACTCGAATTGCATTCTAAATCATCACGGTTACCTAGAGACAAACGAGATATAAAGACTTACAATCGTCATGTTGCTACGCAATACGGTCGTAAACAATCACTAAATTCAGAGGATTAATATTATACACGTGCAATTAACACATCAGGCTGGGTTCATGTATCCCGGCCTTAGGAAATCTAGCCTAACATGATGAAATTGATGAAAACAGTGTTTAATGTGCGAGAGTTCATGACTAATATAAGGAAAACTGATGAATTGATGTAGAATAGAATCAAAAAGAAGAAATAACTCACTAAAATCACCCAAGCAATAATTGCAGCAATCAATAAATCTGGTAATCACACAAACTCTGAATAACTCCTCAATCCTTGAATTAAAATTGGTAATTGTAGCTAAACTAGGGTTCCTGGAGAAAAGAGAAAAACTAACTATTATACTCTAAAAATAATCCGTCCTCATAACAATAATAAATCGGGTTTTTATACCCTCCGTGAATTTAGGACTTGCAGCTGCACTAGGACTCTTCAAAGATTTGCAAATCTCGAGGGCCGGACCGGTCCGTGCCTTAGGCGGACCGGTCTGCCTCCAAGGCAGATCCGTTCTTTTCATTTTGGGGCAAACCGGTTCTTTTTATTTTTGCCTTCTTCAGTTTGCTTGTGATCCGAGGTCTTCTGGAGTTTGGCAAAGCGGACCGGTCCGGGATATGGGCGGACCGGTCCAGCTATTTGACTTTTTGGCTCAACTTTGACTGCTCACATCTTTTGTTTCGAGACTCCGATTGAGGTGTCGTTTCTTCCTATGTGCTTGTGAATGAGATCTCTTCAACTTCTCTTTCGGTACCTCATCCGAATTCTGGGTATAAATTATGATTTTGCCCTTTTGACTTTCCTTCTTTCTTCCTTGATTCTTCCGATTTTCTTCTTCCATTTCTTGACATCAAATACTTGTAAAATCACTACGAAATACTAGAAACTCGGTGTACTCATTAGGATCAGTCAGTAGCGAGATTATGAGATAAAGTCAACTCAATTACGTTGTTCAAAGGGCTAAAAGTAACTAAATCAAGGGATAAATTAGGAAGAATTTATGCCTAATCAGTTCGAATCCTTGGGAACTACATAAATTACACATATATGTCTCCTTAACCTAGATCAAGGTTGTCAAAAAAGTTTAAGATTCCTAACATTGAGAAGTTCAGGGGCAACGGGCCCCCAATTTTTCATTTCGAAGCTACCACTGATCCATGACTCTCCTAGGTGCCTTCGAGGAAATAATGGCCCAAATTGGAGGACAAATCTCTTCGTTGGTTTCTGTCCCTAGAAGAATCTTGAATTAATAATTGAGACGATGTTGCCAGGGAATTCATATTACAATACAAATACTACGAGGAGTTGGAAGTTACACGCCGTGATGTAGAACTTCTCAAACATAACACCAGAGAATCCATCAGTAGTTTCATAGCAAGGGGGAGGGACAAAAGGTGCCAGTATGATCAACCGGTCTTCTAAAAGAGGAGCAAGTTAGTATTATAAAGAAAAACTTCTTATCCCATGTTCGAGAAATTATACGAGGACAATATTACCCAAATTTTTTAGCCCTTCGAGAAGAAGGAGTGGAGATTGAAGAAAGTGTTGCGAAGACAGAAGCTGAGCCAAAGAAAGTATTCGGACAGTTAACTCTAAGAAAATATAAGAAGCCTATTACAGTCTCGACCATCAATAACATCTCTCAGCCCGCTACCTCTTGGGGGGGGGGGAAAGTCGTGTTAGTCCAGTCAGAAAAGAATACATCAATCTCCATGTTCCCCTCTCTAAAGTATATCAAGCCTTGTTAAGCCGAAATCTCATTAACCCTTTGGACCCTCGTCCACTACCAAACCCACATCCCAAAAATTTCAAACCCGACGCCCAATATGAATTTTACCAAAATGTCGACCATACCATTGATTAGTGTTTCCATCTCTGAAATGTAATCCAAGGTTTAATTGACCATTGTATCATTGCCCCACCAGTCAATCCCAAATCTAACACCAACCACGATCCATTTACAAACCATACAAATGCTATATTCCTAGATAATGACCCGAAATTTGATCCATCTACCCGGATTATACCTAGTAAAGCACCCATCATACCCATATTTTCACCCAACCCCCTTCAAGTCTGCCCATAATTTCTCCTGCACCTCACCTATTTTTCTAACCAAGCTCTGTCGCTTTTCACAAGAGTGTGTATTGTTATTTGTACCCGATTAGGAGGGAAATATATGGAATTGCGAGTAGTACTGAACCATCTTTTAGAGCTTGGTCTGAAATGACCATTAACAGCCAAAAGTTCAACACGCTGTTCATGGAAGCCAAAAAGTGGTCTCGGGAGTCAGATTGGGTAGTACCCGTTGACGAAATCAGTTTGGATGAGATCTCTTCAACTTCTCGTTCGGTACCTCATTCGAATTCCGGGTATAAATTATGCTTTTTCCCTTTTGACTTTCCTTCTTTCTTTCTTGATTCTTCCGGTTTCCTTCTTCCGTTTCTGGACATCAAATACCTGTAAATCACTACGAAATACCAGAAACTCGGTGTACTCATTAAGATCAGTCAGTAGCGGGATTATGAGATAAAGTCAACTCAATTACGTTGTTCGAAGTGCTAAAAGTAACTAAATCAAGGGATAAATTAGGAAGAATTTATGCCTAATCAAATCCCCCTAACTTAGAACTTTGCGCGTCCCGAGCAATGTAAAAGAATCCTAGCCACGCTCAATTCTTGAAAACATCTTATTGGGATAGAATACCTCTTTCGCGGGCAAGCGATTGCATTTAGCGTATGCAACAAGCCTTTAAACCCCTAGGTTGCCCTAGTAGGACGAGTTGTGTCTCGTGGGGTTTTGCAGAGAATATAGCCACAAAATTCGACTCAACGAAAATTCAAAATACGCAAAAATTTTATAATTCAAACTTTTCCAGAAAAATATTCATCATCAAGTCATATTTATAATTCTCAAACCGTAGTGTGTGTGTACGAAGCCGAAAATATAACCGCCAATTTTTACCGATTGATCATTACGTTACTTATCTGAAAATTCGTTTTGATTTCAATTTCTCACGGAATTCTCTCTCAAATGAATCACTCGAATTATGGCTATTATCTCGGTATGTGTGATATAAAGAGTAAATGTAACGGACGCAAAATCACGCATACAATTAGAAAGATGGAAATTTCATAGTGAAAGGATCTCATCAACAGATTACAGTTTTAAAAACGGGAACATTGCCTCTTTTTTCGCGCATTCGATCTCTTTTATTATCTTTTGGTGTATTAGCTCTCCACGCGGTAACCAATTTTCGCAATTTGGACTCGGTTAGGACTTTTTCGAGTTTTAAGGTATATGGGGTAAAATGACAATGGTAGGGAGGTTGAAATTGGAAAAGTCATTAATGATGCCCATTTGTGCTTTTTCTGGGCTATTACTCATTTTTTCTTCTTTTTTTTTCACTTCTTTTCTTTTCTTGCTATTTTTGTTGAGCACATCTATTTTTTTCTTGCTCCTTTATATTCACTTTCCGGACTGAAATTCTGAAATTTTCCATTTTTCACAATTTTGGGCTATTTGGGTTTTTCGGGTTACCTAATGAAAACGATAAATTTTTATTTGGCTCAATTGGGTTTCAAAAGGGGTGATTTTTCGCTACTTTTTCTGGACAATATTTTTGGGTGACAAACGAGGGCCTACTTCATTGTCCAAAATACCAATTGCATTACCATATGCGTTTCGAGATGAATTTATGTTTAGAGATCAATTTTTGCACGTTTTTCAAAGCAATAATACACACATTTTTCAAAATTGATCAAAATGAAAGGATTGAGATCCTCGACAACTTTTTAGGCACTGAAAAGAACTTTGAGTTAACAATTAACTTGGATTGATTTAAAACTCACAACAAGTGATAGGCTCGAATCTCACCGGGTTTGTTAATCTCCACACTTATTCGTTAAGTCGTTAATTTTCGCTCAACTTTCATCTTTGGTCAATTTCAACTTTGTGCATATTGAATTTTTACAATTTGAGACTTTAAACCGACTTTTAATGATATTTTTGAAAATTTTGAATTCTAATTTTTATTTATTTTGAACAAAAATATTTTTGGATTTTTCAAAATTTTCTAATTTTTTTGGAAATTTCTGGGCATTTTGAAAATTTGTGAAGTTTTAGACATACCCACTTGTGACCCCCCCTAACTTAGACTTTTGCATTGTCCTCAAGCAAAAATAACTAAAATCTAAATAAGGCAAAATAATAAGTGCGATAAATAAAACAAACAAATGGAGAAAATGCAATTTTTATTACAAATGGACTGTGTTACAAGTGCAGGGAAAAACATACAACTGTGAACAGGAAAAACAAATAAACAGCTGCCAACACCATAAAAAGCTTCACCGGGGTGGGGGATGGGAGGAACCGGGCGCGTTGGGGTCATAGGGGTTATGGTAGTAGGAGGGTAGTGGCTCATTAGGGTCCCCTAGGCAGCGATAGATGTCCGCTTGGAAGCGGAGAACTATGCTCATGTCGCGCTCGTAGTTGGTCTGAAAGGTCTTGAAGTTCATTTCAAGTGCCAACATGCGAGCTGATAGGTCAGTTCCCTCCCACTAAAAATTTGGGTCATCCTCCTTGTCTGCCGATTCCTCGCCCGAACCAATATCTTCCATCTCGACGTCCTCACCGGCTGCCCCTTCTTCTTCCTCTCTCTCACTCGAGGCAGCTTCCTCTTCACTATCACCACCCCGCCTAGCCCATAGGACAACTAGCTGTTTGGCGCTTTTGGTGCGAGTCCCTTGTCCGAAAGGATCGGGAATGCGAGTATGGTCGATCGGCGCCGCTATGCCCGCATCCTTAAGGATGGACGTGATCAAACGGGCATAGGGAAGTGGGGTGGTTCCCTTCTCATCCAAAGATGCGTTAATGATATCCGCGTATAATGTTCGGCCCAAATGGATGGAAGTGTGGGGGTCGAAGAGGTGATATGTCAAAGTGTCTTGCCGGGGCCACATGGCGGAGTCATTGGATGTTTGTAAAATGTTGGCGCACACAATCTGAAAAGTGAGGTGCGCCTTCTCGTTTAGGCGTCCAACGGCGACGGTTTGCCCCGTCGAAGCCATATTCGGCGCAATTCGGGCCATGATAGTATCCTTGTCGACCGGGGGGACGTTTCGGGGATAGGCAAATTCTTGAACGTCCGGGACGTCATACTCGGCCAACTTGGCCACGAGAAGAGCCAAAGAAAATGGGATGACGTTCCCATCCACGTAAGCTTGGGCCTCGAATTGGCCCGTCCGAACTAAAGTTCCATAGAAGGAGCGGACTTTGGTTGCCCAAACCGCTTCGTAAGGTTCGTTAAGGAATTGGCACCAGCCCCGAGCCATGAAAAGGGCGGTGACAGAGTTGGGCAGCCCTTCCCACTGGACAACGCTCTCCATATGGAGTTTGCGGCCCAAATTGAAAAACTGGTTGCACCATCGCTCCTCTTGGCTGGAGCAGAATTCGTCGTGATCGGAGGGTTGGATATCGGTGGAGTCATACTTGGTGGGGGCAACTTGGGGAGCCATGGAAACAGGGTTGATTTTTGCTTGGAAGACTATAGAGGGAGAAGAGAGGATTTGGTTGAAGGTGTGGAGGAAAAGAGAGGGATTGGAAGTGTATTTATAGGTGAGAGGGTGAGGAGAGAGGTTGGAATTGGAGGGAAAGAGTTTAGAGGGAAAAAGGGGTTAATTTGGGAGGGAAAGGTTGAGGTTGGGAGTTGGGAAAATGGATTGGAGGGAAGGAAGAGGATTGGGGAGAAGGGGGTGAATCTTGGGAAAGGTCAAATCCAGATCTGCAGAAGGCGGACCGGTCCGGGGTAGGGGCGAACCGGTCCGGGTCTTTGACTTTTCAAACCTTCGCCAGGCGGACCGGTCCTTTTTAAAATTAAAGGAACTGATCCGGGGGCGGACCGGTCCGGCCTTAAATTAAAGGAACCGGTCCGGTCCCAGGGCTGTTGGGCTGGATTATTTCTGAACTTGGTTTCGATCTATCTTCTCCGAAAATTTTCGCTTTCACCACATACTCTCTATCAATCTGGACTAAAGCCCTCTCGATTTCGCTGGTTAACACCCTTTGACTCAAAATTCCCGAAACACACGAATGCCTTTCCCGAATGAACCTAGTCCTAACGACTCTCACAACACACATGACTCTCACAACACACGCGTCGGGGGTGCGACGACCTCGCAGGAACAGCTCACTCAACCCCATAAACGGGGTCCGACAACCAGACGATGTCGATCTCTTCCGCACACGCCTCCAGATATGGCTTTAGGCGTTGACCATTTACTTTGAATGTATTTCCCCCTTTTAAATCATCCAATTCAATAGCTCCATGGGGGAAAACATTCTTTACGACGAAAGGGCCAGACCATCGTGACCGCAACTTGCTCGGAAAGAGGTGAAGCCGAGAGTTATAGAGAAGAACTTTTTGCCCGGGAAGAAACTCCTTTCATCGGATGATGCTATCATGAGCGAGTTTCATTCTTTCTTTGGAAATTTTGGCATTCTCATACGCATCATTGCGTAGTTCTTCTAATTCATTCAATTGAAGCTTGCGGGCTTCACCGGCTTTATTCATGGCATAATTCAATTGCTTAATCTCCCAATACGCTTTGTTCTCTATCTCAATGGGAAGATGGAAAGGTTTGCCATATACAAAGCGGAAAGGGGACATACCGAGTTGATTCTTGTATGCGGTACGATAAGCCCAGAGCGAATCGTTCAATCTAAGTGACCAATATTTTCGCGTAGGATTGATGGTCTTTTTGAGAATGTTCTTGATTTCTCGATTCGCTAGTTCGGCCTGCCCATCCGTTTGTGGATGATAAGTCGTTCCAACCTTGTGAACGACGCCATCCTTTCTCATGAGCTTCGTGAATGGCCTATTGCATGAGTGCGTGCCATTATCATTAATTATCTCTTTCGGTGCACCAAAGAGGGAAAGTATGTGCTCATGTAGGAACTTTATCACCACTTTGTTGTCATTTGTCTTGGTAGCTATAGCTTCCACCCATTTAGAAACGTAGTCTATCGCGACAAGGATGTATAGAAAACCAAAGGACGGGGGGAAAAGGCCCATGAAGTCAATACCCCAACAGTCAAAGATCTCAATGATAAGTATGGGGGTAAGAGGCATCATGTCTCGTCGGGTAATGGCCCCCATCCGTTGGCACCTATTGCAGGATTTGCAAGCATCATTCACATCCCGAAAGATTGTGGGTCAATAGAGGCCGCATTGCAGAATTTTTGCGACCGTCTTTTTCGTCGAAAAGTGGCCTTCACAAGCTTCCGAATGACAAAATTGGATGACTTTCGGGATTTCGTCATTTGGTACACATCGTCGGATGATTTGGTCGGCGCAATATTTAAAAAGGAATGGATCGTCATAGAAGAACATGCGTGACCAAGTAATAAACCTCTTCTTATCTTGCGGTGTCCAATCGGGAGGGACGGCTCTCGTGACAAGATAGTTCACTATATCCGCAAACCAGGGATATAAAGTGGTAGCAAAAAGTTGCTCATCCGGAAAGTTTTCGTCTATGGGTACGGGATCACTAGGTACGTCGAACGAAAGCCGAGACAAGTGGTCGGAAACGACGTTTTCTACTCCTTTCTTATCTTTGATGGAGAGATGGAACTCTTGTAGGAGTAAGATCCACCTTATGAGGCGCAGCTTGTCATCTTTCTTTGCAAGTAGGTATTTCAAAGCTACGTGGTCGGTGAAGCAAGTAATGGGGGAACCAATGAGATATGACCGGAATTTATCAAGGGCAAAGACTACCGCTTGCAATTCCTTCTCCGTGGTAGAGTAGTTGAGTTGAGGTCCGATAAGGGTTCGGCTAGCGTAGTAGATGGCATGAGCTTGTTTATCTTTTCGTTGGCCCAAAACATCCCCGATCGCGTAATCGCTTGCATCACACATAAGTTTGAATGGTAAGGACCAATCTGGAACTTGCATGATGGGAGTGGACACAAGCATGTTTTTTAATTTTTCAAAAGAGATTTGGCATGCCTCCGTCCACTCAAATGAGGTGTCCTTCATTAGTAGGTTGCTTAAGGGTCTAGCGATGGCGCTAAAGTCCTTAATGAACCTTCGATAAAACCCCGCGTGACCCAAGAATGAGCGCACGTCTTTAAGCGATTTAGGTGGGGGAAGATCAGCTATGACATCTATCTTTGCCCTATCAACCTCTATTCCCTTGGATGATACTATGTGGCCAAGAACTATTCCCTCTGTGACCATGAAATGGCATTTCTCCCAATTCAGCACTAAGTTCTTTTCCACACACCGGGAAAGTACTTTTTCCAGTTTTTCTAAACAATGATCGAAAGAGGTGCCAAAAACTCTGAAATCGTCCATGAACACTTTGAGTCCTTTTTCGAACATGTCGCTAAATAAGCTCAACATGCACCTTTGAAAAGTTGCAGGTGCATTACACAAGCCAAATGGCATTCATTTGTAGGCAAACGTTCCAAAAGGGCAAGTGAAAGTCATCTTTTCCTGGTCAAGTACATCCACCTCAATTTGGTTATATCCGGAATAACCATCAACGAAGCAATAATAAGGGTGGCCCGCAACTCTCTCAAGCATTTGATCGATAAATGACAAGGGGAAATGGTGTTTCCTTGTTCCCGCATTGAGTTTTCGGTAATCAATGCAAACGCGCCACCTAGTGGTGGTACGTTGGGGAACGAGCTCTCCCTTAGCATTCTCGATCACCATCATCCCCGACTTCTTCGGGACGACTTAAATAGGTCTCACCCACTTACTATCCGAGATTGGGTAGATAATCCCGACATCCAATAATTTGATAATCTCGATTCTCACAACTTCTTTCATGTTGGGATTTAGTCTTCTTTGCATTTCTCTAGAGGGTTTGACGTCCTCTTCGAGATGGATCTTGTGAGTGCAAATCAAAGGACTTATCCCCTTTAAATCAGCAATGCACCAACCAAAAGCACTTTGGTGCATCCTCAGAATTTTCAATAATTTACCCTCCTGCCCTTCGTCTAGGCTAGAGGAGACAACAACAGGAAATGTCTCATCCTCTCCTAGGTATGCATATTTAATATGGGAGGGGAGTTTCGTTAAATCAAGGGTTGGAAATTTGTCATTGGAGGGAACCATGCATGTATCCCTCGGAGGTAACTCCTCGAATCTAGAAACCCAATTGACATCTCTCACGTCCTCATCCGACGCACTCTCATCGAATAACTCTCTCAACTCCCCGACCTCTCTCTCGAAGTCGGTGTACGTCCCCTCACTCTCATATCTCGCCGCTAAACAGGACTCTAAAGCGCCGCCATAGTAATTCTCCTCAAAATACTCCTCTACTATCTCATCTATGAGACTCACCGCGTGAAGATCATCTTCCTCCCCCGTATGTTGGTCTATGTGGAAGATGTTGGTTTCCAAGATCATGTTCCCAAAGGTGAGTTGCATTCGCCCATTCCAAGTGTTGATAATTGCGTTAGCTGTAGCTAAGAATGGATGCCCCAGGATGATGGGAACATAATTGCTCGAGTTGAAGGAGGGCTCCGTGTCCCAAATGGCAAAATCTACTGGGAAGTAGAAAGTGTCAACTTGGACGATCACGTCCTCGACTATGCTTCGTGGGATCTTCACTGTTCGATCCGCTAATTGGAGAGTGACCTTTGTGGGCTTGAGGTCGCCCAAATCAAGTTGCCTATAAATGGAGTAAGGGAGGATATTTACTCTTGCTCCCAAGTCAAGTAAGGCTTTTTCGATTTTATTCTCTCCAATGATGCAGGATATGGTGGGTGCACCGGGATCTTTGAATTTAGGCGGGAGATCATTTAGTAGAATAGAGCTCATATTTTGTGCTAGAACGACGTTCTTCTTTACCTTCATCTTTCTCTTCACCATCAACTAGTCTTTGATGACTTTAGCATAAGCTGGAATTTGCTTAATAGCATCAAGAAAAGGTAAATTCAGCTTTACTTGCTTTAGCACTTCTAGCACGTCTTCATGTGGGTTTCCTTTATGGGAGGAAATCAACCTTTGAGGAAACGGTGCCGCGAAGGGTGGTTTCATTACTACTTCTGGCTCACTAGCGTCTTCTTTATCACTCTCATTCAAGGGGACATCTTCGGCCTCTTTCGTGCCGGGCGAAATCTCTTTATCTTTTATTGTGTCACGTGGGGTAGGGGATAAATCAACGTCTCTCCCACTACGAAGAGTGGTCACACCTCAAAATTGCTCCTGATGTTCAGTAGAGGTGGAGATAACACTAGTTTGACCTTGGGGAGCTATTTGGCCTTGGGCAGGAAACTTGCCCTTCTCTTGGACACTCAACGAGGATTGTATTTTTGACAGACTTACATTTATGTCGCCAATCAGACGATTATATTTGGCATTAGTTGAGGTCTGGCTTGCGATGAATTGATTCATGGTATCCTCTAGAGTTTTCCGCAGTGGCGGAATATACGCTCCTTGAGGTGGTGGTGCTTGTACATGTCCTTGCATGTGTGGGGTTTGTTGAAAGTGTTGTGGTGGAGGAGGGGCAACATGTGAAGGAGGTTTCATCGCGGCATGTTATTGCCCATAGCTAAAATCGGGACGGTTTTTCCATGAAGGGTTATATGAATTCCCGTGCGGGGCACCGAAATTTCCCTTAAATTCTCCTATACCACTAACTTGCTCCTGAAGCATAACCTTGTAGCCGGGTATCGTCGGGCATTCCTCAGTTGAATGTCCCGCCTCACAAATCGTACACACCTTCTCGACGGGGTTTGGTATGGATCTAGCTGGTCCTTTTCCATATATCTCGCATAGGTCTCAAAATCCTTTCTCAAGAGTCTCCAATCGACTATCCATCATAGAGTTCTTGTCTACGTGGAATAGGACGAATGCCGACGGAGTGGTGGTCACTTGACGATTTCGATTTTGAGCGTTAGGATCAGATGTATCCCAGGATTGGGTAGTCTCGGCGAGATACCTCAGGTGAAGCTCAGCATCGTGGGCATCTAAATCGACAAACAGACCACTTCCCATGGTTTCAACAAGTTATTTGGAGTTAAGATTCAACCCATTATAGATAAAAGAGATGATTTGCGCTGAATCAAATCCATGATGGGGGCATGAAGTAACTAACTCATTGAAACGTTCATAACATCGGTGGAATGGCTCGTTTTCAGCTTGTCTGAATGCTTAAATTTGAGCCTTTATGGAGATTGTTCGATGTGTTAGGAAGAATTTCTTGAGAAATCTTGATTGTAACTCATTCCATGTTGGAATCGAGCTCGGAGGTAAAGACCATAGCCAGGTCTTATCTTTATCTTTGAGTGAGAAAGGGAAGAGTTTGAGGCGGATCACCTCTTGTGTGCAGGTTTGGTCATTGAGAGTATCGCACACGTCTTCAAATTCCCTAATATGGAGGTATGGATTTTCAGAATCCATACCGTGGTAATGCGGTAACATCTGGATCATCCCATTTTTGAAACGGAACTACCCGGCATTATACGAGAGTATAATGCATCCCGGAGTGACAGTGCGCTCGGGATATAAGAATTCTCTCAGTGGGCAGTATGGGGGCTCTTCCTCACCGGCAGGTGCACTGCCGTGTTGTGACATCTCTTCTTCACTCAACGACTCGGTACTCTCATTTGGTGTGCTCGGAATGTGTCCTAAGAATGAAAACGGAGTGTTATTGGAGATTGTGTGCGACGGTGTGGGAGGTGGGATCCAAAACTGTGGGGCATTTGGAGTGTGGGGACTGTGAGGATTATACTCAACAATTAGATTTTCGTGAATGTTGGTTGGAGTATTATGGGGTGTGGGAGTGGTTTCAGAATTTTGCATTAAATCTTAGGAGAGATGATGATGGATCTTTTTATGCTTTTTGAATTTTTTTTATGTTTTTGGATTTTTGGAGATTTTTGGTCAAAGCTTTGGATTTACTCGATCTAATCCTAAGTCTACCAATTTCCCCAGCAACGGCGCTGTTGACGAGGTATTTGAATCTTCCTCGAGTCGTCGGCAATGGTCCAACCAAATCAATCCCCATATGGCAAATGGCCAAAGGGAGTTATGGGTGTCAACAATGCTTGTGGAATTCTTCGGATGGAGGAAAAGCGTTGGCACTTGTCACATTTCTTGGCATAGGCTTATATAGTTAGCTCTCATCGTCGGCCAGTAGTATCTCTGCGTCATCACCTTTTGTAAAAGTGTCCGACCTGCTACATGGGCTCCACAGGACCCTTCATGGATCTCTTTAATCAATTCTTTCACCTCGGAGGAATGTACACATCTTTGCAAACCTGCCATAATTCCTCGTCTATACAAAATACCATTAATTAATACATACCGAGCAGCTTTAAACTTCCATTTCTAGGCAGCGAGATTATCCTCCGGTAATTGTTCCTCCTCATTATATGCTCCGACTTTCTAATACTTCAATTGGTATCGTTCTTCGCAGCTCGGTACAAGTAGCTGATGCTAATCGGGCCAATGCGTCTGCTCTAGCATTCTCCATCCTCGGTGTCCTCACCAATTGAATAGCATCAAATTCTGTCAATAACTCCATCACCTTTGCATGGTACTTGACCATCGACTCTCCATTCACTGCATATATTCCCATCATTTGATTCAATTAATTGAGAATCACTGAAAACAATTACTTGCCGTGCCTCCATGACTTTCGCCAAATGAAAACCTGCTATCATAGCATCATACTCAGCCTCATTATTGGAAGCTTTGAATTGGAATCTCAAGGCATACTCCATGTCAATATCATCTGGGGTGTTTAAAACAATCCCTGCTTCACAACCAGCTGTGCAAGATGATCCATCTACATATAATCTCCATGTAGGTACCTCGTCTTCAAATTTCTGGTCTGACAGAGTTCCTCGGGGGAATACTTGTCGCTTTCTTTCATCATGTCGTGATACTTCTGAATACACCTCTTGAATTTCAATATACCTCCTGAACTTCAATATTCCTCCTGAACTTCAATATTCCTCCTGAACTTCAATATACCTCCTGAACTTCAATATTCCTCCTGAACTTCAATATATCTCCTGATTAGTCGGGGTTGAATTTGATGCTCGACTGCATGATGATATAAGAATGTGCCACCAAATGAACAAATATATCTGTAATATAAGCCCCCAACTGTGGAATGTGAACTTTGAATGAGATTTATCGACCAATACCAACCGGAGTTGGATTTTATCTACCAACCGGAGTTGGATTTTTTCTACCAACCGAAGTTGGATTTTATCTACCAACCGGAGTTGGATTTTGTCTACCAACCGGAGTTGGATTTTATCTACCGATCAGAGTTGGTGGTAATTGATAATAAATGATGAAAACTTCCTCGGAGCTGACCAACAGATTGTTGGGAATAAGATAATATAAATACTGGAGACCTCCTCGGCGCTGACCAACAGATTTGTTGGGAATAAGATAATATAAATGCTGAAGACCTCCTCGGCGCTAACCAACAGATTCGTTGGGAATAAGATAATATAAATGCTGAAGACCTCCTCGGCGCTAACCAACAGATTCATTGGGAATAAGATAATATAAATGCTGGAAATCTCCTCAGCGTTGACCAACAGATTCGTTGGGAATAAGATAATATAAATGATGAAGACCTCCTCGGCGCTAACCAACAGATTCGTTGGGAATAAGATAAATGCAGGAAATCTCCTTGGAGCTGAATAAGATATAATAAATGCTGGAGACATCCTTGGAGCTGAATAAGATATAATAAATGTTGGAGACATCCTTGGAGCTGAATAAGATATAATAAATATTTGTCGAGCTCCATGCTGAAATGAGAATAGAATATGCATCCAAATAGATATAAAGAATAATTAAAAATAATAAAGTGCCTCGCCGATCAGTCGAGGTAGAATCATATAATGCCGAACAAGAATAAGATCTTTCAGAACATAATAATATGGCCGAGAATGTTGTCAGGCCTGAATATAAATAAGAATTATCCGAACGAATGTTGTAATTCTCCTTAAAGCTGAATAAGTATCCTGTCGAGGCATAATTGCAGAATGCCGAATAAGAATAATATTTTCCAGAATATAAGAATATGGCCGAGAACTTTGCTGGGCCTGCATATCAATAAGAATCACCCCGACCAACTATCCGTTGGGGGTGAAATATAATAAATGTTACAGTTCTCCTCAAAACTGAATATGATAATAAGTATCTCGCCGAGCTCCATGTTGAGATGAATATAGAATATGAATCCCAATGGATATATAGAATAATTTGTGCTGGAGCAGATATCTGGGCAATAATAAAATCAATAGTTCCTCGCTGAGGTGAAATTTCATACTGCCGAGCTATGATAATATTTTTCAGAAGAGTAAGATTATTTCCGAGCATTCGTCGGAGTTGAATCTTGTACCTGTAAAAATTAATATCTTGCTCTACCATTTGTGTAGGCTGAATTGATTAGTCATGAGAATGATTTACTCATCCAATCAATATATGATATGTATATGCTTGAGAAATAAAAATATTAATTTTAAAATATCAGGGGTGCTTAGCATTTCTGAATAGCCCAAGATTCTAGTCCTGCCGACAAACAACATGGATGTTGCCGACCAACATTTAAGGATATCTCAAATTATAGAATATATGGTTGGATGACCAGAATATCTCGAATCTTGAGATCAAAAAATAACATTCAATGTAAAATTTAAGCCTTAAGAATGTTAATTAAATGAATAAATATATAACCCACTAGATCGTGTGATTTCGTCAAAGAAACCTTGTGATGTGATGAACGAGGGGCCAACATATCAAATTTGTGCCCAAAGTCTTGATATGGTCATGATTGTTTTACTGATCCTCTTTTACAAGAGGTGAGTAATGATTTTTCAGTTGAGAGAAAATTATTTTTTTTTATATTGATCCCTTCCTATTCCCAATTTGGAGAAATAAAAATATGGTGAATGATCGAAATTATTACCAAATTTATATAAAAAATCAATCAATTTGACTTTATTGACATAGATGGAAGATGAACCAAATTAAGTATATAGTTCATAAAAGTGAATGCAAAGGGACTCAAACTTGAAGAGAGAGAGAATATATATGGATCATAATTTCCATGAGAAGACTTTTCATTGTCTTTAACCTTTTCCCATTCTTTTATTAAAAATATGATGGGAATTCGAATAGACATCAAATATCTTACAAAATTTATTTCAAAATCAACAATGAAAATGATCAAATCTTATCATCGTCGTATATATTGGCATATGTAATCATTTAAAATATTTATTCCATGATATAAAATAGAAACTTGAGAATCAAGCAAAAATTTATGATTTATGAAATCCACTATTTTTCAGATTTCTAAATAAGGATAAATCTAACAGTTATGATTTAAAAATCATGATATGCAACATTTTGCAGATAAAAATTAGACAATTAACTTATGTATATAAACATAAAAATCATTGATTGAATTAAAAGATGTATGTATAATTGATTATACGTAGAGAAAATAAAAACTTAGCTTTTGGTGGAGAACAACGCTTGTAACACGTTTCCCACAGACGGCGCCAATCTGTTGAAGACAGAAAATGGCCACTGCCATTTTAGTGGCGTCAACAGCAGATAAATGATGAGGATGAGATTGAAGATGAAGATAAACATTCACATCAAACATATATGAGACAAAGATTTTTAAAGTGGTTCGGCTAGGAATAAAGCCTACGTCCACTGTTATGTTATTGCTGAGTGTTTGTGGAATTCTTGATTACCAGTTCTCTCAAGAAATTCCGGTCCCTTTGAATGAGGGAGATACCATGTATTTATAGCCCTGAGGCTTACATATGAAAGGGTGGTGTATTAAATGATATACATATGAAAGGTCCTTGAGGCTATCATCTGAAAGGGTAACTCATTTAATGTTCTTCAAGCGTGTGCGTCAAGATGATAAGCAGTCAATGAACAGTTTTGAACTGTTGGTTATCTGGCAATCAATGCTGTGGTCGAGATGCAGCTCGAACCGACTTAGTTGCTCGTCGTTCAGGAGTTCATCGGAGCGCTGGAGTTCCTCGGAGTGTTGTAGTTCCTCGGGGTGTTGTAGTTCGGAGCGAACATGACTTGGTCGGGGGAAATAAACTTCCTCGTTGTTATTGTGCCATGTAGATTAACACGTGTCTTCTTATTATTGGTCCACGTCAGTAGATTAAATTTGGTATCAACAGAAGCCCCCAATGCTTCATGCTTGATGGGTTACTTTAAAGGATGGAGTATTTATTCTGCAATGTTGCTCGGTGCTCGTGAAATTCTTGATCTACCTTCTTGATTTGTTGGACATAAAGGGCATTATCTCCTGGACGACATATGATGCCGCTTGTAACTTATCATAATCTTCAAGTATGTTGATTGGTTTGCTAGCCGACCTACTGCCTCCTGTGAGCTAGTGGTGGACTTCGAAACATTTTCATATAACTTCTTCTTCAATATTGGTCGAGACAGTATTAGCAAAGATCTCAGTGCTGTAGATGATGATTTTGACTTCTACCTCTGCTTGGGGACGAGCAAGAGGTTATCGGGGACTAACAAGTGATTCTCAGGGACGAGCAAGAGCTTCTCGGGAACGAGCTAGTGCTTCTCGGACAGATCATCTGTGATGAATATCAGAATGTTGAAATATCTTAACTTCATAAAACTCCCATTATGCTTTGGATGATCTTCCTGCTGGCGAGGAACCTGTTTCTAAAGCAGAGGGAGAGAAAACCAATAGAATAGGAATCTCAATGTAATAGTTAGTACACAATTTAATATCAATGTAATAAATTTGCGTAATTCATTTTGAACTCAGTGAAAGAATTTCATTTTTATTCACAAATTTGAATTTGCTATTGTTTTGTAAATATCAAACACTTTATTATTTGTGCTTGCATAACAATATTGTATGGTTCATCGACCAAAAAAAAAAATTATAAGTATTAGTAATGTTGCTCGATCACTTAATAATAAAGTAATGAGTATAATTTATTCAAAGTGTTTCCAACCAACCAATGTGGATAAATAATGTTTGTCGACCAACTACAGTTGATGGGTTTTTATCCCCGACCAACCATACTTGGTATAGTTTGGAATATTTTGTTCTTTAAAGAACTTTTTGTAATAATGTTACCTCCCGACCAACATAAGTTGTAATGCGAGAATATATAAAGTCTTACCAACCGTAGTTGATCATGCTGGTGTATACCTCCTAGCCAAAGGAGTAGTAGGGTTCTTTAGAACTTTTTGGCTCCTTAGAGCATGTCCTCCTAACCAAAGGAGGTTGGCTACTTATAGCACTTTTGCTCCGTAGAGCGCTCCGTAGAGCTTGTCCTCCTAACCAAAGGAGGTTGGCTACTTATAGCACTTTTGCTCCGTAGAGCGCTCCGTAGAGCTTGTCCTCCTAACCAAAGGAGGTTGGCTACTTATAGCACTTTTGCTCCGTAGAGCGCTCCGTAGAGCTTGTCCTCCTAACCAAAGGAGGTTGGCTACTTATAGCACTTTTGCTCCGTAGAGCTTGGCTCCGTAGAGCATGGCTCCGTAGAGCGTGGCTCCGTAGAGCATGGCTCCTTAGAGCAGTCTTCTTGGTTGATCCTGTAACATCCACAGGTTGATCAGCGAGCAATTTTTGTTTCTCAGGAGTATTAAGATCAGTAAACTCTGCTATAGCTTGTATTAATGGCATGTCGGTATGCATGGTATGGGCCTGGAAACACAGCCTCCTTCTTCTATTTGCTTTAATTAATGCCACTGCCAATTTTTCCAGCTTTGGGTATCTGATCTCTGCACCTCTTCTTTCGTTTTTGGGGATCGCAACCCTAAGAGGGCTTTGATCTTGTCTGGATTTGCTTCAACGTCTCGCTGGTTGATGATGTACTCGAGGAACATTCCTTCTCGTACTCCAAATGTGCACTTCGTCGGGTTGAGTTTCATTTGATAATTATCCAGTTGATCAAAAGTTTGACTCAAGTCAACCAAATGATCAGCAGCTTTCTTGCATGTCATCAACATAGACTTCCATACTGCAACTGATTTGCTCGGCAAAAACCTTGTTCATCAGCCGTTGTTATGTCTTCAGGTTTCATTTTAATCTAGTTGTAGCCAGAGTAAATATCCATGAGCAGTTCGTGTCCCGAGGTAGCATCCACTGCCTTGTTGATATCGGTGAAATCAACACACATTCTTCATTTATTGTTTTTCTTCTGCCCGATGAGGAGATCTAGATCTCTCTCTTGCTCGGTCTTCATTTCCTCTTGTATAGCTTGATTCTTCTCGGGGCTGGATACTCTTCTTCTCGTATGTCATGTCAATAAGTGGCTCAGCTTCTATCCACTTAGTAAAATAATCTACTGTGATGACGAGGTATTTGAATCTTCCTCGAGTCGTCGGCAATGGTCCAACCAAATCAATCCCCATATGGCAAATGGCCAAAGGGAGTTATGGGTGTCAACAATGCTTGTGGAATTCTTCGGATGGAGGAAAAGCGTTGGCACTTGTCACATTTCTTGGCATAGGCTTATATAGTTAGCTCTCATCGTCGGCCAGTAGTATCTCTGCGTCATCACCTTTTGCAAAAGTGTCCGACCTGCTACATGGGCTCCACAGGACCCTTCATGGATCTCTTTAATCAATTCTTTCACCTCGGAGGAATGTACACATCTTTGCAAACCTGCCATAATTCCTCGTCTATACAAAATACCATTAATTAATACATACCGAGCAGCTTTAAACTTCCATTTCTAGGCAGCGAGATTATCCTCCGGTAATTGTTCCTCCTCAATATATGCTCCGACTTTCTAATACTTCAATTGGTATCGTTCTTCGCAGCTCGGTACAAGTAGCTGATGCTAATCGGGCCAATGCGTCTGCTCTAGCATTCTCCATCCTCGGTGTCCTCACCAATTGAATAGCATCAAATTCTGTCAATAACTCCATCACCTTTGCATGGTACTTGACCATCGACTCTCCATTCACTGCATATATTCCCATCATTTGATTCAATTAATTGAGAATCACTGAAAACAATTACTTGCCGTGCCTCCATGACTTTCGCCAAATGAAAACCTGCTATCATAGCATCATACTCAGCCTCATTATTGGAAGCTTTGAATTGGAATCTCAAGGCATACTCCATGTCAATATCATCTGGGGTGTTTAAAACAATCCCTGCTTCACAACCAACTGTGCAAGATGATCCATCTACATATAATCTCCATGTAGGTACCTCGTCTTCAAATTTCTGGTCTGACAGAGTTCCTCGGGGGAATACTTGTCGCTTTCTTTCATCATGTCGTGATACTTCTGAATACACCTCTTGAATTTCAATATACCTCCTGAACTTCAATATTCCTCCTGAACTTCAATATTCCTCCTGAACTTCAATATACCTCCTGAACTTCAATATTCCTCCTGAACTTCAATATATCTCCTGATTAGTCGGGGTTGAATTTGATGCTCGACTGCATGATGATATAAGAATGTGCCACCAAATGAACAAATATATCTGTAATATAAGCCCCCAACTGTGGAATGTGAACTTTGAATGAGATTTATCGACCAATACCAACCGGAGTTGGATTTTATCTACCAACCGGAGTTGGATTTTTTCTACCAACCGAAGTTGGATTTTATCTACCAACCGGAGTTGGATTTTGTCTACCAACCGGAGTTGGATTTTATCTACCGATCAGAGTTGGTGGTAATTGATAATAAATGATGAAGACTTCCTCGGAGCTGACCAACAGATTGTTGGGAATAAGATAATATAAATACTGGAGACCTCCTCGGCGCTGACCAACAGATTTGTTGGGAATAAGATAATATAAATGCTGAAGACCTCCTCGGCGCTAACCAACAGATTCGTTGGGAATAAGATAATATAAATGCTGAAGACCTCCTCGGCGCTAACCAACAGATTCATTGGGAATAAGATAATATAAATGCTGGAAATCTCCTCAGCGTTGACCAACAGATTCGTTGGGAATAAGATAATATAAATGATGAAGACCTCCTCGGCGCTAACCAATAGATTCGTTGGGAATAAGATAAATGCAGGAAATCTCCTTGGAGCTGAATAAGATATAATAAATGCTGGAGACATCCTTGGAGCTGAATAAGATATAATAAATGTTGGAGACATCCTTGGAGCTGAATAAGATATAATAAATATTTGTCGAGCTCCATGCTGAAATGAGAATAGAATATGCATCCAAATAGATATAAAGAATAATTAAAAATAATAAAGTGCCTCGCCGATCAGTCGAGGTAGAATCATATAATGCCGAACAAGAATAAGATCTTTCAGAACATAATAATATGGCCGAGAATGTTGTCAGGCCTGAATATAAATAAGAATTATCCGAACGAATGTTGTAATTCTCCTTAAAGCTGAATAAGTATCCTGTCGAGGCATAATTACAGAATGCCGAATAAGAATAATATTTTCCAGAATATAAGAATATGGCCGAGAACTTTGCTGGGCCTGCATATCAATAAGAATCACCCCGACCAACTATCCGTTGGGGGTGAAATATAATAAATGTTACAGTTCTCCTCAAAACTGAATATGATAATAAGTATCTCGCCGAGCTCCATGTTGAGATGAATATAGAATATGAATCCCAATGGATATATAGAATAATTTGTGCTGGAGCAGATATCTGGGCAATAATAAAATCAATAGTTCCTCGCTGAGGTGAAATTTCATACTGCCGAGCTATGATAATATTTTTCAGAAGAGTAAGATTATTTCCGAGCATTCGTCGGAGTTGAATCTTGTACCTGTAAAAATTAATATCTTGCTCTACCATTTGTGTAGGCTGAATTGATTAGTCATGAGAATGATTTACTCATCCAATCAATATATGATATGTATATGCTTGAGAAATAAAAATATTAATTTCAAAATATCAGGGGTGCTTAGCATTTCTTAATAGCCCAAGATTCTAGTCCTGCCGACAAACAACATGGATGTTGCCGACCAACATTTAAGGATATCTCAAATTATAGAATATATGGTTGGATGACCAGAATATCTCGAATCTTGAGATCAAAAAATAACATTCAATGTAAAATTTAAGCCTTAAGAATGTTAATTAAATGAATAAATATATAACCCACTAGATCGTGTGATTTCGTCAAAGAAACCTTGTGATGTGATGAACGAGGGGCCAACATATCAAATTTGTGCCCAAAGTCTTGATATGGTCATGATTGTTTTACTGATCCTCTTTTACAAGAGGTGAGTAATGATTTTTCAGTTGAGAGAAAATTATTTTTTTTTATATTGATCCCTTCCTATTCCCAATTTGGAGAAATAAAAATATGGTGAATGATCGAAATTATTACCAAATTTATATAAAAAATCAATCAATTTGACTTTATTGACATAGATGGAAGATGAACCAAATTAAGTATATAGTTCATAAAAGTGAATGCAAAGGGACTCAAACTTGAAGAGAGAGAGAATATATATGGATCATAATTTCCATGAGAAGACTTTTCATTGTCTTTAACCTTTTCCCATTCTTTTATTAAAAATATGATGGGAATTCGAATAGACATCAAATATCTTACAAAATTTATTTCAAAATCAACAATGAAAATGATCAAATCTTATCATCGTCGTATATATTGGCATATGTAATCATTTAAAATATTTATTCCATGATATAAAATAGAAACTTGAGAATCAAGCAAAAATTTATGATTTATGAAATCCACTATTTTTCAGATTTCTAAATAAGGATAAATCTAACAGTTATGATTTAAAAATCATGATATGCAACATTTTGCAGATAAAAATTAGACAATTAACTTATGTATATAAACATAAAAATCATTGATTGAATTAAAAGATGTATGTATAATTGATTATACGTAGAGAAAATAAAAACTTAGCTTTTGGTGGAGAACAACGCTTGTAACACGTTTCCCACAGACGGCGCCAATCTGTTGAAGACAGAAAATGGCCACTGCCATTTTAGTGGCGTCAACAGCAGATAAATGATGAGGATGAGATTGAAGATGAAGATAAACATTCACATCAAACATATATGAGACAAAGATTTTTAAAGTGGTTCGGCTAGGAATAAAGCCTACGTCCACTGTTATGTTATTGCTGAGTGTTTGTGGAATTCTTGATTACCAGTTCTCTCAAGAAATTCCGGTCCCTTTGAATGAGGGAGATACCATGTATTTATAGCCCTGAGGCTTACATATGAAAGGGTGGTGTATTAAATGATATACATATGAAAGGTCCTTGAGGCTATCATCTGAAAGGGTAACTCATTTAATGTTCTTCAAGCGTGTGCGTTAAGATGATAAGCAGTCAATGAACAGTTTTGAACTGTTGGTTATCTGGCAATCAATGCTGTGGTCGAGATGCAGCTCGAACCGACTTAGTTGCTCGTCGTTCAGGAGTTCATCGGAGCGCTGGAGTTCCTCGGAGTGTTGTAGTTCCTCGGGGTGTTGTAGTTCGGAGCGAACATGACTTGGTCGGGGGAAATAAACTTCCTCGTTGTTATTGTGCCATGTAGATTAACACGTGTCTTCTTATTATTGGTCCACGTCAGTAGATTAAATTTGGTATCAACAGGCGCCAAAAACTTGACGCGACTAAAAATGTGTCTCAGGAATGCGTTCACTCTAGGCTCAAGTGCAAGCCTGTCGCTCAAGTAATAATTCGATAAGTCAGGTATCGATCCTCAGGGAAAAAGGACAACGGAGTTGTGACGATGGGAAAAGACGGAGAAATCCTAACTCTGACTCTAAAAAGAAAAAGAAAATGAATTGGTGTTTGAGAATGATTATGCTAAATGCAATTAAGAAATTACGACGAAATGCAACTACACTAATTTACCTAAAATGTGAATGAAAATCGGTTTAAAACTTTTAACTAACTAATGAGAAAAATAGGACGGGAATACAATCCCCCAACCCTAGTGTATCACTGGTAAAATACTAATCATAAATTTAACTGATTGATTTGACCCGAAATTTAGTACTCCCAAACATTATGTATAGGAGGTTCAAGCCCGCGTCATACCTAATCTGAGGACTAGTAAATCAGTATCGCGATAGTAACACTCGAATTGCATTCTCAATCATCACGGTTACCTAGAGGCAAACGAGATATAAAGACTTACAATCGTCATGTTGCTATGCAATATGGTCATAAACAATCACTATATTCAGAGGATTAATATTATACACGTGCAATTAACACATCAGGCTGGGTTCATGTATCCCAGCCTTAGGAAATCTAGCCTAACATGATGAAATTGTTGAAAACAGTGTTTAATGTGCGAGAGTTCATGACTAATCTAAGGAACTGATGAATTGATGTAGAATAGAATCAAAAAGAAGAAATAACTCACTAAAATCACCCAAGCAATCATTGCAGCAATCAATAAATCTGGTAATCACATAAACTCTGAATAACTCTTCAATCCTTGAATTAAAATTGGTAATTGTAGCTAAACTAGGGTTCCTGGAGAAAAGAGAAAAACTAACTATTATCCTCTAAAAATAATCCGTCCTTATAACAATAATAAATCGGGTTTTTATACCCTCCATGAATTTAGGACTTGCAGCTGCACTAGGACTCTTCAAAGATTTGCAAATCTCGAGGGCCGGACCGGTCCGGGCCTTAGGCGGACCGGTTTGCCTCCAAGGCAGATCGGTTCTTTTCACTTTGGGGCAAACCGGTTCTTTTTATTTTTTCCTTCTTCAGTTTGCTTGTGATCCGGGGTCTTCTGGAGTTTGGCAAAGCGGACCGGTCCGGGGTATGGGCGGACCGGTCCAGCTATTTGACTTTTTGGCTCAACTTTGACTGCTCACATCTTTTGCTCCGAGACTCCGATTGAGGTGTCGTTTCTTCCTATGTGCTTATGAATGAGATGTCTTCAACTTCTCTTTCGGTACCTCATCCGAATTCCGAGTATAAATTATGCTTTTGCCTTTTTGACTTTCCTTCTTTCCTCCTTGATTCTTTCGGTTTCCTTCTTCCGTTTCTTGACATCAAATACCTGTAAAATCACTACGAAATACCAAAAACTCGGTGTAATCATTAGGATCAGTTAGTAGAGAGATTATGAGATAAAGTCAACTCAATTACGTTGTTCGAAGTGCTAAAAGTAACTAAATTAAGGGATAAATTAGGAAGAATTTATGCCTAATCAGTTCGAATCCTTGGTAAGTACATAAATTACACATATATGTCTCCTTACCCTAGATCAAGATTGTCAAAAAAGTTTAAGATTACTAACATTGAGAAGTTCATGGGCAACGAGCCCCTAATTATTTATTTCGAAGCTACCACTGAGCCATGACTCTCCTAGGTGCCTTCGAGGAAATAATGGCCCAAATTGAAGGACAACGCTCTTCGTTGGTTTCTGTCCCTAGAAGAATCTTGAATTAATAATTGAGAGGATTTTTCCAGGGAATTCATATCACAATTCAAATACTACGAGGAGTTGGAAGTTACACACCGTGATGTAGAACTTCTCAAACATAACACTAGAGAATCCATCAGTAGTTTCATAGTAAGGTGGAGGGACAAAAGCTGCCAGTATGACCAACCGGTCTTCTAAAAGAGGAGAAAGTTAGTATTATAAAGAAAAACTTCTTATCCCATGTTCGAGAAATGATGGGAGGAAGAAGAAGGAGTGAAGATTGAAGAAAGTATTGCCAAGATAGAAGCTGAGCCAAAGAAAGTATTCGGACAGTTCACTCTAAGAAAATATAAGAAGCCTGTTACAGTCTCGACCATCAATAACATCTCTCAGCCCGCTACCTCTTGGGGGGGGGGGGAGTCATGTTAGTCTAGTCAGAAAAGAATACATCGATCTCCATGTTCCCCTCTCTAAAGTCTATCAAGCCTTGTTAAGCCGAAATCTCATTAACGCTTTGGACCCTCGTCCACTACCAAACCCACTTCCCAAAAATTTCAAACCCGACGCCCAATATGATTTTTACCAAAATGTCGACCATACCATTGATTAGTGTTTCCATCTCTGAAATGTAATCCAAGGTTTAATTGACCAGTGTATCATCGCCCCACCAGTCAATCCCAAATCTAACACCAACCACGATCCATTTACAAACCATACAAATGCTATATTCCTAGATAATGACTCGAAATTTGATCCATCTACTCGGATTATACCTAGTAAAGCACCCATCATACCCATATTTTCACCCAACCCCCTTCAAGTCTGCCCATAATTTCTCCTGCACCTCACCTATTTTTCCAACCAAGCTCTGTCGCTTTTCACAAGAGCGTGTATTGTTATTTGTACCCGATTAGGAGGGAAATATATGGAATTATGAGCAGTACTGAACCAGCTTCTAGAGCTTGGTCTGAAATGACCATTGACAACCAAAAGTTCAACATCCTGTTCATAGAAGCCAGAAAGTGGTCTCGGGAGTCAGATTGGGTAGTACCCATTGACGAAATCAGTTTGGATGATGTAGTACATATTATGGAAAACTTGTTCCAATGTACCAATGAGATTTGTAATATATTTGAGTTGTTCAATGACTTAAATATACAAGGGCGGTTAGTCCCTTCATTTCTGCACCTCCCCGTTGAATGGGAGAATATTAATGGAGAAGAAGTTGACGTTGTGGAATGTATTGACTTGTCATGGTAAGACGACATTATTGCCACTGAATGGGGGGATGAGTTTGATAGCCCAAATGAAAAACCAAGCCAAGAAAATGTTAGTCCAATAATGAGTATGTGTGGGATGATATCTTTTCAAGATATGCTGGGGGATATCAACAAAGTGGTCGTAGAACTCGAAATGGATGAAGAAATAGGGTTTATGTTTTTCCCCTCCTCCGTGAACCATATGACAAGATATGGGAGACACTGACAGAGTCTGAATCCTCAGTCAACAGGAATAGATAAAGGAAAAGGATTTGTTTAGGAACTCCCCATGCCAGAAATGATCATCAAGGAAAGCAAAGTCCTCAACCAACTTAAGAAAACTCAAGCCAACATCACTTTGTGGAGACTCTTCATGTCTTCCCAGTTACACCAAAATACTTTGATAAAATTTCTTAATGGGACCACAGTTCTGAAGAAGGCATTTCCTCCATGTTACCTGGGTCATCAGCCTTCATTAGCAGAAATCAGAATGCTTCTCTAACCACGGTTGAAGATAAGTTTAGAAAGTGCCAAGACTATTTTGAGGGATTACTTAAATGGAAGATTCATCAAATAAGGTAAATATTTTGCCTTATGCGACTTTCCCGAAACATTGTACGATTATGGGGATAAGAAGATGAAGCCAGGGATGGAGATCTTCTTTCACGATAATTTCTCCTGGGCCAAAGATTCCCAATATCATGTGCAACCACTCGCTGAGAAAGCTATAGCTGTTGTCGAGGTTTTCGAGGGAAGTGGCTCTGAGGACTCGTTTAATCTGCAGATACTGAGAATGACACTTTACATGATCCACTCAAGCGCTACATCATCGGACCCATCCACACTAATCAAGGTCGTTGATGAACCCCTCCTCAACTGGAATTCTATACCAATTCCACCTATTTAAATGCAACCCAACCCAGACAAGGCTCGATACCTCCCTTGACAAGGTCGTTGATGTTCCTCCTTTTCTAATAACAATTTAATCGATACCTCCCTTGACAAGGCTCTTAACGTTGTTTTTCTCGAAAGTGAAATAAACGAGGATTTTAAGTATTTTGTTGCGCCTTAAATTAATTGTCTTGGTTTTTATCAAACTCTTGATGATGATGATTTTGCAAATGAAAAATTCTTAACTGATCATCTTAATAAGGGTGATAATAAACAACATAATCACGTTCAAATTAATGAGAATGAAATTATTGTTATTAATCTTGGTTCAAGTAACTAGCTCGACAATATTAGGATAGGGTCCACCCTTAATGAGCATGAGAGCATGCAACTCAAAGAGATATTGAAGGAATTTAAGGATGTCTTCGCATGGTCCTACAACGACATGCCCAGTATCAATCCTGAGATTGCCCAACACGAGATTGTAACTCTCTCAGAATGTAAATTGATCAAACAGATACTACAAAATCTCAGCACTAAATGGTCACTTAAAGTCGAGAAATAGGTGATCAAATAATTAAATGTAGGATTCATCTAGGTGATGGAATATCCCACATGGCTAGCCAATATTATACTCGTGCCAAAATCAGAAAGGAAAGTCTGCATGTTCGTTGACTACCGGTATTTGAACAAAGCGTCTCTGAAAAGTGATTACCCACTACACAATATTGACATGATCGTAGACAACACGACCAACCATGCTCTCAAGTCATTTGTCGATGGGTTTATCAGATATAATCAGATCAAGATGCACCCTCATCATAAAAAAACATCATTCATCACCCCCAAGGAACCTTTTGTAACACAGTTATGCCATTCGGGCTCAAAAATGCAGGGGCTACCTATCAAAGGGCCGCGACAATCATTTTGCATGATCTTATATACAAAGAGGTTGAGGTCTACATGGATGATATGATCATTAAGTCTAAGACTCGAAAAGGTCATGTTCTCGCCCTCTGAAAGTTCTTCGAACGACTACGGTGATACTAGTTGCAACTTAACCCACAAAAATGCATTTTCGGTGTCACTAAATGAAAGATTTTGGGATTCATGATTAGCGATAAGGGAATTGAAGCAGACCCTACCAAAATAAAAGCCATACTCGAAATTCCACCACCCCGAACAGAGAATTAAGTCTGGGTATTCTTAGGAAAATTACAATATATTAGTCGGTTCATCAGCCAGTTGACTTCTATTTGTGAACCCATTTTCAAAGTCCTTCGAAAGGATTCCACCAAAGTCTCGAATGAAGCCTGTCAGGAAGACTTTGACAGAATCAATCAATATCTTACTCGATCTCCGGTATATATGCCACAGTATCCTGGTGTCCCTCTACTCTTATACTTAACCGTAACATACACTATAGTTGGGGCCTTACTAGACCAATACCTTAAAGAATACCACAAAAAAGGCCATCTACTATGCTAGTTGTAACTTGTCCTGGTTTGAAGTCAAATAAAGTGCCTTGGAGAGAGCATGTGTCGCCCTTAACTAGGTCATGCAAAAATTACGGTAATACATGCTTGCTTTTCCCATTAGACTTATGTCCCGAATGGATCCTATTAAATACCTTCTTAAGAAACCCTCCCTGTTTAGCCGAATGACTGATGATTAATGCTGTTAACCAAATTTGATATTATGTATGTCACGTTGAAAGTCATAAAAGGAAGTGGTATCTCTGACTACCTTGCAGACTACCCTATGGAAGAAGCTGACGTTTGGCTCTCCGAGTTCCCGAATGAAGATATTCTTTGCACCTCTCAGGAAGACCTCCAGTGGAAAATGTTATTTGACAGCGCTAGAAACAAGAAAGGATATGGTATTGGGATACTCCTGATCTCCCTTGATGACTCTCACACTCCCATTGTTGTCAAGCTAGATTTTCACGGCACCACTAATTTGACTGAATATGAGCTGTGCACCATAGGCCTCAAAGCCACTCTCAAGAAAGGTATCCATTGCCTAGATGTCTATGAGAACTCTTCCCTCATCATCGACCATGTTCTTAGAAGATGAAAAGCTCTTACCCTTCCACGCCCACTTAAAAGAGTTGGCCTTCACATCCTAGATATCACTTTCCACTACTTGCCCCGAGCGAGGAAAAACTTAGTCGATGCTCTTGCTACCCTAACCTCCATGGTCAATATGCTGGGGAAATAACGATGGCCCCTTTCCTAGTCCAAAAACAAGCTAAATAGGCCATTGCTACCACATTGAGCTCATCACAGTAGAGGACTCTGATATGGCCAAATTATGGTATTACAATATTTGGCTCCTCCTTAAGCACGGTAGGTATCCCCAGGACACCAACAAGAAAGATCGAGTAACCCTCTGCAAATTGGTTGCCTAATACATCATCTGCAACAAAGCACTATTTAAGAGAACCTTTGATGGAACCCGCTTGAACTGCATCGCAGGGGATGATATTGAAGAAATGATGAAAAAGATCCAATGCGGACCTCACATGAATGACCATATGATTATTAAGAAAATTATCCGGCAAGGGTACTATTACACCATCATGGTTTAGGATTGCACCGCCTATGTCCAAAGATGCCTCAAATGCCAATAGTTTACCAATCTATAACACTTATTCTACGAGAATTATACAACATGACTTCTCCCAGACCATTCTCCAAATGGGGCATTGATATCATAGGTAAAGTCACACCTAAAGCCTCCAATGGGCACGAGTTCATCCTAGTCGCCATTAATTACTTCACTAAATAGGTCTGATCCAAGTCATGCGTAATAGTAAATACCAAAAAGGTAGTCAAGTTCATTCAAAAGAACATTATTGTTGATACGGAGTTCCCGATGAGTTAGTGTCAGATAATGGGTTATATTTCGAGGCAGAGGTCACAAAATTAGTCAACGAGTATGGGATTTAGAGACACTAATCTTCTCCCTATCGACCATAGACTAACGGTGCAGTTTAAGCCGCCAATAAGAACCTCAAATAAATCATCATCAAGATGATCGAGAGTTACCAAGATTAGGTCGATCGGATACCTTACACCCTCTGGGGCTACTGCACTACAGTTCGTTCATTTACTAGGACTATCCCTTACTTTCTGGTATATGGCATGGAAGCAGTATTAACCGTTGAACTAAAAATACCTTCATTACGCATTATGATTGAGAGCAAAGTCAGCGAGGAAGACAGGCATCAGAGCCATTTTGATGAGTTATCACTCTTAGATAAAAGGAGGCTAAAGTCTTTATATCATATATAAGGGTACCATCGTCGGATAATGTGATTGTTTAATCGAAGAGTCAAGCACCGTGGTGCCCTAGAATGGGACTTATCCCTTAAGGAAATCATAGAACACACTGACCTTAACGGAGAAGACATGGAACGTGATGTTCGGAGGTGTCGCTATGCTCACTGACATTGACAAAAAAGAGATGGTATGTCCAGTCAACCTAGACCGTCTCAAGAAGTTCTACCCTTAGTATGAAATCTCGGGGCGCTACGAACCTTCTCACACCCTTCTAAAACAAATTCTTCATTTCTCTCTACTCAGAACTACGTGGGGCTGGATCCTTTAAAAAAAATCTTTAAAAAAGAAACTCATAAATTTTTCAAAACCCCCGAGGTACGTAGGCAACTCATACGCTTTACATAGGCATGACCCCCTTCTCTTTCACAAAATGCTATTATTTTCTTACCTCCAAGAACGACAATTCATTTTATCATTTACATGAATCCAAGGATTATGTATGCCTTAACAATCGGTATAGATAATTTAAATTCAAAACTCATCAAGAGGCACAACTAGATGATCAAAATCTTTTTATTTCAAACAGGGGAATTTGATACTATTACATGAAGTATCAACAAAAGGAGTATATTCCTAAAATAAAATCAAACCCCATAAATTTATTCACAAAAAACAAAAAAAGTATACAAAACCACCCCATCATACAAAAGCTTCACAAAATAAACCAAGACCCTTTTCGCAGCCACCAGAAGATCCCACCTCATCCTCATTAACCCCCGGAGGTCCCCCCAACTTCCCTCGCTTGGTTGGTATTCCAAAGATACTCCATGGAGAAATAAGCCCGGACCAGCAGAGAGACAACCACTACTCCCCATTCCATGGTGTCAAACAAGATAAATCACCTCTTGTCGGTCTCCTCCGCAAAAATCTTTTCCACTATCCTCTTCTATAGCCAAACCTTACCGATAGATTGAGATGGATGGGTTGCCGACCAATGACTCGCCCACAGAGAACCGAATCTCATGCATAGGGCTTTAGTTAAATCCTCTACATGAAAAAATTCCAGGGTAGGATTTGCTCCCATCGGACTTGGCGCATAAACCGCCAAGGGAATTAGAATGAAGTCTATCGAAGGCCACCTAGCCGGGTAAATTGGTATTCTCATAGATCGAGAATAGGCTACATGTCTCCCCACCATGGCACCAACCAGCGAAGGCATCGGGATTCATGTTCTAAGAACTAGTTAACCCAGTTCTCCATGGATGGGCAAAAACTGATAAAATATTGGGTGAAGAAATTCGGCACAGCTGCCAAGAGATACTCAGGAAGAAACATCCAACGGAATCTCTCAGTCAACCATATAAACAGCATCACTAGGTTCCCTCTCAAGAAGATGGAATGACCCTACTGCCAAGCATTAAGACCATTCAAGGTCTCTTCCAGTATTATCGCCATAAGATTACGATGATAGAACATTTATACCGTGATTATAGCCATTTGGAAGTTAACCCATAGGTCCCCTGTCATCAGCAAGAGCCTCAAAGTTAGGCCTAGGGAAATAGCTCCAGTATAACTGTCATCATTGAAACCCCTTAGACGCACGGAGTGCATGATAATGAGGAGATAAGCCATCCTACCTGTGACCAACGGTCGAGATGCCGAAGGAGAAATATGGAGTAACTTCACCAATAACGCACAGGGAGATCAGGAAAATTCGGGCATAACTGCCGCCACGCTGGGATTAATCCCAAATATGGATGAAAACTACTCATAGGTCGGACAGACTTCATTCAAACCAAAGCGGAAAACATGATCATCGGGATACCAAAATTGATCCACCGCAGCCAGCATGTTCCAATCGATGGGCCGATTGCGCCATAAAGAGACCCTACGCAAATTAAAAGCGTCGTAATCCACATTGTACAAGCACATGGTTTCCAAACTCTCGAGGTAAGAAGCGAATTCTTCACTTATCAAAAGAGCCATATGGACGTAATAAAAGAAGAAAAAAATAATCAAAAAGGAGAAAGAAGAGATGATGAATGGAAAACTACACCACCTTACCCCCCCCCCCCCCCCCCAATTTTATACATGAAAATCTTGGCTAAATAACATGAAATCTGAAAAAATTGAATAAATGCCAGCCCCACTAAGTACTCAAAGCTGCAGAGAAGTTCAATCACATCCTTGGAATGATTTGACATGACACATATGTCGATAGGCAGGACAAGGGTTATGCCGATCGGCAACCCCCTTATTTTAGAATTATATCTTCCCTTTTTTGTCAAAATCAAAAATCTAAAATAATAAATCCTTCTTTAAAAAATACCCGGGTTATTTCTTCTTATATTATCCATTTTTACTAATCATTTCTCAAAATAAATCTTCTCTCTAGTTATTTAATAAAATATACCATCCTTTTTACGGTCTCAGCAACAAAATAAAAAGTGCATGTAGAATAAGTCATTTAAGAAAAGATAAATAAAAAAAAGTCTCATTCATTTTATATATTTCCTTTTGCATCTTTACATTTGTTTAGGAAAGAAAAGAAGAAAATAGTAGAAAGAATAGCGGGACTCAGCCCGAAACCCCCAATCTCAATCTCTCTCTAAGACCCCCCATCCCTACGATGAGCGCACTTCTCCCGATAGACTTGTCAAAAAACACGATAACCCGTTAACACGACACGACACAAATTATAAGTTAATGGGCTTACCTTTATTGGGTTTGGGTCATTAACGGGTTAATATGTTAGACCCTTTAACACTAACGATTTGGGTTTGGAAATTTACTTATACCCGTTTCCACCCGTTAATACCCGTTAACACTAACGGGTACTATAGGGTCACCCAACCCGTACCCGATAAGAAAAACAATTAAAACCCATTATTTCTAAATCCTGTAAGACTAACGGGTACTATAGGGGTCACCCAACCTATATCCAATAAGATTTATAATTAAAACCCATTATTTTTAAACTTTTAAAGACTAACGGGGACTATAGGGTCACCCAACCCATTACCCGTTTAGACCCAAACTAATTTGTTAATATTAGCAGGTGGTAACGGTTCGGGTCGTGTACCTGTTAATATTAACGGTTCATGTTTGGGCATTGTCATTAGACCCGTTAGCCTTAACGATTCGTGTATGGGTTAGGGGTGTTTTTACCCGTAACCCGTACACGATCCAAACTGACCCGTTGACAGGTCTATATCCCGGTGGCGGGTTGTGGAATCTCCACTCCTGATCCCAATCTTTCCTCTGAGGTAGCAGACGACACCAAACAAAAAGGAACTGAAACCAAATGCCTGATACAAGAAGTTGCGAAGGCCACCCAGTCCCGAATGTCCTTAAGCCAAGTAGTCGACTCCCTGACATGTTATAAACAAAGCAACAGAAACAAAAGGCAAATCAACCAATCTAAATAAAAGAAAAAGGCAGACAAGGATAAAGAAAAAGAAAAAGAAAAAGAAAAAATATACCTCTGGATGAAGCACGTCCTCGATCAGCCCCAAAAATCCTAGATCCACCGCATTGGGCGGTGCGGCATACTCATCGATCCCTCTCTAATCAATCGGAAATTATAAGAAGGCAGAGCAGGCTGAACGAATGGAACCTCTATTGTCACCGGTGACGACGACGCACCACTTGTGCTGTGAGAGAACCCCACCATCCTACTCATACCCCTACCCAAATTCGTAGGAAGTAGAGTCATGTTCACCACATCGTAGATACAAGAAGTCATCAACCAACTCGTCGCAAATTCGAGGTAGTCATAGGTCGCCGTTGTATCCGTATAGAGCGAATAAGGCTCGCCAATCATCATCGCCACCCTAGCCTCCTTCGATATCTCTCGCACACGCCTCATGTACATTGAGGGCATCTCTAGTGGGACACCCACCTCATCCTCCACAATCTATCGGAACACTCTCTCCCCCAAATACCAAGAGTAGCTGAACTCGTACGCCGGCAGTCGGTGCATCTGCGCATGATGTCCCCGTGTACTGGACAGCCGTCCCCCAGGAGTAGAATGTAGCCTGTAATTTCCAATAAAAATCATTATTTGCACAAATAAAGAAAATGCAAAAAAAGGATTCAAACGAAAAGCGAATAACCTGGTCACTCATCAGGGTGTTCAAGGCCTAGCACACCACCGATAGAGAAAGATATTGCTTTGACCACTGGTTGGGCTTTCACTAATGGTACATTCGACAGAAGTCCCCCACCTCCTCATCATGCAAGCCTATCAAAAGGGTATTGAGCGATATTACCTCATAAAACCACATCTGCAGAAAGACAAAAATTAGCAGAAGAAGAAAATTAAAGGAAAAATGTAAGAAAATACATAGAGAGAAATGTGATAATTACCTCCAAAAGGTACGTGGCCCCCGTAATGGTTTATTGGAAGCAGCAGCTGAAAGAGTCCAGAGAATAGTAAAGGGTTGTCAAGGTAAGGCTCCCCCGGTCATAAAGAGGGATATTTGAAAATACCCTCAAAAATGGTAAAAACCATATATAGACGACACTGCGAGTCGACGACTCCAAGAAACCCCCCAACAAAAGAAGAATGAATAAACAAGCAATCTGCCATACATATAGCCCATCTGTCTCATCGATACTCCAGCTCAAAAGAAGCTCCCAGAGAGAAGAAATGAAAATCGAATCACCCGACACTGTCCTCCCCACGTCGCCTAATGCAGCCTCAACCGACTTAGGTATCACCCTCAAAGACCGGTTCACCTCAATATATATGCCTTCACAATCAATCCTCACTACCTCTCCCCCAGCATGCACAAAACAATCGTAGAGCACGGTGTCTTGTCCAAAGGAGACACCAGGAGATTGAAACTTGTAGAGGAAACTACCCAGCACACTACCATCGGAAGATGCTCCCACACATCCTTAAACCCCATCGTCGACCGGTAACGAAAGCTCGTAGAAGTTGCGTTAGTCTTCCAAAACAAAAAAAAATCAATAAAGAAACCTTTTGTCAACTCAAGGAAACAAAAAGAAGAAAAGAATAAAACAAAAGTCAAAGGTCATTAATACTTACATAGCCAATAGGGTTCTTCACCCTATACGGCTGGTGATGTGAGAGCTCGATCAACAAAAAAAGATCATCAGCAAATGGCTCAAACAACTCAAAGGCATTTTCATTGCTTAATGCCACGGGCACCCTAGCTCGTCACTCTAGGTTCTCCCAATCATCCACAAATAACCACGCCATGTGGGTCACGCTACTAAAAAAATCCGCCAATTTTAAGTCTCGTACGAGGAAGAAGCTTAGAAACCGATTTTAGCAAGAAAAGGCAAAAGATCTGAGCTGTAAAAAATGAGGAGAACTTGCGCCCTTTTTATAAGAGGCCAAGGGGCATGCAGTTAGGCAGTCCCCTGCCACCCACCAATCGGCACCTTCCTCTTCCACTTCCCAGGGCAGGCCAAAAGACCGTGCCACTGCCGAATGACAACCTCTGCCACCCCTTGAAATTTCGTATGAAAAATCTCAAAAAATGCCAGAAAACTTCAAAAATTCTCCGAAAAATCCCTAAAATTACCAAATAAATATTGGAACATTTCTTCACCAAGAAAACCATTTTTCAAGTTCTCAAAATCCCCGGTCGGATTAAAACTACATTCATATCCCCAATTTATACCCTAAAATGGTGCGCCCACATCCCAGAGTCCACTACAATTCTCCAAAGGAATCCCAAAACCTCAAGTCAACCCTAGAAGAATTCAAAAACCTTAAAAATCAAATGTTTCCCCAGAAGGACTACATAATATTCTACCTATTTCCCCAGAAAAATTTCCAAATTAAACTTTCTCCCAGAGAAATTCTAACTTTCCCTATGGAGCTATAAGCCCCTCTAGTGGTGCCTCAGAGGAACACACTCCCGAGCGGAACCACTAGTGCAACCAAACTCCTAAAGATAAATTAAAGACTCCCTAGAGAACAAACCCCCTCCATAACTTTAAATCCTAAGAATTGACCTGGACCCGCATATTTGGTTGTCCCAACTTTAGGTCCTCAGAATTGACCTCGACCCACACAATTGGTTGTCCCAACTTTAGGTCCTCAAAATTGACCACGACACGCAGAATTGGCCATCCCAACTTTAGGTCCTCCAAATTGACCTCGACCCACAGAATTGGTTGCCACAAATTTAGGTCCTCAGAATTGACCTCGACCTGCAGAATTAGTCGCCACAACTTTAGGTCCTCAAAATCGACCTCGATTCATAGAATTGGCCGCCCTAACTTTAGGTCCTCAGAATGGACTTATGCCCGTAGAATTGGCCTCCTCAAACATTAGGTCCTCTGAATGGACTTAGATCCACAGAATTGGTCATACCTACTTTAGGTCCTTAGAATTTACCTTGACCCACAAAATCAGTCCCCTCGGCCTTAGGTCCTCAAAATCGACATCGACCCTCTGAAACGGTCATCCTTGTCCCTTTGGTCCGCAAAATTGACCTCTTTCCCAAAATATCCATGTAGTGTCTATTTGACGATTTTCATTTGTTCCAAGCTCACCCATCAAGGGGCTTTGTAGACACCACATTCCAGGACCCCCCTAAGTCTCTCCTTAAGTCCCTAAAACCTTCCCATTTACCATAAACCCTAGGTCATACTCCAAGTATCGATCCAAAGGCCATCAGGTTCTCTCGGACCTCGTTTGACTTCGGTCAACTTCATTGTTAGAGCGAAAGCTCAATGAATCTTTAAAGGGATCTGAATCTCCTTTCCAATGGTCTATCTCGTGCATGAATCAGCATAATGGTTTGGACGAATGAACAATTTTACTATCAAAAATCGATTTGGAGGCCACCGAGCGCTCCCGGGCCCCGATTTGACCCCAGTCAACTTCATTGTCAGAGTGAAAGCTCAAAGAATATTTAAAGGGCATTGAATCCCCTTTCCAACAGTCTGGAATGTGCGCGAAACATCATAACACATCGAACGAACGAACTATTTTACCCTATTAAATGATCCAGAGGACATTGGGCACTCTCAAGCTCCGTTTGACCAAAGTTAACTCTTTAACGAATGATTCTTAGGAGGGCACTTAATACCCTTTCTAATTCTCTGCCCCATGCGTGAATCAGCCTTACGGTATGAACGAATGACCCATTTTACTCTGAACGGTCACTAGGCAATTTCGGGGCCCGTTTCACCAAAGTCAACTCTTCGAACTGAGCAAATCTCTTTGAAACATCAAATTCCCTTGCATAACCTTTCTAACGATCCGCCCCATGCACAATTCAGACTTATAATTTGGATGATCGTCGTCCGACGATCTCCTGTCCAAAGGATCGTTGAGCGCTTTAGAGCCCCGTTTGACCCAAAGTCAACTCCTGTACCCGGGTGTATCCCAAACGATTCTCAAAGGTCGCTGAATAATATTTTTAATGGCATGCCCTGTTCATGATTTGGACTTACGATTTGCATTTTACCACCATTTTTTTTGGAATAACTGCAGGTGACTGTGTTTTGGCCAGATGGGATCGGAAAATGTCTCTTCGGAAAAAATTCTATTTTTTTTGGAAATAAAATAATTATTCCTATTTTTTATCCGATTTTTTAGAAAAATTAAAAAAAATCTAAATTCAAAAAAATCGATAAAAATAAAAAAATCACAAAATATATTAAAAATCCAGAAAATTCTAAAATTCTAAATTTTCAAAATAATAATTTTTTTGATTTTCGATTACTCGAAATTCTCATTTTAAAGAAACAAAGAAGATGGCTTAACCCAACATATAAATACATGAGGACTTGACCTATTTTTTCATTTGTGTAAAAGTTAGGAAGATACTCTCCTTTTATAGATCACAATTTAGAGCCCTCTCCTTTTCCCAACCGATGTGAAATATGAGAAACTTTCCAAAAATCAAAAATAAAAAAATAATTTTGAAAAAAATCAAAAATAATTCGAAAAAACTCAGATCGACATAGTTTAGAAAAAATTGAATCGAAAAAAATAAAAAAATAAAAAATTCATAATTAATTTTTATTTTCAATCCGATTTTTTTCGAAAAAAATTAGAAATCAGCAAACTAAAATTTCATTCCAAATTAAAAAAAAATCGGATTGAAAATTGAAAAAATTAGCAGTTCGAAAAAAAAAACTGCCCTAGACAATTGGTAGGTCCATTTTTTTGTCTATCGGCAGTGAGTTTCCTTGTTTGAAACCTCTCTCCAACTTTCTTTCTATCACTTTCACACACAATTTAGCAAAATCCCCCTACATTCCTCACCCAATTGCAAGGAAGCTCATTAACAATCAAGATCAATCTCCAAGTCTCCAAACGAGATTTTTCACTACATTTTCTCAAAACTAAAACACCTTTTTTACACACACATATATAATAAATCCCTTTTGAAATTATTGTATAAACCCCACCTTCGTGTTGCATGTGAACTACGTGGATTTTGATGCCTTTATAGGCTATATAGGCACCTCGGGCTAAAACCCGAGACTCAAGTCCTATTTTCCTATTTTTTCATATTTCATCCATACATTATTTATCTATATGATACTTGTGAACCATATGCGCATCTTATCTAACACATATTATGGTTTCATCATAACGATCAATATATCGATAGGTGCACACATCATTTTTTTAATTGATATATTGGGAACACTCTTATGGATGACCTCACTCCGTCTTTTTTCATTACGTGAGTCGAACGATTCCGATCTCTACTTATATATACACGCACACACACTTCACGTAAAAATTAAGGAGAATAATAATATAAGCCCATGAGAAATCGAAAGGATGGAATAGGTGCCTAACACCTTTCTTTTTCGTAAGTTAGCCCCCTAACCTTTGAACTAATTGGTTTCGCAAGTATCAGTATGTCTTTGATGTCATTCGCTCGAGGTAGCAACATTTTCTTTTGCCTATTTTGTGCAAAATAGGCTAGCGACTCTATCTCTTTACACCACCCCAAAATCGACTAATGTCTAAGTGACACGAGAAAAGGCATGAGACCTTTTATCTCCATCTTCCCGCGAGGGGCCGAACGCCACCCCCATGCGGGAGGGAAGATTTCGGGATGGCCATAGGGACTAGCAATGTTTGGGCCACATATAGAATCACCAACTATAGGGACTTGCAATATTTAGGCTACATCATCCAGAGTGATGGTCATCTCCCCAAATAGCATGTGAAAGTTATTTGTCTCCGGATGCTATCGTTCAGCGAAAGCGAAAACCAAGACGTATTCAATATATCAATGGTTATATATGATCAAGCCTCTAAGAGGGTAGTCACCTTGATGCCTGGGAGTATAGTAATACAAACAGAGTCTTGACCCCTATAGATATGGTGATAACATAGTAACCCAAATACTCTTAATAATGACAAATGAATACCCAATATTGTATATAATAAACACTGATATTGGACTCACAAATCTTTCGTGTATAACTCAAATAATAATATAAGAATTTCAGAAATAACTCATTCAAAATGAGAGAGAAGTAAGCACCCCAGATACACCTTGGCATACAGTCAACACACCAACAGCATCCAATATCTCCTTGGTTAGCTAATAATGGCTTCGTAATATATGTCAATAGTGGGTGGAAAAACTCTAGTGAGTAATAACTCTTTTACTCTTAATGTGTTTACTCTCTCTAGCAAGAACTCCTCCATTTCAGAAGTGGTTGAGGCTAGCCTCACACCCTCCCCGAGATATTTCAGTCCTAATTAATGTGAAAGACATCCATCTCACACTTTAAGTCTCAAGCATTAAATACCTGATGGGACAGTACACCCTACATCATAATCATTAAATGTGAATACATGACTTTTTCCTACCAACTATACGTCAGAAGACTGTTACAACAGTGGTGGCTCACAAACCATCTGACAGTCTCAATACCACAATGGTTTACTCAAGTTTGGATTGGACAGTGAGTAGGTGGCTAGTGATATTACCTAAAGTAGATGTGACATTTGGTAGAGGGTTGTTTGTCTCAAGGATCAATATACGATGGAACTCAAGGTTACTCTGCACAAGCTTCCATGGTAAAAGGTCTCTCGATGTTTTATCAAGTATATATAAGATGGACAGGACAAGTCTTAATGCTTCCTCACTTCTTAATCCTCCAAACTAATTCCCTCTGAAGTTCCCACGACGAGGTCATTCAATAGAGCATGTAAGCTCTCTTAAGCCCTGCCAGGCATGGTCTCTCGTGAGTACTGTTTGACCTCACCCTCAATATTACAATCGTTATAGGATTAAAATGAATGTAGTTAAAATGAAATTTTAATAAGTAAACATAGAAGATAAAGAAGAGTTCTCTTGACAAGTTCTCTCACTGAGCTTCATCACTGAGCTGCCTCGTTGTCTTCGTACTGCTTCTTCCTCTTGAGTCCCTTATGTTAATTGGATAAGCTCTCTCTAATTCAGATATTACCTTCAACCCCATACATTTTCCCCTTCATGTAGAGATTAGTTGTGAGCATAAGAAATATCTGCACTAAAACTTCTCAATTCTATAGATCACATTCTATTGCAGGAGAAAATTCTTCCCTATCCACCTCCATTGCAACTACTGCCCTTTATTTTGTTGGAAAAAAGTTAAATTCTCCCCGATGTACCTGAGCAAAATCTTTTTAATACTTGGACATATGGTGAGGGGATATTATAACTTTTTTCCATGAGTAGACTCTGACCGTTCAGTTTATTCATCTCTTATTGAAATTCTCCCGAAGTATTTGTAGATCATGTCCATCATTATTTTAACTGCTCAAAAAAGGAAAAATCTCCCTGATGTACCCAATCCAAAACTAACCCTAATGATCCCATTGTGAGAGGACACCGTGACCTTTTTTTTACTTTGAGTGAATATTATTGCCTATTCCCTGCAATTTACCTTTATTCCATATGACTTCACATTAATCCTATAAATTCTCCCCGATGTACCTCAATCCGTTCTACCATCGTCTGAGCTTGAAGCGAGGGGACAATCTTTCATTATGATTTTGGAATTCTACCAAATTTTAAAAAAAAATGGTGCCAAATCATTACTTCTTTTGATCTCTTCCTCAAGCATCACCTCATTAATGATGTGAGACTGTCTTTTCAACTATTAGTGCACTCCCCAAAATTCCATGTGTCCATTTTAATCATTTTAATGGCCAAACACGTGCCTTCTTGGGAAACTCAATCGCCCATTTTAATTCCAAATGTCTAATATCACAAACACTTAGCCATTTTCTCCTTTTCATGCTTTCCTTTGCCTTTATACTTTTAGAGCTTTTAGAGAGAAAAAATATATTCCGCCATTGTCGACCTTATGTAAGCTTCCTTCTTGCTTGGAAAACTTCTACCTCCTCTCCTTGACACCATCAATAGAAACCTCTCCGCTGCTTTTAACCTCTTCCTTCTTCTTACCACCACTACTTAACCTCAAACTCTAATGGATTCTTCGTCTGATGCTTTAGTTCCCCATCCACCACTGTTACTCCCGCCATACCCTTGGACGCCACCTCCCTACTGGCAGCTCCCTAAGGGTAACTCCTCTTTTACCGTCATTCTCCCATATTTGGTAAGGGTAACGATTTCTCAAGTGCCTATAAGACTTACTCTAAGAATGACAAGTGCGACCCTATGACACTTGGAGGTGAAAGTGATGGTTCTTCAGTGTGGGGTTACTTGCCCCTAAAGGGGAATCTCAGGTTTCTCTTGATCGTGGGGACTTTCCTTACTCCTAGATAGATTTTGAGGGGCCTCAAGGTTGCCCCTCCCACTTTTCTTCCTGGAGTAATTATATGCGAAATACTCATGCTTATGCTCTCACTAATATTGGTCTCCATTAGGTTGCATGGTTTAGTGAGTTTACTCTGTCCAAGCACAACGTTTCCCTACAATTACTTATATCTTATTGGAACATTACCACCCATACATTCCTTGCTAGGTGGGGGAGTTCACAATAACCCTAGAATATGTATGTGAGTTTTTTAGGCTTGAGCCTGCAGGTGCATCACCCTACTCTAACGAACCTTTGGATTTTGAAGAGACTGTGGCCCGAGCGGAGCTAGACAAAATATGTCACAAGTGCACATGTTCTTCTAATAAGGCCAACTTCACCCCCCTTATCAGTTATTTCTTTCATGCTCCCTCTACTAAGGGTGACACCTCCAATTTTGGTAAGGGTAATGGTACACCCTTGGAACTACTTGCATATATCTTTATAATTCTTTCCCATTTTCTTTTGAATGGGAAACCTAACGATCATCCCCGAAAGGACCTAATCAATATCTCCATCCGATTGGCCAGGGGGTTCAAGCTTCCTCTGGCTGCCATGACTTTAGGGTACCTCTACACATGGTTAAACATGACTCATATTAACACATAATGCTTTCTGGGCCGTTATAACCTAACCAATTTTTCTAACATTATTCTTCTTATAGGTTTTCTCTATACCCGTTACCTAGATATAGCTGCAGCTAAATTGACACTTCCAAATCACTAACTCTTAAGCCTCATCGCCTCCTGCATTACAATAGGAAACAGAGTCGCAAAGAGCTCTTGCCTATCTTTGACAAACCTAACTGCTTCGTCATAAGGTCCCATAATGAGGACATTTATGCTCAAACTTAATCTTTTTTCTCTCATGAATCTAGAAGAGTTCAAGCAACTACTAAGGAGGTTATTTTTTAGGATCCTTCCTTGGTCGTGGTACTTCTCTTGACTCTTAGTTTCTTGTCTTCCTACATTGAGTGGGGTTATTCATGTGAACCATATAATCGTGATTGTTGTTCTCGCCAGTTTGGCTATGACTAAAGAGCCCCTTCATCAGTTTTTTAAGCATCTCACCCCAAGGATTCTTTCTTTGCAGCATGCTCCCATTACACCATCTCTGTCGTTCATCTCTGTGCTTCTAACTCAGCAGTCAAGTATCCATTACAAGCTTAACGAGGAAGGGTGATGTATCTTCTTAGTTCGCGGTGAAATATTATCCAACCCATTTAGCCAAAATTGAAGAATTTATTCAGAGTCCCCCATCAATCCACCAGTTCTAACTTTCCTAGCCTTAGAGTTGGGCCTTAAAGCAATTCCGTTCCAGGGTTTGAGTTTCCTTTGAGCAACACCCCCAAAGTTCCCCCAAATAAACTACCTCTATATTATCCCTCCATCGTTACTGCTGCTCTAAGGGCCAAGAAAGCTCCCACCCCCTGTTGACGCCACTAAAATGGCATAGATGAATCTGATGCTCGACTGATATTGCGTGATGTTATAATATTGTTCCACTGGATAAATAATTAATTATGTAGTAAAAGCCCCCAAGTGTGGAATATGAGCTCTGAATACTTTCTTGACCTTGAAGTATGATGGTCTTGCTAGAAAAGATAAGGCCGAGGAAATGTTCCCTGAAGTGACTTACCAAGAGCTTTGCATGTTTGCATTTCCATACTGTCCTGATTCTGATATGTGCCATTGATCGGCATATTTGATATGTGGAGCCCCCAGTTGGGCTTAGGAGACTGAATAATAATAATGATGCTTGAGCATTCGTCAGGTCTTAATAGAATGATCCAATAATGAGCATGCTTGAGCATAATATATAATTGGCATCGAATATCCATGCTAGTGAGAAATCCAGATAATAATAAGAGTGTCGACCATCTGTCGGGCTTAGTGAGAAATCCAAATAAATAATAAGAGAGGGGATCGATTGATCTTGCATTGTTAGTAACAAGCATGATACAATATGTAATTATTTAAATGAATGAATGAAATTTGATTAACTTATCTTGTTAATATTTGTATGTGGATGGATCACTTTCTGTCATTCTCTGTATATGAATTGGCGATTTACCAATTTCTGTTTCGGATTGACTTTCCAATCTCTACTTGTTCACCGGTTCTATTGATACCCTTAGGAGTATCCTAAGAGTTATACCAATTACCAATGCATCACAATGGCACTAATGTACCCAAACTTGTTTCGGTAATTTCATTAGTACCGTGGTTCCCAGGCGTGAGTGGAGCATTGGTCTAACTTTTAGCCCAGTTTAGGTAAAATTTATTCACCCAAAATTTAACCATGCGTTTGGGACTTTTGCCTAGCATTGTCGACGACCAACGTGTTGGTATCTTTGTTGATGCCTACAAACATTTAGTTGGTGGTTGCTGATTGCCAACCAATATTTAGTTGGCGGTTGCTGAGTGACGACCAACATTTAGTTGGCGATTGTTGAGAGCCGACCAACATTTAGTTGGTGGCTGCTGATGGTCGACCAATAATTAGTTGGTTTTTTGTTGATGCCGACCAATAATTAGTTGGTGATTTATTGATACCAACCAACATTTTGTTGGTTTTTTGTTGAATATATATATAGAAGAATTTTCTCGACCAACTGTTTGTTGGAGATAAAATATACTAAATGTTGCAGATCTCCTTGGCGCTGAATATATGATAATAAATATTTTTCCGAGCTCCATGTTGAGATGAATATAGAATATGCATCTGAATGGATATTGAGAATGATTCATGATTGAGCATATATCAGAGTAGTTAATAAAATTAATATTGCCTGGCTGATCTGTCGAGGCAAAATTGCCTAATGCCGAACAATGATAATATTTTCCAGAGCATAAGAATATGGCCAAGTAGCTATTTGTGCCTGTGAAAATTAATAACTTGCTCGAACATCTGTGAAAGCTAAATCAAATAATCATTATCATGAGAATAATTATTTAGCCAAAGAATATATGACATGTATCTACTCTAACATTAGGCAATAATATATTTCATGCCGAATATATAAAGCTTAAGCATATTTTTATCAAGTATGCAAGACATGAGGTTTGGTTTGGACTTTTTTCTAAATAATTTTAATTTTAAGCAAGTGCCCAAATTGAAGTGGGATCGAAAAATTTATTCTAAGATAAAGTTTAGGGGTATATTTTATTTAGCTTTAAAAGAAAATTTTATTTTGTTAGAGAAGTGTGAGTTAAGATACAATAGGTAGCAATGGTAATGATTTTGACTTTGTTAAAATTAATAATCTGGGAAAATAAATTTATCGTTCCTCCATTCCAGCATTCCTCGTCAACAGGTGAAAACCACCTCCGACCAGTGGCTATCGCCGACTAGCATCGTGTGATGTCAGTGTTGGGATGCCTTCGTTATGATCTGCCGACTAGGTACATACGGCCAAGAAGCCTTTGTTTTGTATAAAACTTATTGCCGACCAACTATGACCAATTTCTTTTATGCCTCAAGTAATCGCGACCGCTAACCAATAATGGGAGGTCGAGAAAACCCTTATTTATTCAAAACACCTGCCACCGACTAGTGTTATGAGATCGGTTGATGCCAATACAGTGGTGTCGACCAATAAATAGTGGCCATCGTTCACAACAGTTACTGTCGACCAAGAAATATTAATCACCGACCAATGATGGATACCACCGACCACCATGAGCGTTTCGATAGTTGTTATAGAGATTCTCTTTATTTGAATGGGGTTCGATGTCCAATAAGGTGCTTGTTTGCGATCAACAATAGATGGTCGGGAGCTTGTCGTCGCCCAATAAGCAGATGTTACCGATTGTCAATAGGTTATGCCGACCTACTCTGATGTTGTAGTTTACCACCGACCACCAAAAATGGTCTGGTGAAAATCCCGACCAATAAATAAGAGGTTGGGGATCTCCTCTTGATGTATAATTCATGGTGCCGAGCAACGTTTAGGTGCTCTAACCAGATATTAAACTCATCTTTAGCACCAAAATAGTGGTCTGTTGGAATTATCGACCAATAAAATGCATAACGCCGACCGCATTGATCGGGGAGATCGCTGGTACAAAGAAGATTATTGTACATAATCTTCTTTTTAACCAGTATACTCCTATTTTCTCTGTCAAACTGGACCTTACCGCTGACCAGGCAGAGGGAAGCCGGAGAGAGCTGACCTGTAAAATTTTGTTAGTAAACATTTTGTTGTTGTTCAGTACAGTAATAACCACAAGTTGGAAAATAATGAAATTGGGACATAAATCCTCCGGTTATTGTAGCCACATTACTTTGTGAACCTAGTTTTCTTGGTTTCGGAGCATAAATCGGCTATTGTAAAAAGTAATATTTTTGGATAAAACATTTTGTTAGATGTTTCTCTGGATGCACTGGAAAATACCCAGTTAGAAATATTATTGGATATCTACATATTTCTCTAGATGACTGAACAACAATATTTCTCTTGATGATTTGAGCAACAATATTTGTATATGTGGATTTTTTATCCAAAAGGTACCCAGTTAGAAATATCCAAAATGTTTTTTATGTCGATATCCAAAAGGTATATATCCAAAAATATTTCTCTGAAATATGTAGATATCCAACAATGTTTAGTTTAACTAATTATAAACTAGAGAAATATGTAGATATCCAAAAGGTAGCTAGTTAGAAAATACCCAATTAGAAATATCCAAAAGGTACCGAGTTAAAAATATTGTTGTTCAGTCATAGGATATAACACGTCTCTCTTCAATACTCTTCCATCGACGATTGTCGAGGACGTGCGATAGTAAGGCCACTACTAATTTTAATGACATAAGGAAATACATCGCCAAAACAAATAAAAAATTTCAGATATCGTTATTGGACCAACCCTTACCAACATGTATGAAGCAAATTACCACATATAACAAAAAAAAACTGGAATTAATCTACATATGTGGATTAATTCTACCTGTGAATCGATCTTTCAAGCTACTTCTAGTTGAGACATCTCTTCATTAAAGGGATTGATCACATCCAAAAATTCCAGTGTACCGACCTTTAAAATTTTCCACGAGCTGAAGAAGATCAGGGAGAGACAGGGTGGGGTGTGTGATATCAGGGCATTTAAACAATGAGAAGTGGAGGAGACTTATTGGAAAATGGAGAATTGAAAAAATGAACGTTATCTGTGGCTTTAGGGAAAAGAGAGAGTAGTGAGCAATTATTACGTCCACATGTCAAATCGAGATTAAAAACTACAACTTTAGGCTACATTTTTATATATATACTTGTTTTAAGCCCCGCGCGATGCGCGAGCACTTTATAGTTCTTGCTGTACAATGTAAAATAGCAAAAATTAAAAATATAATAAACATTCTTATGCCTACTTATATATGAAGATGGTAACGACACAATTTTCAAAAGGAAATGAAAGGTCGGGGAGAAATTTAACTCGTGAGATGCGTGGATGTGATGTCTTCTAATTTTTATGTACAAACCATTTAAATATGTTGTAGCAACTCCGAGACATACAATATCACAATATACAAACACTATTGTACATAAATTGTCAAATGTTGTTTAAATGAATCTCAAAACATTATGATAGGGGGTGAAGACCATCTTAAGTTGTTGAAACTCCAATTGTAAACATCGAGTATGATGGGCCTGCAAATTGTGGGAAACATCTATGAGGTGGCCATCGATAAATGCGAAATAAGAATTTTTCCATGTTATGGGCATGTATTCTACACATTTTTTATGTGTGTAAAAATTGCATAGAAAGTACGAAACAGTGTTATGAGAAATTTGTACCTTGCATCTCAATGTGGAATACTTTGGACGCGAAGCTTATAATACAATAAGAAATGACCCTAGGATTAATAATAATCTTTAATAACATAGGTAAAATTTAATGATAAGTATGAACTTTAGGGATGTTCAATGTTATTTACAAACTTAAGCAAAAACTTATGAGAGAAAATATGTTGTGTATATGTAAATAAGATGACTGGAGTTTTAAAAATATATTTTGTTATCTCTTGGAACAGACCTATTGTTACACAAAGTTAACAGTATGTAATATTATTAAGAATGGCGTGAAGATATTGACTAACAAAAAGGAAGAAATAATAATTAATTCATAAGAAGCATGTTCAACATTTTAATAACTAAATATAAGAAATCTACCATAGCCTATAGCCTTAAAATTCACTTTTTAACATATCTCGGCATGTGGATGCATGAAAATCATTTATGCATAAAATAAGTAATTTACAACAAAAAATTATATAATTATATTTGAGCAATATTGATGAATTATTAAATATCAAATAAGCTTGGTTAATCATCATTCTTTACACATGTGCAATAAGGAGCCAAAAAAAAATTGATGATCAATAGGAACTAATAGTATGTTCACAATACTAATAATTTCCTATGCACTCTTTTAGTCCATGAACAGAGTTATAAAACAAATAATATCATAAAACACAATAAAGGCATATGCATATTGATAATTGGAGTTGAGTAAAATTGTTGTAAATGTAAAGAATTATAAGTTCTTGAAATTACATAAATAGTGAATTGAATATCAAACCAAAAAGATTACTATCATATGCCTTTATACCTCTATTTACTCTAGATATGATCTTTCTCAAGGATTTTACCCTTGTCACTCAAAAAAACATACGAGTGATTAAAAAAAATGGGGCATATACCAAATAGCCCTTAAACATTTTTAATACACATTTGGTCCGAGCTTTTTTATTTTATTTCAAAAAGTCTTTCATCACATAAACACACTCAATGTGTGTCGCTTGTGCGAACTTTTAAAAATAAGAGAATATTGGTTAAATGAGTGTTTGATGGACTTTTTGTAACAAAATAAAAATGTTTGGACTAATTGTGTATTAAAAAATATTTTAGAGGCTTTTTGATAATTGATCCTAAAAAAATTTACTTTAAACAATAGATTGAATTAGAAAGAAAATCAAACAAAAAAATAGTGGTACTTCAAACAAACCGAGTATAGTGGAAAGTGAGGTCAAGAGAGAGAGAGAGAGAGATAGAGAGAGAAGGTTGTTCAGTATAACAATCTACATAAAAAAATATTCTCTCTCAAACAAAAATGAACTCACCCAAAATAAATGGATTTTTAGTCTAGCAAACTAAAGTTGCTGTTGTTCTCTACATACAAAAACATGATAAAATTTTAAAGCTACATACAACAATATAAACTTTAGTTATATTAAGAGAACAAATAACCAAAGAGTAACATATGGAAGATGCAATTTATTTCTCACACTCTGTTGCGTATTAAATAGAAGCCAATCCTTGTGAAGTGACTCCAGCCATTGTAGGTGAGTGTGATAATGAGAAACCACTAAGATCCTACAAAAAGAAAAAAATGTTAATCCATGCTATCATTTGTATATTCATGCTTATATATATATATATATATATATATATATATATATATATATATATAGAGAGAGAGAGAGAGAGAGAGAGAGAGAAAGAGAGAGGGGAGGGAGAGAGAGAGAGAGAGACGATCTCTAGCGGGTTCTAGAGCTATCATTTGTATATTCATGCTTATATATATATATATATATATAGAGAGAGAGAGAGAGAGAGAGAGAGAGAGAGAGACGATCTCTAGCGGGTGCTAGAGACGGCCTTACTAACGGGTGAACACCATAAGAATGCTAAGTTGTTGGTTATCAGATGCTTGTTGTATTGGGTATAAAAGTGAGGTAATGATCTCTTCAATTTTATTTTCATTTTTGCTGAAGTTAGACTATATGATCTTTTCAATTATTTTATTTTATTTTTTGTTAAAATTATAATTATAGCTATTCACTACGACACGTAAGTTTATTTGAGTCGTGTAAGTTTTAGATAAAAAAATTGTCCTTCATGATATTTTAAATGGATCATGTTCGTGTTAAATAAAACAATATGATTTTTATGTTGTAGGGTTTTTTATTTGAATCGCTTTCGTGTTAGGTAAAATAATATGATATCATGTAGTGTCACATTTTATTTGGACAATGTTCGTGTTAGTTAAAAAAGATTTCGCGTTGCATTTTAATTGGGTTCTCTTTTGTTAGATAAAAGAAACAGGTCGCGTTTTAGTTGGTTCATTTAGGTTATTTTTTTTAAAGGTTATGTGTCATGTCATGTTTCAAATAGGTAGTGTTTGTGTGAGGTTAAAAAATATGACTTTATATCATGTCGCATTTTATTTTTCTCATGTTCGTGTTAGGTTAAAATGTTTTTGATTCGTATCGTGTTAATTTGATCGTATTTGGAAAGTTCTTCTTTTTGTTTAGGATCTAAATGTTGCAATTTCCCACATGTAAAAATCAAAATTTCGCACCACAATATATAAGATCGTGTGCCCCCTTTACACATTGTCAATTGCTCTAGAGTTTGATGCTCCAATATATAACAATTATCAATTATATGTTAATAATTATAAATAATAGTTTTTAGTTTAAAATAAACTCTTTTAAATATTTTACTAGACAACCATTTTTACTATTTTTAATAGATAAAAGTAGGGAGAAGTTTTTGTTTTTATTTAAAAAATATTAACTTATCTTTTCTATTTTTTGGGAAAGAAAAAAAACTATTACGAAATCACTGGTTTTTTGTCTTTTCCGCCACAAATTTTTATTATTAAAAAGAATTAAAATTATTTTTGTGGTAATTGCACATTGGTGTGGTAAAATGATGAAATACGTGGTTTAAATATTAACTCCCAAAAATATTAACAATTTACTGAATGGTAAGAATTTTTTTTTTAAGTCAAATTATAAAAAATGTTTTTCTAAGAATTAGAGGTACATGTTTTAAAAAAATCAAGTGAATTGTTGAGATATAAGTAACAAAGAATACAAATTAAAGAAAAGTAATAAAATAGTCAAATATACATATTGGTTGTTAACAAGATTGGTTGATAGCATCCTAAGGAGCTTTCTCTTGTGGGCTTTGCTTTGTTTCCATCAACAACCACATTGGCATAGAGAGAGAAATGCCAAAGATGAAAGTGAAAAGTTAAGTGGGTTTAAAACCCATATGGTTTATTTTCTTTTTAGCACTCGTTAGTAAGGTCGTCTCTAGCATCCGCTAGATCTCTCTCTCTCTCTCTCTCTCTCCCTCTCTCTCTCTCTCTATATATATATATATATATATATATATATATATATATATATATATATATATATATATAGGGAGAAGATTACAAGTGGACCTAAAAAGCAGACTTTTTAATGGACCTTAAAAAAAAAATCCTAACAACCCATTAATTTTAATTCCTTTGTTGTAATTGATCTGCGCCAGCGACAACAGACACGCGTGTGACCCGAGACCCCCCAACTCCACCACCCACCACCCCCACCCCCACCCCCCACCATAGCAGACCACTAGGTAAAAAAAATCCGCTTTCGCGGACCAATTACAACAAAGGAATTGAAATTAATGGGTTGTTAAGTGTTTTTTGATAAGGTCTATTAAAAAGTTTGCTTTTTAGGTCCACTTGTGATCCTCTCCCTATATATATATATATACACACACACACACACACACATAGACACACACACATAAACACCAACATAAAATATATTTGTCACATACAGCCGAATATACAAAGAAAGAAATTAGATGGCTTGGAGAGAAGCGTGCTTTAATGAGGCTAACTTGGAGTGGGTGAAATAGACAATATGAGTGAGTTGGAATGAGAGAATGTGTGAAAAAATTTGTTAGACATGGGTGGACCTAAGATTAAACTTTGGGTGAAATTATCACTAATTCTATACAATAAAATAAAGACTTTACATAACTATTATATGTGATCTATGTTGCGTGTGTTAAAGATGAGCTCCTACCAACTGCTTGTTGTGTGATAATCCTTCTTTTGTGTTAAAATTAATGCATAGTTTCTATAGGGGCTGCTATAGGAGCTGCTATAGGGGTTGTTGTAGGGCAATTAATGTGTCTTTAATGTGTGCCTTAGTGGTCCTGAATTCTAGTCTACTTATTGTATGTTATAGTGGAGTAAAATCAGCATAACAATAAATGCATATCCCCTATTTTCTTATATGTATTAAGCTGCCATAACTTTGCATTCATTGAAAATGAAAAGATTATCTTCTCCACAGTACCTCTCTTGCTTTCTTTTTCACTTCTTTTTCTAATACAACAATATAGTTATCACTTAAGCTCCAACAAAGTGGTATCAAAGCCCTGTTCAGATCAAGAACTGGGTGTATTTTCTCTGCTGGCCGAAAAACAAATTCGACGAAAATCGACAGAAAATTTATGTCAAGTTCTAGCAACCAAATGTGTACCCAAAAACCCTTCATTCCAATTTTTGATGGAGAGAACTATGATTTCTGGTCAGTAAAAATGAAAACCATTTTCCTTTCATTTGATTTATGGGAGTATATTGAATATGGGTTTGATGAACCGGAGGATATCACGGCTTTGCAGGAAGCTCAAAAGAAAAAGTTGAAGGAGCACAAGAAGAAAGATGCAAAAGCTCTAAGCCTAATCCAACAGGGGTTAGTTGAAACAATATTTCCAAGAATCATCAATGCAAACAAAGAAAAGGAGGCTTGGGATATTTTACAAAAAAGAATTCAGAGGTACTTTGAAGGTAAGGGCTATTAAAATTCAGTCCTTAAGAAGAGATTTTGAGAATATGAAGATGAAGGATGTGGAAATATTGAAAGATTATTTCTCTAGATTAATGGAGATTGTGAATCAAATGAAAACATATGGGGAACAAATTTTTGATCAAAGGATTGTTGAAATTTTTTTATTAGTTTGCCATAAAAGTATGACCCCATTGTTGCCATTATTGAAGAAACAAAAGAAATAACTTCTTTGAGTGTTGAAGAATTGATGGGTTCAATTAAAACATATGAGCAAAGGTTGAGTAGACACTCTGAAAAATCTGTTGAGAGTGCCTTTCAATCTAAGCTCAATGTTGGGGCCAAACTATTTTTTGATCAACCCAAAGGTGAATCTTCAAAAGGTGGAAGACATGGAAGAGGAAGAAACACTCGAGGAAGAGGTAGAAATAATTTTGAAAGAAGAGAAAGTAGGGAAAGTTTCAATCAACAAAAGTTTAGTATTTGCAAGAGAAGTAGCCATATTGATAAAGATTGTTGGTTCCGGGGAAAGCCACAATGTCACAATTGCAAGAAATTTGGGCATGTTCAAAAAGATCGTCGGCTCAAGAACAACCAACAAGCTAACTTCACCGAAGAACAAGAATGTGAGGGGAATATGTTTTTTTCTTGTCAAAGTGCATAGGAGCAAAGAAATGATTTTTGGTTTCTTGATAGTGGGTGTAGTAATCACATGACCGGAGATCAAAATATTTTTACCTCTATGGATACTTCTTATAATTCTCAAGTGAAGATGGGTAATGGTGCCTTAGTCCAAAAAAAGGACAAGGGTACTATAGCCATTGAAACGGAGAAAGGAATAAAGTATATCCGAGATGTGTTACTAGTTCCGGATTTAGAGTAGAATTTATTGAGTGTTGGGCAACTTGCGGAACAAGGGTACACTATTCTCTTGGAAGAAGACTCCTGCAGAATTTTTGAAAAGGGGGGAGATGCCAAGTTGTTGCAAAAATCAAGATGGAAAAGAATAGAAGTTTTCCTCTCATTTTTCGATACTCAAAGAATGTGTCCTTGAAGATGAATGAGGTTGACGACATATGGCTATGGCATAGAAGATATGGGCACTTGAATTTTCAAAGCATGAAGAATTTGCATCAAAAGATCATGGTTTACGGTCTGCCAAGCATCCAAGAAGTAAATGGAGTTTGTGAAGGATGCGCTCTTGGAAAGCATCACCGAGAGCCTTTTCCAAAGGAGAAAGTATTGAGAGCTAAAGCACCATTGGAGCTTGTTCATACCGATGTGTGTGGACCAATGAAGAACACTTGTTATGTCGGTAACAAATGCTTCATTACCTTTATTAATGATTTTACAAGAATGACTTGGGTGTATTTTATGCGACAAAAATCAGATGTTTATGCCATTTTTAGAAAATTTCACAAACTAGTTGAAAAATAATGTGGTCACTACTTGAAAATTTTGAGAAGTGATAGAGGTGGAGAATACAACTCTAAGGAGTTTGATAAATTTTGTGAAGATATTGGCATGAAAAATAACTAACGGTTGGGTATACTCCACAACAAAATGGAGTGGCGGAAAGGAAGAATAGAACCATTAAGGAAATGACAAAATCCATGTTACATGAGAAAGGGCTGACATATACTTTTTGGGCCGAAGCGGTGTATACGGCGGTTTATTTGACGAATAGATGCCCTACAAAGGACGTTGAAAGCCAAACTCCATTTGAGGCATGGAATGGAAGAAAACCATCAGTGAACCACTTGAGGGTGTTTGGTTGTATTTGCTTTGCTCATGTCCCAAAAGAAGTGAGACACGAGCTTGATGAAAGTAGTGAAAAATGCATCTTTGTGGGGTATAGCTCAAAATCAAAGGGCTATAGACTCTTTAGCGTGAAGAGGAACAAAGTGATTATTTGTAGAGATGTGATTTTTGATGAGAAATCCTTTTGGAATTGGAAAGAAAAAAATCCCAAAATCAAGTTATCACCCTTAATGAAGAATCACAAAGTGTTGAAGAAGATGAAGAGGAAGATGTAGAAGCTCCTCAAATGTCTCCAAATGCAGGTCTAAATGCAAGTCCACAATCATCCTCAAGTTCTCCATCAAGCTCAAACTCCTCATTTCTTCTTGTGCCTTACACAATGACTAATAAGCATTATTTTTTCTAATTTTGAAAGCACCGTCCAATGATCCTCGTGAAATGTCACCAATATGTATTGTTTATATCAATGCATTTATTATTTCTCAACCATCCTGCACTCTTCCCATTCTGCAAACATTAACGTAATAGTTTTGTTGAACCCTTGATATTCACGGGGGTGTTCAGAAACCTTTTCCACTTCCTTAAATTGCCATCCCTGTATTTGAAGACATTTCAAGTCAATCAATTAATTTTGGTAACTGTATAGAAAAATGAAATGCACCATAAATAATTAAAGTGGGAAGACAAAATGTTAAGCTTATTTCACAGGAGAGAAGTGCTGAATAAAAAATATTATGTGAAAGTAAATAGATTTTAAAATAGAACATTTAAGAGGAAGAGGGGATAGGAAGAACCACATTTTGAAGGGCTGCTATTTCAGATGGGCAAGAATTATTCATGTTGACACATGGAAGCACCACATGAGGAGACACCATATTTTAATATATATATATATATATATATATATATATATATATATATACTAGGATGAAGGCCACACAATGCATGATCGACTTTAGCTACACTATACTGTTTTAAATAAGAAGATGATTTTAATCAGGTATGGAAGTTTGTGTCAACAAATATAATTGGTGATTTTGATCTCACATAAAACAACCATAAAATTAAACAACCAAAAAAAATATATGGTGAAGAAAAAAGAATAACGCCAAATTTAACAAAATCCTCACAAATTACTCTCCCATATTTTTGTTTAAATTTTTTTATCAAAATCTCACCATACTCTACACTCACGGCGATGATTTACTTTTTATTAGCAACCAAAAAGCCAAATACCAAATGACTAAGAAAATTCTCATGTAATTTGCACCTTGACTTGCGAACAATTCTTTTAGGTTTATAAAAAGGAAGCAACCTATAGCCACATAGTAGAATTCTAGGATCCATTTTAATGATGAGACTTGTTAACCATCATCCACTTATCTGATTTCATCATTTTGATTTCACTATTCCAGCCTCATGAACGAACTAAAATTGGGGAATAAGAGTTCAGGAAATCTATGCACGCAAGAGAATAAAGATGTTAAAAACAATTTTTAGAAAGGAAATGTGAGAAAGAGAATAAAAAGGGATGATGAATTAATTTTTTTTACTCAATACAAAATTCTTCTTATGTGAATTAAAGGAGTAGGCATGAGATTGTGAGCAGGCTTGTTGGTGATGATACCAATAAAGTGATATAATTTATTAGTGAGAGGTGAGATATTATGAAATACCCATTACATGACGTAGGGTTTATAGACCTATTATTTAATATAAGGTTTATAGAGATATTATCAAATACCCATTACATAAATTAGGGTTTAAGATTATATTTATTCACATAGGAAAAAAAACAAACAGGTGATCAACATAAGTCAAACCTTCATTACCTTGATTATTTGCAGCCCTCATCACCCCAGGATAGTTGTCATCTGATCCTACCGTTTTGAGTATTTGAAAAACAACAAGTACACAAAACAAAACCTTTGATTTCCCCAAAAAATAAAATGATGAGGGGGTGAGAAGTGCACAAAACCTTATTGGGAGACTTTCAAAAGTATGTTCTGTAGTGAATAAGATAAATATAACAGGAGAGGGGAGTAGAAAGCCAGAAGATGAACCGCTACATATAAAGAGTCTCGAGAGAAGAGGGTGGGGTTCTAATTAAATTCCACATAAAGTACCTATTTCAATGTTAAACAAAAAATAACACAGGAGTCGTTTGATGTTCTGATTCTTTTTTCTTTCTCTTGTTTGAAAAATGGGGACAGAGATGAAGAGCCGTTTCATTCTCTTTTTTTCTTCTTTGGGAAGCGAGGTTCACGACGTTTGAGGTTTATGGGTTTTTTAGGAAGCGAGGTTCACGACGTCTTTTTGGTTAACTGTTTACATCTAATATATATGTATATAACTATATAAAAACTATAGACTCCAATCATGAGAAGATGACACATGGCATTGACATAAATGTACATCTCTCCTCCTTAAATCATCTCTCCTCAAAGGAATTATCTTAACTTGACACTTGGCCTATCATAAATACCTATCTTCTTTTAGAGTGTCATCCATTTAATGCGCAATGATTCATTTAGACTTTTCATTTCAATGTAGGTATCGTTTGAAGTCTTATCTTCCCTATACATTCTTCTTTTTCTTGTCCTTTCGTTTCCCCCTCCCCCTCTTATTTATCACCATATTAGAAAGAAAACCTAAAAAAAGATTAAGGAGATTGAAGGGAGAAAGAGAGAAACAGAGAAAAAAAATGGCTCATGCGAAGATCTAGATGAAGAGGGTTGAAAACTCAAACAACATGCAGGCCAGGCATTCTAAGCGAAGAAATGGGTAGTTTGTTGGGTTTCATATAGTGGACTTTCAATACATTGTGTTTCAAATGTTGAATGGATGAACTACTACTATTTTCATTTGGTGAGATACCATACTACAGCCCATCGCCTTTAACAGTGGTAATTCAGATGAATCAAAAGGTACTCAATATGTACCTATATGGGTCTTTTTTAGGAGTGGGGATATTTATTTGGTACACAGACACAACCTTAAAAATTTAAGTTAGAAGCTTTATTTTTAATATCTTTTAGGTCGGTTGTGTTTGTTAGTTGAATTCATAAATTTTCTGAAGCTTTAGACTATTATACACGCATGTCAACCTTTTGGTATCTGAATAAATTCTCAATCTTTTGACGTATCATTGAATAAATCCTAAAACTTTTGTCTAATTAATTCCTTTGTCTCACATAATATATGGTGTTCACCACCCAATGGCTTAAAGTTGAAGGTAGAAAGCATCTATTTTTTCCAAGTTCAGTTTACTTCAAATTGTGTTGGATAATATGTGTACAAGTTGAAGGTACAAAGCATCTCTTTTTTCCAAGTTCAGTTTACTTCAAATATGAGTGTTGGATAATATGTGTACAATTTTTTTCTAGGAGAAAATTTATTTAGATGATAATCTAAAATGTGGTATTTTTTAGATTTACATCTTTTTCGTTGCATGCTAGGTGTTTGACATAATCCTCAAATTGTCAGACACTTAGCAATTTTTTTCTTGAAATTTAGCTGTGAATTTGTCTAATTAAAATATAGCTTGAAAACTCATATATGATTTCATTGTTCATTTTCTGTTCAACACGTTTGGTGATTAGAAACTACAGAACCCAGAAAATAGAGCATTTGCCCAAATGTTTTAAAATAATGATGCCGGGAAAATTTTGTAATGCCACTTAAATTTGTTGAATGTAATCCATGTTGGTGGCTATTTGCCTGACAGAGTTACCAACCTTCTTTTGAAATATCTAAGCAACAGGTTTATTTTATATGATTGTTGTACATTCAATTACAATATTGATGTTATGTATTATCAAAAGGTACATTAGATCTTTAGATTTAATTAAACACATTTTTTGTGATACTAAAGTCTCCATCATCATGATAAGATTCATAAATACATCAGTCCCTCACTCACGTATTTATCTCTTTTTATCTCTCTTTAAAACCATACGTATTATCAAGTCATTCTTTTTAAACTATTTGGTTTTTTTATATGTCACTTATTTTAATATTCTCAGGACTAAACAATTCTTCTATTAGTATCAAAGGACTATCGGGGTTGATTTTTGGAGCTCCCATTATACGGTTAATCTCTCTACATATTGATGTCGTCTAAATTTATTATTTAAAACCTCAATTGATATTCCAATTCCAGTGTCAATATTCTGTCCCTAAATCTAAAATTGAATTTGCCTTCTAAATTTTTATAACATTTACCGTTTCTTGAAACCTAATTTCTTTCAGTTTGCTCACTGAATCTAGGGCTGAAAAATTGTTGATTCTAATTTAGGGTTTCATTATATTAGGAATTTTTTAAATGTTATTAGTAATGTTATATTATTGGTTGAATATATATGTTTGTTTTTGCTTCTAATTTATTTTAAATTTCAATTCTTTAAAAAATATTAAACATTAACACAAGTTTTCTTATTTTCTATTAAAAAAATATTATATGTAGGTATGCATAAATATTATACTAACTTTAACTAATTTATATATGTAGGTATCCAAATATTATGTTAGATGTTAATGTATTTTCCCAAATTATAACAAATCAAACGCAACATCTATGAGAGAGATATCGATTTAGTTATAGTATTAAATATCATTAGAGGTATAAAGATGCATTTATGAGAGAGAGATACCGATTCAGTTATAGTGAGGAAGCAGAGGTATATTTCTTGGAACTTTTGAATTTTCAAACCTTTCATTTTACGAAGAGTCAAAAAAATAATGTGAACAGTCAAGTAGAGAGAGAATCAACAATGAAGGGTGGACGGAAACTCCAAAGCAGCATAAGAAATAATCTACGTTTCCAAATATTTCCTCCACCAAACTCTCATATCACTTTTCCATCATTTCAGTTCCCAATCTATTTATCCCAACACAACACTCTATCATCACAAACAGTAATCCCACCAATCACCATTGTCACCGTCAATCATCCTCATTAAAAACCTCCATCAAAACCATTGTCATTCATCAACACCACCACCAAACTCCTGCCACCCTTGTATCCATTTATATTACCTCTAAAACGCCAAAGGTTAAGTCCACAAATTTATTCATACCTAAACATCACACTACTCCAACAGAACCCAAAAAACAAAAAGGATATTCATAGTAGAAAAAATACATAAAACGTATATATAAGGGGAAAATAAAATATTTTTTTTTATCTCTGATAAGACCACCAAAGATAATATGTTGCTTTCAATAAAAATCTCATCATTTTTTGTTCATCATAACATGATCCAAGGGACAATGCCTTCCCATGTTTCAATCATCTTTGCACGTTCTGAAAAAAATTCTTCATTGATCTGTGAGACTTAAAAGTTTTGGGAAGGGTTGTGATTAATTTGCCAACATTCTTCAAACTCTCTGGCTTAACCCTGTAGAGACATAAAATTTTGAGCAAAGAAAATGAAATGATGAACACATAAAGTGTGGATGTGACAGAACACACAACATACACAGTGTTACGTGTACGTGAAGGCTATTTAATATATGTGGACGCTATATGATGGCTCTTCATATTGTAAGAATGTGGAAAGGAATTGTATAAGATGAAAGGATTTGAAGGCCTTAGGTAATGAATTGGAGGGAGTTAATGGTTGGGTTTTTGGGAGACAAAAACAGTCTCCTGTTCTGGGAAGAAGGAGGGTTAAGAGAGTTTCAAAGTAAAAGAGGAGATAAAATATCTCAGAATACACAGAGGTGGAAGAGGGAGGGGTAAGATAGATATAGTAAAAGAGGATACTCATTTTGACGTTAAAGGTGGAGAACTTATATGCAGTATCTCAAATGATGGTGGAAAGAGAGAGAGTAGAGAGAGAAAGAAAGGAGAGGATGAAACGTTGAAAAGGATTTTGGAAAGTGAAAGTTTCTTAATTGTACTCCCTCCCAAGGTTAGTCTTTTTTAAAGAAACTAACATTAATGTGTTTATCTCCTTGAGAAACGGACGAACATAGATAATTGAAGGGGAAAGGGTGCGTGCTTAATTTTAGTAGAATGTTTTTCTGCTTTTAAACTTTGAAAAGAGAGATTTATGAAAGTGACCATATTCACTTAACTTACCTTAAATATAGAATACTTAGGATTCAAACGTTTTGGATGTTTTGGTGTTAATGTATTCAATAATTTCATTTATGATATGCCACTTGTTAAGCTTTAGGGGAGAGAGAATACTGATCATTTATTAAGTTGTCACGTGGCGGCCTTAGATGATTTGGGTCTCTCTCTCTCTCTCTCTCTCTATATATATATATATATATATATATATATATAATGCTCTTGTGCGGACTAGTCAGCATTTTAAGAATGGGGACCGAACATGTGTCACCTAATGGTGTGCCTAGAAATTATCGCCTAAATTATAGGCACACTCTCTCTCTTTTTTGGGCTCACCGCTAGGTGACACATGTACGGTATGCATTCTTAAAATGCAGATTAGTCCGCACAAGAACATGACTTTGTATATATATATATATATATATATAAATGATAGCATGGTTTTAGAAATGTCTAAGCACAATAACAACAAAGATTTGGCCACATCTCCCACTAGAAATGAAGGGCTTAGATTAAATCTTCAAAAAATGGGCATTATTCATATGACATCATAAGACACATTTTTCCAGAACTACCTAATTTACCCCTCTATCATTGGTGTTCCCCCTCTTTTTATACACTCAAATTTATCTCCCACTCTTTTTCAAAATTCAAAAAAAAAAGATTAGAATGGTATTTGATCCATTTTTCACTTCTCATACTCTCTTCTCTCTCATAAACTTGATATCCCCCTTCTCTCTCTCTCTCTCTCTCTCTCTCTCTCTCTCTCTCTCTCTCGAACACCAACTCTCAAATACACAGCAAAAGAGAGGGAGAATACCCATTTTTCTCTCACACTCTTTCAAACACCGGCTCTGAAACACCGAATCTCAACACCAGCTATCCACTTAGCCCCGGTAAAAAAATTTATTTTATTTGATTTTGGGTATTCTCTTATTTTTGTTCATCTTCGTATGGAGTTTATTGGTATGGGGCCATTCGTATGAGAAATGGGTATATTGTTTAGTTTTTTTGTTCAGATTCACAGCGTAGAAATTTGTGCATTTTTCATCTTATTTGTGCATTTTTCTTTTTTGTTCAGTTTGTGCATTTTTTTTTTGTTTATGTGCATTATTTTTTTGTTCGGAGGATGGGTCTCCTCCATAACAAAAACCTCTCACTTTACCTTGTCTCTCTCTCTCTCTCGATTGTGATCAACCACCCTATCACTCAAATACTCACGGTTTGTGTGGCCATCCCCGATCCTCGCCCGTGGGCGGGCGCGGGAGGGAAAGGATCCTCGGGTCCCACGCATCCCTCTTGGGAGTGCTTCTGCCGGCACCATTTGAGATGAGGTGTAAAAATGTAGAGAGATTCAGAGTCGCCAGTCTATTTTACTCAAAATAGACAAAATAAAAAGGGGAAGTCATCCCGGAGGATGGCATCCAAAGACATACTGGTGCATACGAAACCAAAATGATTCGAGAAGGGTTCGGAGGCTAAGTTACGAAATGGGAAGGTGTTAGGCACCCATTCCGCCCTTTCAGTCTCTCATGGATGTTTGCTATTTTCCCTTTTTAATTTCCTTGTGATATGTGTGCATGTGTATATATATAATGGAGATAGGAATCATGGACTTGTATCATGGGAGAGATAAAGCAAGTCATTCGTAGGAAGGTATAAAAATAATATTAGAAAATAAGATTTAAGCGATTACCCTTACGTTGATTGTTATACTGGAATGATAACGCATATGGAGTAATACGTCACTAAGAGCAAGTATGTAGAATATAAGAAATTTGGATTTAGAGAAGATAGAAAATGAGAGAGAAAGTGAGAATAGGACTCGAGTCTCGGGTTTTACCCCGAGACCCATACATAGCCTATAAAGGCATCAAAGTCCACGTAGTACGCATACAAAATGAGGGGTGGGTTTTATCACATAAATCCAATAGGGGGATCTCTTATTTGTGAGTGTGAGTGTAGAAAAAAAAGTGTTTTAGTTGTAAGAAAAGTGTGAGAAAAGTATGAGAATCCCTATTTGAAATTTATGAGCAACCCCTCTTTTTCTTATTTTTGGGGGTTTTATTTATATGAAAATAAGAGTTGTGCAATAATACTTAAATAAAAAGTATATTATGATGTGTTAGATGAGATAATAAAAGTGTTAATTAATAAAACAAGTTATTGTGAATTTAAGAGAATTTGGAGAGAAAGTTGAGAAAATTGGACCTTCTTAAAGATCTTGAGATTGATCTTGAATGTTGGAGAGCAGTACTTGCACTTGGATGATGATGGAGAGTGGATAATTCACCAAGTTTGATGAAAAGGATGATGAAAAGTGGAAGTTAAGAAGGGATTTGGATGTTAAAATCGCGCTGCCTTCGAGAGAGGTTTTTAGGATTCGCTGAGAGCGATTTGTATCAAATCTGGGATCCCCTTGAAAATGAGGTGAAGGCCACCTTTTATAGGCCCAGGTCAATTGTATCGATGGCGTAAGGCCAATCGAGAGTCGAATGGATCTCTCTCTCTGGAGGCGGTGCGTCAGGTCTTGAATGACCTGACTAGTGGTAGGGTAAAACTCTTTCAATTTCAGTCTTGGTTTTTGCACCTTCTGACCTTGTATTGATTTATGCCTGCTTGGATATTTTTAGGTGACCTTTTATCCACGAGGGACAGCCATTCAGGATGTGGGGATGACTGGGGTGAACGCGTAGATGAGGTGTTTTCTGGCGCATGAGTTCGGCCATTCCTAGTATCTCGGGGAAAGGGTGGTTTGCCAGATTACTGAGGAGGAGGTGGTGGTGCCACCTGCGCAGCCTCCTATGTCTATGAGGCGGGAGCGATTACTGTCAGAGGATACGAGGATCACGACGATGATCGGCGAGTCCTACTTGTTATACACTGATACGGCTGCGCTGTATGACTATATGGACTTTGTGACGAGCTGGTTGATGGCGCCCAACATATATGATGTCTTTCCTTTCCCTCCTACGGGTTCGAGTCGGGCGGTGGGATCTTCCCACAATGTCGGCGGTTCGACGACATCTGCGGCAGCTGCGACCTCAGAGGTTCCTTTTGTACGATTGCATAACCCTTCATAAAACATTCGGCGAGCTGATGGAGGGATGGTGCCTATGCTGCATCATCCTCATACGATGGATTCAGAGGAGTTGGGTTTAACAGAGGAGGTCCTTTGACCTGCGGTACACCTTTCTTTTCTTTTCTTTCTTTCTTTTCTATTTTGGTCATCTCTGCTTTGATACTGATTTTGCTTTTCCTTGTAGCAAGTCCGAGTGTCGACCACCTGGCTAAGAGACATCAGAGACTGGATATCCTCAGCGACTGCCCATATTCAGGATATGATTCCTATTCCTTCTTTCTTGGTGCCATCTGCTTCGTCCGGAGAGGACTCTGGCTCGGGTAGTGGCGGTGCATCATCTCACCGTAGGGGAATGAGAGCACGTCGCAGGGGTGGACGCTCTTAGTGTGTGTGTGTGTGTGTGTGAGAGAGAGAGAGAGAGAGAGAGAGAGAGAATGTGGGTTCGGGTTGAGTCCCATTGTTTTTCCTTTTCTTTTTATTTCCTGCAAAAGTGATGTAACACAGAAAACAAATAGATGCAATGCAATGGAGTTTTTTATATTTTTTTATTAATGACGAATGAATGCATGCACATGCACTTTTTACTTTGATGCTGAGACTGTAAAAAGGAGTATTTTTGGAAATTTTTGAAGGAAAGCTTTTAATTAAAAGGGGAAATTATATAAGGAGGAAAAGGGATTTTGAAATTCTATTGAGAATATCAATTTATTTTTATTGAGTTTTCTGATTTGACAAGAGAGGAAAAAAGGAAAATTTCTAAAAAAGGGGGGTTGTCGATCTGCAAGCACCCTGTCCTGCCTATCTGCAGTTCAGTCCAGTCCCATCGCTTCAAAGCTTTGATTGGTACCCTCTTCAGCCTTTGGTACTTTGTGGGGTAGGATTCCCTTCAATTTTTGCAGGGATTATGTCTCTTGTGAGGGTTCTCAAGTATAAAAAGGGGGTAAGGGTGGAGTGTTTTCATCACACCTTTGCATTTTTACTTACTTGCCCACTATCTCTTAGCCTTGCAAGATGGCTCTCCCTGGTAGCATTGAGTTTGCTAACTACCTCTAATCCTTGGAAGCAATGTGCTCTTATAATGTCGACTATGATGCTTTCAACATGCGTCGAGTCTCCTTGTGGCGCAATCGGCCTATTGAGTGGAACATGCTGATGGCGGCGGTACAATTCTGGTACCCTGAAGACCATGTATTCCGCTTTGGGTTGGATGAAGTTTGTCCTACCTAAGAGGAATTTTCTTCCATACTGGGTATAAATCCCAGTGTTGCGGCTTTGCCCGAATTTTTCCATTCTCCCAAGGATTTGTTGGCCGAGCTTCTTCATATTTCGCCTTCGACGGCCAGATCATTGGTTATTGGAGGAATGATCTCTCTCCCAGTAGTGCTGGAGTCTGTGCATTTGCAGGAAGTAGGTGATGCTGGCTATGATGGAACCGTTGCTCTGGGCCTGGTTTTAAAATTACTGCTGATGACTGGGGAACTGCTGGTGGACCCGCAACTTACAGCCATTACTTCGTGGATGACATACCGTCGCAATCCTACGATGGTGATACTAGTGGAGAAACTGAATGGTCTGGAGTCCTGGCGAGAAGGTCGTTCTGACTTTCTGAGGGGTAGCCCCGTGATGTTGTTCATGTGGTTGTCTGAAAGACTCCGCTAAGTGATCCCTCCAAAATATCATTTGTCGGCTGTACCTAACTTCTTTTCGCATTACTTCATCAGCGTTGGCCTGTATGTTGAGAGCTGAGAGAATTGGATTGTGGAGCATGGGAATCGGAGTCTGTGCTGGTCAGTACCTTGGTAGGGACAGTTGCTGCCTATTTTAGAGCTAGAGGAATACTCGTATGTGCTGCTCGCTGGTCTCAGGCAAACCTCTTTTTATTTCCCTTGATAGCTTTTGTGCCAATTTGGCTGGGCACAGGTCGGCCACCTCGAACCTTGAATTTCTTTCCGGTAGAATATTTGACTGAGCGCCTGCATCTGTTGCTTGGCTCCTTGTGGGAAAATCGGCGTCCATCAACCCGTCCCTCTCAGTCTATCGGAAGAGTTTGGCATGTCCCTAAAGATTATATGAAGTGGTTATGGAGGAAAGTAGTTAGCAAGATGTTTGCAGTAGAGACTGGACAAAGGTGGTTTGTTTTATTTACCACCATGGAAGGGGGCGTTGTGGTTTTTCGAAGATGGTTCGGGCCCATCGGTCCATGGAGTGTTTAAGGCATTCTATTCAGGAAGGGGAAGTTTGGGGACCCCAGGATGTAGGTGATGAGGGTGCAGGCTCCTCTGGTAGTTGTGGGTAGGACTCTTGGAGAGTTTATTTATGTAATAGGGAATAGGTGTGGGGATTTATTTGGCTTTTATGGTAGTAGTGGGAAGTGAGTTATTCGTTCCTTTTCTTATGTAATTTGTGTTGTAATTTATTATTAATGAAATAAGCAAGTTTTTGATCATCCAGCTATGCCTTTCGATGACTTTTGTAATTTTGAATTATCTATACCGATCGCTAAGACATACATAATCCTTTTGTTCGAGAATTTGTTAAAATGAACTGTCGTTCTCGGAGATAAGAAAAGAATAGTATTTTATGAAAAAAGAAAGGGTCGTGCTCCTGTAAGATGTATGAGCTGCCTACGTACCTCTAGGGTTTTTGAATTTTTTTTGTTTTTTCTTGAAAAATGGTTTTTTGCGGAGGATCAGGCCCACGTAGTTCTGGGTAGAGGGAAATGAATAGAGTTTTTTTATAGAATAGAAGGGAGATGAGAAAAGTCGTACCGCGCCGAGATTTCGGACTAGGGGTAGAATTTCTTGAGACGGTCCAGGTTGACTGGACGAGCCATCTCTTCCCCGTCTAGGTCAGTGAGCATGGTGGCACCATCGGATAAGATTTTCTTCACAATGTAGGGGCCGCTTCAATTGGGCTTAAATTTCCCTCTGGGGTCCCAGATGGGTTCTATTGTCTCCTTGAGGGATAAATCCCCCTCCCGAACACCGTGGTCCTTGACTCTCTTATTGAATGATCCCGCTGTTCAGCGATGGTACCCCTGTATGTGGTAAAGAGATTTCAACCCCCTTTCATCTAGGAGGGTCAACTCGTCGAGACGGATTTGGCACCAGTCTTTTTCACTAACTTTGCTTTTGAGCATGACGCGCAACGAGGGTATTTTCAGCTCCAGAGGTAGGACTGCTTCCATGTCGTAGACCAGAGAGTAAGGGGTATCCCCAGTAGAGGTTCGGATTGAGGTTCGATAGCCCCATAGGGCGTACTAGATTCGATCGACCCAATCCCTACAGCTTCTGGTCATCTTGCTAATGATGGCTTTAAGGTTCTTATTTGCGGTTTCAACTGCACCATTGGTCTGAGGTCGATAGGGAGAAGATTTTTGTCTCTGAATCCCGTACTCGTTGACTACTTCTGTGACTTCTGCTTCGAAGTGCAACCCGTTATCTGACACTAACTCGTGCGGGACCCCATATCGGCAGATAATATTTTTCTTGAGGAATTTGGCCACTTTCTTGGCGTTCAATACTGCGTATAACTCAGCTTCGACCCATTTAGTGAAGTAATCAATGGCAACTAGGATGAAATCATGTCCGTTTAAAGCCTTTGGTGTAACCTTCCTTATGATGTCAACACCTCAGGTGGAGAATGGTCAGGGAGAGGTCATGTTGTACAATTCTCATGGAGGCCGGTGTTGATGATTGGAGAACTGTTGGCATTTGAGGCATCTTCAGACATAGGCGGTGCAAACCTTGGCCATGGTGGTCCAGTAGTAACCCTATCAGATGATCTTATTGGTAAGCATGTGCTTGTTCATGTGGGGCCTGCATTCCCCGTTGTGGATCTTCTACATTATCTTCTCAATCTCAGCCTCTGCGATACAGTGTAGATGAGTTCCATCGAAGTTCCTCTTGAGTAGAGCATTATGAAAGATGATGTACTCGGCGGCCAGTCTTCGGAGGGTCATTCTGTCTTTCTTGTTGGAACCCTCGGGATACCTACCATGTTTAAGGAGGCACCAAATATCATAGTAACAGCAATCGGCTAGTTCAGGATCTTCAGTGGAGACAAGCTCAATATGGTAGCAGTGGGTTGGTTTATCTTGCTTTTGAACTAGGAAGGGGGTCATTGTTATTCCTTCGGGCATGTTGACCATGGAGGCCAAGGTAGCGAGAGCATCGGCTAGGTTATTCTTTGCTCGGGGTAGGTAATAGAAGGTGATATCTCGAAATCGGGAGGCTAACTCTTCTAAGTGGGCATGGAAGGGTTGGATCTTTTCATCCTTGACTTTCCACTTTCTGAGCACTTTCCCGATGATGAGGGCAGAATCCTCGTAGACATCAAGGTATTGAATACCTTTCTTGAGAGCAACATTGAGGCCTACCGTGCATGCCTCGTATTCCGTCATGTTGTTGGTGTAAGGGAAATTCAATTTAATGGCGATGGGAGTGTGGGAGTCATCTGGGGCGATCATAAGTATTCCAACGCCATATCCCTTTTTATTGGCAGCGCCATTAAAGAACATTTTCCATCGAAGGTGGTCTTGAGCGGTGCAGAGGATATTTTTATCTTGGAATTTGGAGATCCAGACATCTGCTTCTTCTATGGGGTAATCAGTGAGGTAGTCAGAGATGGATCTTCCTTTAATGGCTTTATGCATGGTGTATACGATATCAAACTCGGTTAGGAGCATCAACCATCGGGACATTCGACTGGATAACGCGGTTTCTCAAGAAGGTATTTAATGGGATCCATTCAGGATACAAGTTTGATGGGGAAGGCAAATATGTAGTGTCGCAACTTTTGGGTGACCCAGACAAGTGCGACACACACCTTTTCCAAAGTAGTGTAGTTGACCTCGTACCCGACCAATTTGCGACTGGTGTAATAGATGGCTCTTTCTTTGCGGGAGTCTTCAAGGTATTGGTCAAGCAAAGCCCCAACTGCAGTGTCGATTATGGTTAGGTATAGGAGCAAAGGGAGACCAGGCTGTGGTGGCATGAGCACGAGAGGTTGGGTCAAATATTATTTAATCCAATCAAAAGCTTCTTGGCAAGCCTCGTTCCAAACCTTAGTTGAATCCTTTCGGAGGAGCTTGAAGATCGATTCACAGATGGAGGTTAGTTGGCTGATGAACCAACTGATATACTGCAATTTCCCAAGAAAACCTAGGACTTTTTTCTCTGTTCGGGGCGGTGGCATCTCAAGTATGGCCTTCAGCTTTGTAGGATCTGCTTCTATCCCCTTCTCACTGACCATGAATCCCAAGAGTTTTCCCTTTGTAATGCCGAAGACACATTTCTATGGATTGAGTCTCATCTGATACCGTCGCATTCGTTCGAAGAACTTCTGGAGAGTGGGAACATGGCCTTCCTAGTTTTGGACTTAATAATCATATCATCCACATAAACCTCAACTTCTTTGTGAATCAGATCATGTAGGATTGTTGTGGCAGCCCTTTGGTAGGTAGCTCCAACATTCTTCAGATCAAATGGCATAACGGTGTAGAAAAAGGCTCCCCATGGGGTGATGAATGCAGTTTTTTCTTGGTGGTCTGGGTGCATCTTGATTTGGTTGTATCCAGTAAACCCGTCGACGAATGACTTGAGAGCATGACTGGATATGTTGTCCACGATCATGTCGATATTGGGTAGCGGATAATCATCCTTTGGAGAAGCTCTGTTTAAATCTCGGTAGTCCACACACATTCGAACCTTCCCTCCTAATTTTGGCACAGGTACTATGTTGGCTAGACATGTGGGATATTCAATCACACGAATGAAGTGCACGTTCAACTGTTTGACCACCTCCTCTTTGACCTTGAGCGACCATTCGGTGCGGAGCTTTCTCGATTTTTGTTTGATCAGCTCGTAATCTGGGAGAGTGGGGATCTCGTGCTGAGCTATATCAGGATCAATGCTGGAAATATCATCATAGGACCATGCGAAGACATCCACCAATTCCTTTAGCAATTCTTCGAGTTGTGCGCGCTCATGCTCGTCAAGGGTGGCCCCTATCCTAATCTCGAGCAGTTGGCTACTAGAACCGAGATTAATAACAACAGTCTCTTCTTCATTAACTTGAACGCAGTTATGTTGTTTATTATTAACCTTATTTAGATTAGTTACAAATTATTCATTTGCAAAATCATCATCATCAAAAGTTCGATTAGAATCCAAACAATTAATATAAGGCACAGCAAGATACTCAAAATCTTCGTTTATTTCATTGATAGGAAAAACAACATTGAGAACCTCGTCAAAAGAGGTCTTGATTACATTTGAACAAGGATAGACAATAAAAGAGGAAAAAGGGTAAACATTGGGGTTAGGGGGGATTTCAAGAGGCCACATGCCAATTGAGGAGGGGTATATCTACAACTTTAATTAGATGGGATGGATCCATTGATGTAGTGCCTGAATGAACCATGCAGAGTGCCAACCCTAGTGTCTGCAAGTTGAAGAAATCTTCGGAATCACTTTCCTCAGTCTCTTTGGTATCTTTGATGAGTGGTTGTACTTGGTATTGGAAACTTTCAGCCTATGGGTAGCTATCTTGGAAAAAGATATCCATTCCAGGCTTCATCTTCTTGTCTGTGTGGTCACACCATAGTTCTGGAAAACCGTAAAAGGGGAAGTCTTCGCCTTCTTTGATGAATCGTCCATTCAAGGAGTCTCCTGGGATAGGGATGCAGTCTAACCTTCTCTTTGGTCGAGACTGGTGGATCATTCTAAGTTCTTGTTCTGATGGTTGATACCCCAAGCCACAAGGAGGAAAATCTTTCTTCAGTTCGATGGGTTCAAGTATCCCTTGCTGTCTTTGCCCTAGCCCCAGTCCGAGCATAAAGTACATGTTTCTGAACATCTGAAACACATTGACATTGCCATGAGGGTCATATTCTGGACAAACCCTTTCTTTGAAACCGTCCCCTGCCGGGAGTAGAAGTGGCTCAACTCAGAATCCTGATAGGAACATATCATTTGACCCGTGCTGTATCTCAAGGATTAGACTGATGGTGTTTGCACCCTCGGCATTTTCATCATCGCCCAAAATGGTGATGACTCGCCCGTCGGCGAAGAACTTCAATTTCTGATGGAGTGAGGAAGACACACTCTTGTAGATGTGGAGCCAGGGTCGTCCGAGCAACAGGTTGAAACAAGTTGGGATGTCTATGACTTGGAATTCAATGACAGGGCTTATTGGGCCAACCTCAATTACGAGTTTTATAGATCCCATTACCTCCCGGTGGGTAATATCGTAGGCACGTACATCGGCGGAGGTTAGAGAGAGGTCTCTTTCTTTCAGGGCTAAACACTTGAAGGTTCTTAGTGGACAGACATTCAAGGTGGACCCGTTATCGACAAGAGAGAGTGGCACAACCTTTCCCATAACTTCGACGGAGATGTTGAGTGCATGATTATGATTCGGTCTAATTCTGGGGATTTCTTCTTTAGAAAATGATATCATTCGGGTAGAGTGATGATGCTAAGATTTAGCATCACCAGATAAGTGATAGTGAGCTCAAGCAGTAGCAGCCATGGAGATGTATAAGTGTATAAGTAGGTAAGTGTATAGAAGGGGATGAGTATAAGAGGAAATAAGACAATGATGTATAGTGGTTCAGCCAATTTGGCCTATATCCACTGTGAGTGTGTGATCCACTAAGTATGGGCACTAATGGCCTTGGATACAATGCACATAACCCTCTCACTCTCTCTCTCTACTGTGTGTGTACAAGCAGAGTTTTAGCTAGGGCTACTGTTCATGGATCGATCCCCTGTAGGGTTGTAGGTGACAAGTTTATATAGGTCTTGGGGGGTGTAGTGTACCCCCCAAGTAAGCATGATGCATGTGAATGATGATCTAACCTATCCCCTGTTGACACCTGTAGATGCCAAATGATGACATAATATTCCCTCACGTGAGGGTGTGATTCGGTTATAACGGTCTGCCACGTGTCATATGAGCCTGACGCGCACTGTTCCACGCGTGTCCCGGACCACGCGCTGTCATGATGTCACCCTCGGCCTATGAGCCGAGGCCGAGGGCAAAGTTTCTTCCGGTAGGGAGCCTGGTTTGATTCTGTCCTCGTACTGTCGTACCCTCGTAGGGTCGTCTGGAGCCTGAGGAAGGGTCGGCCCCTCGTAGGGTCGGCTACAGCCTGGTGAAGGGTCGGCCCCTCATAGGGTCGGCTAGAGCCTGGTGGAGGGTCGGCCCCTCGTAGGGTCGTCTGGACCTGGTGGTGGCCAGCTGGGGCCTGGTGAAGGGTCGTCCCCTCGTAGTGTCGTCCGTATTTAGGTAATCTTCATCCATGCTGAGGGTATACACGGGTACATCATAGAGGTCCATGATCCGACCAGATTTACCGCTTTTTCTGGTGTGGTAGAAGGGGGAACTGTGGGTTCGGTGAGCAGCTTGATTAAAGCATTTCTATGCAGCTGGGAAGACATGAAAAGCCCCCATAGAGTGATGTTAGCTTGAGTTTTCTTCAGTTGATCGAGGATCTTTCTCTCCTAGATGGTCATCTCTGGCATATGAAGGTTTTCAATGCCCTTCCCTTTGTCATTTGCTGGTAGTGAGCTTGGAACCTGGTAATGTCTCCCTGATCTGGTCATGTGATTTACTGAAGAAGGAAAGAACATGAATCCTGTTTCCTCATCAATCTCAAGTTATTCTATCACCCTGCTTATTTCTTTGAGGAGTTCTTCAAATGATATCATCCCACATATGTCGGCTACTGGGCCAATTCTTCTTGAATCTTGTTCTTCACTCGAATCTTTAAATTCTTCCCCCATCCAATGGCAATAATTCTGTTTTTCCATATAAAGTCAATGCATTCTAAAACTTCAACGGCTTCTTCATACAAGTCTTCCCATTCTGTGGTAAAATGTATGGTTGAAGGGACCAAGTGCCCTTGTAGCTTCAAAATGTCAAGTAACCCAGTGATACTACAAACGCTATTGGTTTGCCTGAATAATTCTGCCATAATCTGGACAACATCATCTAGGCTGACTTCATCGGTTGGTACCAACCACTTGTCTAAATCTAGGGCCATTTCCGTGCTTCCAAGAATAGTGTACTGAACTTTTGGCAATCGATGACCATTTGTGAGGGCAATTTCAGCCCGAACTCTAGGAGTTAGTTTAACACCTCTGAAAATTCCATATTTCCATTTTCAGAACGGGTACGGACAGAGATGTATGCTCTGGTAAGGAGTGACAGTGCCTGATCAGCGAGGCTAGTAGGGCGTAGGAGGAAATATGAGTAACTTTGAAGAGGTTTAAGATAGTATATGGGTGTGATTTGAGTTGAGGGATCGAAATCTGGGCTTTCTTCTAAGAAGATGGCATTAGTATGATTTGGGAGTGGGTTGTGAGTAGTGTTTGGCTTAGGATTGGCTGGTGGGGCGATGGTACCCCGATCAATGAGATCTTGGATTACGTTTCGGAGGTGAAAGCATTGGTTGGTGGTATGGCCAGCATTTTGGTGAAAGACGGAATGAGCATTGGCCTTGAAGTTTCTTAGTAGTGGAATTGGTAATGGACAGGGATCCAAGGGTTTGATGAGGTTTCGGCTTAGTAAAGTTTGGAGAGGGGAGCATGGAGCTCAGTGTATTCCCTTCGGATGGGGGCAAGGCGGCTTTCTGGTTCCCATGATGTGGTCAGTTGAGAGATATTATTGATGGTTGAGACTGTAGCACTGGCAGGCTTGTCATACTTTTTAGGGGTGAATTGTCCGGACACCTTCTTTGGTTCAACCTCTATTTTAACAATGCTTTCCTCGATTTCTACTCTTTCCTCTCTGAGAGCTCGGAAGTGGGGATAGTATTGTCCTCCCATCATTGCTCGAACATGGGGCAAGAAGTTATTCTTTACTATGTTGACCTGTTCTTCCTCATATGGCCGATTGGTCATGATAGCTGCTTGTTCCCTCCAACGGGTTATGAAGTTACTGACTGATTCCCCAAGGTTCTGCTTGAGCATCTCTAAATCACGATGGGTGACCTTAAGCTCTTCGTTATACTTGTACTGCGACATGAATTCTCGGGCTACATCCTCCCAAGTACGGATTCTGGATTCGTCGAGAGATAAAAACCATTGAAGGGCACTATCCTTCAAAGTTTGATGAAACAATTGGGCCATCACTTCTTCAGAATCCCCTAGTAGAGTCATGGAATGATGATAACTGCAAAGATGAACAATCGTGGGTCCACTCCCTCCAAACTTCTCGATATTTGGCATCTTGAACTTCTCGGGTAACCTCACTTTAGGATAATGGGACATGTGGGTGTAGTCCATGTAATTCCCAGAGATTCTGACTTGGTCGAACTTCTTAGTGATCATCTTGAGATCCTCTTTGACTTTATTCAACTCCTCCTCTTTTAGATCAATGACCATAGGCAGGTTAGCCACAGGCTGGGCAATGTTTGGCATCGGAAGATGGGTAGGCGATGGCCCATTGACAGGAGGAGCACGTGGAGCGTGTTGATATTCTTCGGGAACCCAGATACGCTTGGGTGGACCCATAGCACGAGGGAATAGGGCCTCGAGCTCTTGAGGAGTAGGAACCTGGTTTCGTTGCATCTCTCGGACCTCAGTTTGGAGGTTGTCAATCTTGGACACGAGCTGAGCTAGGACTGTCGTCAGATCCGGCTATATAACTGGTACTTGATCTGTATTCTCCATGGAAAGTGGATGGATTTCGGACTTGAAAGAAGTAGTAGAGGAACGGATGAAACTCCAGGATGATTTGACTGAAGACCGAAGCCAATAGGGAGCCAGGCCAAGGGCTTGCGATTGACCTGAGAAGGCGTAGAATGGGATTTATTATTGAGAAAAAGCGAAGAAACTATTTTTTGATTTTTGATAAAGAAGGGAGAAATATTTTTAGATTTTTGATAAAGACGGGAGAAATGTTTTTGGAGACGAAACTCAACATGATTATTATGATTATTATGTCCTCACTTGTATTTAATTCTCCTAAATGCAATACCGGATGGGACCCGTGCCTGGAAAAGTGGAGTTTTTAATATATGCAAAGCTACGGTTGGACTTGTAACCAGGCTCACAAACAGGGTCCTGTTTTAAAAATGCGTGAAAATTGGGCGGCAGGCCGATGCAAAATTTCGATGGAGTTTCGGGTCAAAACCGACAATCTAAAATGCGTGTCCTAGGTTTGACACCTATATGCGGGTATGCAGTTGGTTGGGTGAATCGGCATGGGTTCCACCTTGGCGTGACTTCCACGATATATGTCTTGCTCTTGCGGGAAATCGGTACGTGTGGATAAGACATTTGATATACCCGAGTGTACGTGAATCGCCTCACCATATACCTCGTGGGGATGGTACGTGTGAGAGCGAATTCGATATACTCGGCATACGTGAATGAATTCCCTGCGATATACCTCCCGTCATGACTTCGGTCAAGCGGTACGATGCGAGGGAACCGTTCGATATACGTCGAAGGTACGTGGCCAATGGAAGGTGAGAGTAATATCGCTTAGTCTAACTGTGACCTGCCGGACCAGTGCCCATCACGAAGTGACCCTCTGGTTACTGGGTAAAATTTGGTCAATAACAATGCTCTTTGGTGATGTCGTGTGAATCATGCATGATTGTCTTATTAGTATCTTGTGATGAGAATGCCTTTCTTGATTATGCCAAATAGGGAGCAAAGTACAAGTACCAAAGGTACACCAAGTATGGATGGGTGAGGCATGCAACGAATGGATATACATGATCCTAGGTGCATGTGGTGCGAAGTGTACATGGAGAATTTTCTACAAGTGTGTGAACATAAGCATAAGCATGGGATACACATGGAAAAATGGGGGAACATGTAGATATAGGGGAAATATAAACAAATATAACATCCATGTAAATAGAGTTAAGCCCTCAAAATATATGTTATCCCCAGCAGAGTCGCCACTGTAGCCATCCCCGGTTCTCGCCCGCGGGCGGGCGCGCGAGGGAAAGGATCCTCGAGTCCCGCGCATCCCTTCAGGGAGTGCTTCGGTCGGCGTCATTTGAGATGAGGTGTAAAAATGTAGAGAGATTCAGAGTCGCCAGTCTATTTTACTCAAAACAGACAAAAGAAAAAGGGGAAGCCATCCCGAAGGATGGCATCCAAAGACATACTGGTGCATACGAAACCAAAATGATTCGAGAAGGATTCGGAGGCTAAGTTACGAAATGGGAAGGTGTTAGGCACCCATTCCACCCTTTCGATATCTCATGGATGTTTGCTATTTTCCCTTTTTAATTTCCCCGTGATATATGTGCATGTGTTTATATATAGTGGAGATAGGAATCCTCGACTTGTATCATAGGAGAGATAAAGTGAGTCATCCGTAGGAAGGTATAAAAATAATATTAGAAAATAAGATTTACGCGATTACTCTTATGTTGATCGTTATAATGGAACGATAACGCATATGGAGTAATACGTCACTAAGAGCAAGTATGTAGAATATAAGAAAATTGGATTTAGAGAAGATAGAAAATGAGAGAGAAAGTGAGAATAAGACTCGAGTCTCGGGTTTTACCCCGAGACGCCTACATAGGCTATAAAGGCATCAAAGTTCATGTAGTTCGCATACAAAACGAGGGGTGGGGTTTATCCCATAAATCCAAATAGGGGGATCTTTTATTTGTGAGTGTGTGTGTGTGTAGAAAAAAAGTGTTTTAGTTGTGAGAAAAGTGTGAGAAAAGTATGAGAATCCCTATTTGAAATTTATGAGCAAACCCTCTTTTTCTTGTTTTTGGGGTTTTATTTATATGAAAATAAGAGTTGTGAAATAATACTTAAATAAAAAGTATATTAGGATGTGTGAGATGAGATAATAAAAGTGCTAATTAAGAACACAAGTTATTGCGAATTTAAGAGAATTTGGAGAGAAAGTTGAGAAAATTGGACCTTCTTGAAGATCTTGAGCTCGATCTTGAATGTCGGAGAGCAACCCTTGCACTTGGATGATGATGGAGAGTGGCTAATTCACCAAGTTTGATGAAAAATGGAAGTTAAGAAGGGATTTGGATGTTGAAATCGCACTGCCTTCAAGAGAGGTTTTTGGGATTCGCTGAGAACGATTTGTATCAGATCTGGGCTCCCCTTGAAAATGAGGTGAAGGCCTCCTTTTATAGGCACAGGTCATTACCGATCAGTATAGACCTAGTTCTGCCTATCGGCACCTGCCGATAGGCAGGGTCTAGAACCTGCCGTTTGGTAGTGTGTTTCAGGCCTTTTCAGAAAATTGGCTGCCGAGGGCAAATCGTTGGTCAGAATCATGCACAGGGGAGACCATTAGAAAGGTGATTCAGATACCTTTAAAAGTCCTTTGGACCGCTCTCGGGTTCAGGAGTTAACTTTGGGTCGAATATGTCTCGGAAGGGTTTGTCAGTCCAATGAACGGGGAATCGTTCAGACGCAAACGAATCATTCGTCCGCATGGTAAGTCCGAATTGCGCATGGGATGGACCATTGGAAAGGTTAGGAGATGTACTTCGACATTCTAAAGAGTTTAACCCGATTTAGGGAGTTGACTTTGGTCAACCGAGCCCTAGAAGCATTCGGTGGCCTCTTGGAGTCAAACGGATCGTTCCGCATGGTAAGTCGGAATCGCGCACAGAGCGGACCATTGGAAAGGGGTTTCAATGCGCTTCGAAGATTCATTCAGCCTCTGTCAAGATCACTAGTTGACTTAGGTCAAACATAGCCCGGGAGCGCCTAGTGGCCTCCGGATCAAGTTTCGGACGCAAACGGATCATTCGTCTGCATGGTAAGTCAGAATCGCACACGAAGCGGACCATTGGAAAGGGGTTTTAGTGCCCTTTGAAGATTCATTCAGTCTCGATCGAGCTGAAGAGTTTGACTTTTTGGTCAAATGGAGCTTGAGGGTTCCCGATGGCTTCTAGGACAGTACTCAGGAAATGACCTTGGTTTGTAGTGATGAAGGGAGGTACTAGGGACATTAGGAGAGGTAGGGGTAACAGAATGGGGTGTCTATTGTTTGGCTCTCGGCTGAAATCTCAAAAGGTGAATCATTTTTTTTATTTTTGTTTCACAAATATTGTCGACTGGTGAATAAACTCTATAAACAGGGCTGACCTATATAGAAAATGTGTTGATTTTATAAAAGCTATACCGGAGATGTGTTGATGCGTTGATTTTCCAACGGTGGCTTGCTTTATACACTAAGAGCTGAAATAAGGTTATAGTTGTGTTTGCCAAAGGTAACAAATACGAAAGCTTATAGTCAAATAACCCAAGTTTTAGTTTTGGATTTTATTTATTCAGTTTCTTAATGCATGGGTTTGAAATAAGTTTCTTGATGTTAAAATCCATACTTTAATTTTTTTTGTTCTTGATTTATTATTTAGATGCTAATCAGAAGGAAGACGCTTTAACGCAATGAAGCCCGAATGGGGTTTTCCCCTGTTACGCCCGTTCCATTTTTCAATGATTCGGCCAATGGATACCTCATTGGCTCCATTTTGGGAGCAAAGGTTTTTGTTATGATCTTTTATCACACCCCGCAAAATCTGACAGACAAGGTGGCCAGCCACCGCCGCCGAACTGTGCTAAGCGCGAACTAAATAAATATCATTCTTAGCATGAGACATAAATAAATCAGTCCATAAGATAAATAATTGAATCCATCTCAAATAATCATAAACAACTAATCGATAAAAGATCCATCACATGCAAACTCCAAAAATCCATTCTCCAATAATGATTAAATAAAATCTGAAATAATCCCAAAATAAATCCTCTAAATAACTTTAGAACCTAATGGCCCAATAAACTCAAATGAAGTCTCATAATTAAATACGACTGAAAAGGAAATTCTAACTAAACTATGCCATAAAATGAATAACTCCAGCTGCACCTCCAAATGATAACTCCAATAAACGTATGCAGCTTCTCCAATTCTAATCCTGAAAAAATTAGTCAGTGCATGGGTTAGAGCCAAAGCCCTGAGCAAGAATACACACTACTCCCCTCAAATAGGATCCTTGAATCCAGACAATAGCATTATACGCAATAAATATCACAATGGAATATTTTAAATTAAACGGGATAATTAAACACGATAAATATAAATTACTAACTACCGGTAGGAATCCCCATTTAAAAGGCACACCAATATAATTTTAAAATTTCCAAGTCCCACGATGTTAATTTATTAAATTAACCAATTTTTATTATTGTTCTCACTTTTTATTAAAGTGTCACACTTCCCCTTGTCAATCGTCCTCTGACCCGTTTAAACTGTTAGCCCCGACACATGAAAAGGTTCCACACACGACACGACATAAATCGCCCTCTGACCCCTTTAAACTGTCGGCCCCGACACATTATGTCGCCACAAATTTTAATACCCGTTTTCATCTTAGGCATTAATTCTCAATTTCTTAATTTATAATCACCCCACCCTTTTAATCGATGTGAGATCCTCAAAATACCCCTTAGTCCCATAACTAAGGGTCCCCAAGTTATCAATACGTCCCACCCTATGTATATGATGAATTTCTAAATTAAATCTCGACCTAGTCCCATGCCTAGAGTAGCGTAACGATGATAAAGTACCAAAAATTAGCCCACCCCCAAGATGATAAAAATGCGATAATCTACCCTCACTAGTCCCACACCTAGAAGGTGTAAATCATTAAAAGGCCTACCCACTAGTCCCATATCTAGAAGGCATCCTAAAGTATAGGGATAGCAAAATTACCCAACAACCCGTCGTCACAAAGGCAACATAATAATACCAAAAAGTCACACATACAAGCATAATTAATCAACGTATAAAACTACGCATGATCGTGCAATCCAATTTAATCATAATTTAATTATCACCTCGTCATAAACCTCCCATAAATCTCATTTAATTATTTAAATTAAATATACCGCCATTTCATCTTTTAAAACATCAAACTTCTAATTTTGTTGTTTCAACACAAATTACATGAGTTATACGCCCCCAAATCCATTTATTTTAAAAACAGGGTTTTTCTACATGCAACCTACACCAATGAATTCCAAAATCACTCATGAATCCTACGCACCCAAAGGGTTATGAATATTATTCAGATTAATTTTTTTTTTATAAAAATAGCCCCATAGTTAGTGTCCACTTTCTCTAATTAAGTTATTAATTATTTTTAAGAAAACATGTAATTAAGTGTTTAGGCGACACCTAAAACGCATAAAACTAAAGGAAAATAATAGAGTATTCATGCCTGTGAAGATCGTGTTGAAAATCTGATTAGAAATTTGTATTCCTCTCGAAAAATTAGCAAAGAAATGTTCTTGAACAAACTTGATTAAACTTCAATTAAGTCTCCCAAAACTTGTGACAAAAAACTTGATTATGAAGAAGGTTGATGATTATGAGTAAGAGTAAAAATATTTTGAAGTGTTTTCTCGTGAAAAACTTGAGAAAAAATGATTATGAGAAGTCCCCCTACGGATTAACAAGGTTATATAGTGATTAGGAGACCTAATCCTAACCAAACTCTTATTAAAACAACTTCAGTGCACGTTTTCTGAAGGCATCGATCGATCGATGCCCCGGCGTCGATCGATCGATCGCCCACAAAAACTGACAGTTTTTCTTAAAAAAATATAAGGGACAAATATTTAAAAATTCATATAAAATCCGTTTTAACTCCGATTTCAATTCCGCTTGAAATTTTATTCTTCTAAAATCATAACAAACAAATTCAGCCAATAAAAATTATTAAATTCAAAATTTTATTTTTCTCGAATATTCCAAGTAATTAATTAAATTAATTAATAAAAACACGGGGGGCTACATACTTCCCCACTAGCAAAGAATTTCGTCCTCGAAATTAGACGAAACATACGCATCAACGCGTGAATCTCGCAAAAGGAAATAAGGCTCACATATGCCTACACCGTAAAATAACACAATTAGGCGTCCATACACCTAATTCTATACGCATCAACCCCACTAGTAACAAAATAATATATATTGCCTATATGCATACGCATAACTATGAAAATAATGGCATACCACGCGCTCTCACAAATTCCCCACTCGATCCTATATCCGAAAGTCATCAAAATGCTAACGTCCTCAAATTAAATCTCAACATAAAAAAAATCGATACATACGACACCTAACATATGTACTAAAATCTCCAAAATAATTATCGTCTCCAAAATCCAATTTCAGAATCCTCACATTAAGCTTACTAATTCTAAACTCAATGCCTACGACGTTCTTAGCACAAAGCTCCACATCTCCAAGAAACACATCTAACACGTATGCTATACCCTCTACATTAAGAAGTACGAATCAATAAAGGGAATCAAAGATCGGCAACGCGGAAGCTAAACGAACTCATAACCTACGAGACCTAAGACCATGCTTTGATACCATCTGTCACACCCCGCAAAATCCGACAGACGAGGTGGCCAACCACCTCCACCGAACTATGCCAGGCGTGAACTAAATAAATACCATTCTTAGCATGAGACAGATATGAGACATAAATAAATCAGTCCATAAGATAAATAATTGAATCATTGTCAAATGATCATAAACAACTAAGCTATAAAAGATCCATCACATGCTAACTCCAAGAATCCATTCTCCAATAATGATTAAATAAAATCTGAAATAATCCCAAAAGAAATCCTCTAAATAACTTTGGAACCGAACGGCCCAATAAACTCAAACGAAGTCTCATAATTAAATACGACTCAAAAGGAAATTCTAACTAAACTATGCCAAAAAATGAATAACTCCAGTTGCACCTCCAAATAATAACTCCGATAAACTTATGCATCTCTCCCCAATTCTAATCCTGAAAAAGATTAGTCAACGCATGAGTCAGAGCCAAAGCCCTGAGCAAGAATACACACTATTCCCCTTAAATAGGATCCTTGAATCCAGACAGTAGCATTATATGCAATAAATATCACAATAGAATATTTTAAATTAAACGGGATAATTAAACGCGATAAATATAAATTACTAACTACCCGTAGGAATCCCCATTTAAAAGTCACATAAATAGGATTTTAAAATTCACAAGTCCCACGATGTTAATTTATTAAATTAACCAATTTTTATTATTGTTCTCACTTTTTATTAAAGTATCACACTTCCCCTTATCAATCGCCCTTTGATCCGTTTAAACTGTCGGCCCCGACACATGACAAGGTTCCACACACGACACGACACAACATAAATCGCCCTCTGACCCGTTTAAACTGTCGGCCCCGACAAATTATGTCGCCATAAATTTTAATACCCGTTTTTATCTTAGGCATTAATTCTCAATTTCTTAATTTATAATCATCCCACCCTTTTAATCGATGTGAGATCCTCAAAATACCCCTTAGTCCCATAACTAAGGGTCTCCAAGTCATCAATACGTCCCACCCTATGTATATGATGAATTTCTATCTTAAATCTTGACCTAGTCTCATGCCTAGACTAGCGTAACGACGATAAAGTACCAAAAATCAGCCCACCCCAAGATGATAAAAATGCAATAATCTACCATCATTAGTCCCACACCTCGAAGGCGTAAATCATTAAAAGGCCTACCCACTAGTCCCATACCTAGAAGGCATCCTGAAGTATATAGAGAGCAAAATTATCCAACAACTCGTCGTCACAAAGGCAATATAATAATACCAAAAAGTCACACATACAAGCATAATTAATTAACGTATAAAACTACGCATGATAGTCCAATTCCATTTAATCATAATTTAATTATCACCTCGTCATAAACCTCCAATAAATCTCATTTAATCATTTAAATTAAATATACCGCTATTTCATCTTTTAAACCATCAAACTTCTAATTTCATTGTTTCAACACAAATTACATGAGTTATACGCCCCCAAATCCATTTATTTTAAAACTGGGATGTTTCTACATGCAACCTACACCGATAAAACCCAAAATCACTCACGAATCCTACGCACCCAAAGGATTATGAATATTATTCAGATTAAAAGATTTTATAAAAGCGGTCCCATAGTTAGTGTCCAATTTATCTAATTAAGTTATTAATTATTTTTAAGAAAACATGTAATTAAATGTTTAGGCGACACCTAAAACGCATAAAACTAAATGAAAAGAATAGAGTATTCATGCCTGTGAAGATCGTGTTGAAAATCTGATTAGAAATATGCATTCCTCTTGAAAAATTAGCAAAGAAGTGTTCTTGAACAAACTTGATTAAACTTCAATTAAGCCTCCCAAAACTTGTGACAAAAAATTGGATTATGAAGAAGATTAATGATTATGAGTAAGAGGAAAAATATTTGGAAGTGTTCTCTAGTGAAAAACTTGAGAAAAAATGATTATGAGAAGTCCCCTTACGGATTAACAAGATTATATAGTGATTAAGAGTACTAATCCTAACCAAACTCTTATTAAAACGACTTCAGCGCACGTTTTTTGAAGGCATAGATCGATCGATGCCCAGGCGTCGATCGATCGATCGCCCAGAAAAACTGACAGTTTTGCTTAAAAAAATATAAGGGACAAATATTTAAAAATTCATATAAAATCCGTTTTAACTCCGATTTTAATTCCGCTTGAAGTTTTATTCTTCTAAAATCATAACAAACATATTTAGCCAATAAAAATTATTAAATTCAAAATTTTATTTTTCTCGAATATTCCAATTAATTAATTAAATTAATTAATAAAAACACGGGGTGTTACACTTTATTGGTAAAGGGGAGAATTTTTTCGTATTCAAAGAACCTTAAAAAGGCAGTCTCAGGTGGAAAATCTGTAATTTCACTTGTTAAACTTCTTTAACTCAGAAGTGTTTTGTATTGAAGGGCACAATTGGTATGTATTCTTTAATGTCTATACTTCATACTCTTGCTGCTTAGTTTGCTTAATTCAAAAAAATACAGACATATGGCCTCTCATGAATTTAGGTACTTAAGGTTGAGTTTTGATCATTTTTTTTAATTTTAGTTCATGCTGATTATTTGCTATTACCTTTTTTCAACTTTATGTAGCATTATGTGATTAGTTTACTAGTTTTATATTTATGTTTAATTATTGTTTTGCTTTCCTTTTATTGTTAAAAAAAATCCAGAATATAGAGGTTAGTATTATATGCAAAAAATCTGAAAGTTGAGAGTTTTGAATGCTTGACAATTTTTGTTTATATGAATGTTAAGTATTTATATGGTGTTGAAGTATCTTTTATATTCTGATTATGGTATTGCACTGGAATGTTTCAATTATATTAGTCTACTTCAGATTTGTAAACAACACATATTATTTGAATTTCTTGATAAAATCAATTTTGTTCAAGGGTTAACACAAAAGTATTTGAGAAGTCAAAATATGCTTCATCTTATGGGCCTAAATGTTCAGTAACTTAACACACATACTTATATTATGTCTGATGCATGCATAATTCTCTCAGATGGGGCTATTCTAAGTGTTTAGGTTTGGTGATTTCATAGCTCACATTGTAAGTAAATAATTTCATTCTTGATGTGCAGTTAAGAAAAAAAAGACTAAAGTATTGAGTCTATGTTCAGCTTTTGAATACGTAAAGTGAATTTTATTACTTTATGTCTTACCACTAGAAATATTTTTTTTGGTGGTTTGTAAGTGATATGTTGATTTTTTTTTGTGTTTAATGGACTAACACCATCGTGTGTACATGTTTCTTGAATAAAATTTTTCTTCCTTCATTTTTTTTTACTGAGCTTCCTTTTCAATTCTCATTTAAGTTACTAGTAACAAATACAAAGTGTCGCAGGTCGGTCCTACACTCGATTGAGTGATTTATAAATGTTTATACTACGTCGAAGTTTGTTACATGTTGTTTACTTAATACAATGGTTTGTTCATTGCAGTTCTACATGACTTGGTCCCAAATATTATGTTGGTTCATTTTATAGCATAATTATGTACACACAATGGTGTTAGTTCATTATGTTGGTTCATTGCACTATTACTGTGTTCATATATTAGTGAGATTGTAATATGTTTAGATATTAATGAGATTATATTATGTTCAAATGATCAACTCTATTTTTTATACTTCATTTATGGGGATAGGTTTCTTTTCCATTTTCACTTTCTCCTAATACTATGGTTTTGTTTAGGGGTGATAAATGGACGGATATGAATCGGATACCATGTTTTCCATATCCGTATCCTCTATCTGGATGCACCATCCTTATCCGTATGCGTATCCGCCCGGATAGTTAAAACAACTATCCATATTAGTATCCGCTTGGATACCTCGGATTTAGATAATATCCACATTCGTTTACATTATTTTTCCATCGAAAAAAATAACTATTAAAATATCCAATCCAATCCAAATAAATACATAAGAGAATTACTACCTCTTAACATCAACAGTTATGGCTTTCATAATAATAGTAGCATTCTATAATGATAATATGGTTTAAAGCCATCCCAAAAAAATAATAGTAGCATTCCATAATAATAGATATAAATATGAACCTTTTAGATTAAATTAAATATATTGAGAATGATAACCTCATAGACCTTTTAATCTTCAAAACATACTGATATTTTTATTTTCATAAGTATACATTGTTATTTTGTATGTAATATACATGTTGTTAACTTCAGTTCTTATCATAATCAAAACCATCTCTTTAGTTTTTTGTTTCTCTCCTACATTAATTTATAATTAAGAAAAGTATGAAGAACCACATGAACAATTATATAAATACAGTTATATATTTTTATTTTTATTTTGTATGTACCTGTTATTGCAAACTTTATGTTTCAAGATGAGGGGATGCGCAGTGGTGGAGCGACGAAGTTGATACGCAGCGGAGGGGTTGATGAGAAGCGATGGCGGGGTTGATGAGCAGCGGCAGACTGATGCGACAGAGGAGGAGATGGCGAAATGAAGATTTTTTGTGGAGTGAAATGAGGGTTTCTTTTCTCTTGTTTTGTACGAAAGAGAAATGAAATGAAATTATGTTTTTATTTTTATTTTGAGTGGAGTATATGTTCTTTAGTGGGTGTATGTTGTGTGTGATAGGGTGTATTATAACTTTAGTGTAACTCCATGATAATATACCCAATAAAATAATAATACATGGGCATTTTATAATACACTTAATAAAATAATAATTTTAGGGTGTTTTTGTTTTGAGTGGAGTATGTGTTTGTTTTGTTTTAGAGAATAAGCGATTAAGGTTTTTTTTAATATTATTTTATTAGTAATACTAATACTAATATTATTAGTAGTATTTTAAACATATGCTTGACGGATACAGATATCCGGTAAAACGGATGTCCGGTAAAATGGATACTCCGCATCAGATACGGATCATCTGTGTCGGATACTAGTACTATCCGTATCCGTATCCATTTTCTAGGATATTTTTATAGAGTATCCATATTCATATCCATTTCCATTTTTTCGGATAAATATTCACAAATTTGGATTCGAATATCGGACGGATGCGGATTTTCGAATATCCGTTTACAGCCCTAGTTTTGGTATATACATTTCCATTTTCACTTTCTCATAATTTATGGGGAATTTTAGTTTCTAACACCTTATAATGTTTGTTCCACACTCATTCCTCTTTATTTCTCTATCGCAATCACATAGGAGAGGTAAGAGCTGCTGCAACAATGGAGTCGAAGCAAAAGACTCCCAATGATAATCGAAACTCAGATCTGATCTGAGGTGCGGGCAAGTACTATCGGTCGAAGATGTACCATAAGAGTGTTCTCTGGGCCATCAATGTTAAAAAAGAAGTTTTGGTCCTATTTACGTACATGTTTTGGTCACTGAGTCTGTGTATTTTTTTAAAATATACAAGCCCTTTAGATAATATTTGTTTTCCTTTTATTTATTAAATTTATAACACTTTTATTATTTTATGATTGCCAAGAAGGATGAATTTAATTTACTAACGTATTGGATTTCATTTTACAATGCTACAAGCATTTCAAGTTCTCTAATATTTCTATTAGCTGCAATGGATCTTTGTTATGCATCTGGGTTTTGATTTAGTGGTGATGCTGGGGAAATCTCTCTCACGTGTTTCGAGCTCCCTTATATTAGGTACTCGATATTACTCTTAACCGATATAAAGTCTCATATTTGGTTTAGGTTTCAAAGTTTGGATTTTCCAGATTTGTTATTTCGAGTCTTCCTTATAAATTAGGTGTCTCAAATTTATTGGGTTATTTCTTGATGGAACTTGGAAATCAAATACATGAACTGATTTTCTTTGTCCTAGGTATAATATTCTTGGGTGTGTATTAATTTGTCACTTTTTAAGGTGGTGAATTGATAGGATACGAGTTTGGATAAGGATGCTTGAATCAAAGTATCTCACCCTTGTATTATTTTTCTATTCATAGACCATACAAGCCTAATGCCCACATAAATCTTAATTAAAAAGTCTTTTAACTTTTCCAACTGTTGCCTTTTTTTTGGACTTAAAATATTAGTCTTTTGATTTGAAGCTATTACATTTTAATTACATTATGAAAAAGTTGAGTTGTTAAAATCTTTGGGCTTGAAGTATACTTTTAGTACAAATTAATTGTTGAAATTTGCCAAAACTCAATTAAGTTGATTTGTACCAATTTTTTTCTAATATTTTATTAGTTAATAAAAAATTACATTTCCTCTCCCATTCCTAACTTATTCTTCACTCTGTTTCAAATGTGCATTGACTAATGGGTCATACACAATGGCTACCCTCTTGAAATATTGTTTGTAATTAATTAGGTGGTGTTGTTTATTAAATAATTTTTAAGACTCAGGTATTTTATATTATGCCTTTTTAGTGTTCACATGCTTAAAGAATGCATGTGTAGGTGGGGGTAGTTATATTAATTTTCATTAGTCTCTTTATGCTTTAATTTTATTCATGTTTTACACATCTATATTAGGTGTATTTACCAGTTTCAATTTCTCTCTGTTCATGCTCCACAATTTTTTAGTAGTTACTTATTGCAATTTTGTAGTTTCATGGGAGATAGTGGAAATATATTTATTTCCATGTAGACATGTATATGTAAATATACATTATTATTTTCTTTATTGTCTAGACGTTGGTAGAAACCTAGAGCGACTATTTATTTAACATTATTATCATTGACTTTAAACATTAAATTATTTTTTTACTAAGAATTATTAGTACATACCAATGATGGATATGATGTTCTTTATGTGAGGTCTAAGACAGACTATTAGTATTTTTGTGGATATCTTTTGTGAACTTATCAACGACATACATTTTAAAAAAACTTTCAAACTTTTTCCAACTAATTGGGTCGTACAATAGGTTATTTCAAAAATTGTTTATCTATTGTGAACCTATCAACGATATACACTTTTAAAAATTAACGTCGTGCGTTCTGGCACATGCATACCCTAGTATATATATATATATATATATATATATATATATAGGGGTCCTTCTAAACTAACATACAAAATTGAACACATTTTTTTGACACACTAATGTGTCGTATTTGCATTGACTCATGTCTGGGGTCCACATGGGATCCACTGGCGTGGACCCTAAACACGAGCTAATAGAAATGCGATACGTCAGTGTGTCGTGGGAGTCTAGAATTATCCATATATCTATATTATACTACTAAAATAATAGAAGGAGAGGTTTATGAGTGTCATTTATTGCATCTATAATGAAGAGTTCCCCTGCATTCCGCACTACAAATGTAAGTGTTCAACTGTCTTTGTCTTTAGAAAGAGTGGTTTATGAGCGTCATTTATTGCATCTATAATGAAGAGTTCCCTGCATTTGGCACTCCAAATGTAAGTGTGCAAATCTCTTTGCCTTTTTTTCAAACTCGAATGACTCTTCAATTACCCTTTTTACAAATGCATTTTTTAAAGCTAACATGACTCTACAACTACCATTTTTCTTCAAACTTGCACGACCAATGAATAACAGAAAATTGCAAGAATATTGGTTCTCAAACTCCAATGCCCATTCACATTTCGTCTGCCCTCTACCCTATGAATACATACATTTATATATAGAGATAACAACCTCAACAGTTAACAAACATCTTCAGGTCTGCAATCATTCTCAGGTATTCCGTGTGAATTTTTTTTAACAAATTTTCTCATATATTATGTAATTTATTTGTTTGTAAGAAAAAATAAATGAAAGTAATTTCTACAGTGTATTTGTTTGGAGAAGTTGTTATCAATCAATATTCATCCAAAGTAAGGTACATTCCATTTCCCTCACATCTTGATAAAATGTCTAATTGTATTTTTCATATTAGGTGTTTGATGTATTTACTCTATGATTCTTATAGCCCACATAAAAAATTCACTAATAATGATGTGCAATATTGTGTATCCCTATATTCTTTACTAAAGAAGCATCTTATTGTTGTTTTGATTCAATAAATGTGTGAATGAAATTTGTATAAGGTTTTACTTTTTTGTTTTTTTTGGGATTCAATAAAAGTGCGAATGCAATTAGTATAAGGTTTAACCGATTGATAAGTCAATAGATTCGTAAACAACCCAAAACCCGAATAAGGTTATAGTCTAGATATCGTTAATTTTGGATACTATTTTTACGCTATTATTGAAAATTGTCCATGTTTGGAAGCATATACCTAATTATATTAGTACTCCAAGTTCCTAAATGCAGATATGAAGGTCAATTAAATTTTGAGGCTGAAACTAATGATTCTCATATTGATGAAGCGTCCAAAGTGGGGATAATTTTAGAAAAATTATCCCCGACCTTTCTTCAGTTAAGGAGCAACTATTTTATGAATAAGTTGTAGTACACCGTAATGACCTACGATATGATATTCAACGTTTCAAATCCATACCGTGCGAGGACTAAAAATATCTATTTTGGAAGTGCAACATTCGGATGTTGAAATGTCTGTTGTGAAGGTACAACCCAGCTTGCTAGGGATACTCACCAAATTACATACCGCTTCACTGATCAACCCCATTTGGACATTGTCTTGCCCCAATTGGTCGCATATGAGGCGATCAACCACACCACGACTTCAGATGTGTCTATCAACGATTTACAACTATTTAAAACACCTGCCAAACTTCTGAATCCTTTCCTCCAAAATAATTGTTATCTGATATGTCGCCTTTATTTAAAAAATACCTTCTCCACCTTTTCTTCCATACTTGAAATGAATTTCTAATACTGAAATATAGTATAAACATTACCATCTATACGTTAGAGGAGTACACTGAAAAATATAGATTTCTTAACATTGCGAGCATTTGATAGCTAGTAATTATAGGGCTTTGGGGAGTTTTCAGAAGTATGATTTTCTTTGTTGTATTATGTATGGACAATCAACGGTGAAAGAAAAGTAGGGGAACACATTACATTCAGACGCAGATGCTAGTGGAACGCGGGGCCCCTGAATTTAAAATTCTTCTTATACTTTAAAAATATACTTTCCTTTTATGAGATGCAGAAGCGAAATATGATGGTTCAATTAAAACAAATTCACAAATTTTAATTTCTTCTTAAATTAAAATTAAACCAAGTGAAATATGATGGAATACACACTCATAATTTGATTTCACTTAAACCAACATAATTAACCCAAGTCCTAGAAATTTGCCTAAGTCATATTTGTCAATTTTACCAAATTAGGCCAAACTAATTTTAACAAATTAAATTAATGACTTGAATTAATTACACATTACCCAATATTTATTTAGCACCAAATTAAAACAAGAGTAGTGATTAAACCAAATTTTATCTTTTTACCTAAGCATGCGTTCTAGGTGAGTTATGAAAAAGATAAAATAAACAATGAATCACTACGCCGCGATGTACGAGGAAAAACCCACAACGGGAAAAAAAACCTCGGACAGCCCTAGCCTCAAATCCACTAAGTATGGTTTTACAAATACAAGACAGTAAGACTTACAACACTCGACTCGATTCCTCTCAAGCCCCGATGCTTCTTTTTGTATATACCTTCGCCTATCGAATAACCACGGAGCTCCACTGCAGTCTCAAAATCCACCGATCGGACTTTATATGGTCACCGCCACCCGAACAAGGAGCCTTTCTCCAAGTGGGTAAATCAACACAAACTTCTTCTTCTTTGTGGGATGTAGAAGCAAACCCAAACGAACTCTTCAAACGGTAGAGTAATACCCGGTGCCAAACACTCCAAGCAATGATATATAAATATAGGGAACTTGGATAAACAAACTATGGGTGTAAACAAGTGTTTAAAAGATTTTTCTTGCAAAACAAAAACACTTAAACAATGAACTTTTTCCTTTTTGGAATTTTTCTCTCAAACTCTCTCTTGGAGGTTGTAGGATACGAAAAAGTTAAGTTAAAAAACTTGATTCCCGCACTTACATATTCAGGTAAAAAGTGTGACAACCCGCAATCCGAGATAAGGGGTGGCCAACCCGATACTCAAACGTAACAGGAATCATGGATGGATATCATTCTCAGCATCACAATAATAAACTGAGTATACGGGAAAACCACCCAATAAATCAGAAAACGGGTTGCCAAAAAGTGTAAAATTTTAAAAATACGGTTATGAAAATTTAAACTAACAACCCAATCTGACAGCAAGTGGAATTCCAAAAGATAGCATATAATATAACTAAAACGAATGTACACAAATGGACCGAATAAGCTGTCGATCCACAGCTACTTAAGACAACGTACAACAATATAAAATATCTTACATAGTGCAACCATTAATCAATTACAAATGTTTGGGCCACACGCCCGAGGGACAAGACCCGATCATATCTAGAATAACAAGAATGAAAGCGTCTAATACAACATCCTGTAATAACCCGCAAGATCTTACAGCTCGTCGAAAGTGCAAGGAACTCGGGAAAGTCAAGTCGGGCGTCCTTGCGGTGGAGCACCTGAGCGGATACAATAATATATATACAACAAGGAAGTAAACCGGTCAGGGCCGGGTTCTATATGATTTCTAGAAGAATAAAAAGCATGATAGATATGAACAGTTATACATGAATGATGAGGATGATAATATGACATGCTATCCACGATATAAGCAAGAATTGAAGGTAAAGCACTTTAAGTTAAAACCCTTCCTTATAAAATACAATTTCCATTTCCTTCAGGCATTCCTTATTAGGAATAAAACTATATAATTGGGTAAGTCAAGAAGTTATAATTTCTATTCATTGATTAAAACTTCCCATTTTATCTTTCCATTCCTTATTAGGAATATCATTTACATCAAGTGCTCTTTATGGCACATATATTATTCCCGTGCTCTTCCTGGCACATATTTATGCTCTTTATGGCATTTAACATACGCTCTTTGTGGCGTTTACCAACCATCAAGTCCAACTTGATGAAAATATAGTTATATTCATATACATATAACGATATCTAAGACCGATCGTCCGGGTTTCCCCACTGTTCGTGCCCCTAAATGACCATCATCTTCCAGGGCCTAACATAAGACAACCTGGGCACCTATCGCAATACGTCGGGAAGTGGCCATGAGCCTGCGTGGTAGCCAAGACCACACCCGGAATCTTCCTACCAGCACAGAAAAATATACAACCATAAGCGCTCCCATGGCCTAGGACTATATCCACCCTGCATTCATTAGCCAGGGGGCTTCACCTATCGTGCGGCCTTCCCTTAAGATGGTATTTAGAGAGGTGTGTAACAGTAAATTAACATTTACATTTATCATTATTTTTATTACCAAAATCCATTTCCATTAATCATGAGGTTGGTTCTTTTTATTAAACCTAATATCATTAAACAACGGGGTTCGTTCTAGTTGAACCTATTATCATCAAACTCACATGGGGTCATTTTATGCGAACCTAATTCCCATCTAATATTATCATTTTCCTCAAATTACAATCCCCGATTAAATCTCCAAATGATCATTATGATCCTACAAATCTCCAAGGCCTATGCAACTTGACAAGCCCTTATAGTCTCCAAGTTAGGGTACCTAACATCCAAACTTCTAAGAGTTTGAATAAAAGAAGTAATGCCTTAACATTACTTTAGACCTCCCCAAAATAAACCCCAGATGAACCCATTTCTAGTCCAAGGTAACAACCAAACTCCATGGCTACTCTAGGAATCTAAGTTTACTTCTTTAAAGAAGTTTCCTAGGTCCTAATCCTAAAGAATAAGGAGGAAAATTAAAAGAAAAAGACCCCCAAATCTGCTGGAACCGAATCGATTCGCCCTAAGGGCCGAATCGATTCGCCCCAGCGAATCGATTCGCTCTGAAAGCGAATCGGTTCGGACAATTAAATTTGGTTTCTGAAATTTCCGAATCGATTCGGTCCTAATCCGAATCGATTCGGACAACAAGACCTGGGACTCTGCATCTATGCGAATCGATTCGCCCAAGGGGCCGAATCGATTCGCCCCTGCGGAAATGCCAAGAATGGCTATGGAGTCTTGAACTCCAAAATTCTAACCAACCCAAAACCAACCAAACCCAATTCATTTAATGGAACTAGTACACCAAAAATACACCCAACTACCATCATTTGTAATGTTTATCATCCAAATCAATCTCAAAGGGTTAAATACCCAAAATTTCACCAAAACCCTAACATTTCTAAATCATAAATATCAATGCAATTTATTCTACTTAAATCATAAACTTGCAAGTAGATTACTTGCCTCAAGGTAAGAATCTGATTTGATGAAGAAGGAAGCAACAATCCAAGCTCCAATCTTTCTTTTTCTCCCAAGTTCTCTTCCTCTCTCTACTCTCTCTAGGGCTCAATTGTATAAAATGGGAGAAAGGGAATAGGGGTGGGAAATAAAATCGGGCTTAAGTCCCATAAGCCCACTTAAGTGACTAATACGCGATAAAATATACGCAATTACACTATTTAAGCCAAAACCAGTCAAAAGTCCCCAAAATGCCAAAATACAATATGGCACTTATTTTGACTATCGCACACCTACCGGGACTAACTACACTATCCAAATTATCATTTGGGAATTTTGTAACTCATTTACTTCCGGTTTCATAATAAACCAAAATGTCATTTTAAATCCTTATGACATAATAAATTACCACATGGACATTTTATCTACTCATGAGGTAACTACACAACATATTAGTAAATATTAACTTGACATAACAAATTAATATTTACTCAGCATCTAACAGATAATAACTAATTACTACACACGGTAATTAAGGATAAAAATGGGCTATCGAAAGAGAGGGTTATTACATACTCCCCCCCTTAAGAGGGAATTTTGCCCCCAAAATTCGGATATACGTCGCAAGAAAAAGTGCGGATACTATTCCCGCAAGCCATCCTCGCGCCCCTCTGTCGACTTCTCGACACTCTGCTTAATATATAGAACTCATCCCCCAAGGTACTACCAGCGACACCAACGTAACTCTATGCTCTAAGATAGCGACCGTCTAATTCTAATAAGAACCGTCAAGTTGCCTCTACCTCTAAAGGAATGTGCCTAAAGGCACCATCGTATCCTTCGTACTCCCTTGCATGAGAGACAAGGAACAAATCATGAGCCTGCCGCAAAATGTTTCAATAAAGCGAGCGAATAGTTTACCGGACCCACCGCGACATTTCTAGGAAAAGTACAACGTCATGCGGTGCAAGTTTTTCCTTTCTCCTCGAAATGTATAATGCCTGTCCCAGGTGATACTCACCACAACATTTGGTCTAATGTTGTATCGACTGAGCTCAAACTCCCGATGCCTTCTTCTCGCATCGACTGAGCTCTTTCGTCGGTCTTGGCTATACGAGAGACTCATCATTTCGTACTTCCGACCAACCAGGGGAAAATCAACAAGGCCTAACATACAAGGCTTCTTCTAAAGTGCCTTCCTAATAGTGAATCGACACCAATTCTATATAGGCGAATTCAACGAGCGGAAAGCATTGTTCCCAACCACTCTTAAAGTTAGGTACGCCTATAAGGAGTATATGCCTCAGCATATGGTTTATTCTATTGGTCTGGCCATCTGGGAAAAGACAAGAAGTGATTAACCATAACTCGACTCCCATGACTTTTTGGAAACTTGCCAAGAATGAGAAACGGAAGTCTTGATTCAGTGCAACAACCTTCCCATGCCCAGCCAATAGTACAAGCGACGTATAACTTGGCATGATTCGTCATTACCTTGATGCACCGAAATGTTAGAACAGCGCGATTACTCCATATCTGCTTTACTTAAGTCCCTTTTGTTCAGGACAAAATTCTCTTAAGGGAAACGCACCCCACCCTCACTGTTAAAAGAGCAGAGCTCTATTTCCTAAATCAACAGCTTATCTTGAAATAAGATGTTGTTCGCACGAAAGACTAAATTCTGCCCAGGAAGTAGCATCTCTCTTCCTATACAGCGGTCATCCCCAAGATGGACTTCAACTTAAATAGGGGATAATACTCCTTACAAGTTTAAACTTGTGAGGCGCATCCACAATAAATCGACACTCCAGTATTATCACTCCCCGTCATGGCAGAGACTTGCTAATGGAATCTACCTTCGAGCTTAACCACGTGGCTCAGGGGTACGAGTTAATTCACCCTTTTGCTACCTCCGTAACACTCCACTATGTGAGGCCTCATCTCCTTCGGCCTTAACCACTAACTTCTCGAAATCCTCCCACTACACATAACATGAAACCAAATCACTTGGTATGAGTTTACGCATGACTTAGTCATGGTCAACTCCCAACAACCCTCCTAAACTTACGTCCCATACTAAAAGGCCCTACGTCTAATCAATCCTAAAGTCTATCTACCTATACCCTATCTAAGTCGTATACACCTAATACTAAGTATATCCCTAGTGCCCAAGACCTTTCTCAACTTCCGACATTTGCTCAGTTTCGTGCGTGGGACGTCTCGCCGAAGCGAAATCCAAACAAGGAACCCTCCCGTTACACTACTACCTCGCGTTGTCAGTCATCGAGGGGTACAGGTCTAAGACACATGTTCGGGACCGAAGAGATCCTACAGCTACACACTGACAATTATAACTGAAGAAAAATTACAACGTTCACCCTACGTGAAACCCTAAGGTTATATGTCCTAAAACATATATACATCTCATTAAGTAGCCTTCTATAAAGGCATAACCCGAAGTCTCAATTCGACTTCGTATTCCAGTCTCCCTCATATCCATCAGAGGAGAGAACTATATGCAGTGCGCCTATGTCGCACTATAATAGCTATCAATCGTCCTAGTATGTGATCTTCGGCTAAACTTTCCAATCCCCCTACCGACAATAAGGTAACAGAATAAAATATAATAAAAAGGAAGAATAACATATCTTCACTCACAACATCGTTAAGTGTTCATGCGGCGGAGTGTCTCGCAAAGCGAAATCCAAACAAGGAACCCCTCCGTCACATGCCTACTTAACTAGTTGATCATGGAGATAGAGCGTAATACATATGAGATAAAAGAAAGGAAAGGTGGTATATCCCCACTCCCAACGTCATTAAGGTTCGCGCGTGGAGCGTCCCGCAGAAGCGGAATCCAAACAAGGAACCCCTCCTATACGCTGCCACTCAATTTGTTGGTTGTGGAGATAAGGCATAGCAATCACATATCAATATCACATCATACTCGACCATGTTAAGGACGAGTAGATCGGCCTCAAGTACAATTTAATAAGAGAAATTCCTACATACATACCAACAAAAAAGGAATGAGCGAACCATTACCCGTAGAACTCGATACTAATGAAAATACTCTCAGGAGATATTATGAAATCTGAAATCTGAGAAAAGCTCGTAAAAAAAATGAGCGCGTAACACCCGCATCGAATAACATATAACTCACGTATCTCTGAGTAAAAACTTTCCCTCAATAACGGGTGGTGCCGGCAGGGCTGGAGGAAACATAGCCTCCCGATCATGACAAACACGTCCATACTATAGTTGCCCCTGCTGCGGAGGAACAACCCTAATAGGTACCGGAGGTGGAAACAGAACACATGGCTGCTGTGGAGCCCGATGAAACTGACCCCCAATCATCTGAGGACACTCTCTCTTGATATGACCTGCCTCCCCACTTTGGAAGCACCGCCCCTTCATGTCCTCCTGACCTCGACCTCCGATATCCCTAAACTGAGAAATACCTTGGCCCGAATGACCTCTACCTCCAGGACCACCCCGATTGGCCTGATGTAAAGCACCTTGTTCGTGCCTATTACTGCCCCTCGCAATAAACTTCCCAAGCTTCCCTACTTGCTTCATTTCAGTAGCTTTCTTGCTACCCTGCATATAAAATCGATGCTCCTGGCAATGGAGTAAGGCTGCATTCATGACCTCGCCATAAGTCTGGAAAGCTGGGTTACCCAACAAGTGTTTTCGGATTCCCCAGTTTAGACCTCCCATAAACTTCGAGATCTTCCTCTCTTCCAGAGTCACCTCATCTGGTACAAAACTTGCTAAACGGGTGAACTCCTCTCCATACTCTGCTACAGACCTCTCCCCTTGCTCTACATCTTGAACTTCCTCTTCATCTCCCTCTGAACAGCGAGAGGAAAATACCGAAGATCAAACAAAGCCCAGAACTCAGTGATTGACATGGTGTCTCTTTGCTCTGGGGTGGTCATCGTCTCCCACCAGTGTAACGCAGATTCGACAAGCTTAAAGGTGGTAAGGACTTGTTTCTTATCCTCACTGCATTCTATCATTCGAAGGTGGCGTTGCATGTCTTCCTTCCATTGATTGGCTTTAATAACATCCGCACCTCCCTCGAATTCCGGGGGATTGCCCCTTAGAAAGGACTCCCTAACCCTTTCCCACGGAGTAAGTCCCGTAGGGGCTTGAACACCTGGGGCCCATGGCAAATGTTGGATCACTACGGACATGGCGGCATGAACCGCTCCAGCCACTATGCTTGCTACATCCGCAACATTAACAGTCCCTTGTAGTGGCGGTGGAGGACCTACTTCCTTCTCTACGACCTTAATACGTCTCGCCGGGGAGACCTCTCTTAGACGGCATCTGAGATGGAAGAACAATAGTATTAGATTGCTAGTTAAAACAATCTATCTTGCAGAGAATCGCAAACATAAGCAACAAGAAGTCCTAGCATTAGGCCCTACATCCAAGAACGCTACGGTAGAACGAGACAAGTCCACACAGATCCTAGTACTCTAGAACCTGAGGTTCTGATACCATCTGTGACAACCCGCAATCCGAGATAAGGGGTGGCCAGCCCGATACTCAAACGTAACAGGAATCATGAATGGATATCATTCTCAGCATCACAATAATAAACTGAGTATACGGGAAAACCACCCAATAAATTAGAAAACGGGTTGCCAAAAAGTGTAAAATTTTAAAAATGCGGTTATGAAAATTTAAACTAACAACCCAATCTGACAGCAAGTGGAATTCCAAAAGATAGCATATAATATAACTAAAACGAATGTACACAAATGGACCGAATAAGCTGTCGATCCACAGCTACTTAAGACAACGTACAACAATATAAAATATCTTACATAGTGCAACCATTAATCAATTACAAATGTTTGGGCCACACGCCCGAGGGACAAGACCCGATCATATCTAGAATAACAAGAATGAAAGCGTCTAATACAACATCCTGTAATAACCCGCAAGATCTTACAGCTCGTCGAAAGTGCAAGGAACTCGGGAAAGTCAAGTCGGGCGTCCTTGCGGTGGAGCACCTGAGCGGATACAATAATATATATACAACAAGGAAGTAAACTGGTCAGGGCCGGGTTCTATATGATTTCTAGAAGAATAAAAAGCATGATAGATATGAACAGTTATACATGAATGATGAGGATGATAATATGACATGCTATCCACGATATAAGCAAGAATTGAAGGTAAAGCACTTTAAGTTAAAACCCTTCCTTATAAAATACAATTTCCATTTCCTTCAGGCATTCCTTATTAGGAATAAAACTATATAATTGGGTAAGTCAAGAAGTTATAATTTCTATTCATTGATTAAAACTTCCCATTTTATCTTTCCATTCCTTATTAGGAATATCATTTACATCAAGTGCTCTTTATGGCACATATATTATTCTCGTGCTCTTCCTGGCACATATTTATGCTCTTTATGGCATTTAACATACGCTCTTTGTGGCGTTTACCAACCATCAAGTCCAACTTGATGAAAATATAGTTATATTCATATACATATAACGATATCTAAGACCGCCCGTCCGGGTTTCCCCACTGTGCGCGCCCCTAAATGACCATCATCTTCCAGGGCCTAACATAAGACAACCTGGGCACCTATCGCAATACGTCGGGAAGCGGCCATGAGCCTGCGTGGTAGCCAAGACCACACCCGGAATCTTCCTACCAGCACAGAAAAATATACAACCATAAGCGCTCACATGGCCTAGGACTATATCCACCCTGCATTCATTAGCCAGGGGGCTTCACCTATCGTGCGGACTTCCCTTAAGATGGTATTTAGAGAGGTGTGTAACAGTAAATTAACATTTACATTTATCATTATTTTTATTACCAAAATCCATTTCCATTAATCATGAGGTTGGTTCTTTTTATTAAACCTAATATCATTAAACAACGGGGTTCGTTCTAGTTGAACCTATTATCATCAAACTCACATGGGGTCATTTTATGCGAACCTAATTCCCATCGAATATTATCATTTTCCTCAAATTACAATCCCCGATTAAATATCCAAATGATCATTATGATCCTACAAATCTCCAAGGCCTATGCAACTTGACAAGCCCTTCTAGTCTCCAAGTTAGGGTACCTAACTTCCAAACTTCTAAGAGTTTGAATAAAAGAAGTAATGCCTTAACATTACTTTAGACCTCCCCGAAATAAACCCCAGATGAACCCATTTCTAGTCCAGGGTAATGACCAAACTCCATGGCTACTCTAGGACTCTAAGTTTACTTCTTTAAAGAAGTTTCCTAGGTCCTAATCCTAAAGAATAAGGAGGAAAATTAAAAGAAAAAGACCCCAAAATCTGCTGGAACCGAATCGATTCGCCCTAAGGGCCGAATCGATTCGCCCCAGCGAATCGGTTCGGACAATAAACTTTGGTTTCTGCAATTGCCGAATCGATTCGGTCCTAATCCGAGTCGATTCGGACAACAAGACCTGGGACTCTGCATCTATGCGAATCGATTCGCCCAAGGGGCCGAATCGATTCGCCCCTGCGGAAATGCCAAGAATGGCTATGGAGTCTTGAACTCCAAAATTCTAACCAACCCAAAACCAACCAAACCCAATTCATTTAATGGAACTAGTACACCAAAAATACACCCAACTACCATCATTTGTAATGTTTATCATCCAAATCAATCTCAAAGGGTTAAATACCCAAAATTTCACCAAAGCCCTAACATTTCTAAATCATAAATATCAATGCAATTTATTCTACTTAAATCATAAACTTGCAAGTAGATTACTTGCCTCAAGGTAAGAATCTGATTTGATGAAGAAGGAAGCAACAATCCAAGCTCCAATCTCTCTTTTTCTCCCAAGTTCTCTTCCTCTCTCTACTCTCTCTAGGGCTCAATTGTATAAAATGGGAGAAAGGGAATAGGGGTGGGAAATAAAACGGGGCTTAAGTCCCATAAGCCCACTTAAGTGACTAATACGCGAAAAAATATACGCGATTACACTATTTAAGCCAAAACCAGTCAAAAGTCCCCAAAATGCCAAAATACAATATGGCACTTATTTTGACTATCTCACACCTACCGGGACTAACTACACTATCCAAATTATCATTTGGGAATTTTGTAACTCATTTACTTCCGGTTTCATAATAAACCAAAATATCATTTTAAATCCTTATGACATAATAAATTACCACATGGACATTTTATCTACTCACGAGGTAACTACGCAACATATTAGTAAATATTAACTTGACATAACAAATTAATATTTACTCAGCATCTAACAGATAATAACTAATTACTACACACGGTAATTAAGGATAAAAATGGGCTATCGAAAGAGAGGGTTATTACAAAAAGTTAGTGGGAAAAGAAGTGGTAAAGTGGGAAAAAAACTCCTCAAAACAACCATTTAACTATTCCCGCCAAAACTCGTTTGAGCAAGATTTTTTGTTCGAACGAAGTCTCGTTCGAACGAGCCTTCTAACGAAGTTCCAGTGTGAACTCGTTAGAAATCTCGTTCGAACATCATGTTCGTTCGAATGATACTTCAAACGACAGTCCAGTGGCCAATGTGGGAACTCGTTGGCAAACTCCGTTCGAACGACATTCTCGTTCGAATGACAAACTCATTCGAACGACAATTCGAACGAACTTCCAGAAAGTTGAAAATTTTGATTTTAGCCCATAAACTTTATATACTTTATTTTAAAGTTTTAATTAAATCTTTCTGAAAATAGACAACAGTTTAAACTAAAAAGTTCAATAAAAATTCACCCAATATAAAATGTTCCAAGCTCCTATATATATATTCAAAATGCATTCATACCTTAGGAGCAATGGAACCAATGTGGTTGACGTAGAAATGAGGCACATTAAACTCGGCATTTGATGAAGGTTTAATATCTTGGCCGCTACGTCTTCAACAACCACGTCATAGGCTTGAAGGATGATGAATAACTCTATCCTATGACTCAAACGTTTTTATCTGAAATTGAGCCAAAACTACAAAGGTCTCAATTGGATATTTGTGTCCTTACAAATATCCCCCTTTGGCTATTCCGGGACAAAAATCAACAAAAATCCTAAAGGGTCGTCAAGCTCTACTAGACTAATAAAAATTTCCACCCAAAATAAAAATACAATGCTTGACTCAAACAACCCAAAGATCAATATCTTTTCCCGATGAAAGTTGCCATTTAGAAGTATTCCTGCACACTTAAGCAAACTATCAAACGCATAGGGAATATCAAAATATTAGATGCAATTAAAGTAAGTACTCCCCTAAATTAATTCTCCCATTTATCAAAACAAAAGACCTACTTAGAAAGATGTCTCTCCGTAAGATAAATCTCCCTCAACTAAGATACGATAACAATAGGATTAGATACCATTTCTCCCCCTATCATTCTCCCCCTTTTTGTTCAGGAATAGACAAAGGATAAAGAATCAAAACATTAAACTATCTCCCCCAATTAAAGCATATACACCCGTAAACTAAACAAGGGATAAGTAGTATGGGATAACAAGGTAAACATGTGATTGTGCATAAAGTGATGAGAATATTAAAGTACATGGGTAACAAAATCATAACTAACCCAACAAATAAATAGCAACTATGATGCGAAAACAAATGATACCAAATTGACAAATAAGATTCTAAGCATGTGATATCAAACAAACTATGCAACAAACAAGGTACCAATTATGAATTTAAGCATAAATGGACTAGATAAACATGGCAAAGACTTAAAACAAAATATCATATATAAGTATGCACAATAGATACAAGCTAAGCATAAGTACTCACATATAGATATAAACACACAAATGACACAAAATAAGATAAGCTTTTCACACTCGTATGCAAAAATATGTCATATGGAAACGGAAGTGTTGGGGTGTGAACTAGTAACAATTAAATTTAGACCCAATCACTTAAAATATGTTCACGGAGTTCTCAATTCATTGCAAACTTCATCACATTTGAATATAACCTCATGTGGCAATATAGATTGAACTAAATGAACAAACAAACACAATGCATACAAGCCTAGCATGTTGATGATTCTACAAACCAATCGAGTCATGACATTGAAAGTACAACTAGGATAAATGGACATTGTGCAAATCGTTGATATACCATCCGATCTCACTCAATAAGCATATATATTTTGAATGATAATATCAATTAAACATAGGCCTTGGCAAATAATTTCTTTTAATGCCATATTTTATTTTAAACCTTTGGACCAAGTATTTCTTTTAGGTCCAAACAAACGGTGGCTTACTATTCGCAAAGGATAATAAATCCTTTCGGAGCCCTTCCCCATGCACATTTATATTTATCATTTTTTTATTTCTCACAAATCTCACGTGCAACGGATTTTGACATGCACTAGTCCTCCTAGGTCATAAATATATAGATGATTAGATTGATAGGAGAACACCTCACAAAGCTCAAATATACATATGAAGTTAAAATTTCAAAAGAGCTCGTGCATGTGTGAAAAGAGGCATATAAAAATAGAATCCATTTAACCAACACAAAATCCAACTACTCCATGTAAGCATGGTAAAGAACATAATAAGGATTGACAATCTAAATCAAAAGGTCTAGCCACATTAGAGCGTAAGAGATGGGATTCTAACACAAGTGTATGCCACATAAAGTGTGTCAAACTAAAATACACACAAAAAAAATCTTTTTGAATTTTTTGAAATTTTCAACCAGAAATAAAAATATTTACTCAAAAGACAAACGAAAATCATTTGTATTTTTCATTAAGCATGAATTACTAAAAGGGTAAAACACAAATGATAAACAAAAATCTTTTTGTATTTTTCATTTAATGCAAACAAAATTGAAGGAAATATAATACAAAAGATAAACAAATATCATTATTCTAGCATGTGATTAAGCATGGAACATAGACTAGAAAATGATTAAACAAGCACACATTTAGCATGATGATATAGCATGAAGTACAAAAGCTAAAGTATGCAAATAAAACTAACACATTCAAACTTTAGATTTTGCAAGGGAGGAAGCATGTGAAAGTAAATGAGAATAAAAAAATCTAACTTGTAAAGCTACCAATTCGGATCTCCTAACCCAAACTAATGATGAGTGACTATCTCGGGGTGTAGGAATCTTGACTACCTTGATTTCCTTACGGTGGGATTTTTTAGGACCTCGTTTAAGATCAAAATAAAATTTCCTAAGATGACCTTTTCGACCACAATGAGCACAAGTACAAACACGTCGAAAATTGGTACCTAAGGATGGATCTCTAAAGGCTTTCCTAGGTGATTCCCTTAAAACATTAGTTTTGGCTTTATGAGTAGAATCATTACAAGTATCGAAGCCTAAACCACAAGTCTCATTTTTATTTGGACTGTGCGTAAGATTTTATCTTTTCAGACCTACACTCCAAATCAAATTTGAATTTTCTAGAGTCTTTTAATTGGTTTTTTAATTCTAAAATATTAGACTCTAATAAAAAAATTCTCTCTTCAAAATCAAGAAGCTATTTTTTCAAGGATTCCATTAAACCTCTAAGGCTATCTCTCTCGCCTTCTACATATTCAAACTTCTCTCGAAGAGTCCTCTCACGTGTCCTAGGGTCTTCTACCAACATACTATCATCAAAGACCTTGACACGCTCTTTTAAACAATCTTGTAACTTCAAATTATCTCTTTTTAATTTAATAGATTCTTCATATAATTCTTGAAAAGCATTTTGAAGTTCACTTAACATTAACCTCTTCTTCATTTTCACTATCTCTTTCTTCTTCACTCTCACTACCATAAAAAATAAGGGAATCATAAACTATGACCTTGGAAGTGTCATGTGTTAAATTTTCATCAATAGATGAGTTCTCACTATCGCTCACATGACTAGCCAGAAAAGCCACAAAGTTAGGCTTAGTGGGGGAATCGGGTCCCTCTTAATAATCACTATCACTAAGGGTCGCATTAAAAGAAATTGGTTTCTTACCCTCTCTCCTTAGTTTAGTGGGGCACTCAAAAGCTCTATGGCCATACCCTTTACAACCAAAACACTTTTTCGACTCGTCCCTATTTACATTTTCATTAGAAGTTTTAGGGATCTTCTCGGCTTTGTCATGCGTAGATTTTTCAAATTTCTTAAAATCATTTTTAAATTTATCTCTATTAAATTTAAGAAATTTTTAAAACTTTCTAGCAAACATAGCCATATTTTCCAAGTCACTATCACTTTCACTCCCTACTACTTGTTTTTCCTCTTTTCGGGCTTTTCAAGCAATGCCCTTTTCTATTTTCTTTTCAAATTTAGAGGGAAACATGTCCAGTTCATAGGTTTGTAAATCACCTACGATCTCTTCTAATTTCGTAGAGGCTAAAGTTGGTAAAGAATTTAAAACGATCACTTTTGGAATAAATCTATCGGGAAGGGACCTTAAAATTTTCTTTACTACTCGGTTCTCAAGTATTTTCTCTCCCAAGTTAAAAGATGAATTAACAATATCGGAAAGTCTAGCATAAAATTCATAAAAAGTTTCATTTTCGTTCATTTTGATGGTTTCAAAATGAGTGGTGAGGTTTTGGAGTTTCGAAGATTTAACGGCACTTGTACCTTCATGAGTGAGTTGTAAAATATCCCAAGCTTATTTAGCAGTTTCACACGCCATAATGCGACGAAATTCATCCGGTGTGACCATGCTAAACAAGGCATTTAAACCACAGGAATTAAAATTTGAAAGTTTAAACTCATTCTCACTCCATCTATCGGCCGGTTTGGGAACACGTTCATTATCTACTAAATGAGTTGGTGGAGACCACCCGTTAACTACAGATAACCAAACCCTCTCGTCGATAGATTTAAGTGCCGATTTCATGCGCGCTTTCCAGTACGCGTAATTAGAACTATCGAAAATAGAAAATTTTGAGAATGGGGAAAATTCCATTTTAGCCAAAAAAAATTTAAAGGATATTAACGAAATAATTTATCGCTCTGGCTCTGATACCACTTGTTGGAACGCGGGGCTCCTGAATTTAAAATTCTTCTTATACTTCAAAAAGATAATTTCCTTTTATGAGATGCGAAAGCGACAGATGATGGTTCAATTAAAACAAATTCACAAATTTTAATTTCTTCTTAAATTAAAATTAAACCAAGTGAAATATGATGGTATACACACACATAATTTGATCTCACTTAAACCAACATAATTAACCCAAGTCCTAGAAATTTGCCTAAGTCATATTTGTCAATTTTACCAAATTAGGCCAAACCAATTTTAACAAATTAAATTAATGACCTGAATTAATTACACATTACCCAATATTTAATTAACACCAAATTAAAACAAGAGTAGTGATTAAACAAAATTTTATCTTTTTACCTAAGCATACGTTCTAGGTGAGTTATGCAAAAGATAAAATAAACAATGAATCACTACAACGCGATGTATGAGGAAAAACCCAAAACGGGAAAAAAACCTCAGACGACCTTAGCCTCAAATCCACTAAGTATGGTTTTACAAATACAAGACAGTAAGACTTACAATACTAGACTCGATCCCTCTCAAGCCCCGACGCTTCTTCTTGTATATACCTCCGCCTAGCGAATAACCACGGAGCCTCACCGCGATCTCGGAATCCACCGATCGGACTTTATATGGTTACTGCCACCCGAACAAGGAGCCTTTCTTCAAGTAGGCAAATCAGTGCAAGCTTCTTCTTCTTTGTGGGATGTAGAAGCAAACCCAAACGAACTATTCAAACGGTAGAGTAATACCCGGTGCCAAACACTCCAAGCAATGATATATATACATGGAACATGGATAAACAAACTATGCGTGTAAACAAGTGTTTAAAAGATTTTTCTTGCAAAACAAAAACACTTAAACAATGAACTTTTTCCTTTTGGGAATTTTTCTCTCAAACTCTCTCTTGGAGGTTGTAGGATATGGAAAAGTTAAGTTAAAAAAATTGGTTCCCGCACTTACATATTCAGGTGAAAAGTTAGTGGGAAAAGAAGTGGAAAAGTGGGAAAAAACTGCTCAAAACTGCCATTTAACTGTTCCCGCCAAAACTCATTCGAACGAGATTTTTCGTTTGAACGAAGTCTCATTCGAACGAGCCTTCTAGGGAAGTTCCAGTGTGAACCCGTTAGAAATCTCGTTCGAACTATACTCCGAATGACATTCTAGTGGCCAATGTGGGAGCTCGTTGGCAAACTCCATTCGAATGATATTGTCGTTCGAACGACACACTCGTTTGAACGACAATACGAACGAACTTCCAGAAAGTTAAAAATTTTGATTTTAGCCCAGAAACTTTATATACTTTATGTTAAAATTTTAATTAAATCTTTCTAAAAATAGACAACAGTTTAAACTAAAAAGTTTAATAAAAATTCACCCAATATAAAATATTCCAAGCTCTTGACGGGACTCAGAATGTGTCTCAGAAGTGCGTACTCTCTAGGCTCAAGTGCAAGCGTATCGCGTTAGTAATAAACCCAGTAAGTCGGGATCATATCCACAGGGAAATAGGACAATGGAATTGTAACGACGTTGGACAGATGAATGAATCCTAACTCTGACTCTAAAGAAAAAGGAAAATATGATTGGTATGAGAATTTACTCAACTATTAATTTTTTAAAATAATTATTTATTGCACAAAAGTTTGAATGAAATGCAGCTAATCTAAATTACTGATGATAATTGACTTGAAACTGTAAACTATATGATGAAAGAATAGGACGGGAATACAATCCCTCAACCCCAGTGTATTGATGATATAAAACTAATCGTAAATTTAAATGATTAATTAGACCCAGAATTTAGTACTCCCAAGCATTACGTATATGAGGTTCAAGCCCGCACCATACTTAATCAGGGGACGAGTAAATCGGTATTACAATAGTTACACTCGAATTGTATTCTATAGCATCCCGGTTACCCGAAAACAAACGAGATCCAAAGATCTACAATTGTCGTGTTACTACGCAATACGGTAATAATCAAACTATTAAATTTAGAGGATTAATTTTATGTACATACAACTACCACATCGGGTTGGGTTCATGCATCCCGACCCTTAAAAGTCTAGCCTACCATGATGAAATTAATGAAAACGATTTTTGAATTGCAGGAAGTCATGATTAAACTAAGGAAAATTGGTAGAATGATGTAAACGGGAAAGTAAACAGAGGAAATTACTCACTAATCTTACCAAAGCACTCAAAGCATTAACTACAATAACTGGTAATCACAGAAATCTGAACAATCTTCAATCTTGAAATTAAATTATAAGTTATCTCCAAACTAGGGTTTTTCTCAAAAGAATGGAAATTGGATAAATTCTCTTTACTAAGAATGCTAATAAAATGGGTTTAAATACCCTACAAAACTTCAGGAGTTTTAGTTGCACTAGGACTCTCCATTAGAGGAAGTTTAGAAAATTAAAATTCGACAGTCGAATCGGTCCGGTCCTCTTGTGGTTCGGTCTGGCTAGAATCTGGATCAGTTCTTTTATTTCGTGGGCGGACCGGTTCGGCACGGATGGGTTCTTTTATTTTCTTGCAGTTTCGATCCATCTTCGGTTCGAGGTTCTCTAGAAATTGACATTGCGGATCGGTCCGGCCCGGATCGATCCGGGGTTTCCTTTGACTTTTTCTTCAAACTTTGACTGCTCATAACTTTCACACCGAGACTCCGATTGAGGTTCCGTTTCTTCTATGTGCTCATGAACTTGATTTCTTCAACTTCTCTTTAGATGCCTCATTCGAATTCTGGGTAAAAATTACAATTTTCCCTTTTGACTTTTCCTTCTTTTCTTTCTCGATTCTTCTGGTTTCTTTCTTTCTTTATTGACATTAAATACCTGCAAAATTAGTACGAAATACCAGAAACTCGGTGTACTCGTTAGGATAAGTCAGTAGTAAGATTATGAGATAAAATCAAATCGATTATGTTGTTCGAGGTGCTAAAAGTAACTAAATTAAAGGGATAAATATGGGAAGAATTTATGCCTAATCAAATTCCCCTAACTTAGAACTTTGCGCGTCCCGAGAAATGTAAAAGAATCCTAGTAAGGCTTAACTCTTGAAAATCATTTTATTGGGATATAATACCTTTTTCGTTGGCAAGCGATTGCATTTAGGGTATGCAACAAGCCTTTAAACCCCTAGGTTACCCTAGTAGGACGAGTTGAGTCTCGTGAGGGTTTGTAGAGAATATACCCACAAAATTCGACTCAAGGAAAAATTAAAATACTTAAAAATTGTACAATTCAAACCTTTCCAGAAAATAGTCATCTTCAAGTCATGTTTAATAGTCTCAAATCATAGTGCGTGTGTGCGAAGCCAGAAATTTAACCTCGGATTTCCACCGATTGACCATTACGTTACTTATCCGAAAATTCGCTTTGATTTCAAATTCTCAAGGGATGCTTTCTCAAACGTATCACTCGGAATGTGGATATTCTCTCGGTGTGCATGATATAAAGAGTAAATATATTGGACCCAAAGTTACGCACATAAGTAGAAATACAAAAAATTTATAGTGATAGGATCTCATCAACGGAATACTATTTTAAAACGGGAATGCTGCCTCTTATTTATGCATTCAATCTCTTTTATTATCCTTTGGTGTCTTAGCTCTCTACGCGGTAACCAATTTTGCAATTTGGACTCGGTTAGGACTTTTTTGGGTTTTAAGGTATATTGGGTAAAATGAAAATGATAAGGAAGGTTGGGATTGGAAAAGTCATTTATGATGCCCATTTGTTCTTTTTTCGGGCTTTTGCTCTTTTTCTCTTCTTTTTCTCTATTTTTCAGTTTTTATTTTTGTTGACCATATCTATTTTTTCTTGCCCCTTTTTATGCACTTTTCGGACTTTATTCGATAAATATTCGATTTTCACAATTATGGGCTATTTGGGTTTTTCGGGTTACCAAACGAAAAGGATAACTGTTATTCGGCTCAATTTGGGTTATCAAGGGTATAATTTTTCACATCTTTTTCTGGCCAATATTTTTGGGTAACAAACTATGGACTTCTTCATTGTCCATAATTACTTATTAATTTACCATATGCGTCTCGAGATTAATTAAGTTTAGAAATTTGTAGTGCGCTTTGTACGACAATATCACACACATTTATCAAAACCGATCAAAATGAAAGGATTGAGATCCTCGATGACTTTTTAGACGCTGAAAAGAACTTTGAGTTAACAATTAACTCGGATTGATTTATAATTTTCACAAAGATGAAAGGATCGAATCTCACCGGGTTTGTAAATCTCCACACTTATTCGTTAAGTCGTCAATTTTCGCACAATTTCCATCTTTGGTCAATTTCGGCTTTGTGTATTTGAATTTTACAACTTGAGACTTTACACCAACTTTTAATGATATTTTTATAAAATTTAAATCCAATTTTTATTTATTTTGAACAAAAATATTTTTGGATTTTCCAAAATTTTACGATTTTTTTGAAATTTCTAGGCATATTTGAAAATTTGTGAAGTTTTAGAAATACACACTTGTGACCACCCCTAACTTAGACTTTTTCATTGTCCTCAAGCAAAAATGACTAAAATCTAAACAACGCAAAATAAGAAGTGCGATAAATAAAACAAACAAATGGAGAAAATGCATAAAGACACTAAATGACCAGAACACATGACTCAATAATACAATAAAAATCATCCCATATGCGTCGGGGGTGCGACGACCTCTCATCTCTCCACAAACTCACCCGACCCCACTCATGGGGTTCAATGCTCTCCTCGTCTCGCCCGTATTCATATCGTAAACCAATAATCGGAACAAGTTGGGACCTCGCCCATAGATAAGGGAAAGACCGAGAGACGCATCGTGACTACTTAGAAAGGGATCCCTGTGATGTTTACTCAAAGAATGGCCTGTGTGCACCGATTCGGAGGGAACACCTAAGTTTCTTTTAATTTTTGAAACGCATGGGTCGGGCTCTAAGTCGGACGAAACATAAATTTTCTCCTCAATAGCCTTCGGGGCTTCTAGTGGTATGGGTGTATGGTCACAAAGAAGGAATTCCTCGATTTTATCTTTCCATTCGCTTTCTTCTAGGTGACTACATTTGGACTTCGTCGTTAAGGCTCTCATCCACTGGACCGAATTCTTTTTCAAATTCTTCCATGCTCATGTCCCCTATCTCTCTCTCTCTCTCTCCAGTAGTGCCTACGTCCTTCCTTACTTGCTCGATCTCTAACTCCACCATTTTTCTCTCTTCTAACCCATTTCCCTATCTCTCAATCGCGGTCACTACACACATCTCCCCCACTTTTCTCTCATCATCACAACTACCGCTATTGCTCGATGACATAAGTCACCCCTAACGGATATCTCTTGTGGGACCCCTCATTCTCGTGGTTCGATACTAAACAGGACCCTAGGTCATCTCTAAAATAATTTTCCTTGAAATACTCCTCTACGATCTCATCTATTAGGCTCACTGCGTGAAGATCATCTTCTTCCTCCGTCTGTTGGGAGATATAGAAGATGTTAGTCTCTAAAGTCATGTTCCCAAAAGTGAGTTGCATTTTCCCATTCCGAGTATTGATGATTGCGTAGCCGTAGCTAAGAACGAGCGCCCAAGAATGATGGGAACATGGTTGCTCGAGGTGAAGGAGGGCTCCGTGTCCCAAATGACAAAGTCTACCGGGAAGTAGAAAGTGTCAACTTGGACGATCACATCCTCAACTATGCCTCTTGGGATCTTCACGGTTCGATCCGCTAATTGGAGAGTGACTTTGTGGGCTTGAGGTCACCCAAATCAAGTTTCCTATAGATGGCGTAAGGGAGAATATTGACACTTGCTCCCAAATCAAGTAAGGCTTTCTCAAATTTATTTTCTCCAATGGTGCAGGAAATTGTGGGTGCACCGGGATATTTGAACTTGGGCGGGAGATCATTGAGTAGGATGGAACTCACATTCTGTGCTAAGAAAACATTTTTCTTTACCTTCATCCTCCTCTTTACCGTCAACAATCCTTTGATGACTTTTGCATAAGTTGGAATTTTCCTAATCGCATCGAGGAAAGGTAAATTTAGCTTCACTTGATTTAATACGTCTAGCACTTCATCACGGGGATTTCCTTTGTGGTAAGGAACCAACCTTTAAGGAAACGGTGTCACGATGGGTGGTTTCACTACTACCTCGGGCTCACTAGTGTCCTCTTTATCACTCTCCTTCAAGGGGACATCTTCGGCATCTTTCGTGCCAGGAGAAATCTCCTTGTCTTTAGTTGTATCATGCGAGGGAGGTGATAAATCAACAACTCTCCCACTACAAAGAGTGTTCATAGCTTGACATTGCTCCTGATGTTCTATCGAGGTGGAGCTAACACTAGTTTGACCTTGGGCCGGCCTTTGGCCCTGGGAAGGAAACTTGCCCTTCTCTTGGATACTCAACGATGATTGCAACTGTGAGATGTTTGTATTCATGTCGTTCATCATGCGTTCATGCCTAGCATTAGTTGCAGTCTGGGTATTGATAAAGTGGTTGATCGTATCCTCGAGACTTCTCCGCGATGGAGGGATGTATGCTCCTTGAAGTGGTGGTGCTTGCACATGTCCTTGCATGTGTGGAGCTTGTTGAAAATGCGGTGGTGGAGGAGGGGCAACATGTGAATTAGGATTCATCGCAGAATGTTGTTTCCCATAGCTAATACCAGGGTGGTTTTTCCATGAAGGGTTGTAAGAATTCCCGTGCGGGGCACCGAAATTACCCTTGAATCCTCCTATACCACTGACTTTCTCTTAAAGCATCACTTTGTAGACGGGCATAGTCGGGCATTCCTCAGTTGAATGACCCGCCTCACAAATCTCACACTCCATCTCAACGGGGTTTGGGATGGATCCAATTGTTCATCTTCCACATTCCTCACATAGGTCTCGCAGTCCTTTCTCGAGCATATCGAGTCTACTTCTGCTATAGAATTCTTTTCTACAGGAAATAGGTTGGACGTCGATGGAGTGGTGATCACTTGACGACTTCGATTTTGAGCATTAGGGTCAGATGTATCCCAGGATTGGGTAGTCTCGACGACATACCTCAGGTGAATCTCAGCATTGTGGGTGTCTAAGTCGACAAACGGGCCACTACCCATGGTTTCAACAAGTTGCTTGGAGTTAATGTTCAGCCCATTATGGATAAAGGAAATGATTTGTGTTTTATCAAAACCATGATGGGGACATGAGGTAATTAACTCATTGAAACGCTCGTAGCATCGCTTGAATGACTTATTTTCTAATTGTCGGAATGTTTGAATTTGAGCCTTAATGGAATTCGTTCGATGTGGAGGAAAGAACTTCTTGAGAAATTTTGATTGTAATTCGTTCCATGATGAAATCGAATTTGGAGGTAAAGACCATAGCCATAATTTAGCCTTATCCTTTAGCGAGAATGGGAAGAGTTTGAGGCAGAGCACATCTTTTGTGCAAGTTTGATCACTAAGAGTCTCGCACGCCTCCTCAAATTCCATGATGTGGGCATATGGATTTTATGAATCCATTACATGGTAAGTGGTAAGTATCTGGATCATCCCATTTCTAAAGAGAAATTGTCCCGCATTGTACGGGAGTAAAATGCATCCCGGAGTGACAGCGCGCTCGGGATATAAGACGTCTCTCAACGGGCGATACAGGGCCTCTCCCTCGTCGGCAGATGCACTACCGTTTTGTGACATGTCTCTCTCTCTCAAAGATTCGGTATCCTCACTTGGTACACTAGGAGTGTGCTCTGAAGTGTGTCCTAAGAAGGAAAACGGCGTGTTATTTGAGATTGAGTGTGATAGTGTGGGAGGTGGAACCCAGAATTGTAGAGCGTTAGGAGTGTGAGGGCTATGAGGGACGTACTCAACTATTGGATTTTCGTGAATGTGGGTTGGAGTATTATGGGGAGTGGGAGTGAGTTCTGAATTTTCCATTCATAGCTTATGAGAGATGATGATGAATTTTTTTAAGCTTTTTGATTTTTGTTTTTGGATTTTTGGAAATTTTAGGTCAAATTTTTGATTGAATCAATCTAATCCTAAGTTTACCTAATTCCCAGCAACGGTGCCAAAAACTTGACGCGACTCAGAATGTGTCTCAGAAGTGCGTACTCTCTAGGCTCAAGTGCAAGCCTGTCGCATTAGTAATAAACCCAGTAAGTCGGGATTATATCCACAGGAAAATAGGACAATGGAGTTGTAACGACGTTGGACAGATGAATGAATCCTAACGTTGACTCTAAAGAAAAAGGAAAAGATGATTGGTATGAGAATTTACTCTAACTAAATGCAATTTTTGAAAATAATTATTTAATGGACGAAAGTATGAATGAAATGCAGCTACTCTAAATTACTGATGATAATTGGCTTGAAACAGTAAACTATATGATGAAAGAACACGACGGGAATACAATCCCCCAACCCTAGTGTATTGATGATATAAAACTAATCATAAATTTAAATGATTAATTAGACCCAAAATTTAGTACTCTCAAGCATTACGTATATGAGGTTCAAGCCCGCACCATACTTAATCAGAGGACGAGAAAATCGATATTGCAATAGTTACACTCGAATTGTATTCTAAAGCATCCCGGTTACCCGAAAACAAACGAGATCCAAAGATCTACAATTGTCGCATTTCTACGCAATACGGTCATAATCAAACCATTAAATTTAGAGGATCAATTTTATGTACATACAACTACCACATCGGGTTGGGTTCATGCATCCCAACCCTTAAAAGTCTAGCCTACCATGATGAAATTAATGAAAACGATTTTGGAATTGCAGGAAGTCGTGATTAAACTAAGAAAAATTGGTAGAATGATGTAAACAGGAAATTAAACAAAGGAAATTACTCACTAATCTTACCAAAGCACTCAAAGCATTAACTACAATCACTGCTAATCATAGAAATCTGAACAATCTTCAATCTTGAAATTAAAATTATAAGCTATATCCAAACTAGGGTTTTTTTGAAAAGAATGGAAAATTGGATAAATTCTTCGTACTAAGAATGCTAATAAGACGGGTTTAAATACCCTACAAAACTTCAGGATTTTTAGCTGCACTAGGACTCTCCATTAGAGGAAGTTTAGAAAATTAAAATTCGACAGTCGGACCGGTCCGGTCCTCTTGCGGTCCGGTCTGGCTGGAATCCGAATTGGTTCTTTTATTTCTTGGGCGAACCGGTTCGACACAAATCGGTTCTTTTATTTTCTTACAGTTTCGATCCGTCTTCGGTTCGGGGTTCTCTGGAAATTGACATTGCGGATCGGTCCGGGGTTTCTGTTGACTTTTCCTTCAGACTTTGACTGCTCATAACTTTCACACTGAGACTCCGATTGAGGTTTCGTTTCTTCCTACGTGCTCATGAACTTGATGCCTTCAACTTCTCTTTAGATGACTCATCCCAATTCCGGGTAAAAATTACAAGTTTGCCCTTTTGACTTTTCCTTCTTTTCTTTCTCGATTCTTTCGGTTTCTTTCTTTCTTTATTGACATTAAATACCTGCAAAATTAGTACGAAATACCAGAAACTCGGTGTACTCGTTAGGATAAGTCAGTAGTAAGATTTTGAGATAAAATCAAATCGATTACGTTGTTCGAGGTGCTAAAAGTAACTAAATTAAAGGGATAAATTGGGAAGAATTTATGCCTAATCACTCCTATATATATATTCAAAATGCATTCATACCTTAGGAGTAATGGAACCAATGTTGTTGACGTAGAAACGAGGCACATTAAACTCGGCATTTGATGAAGCTTTAATATTTTGGCCGCTACGTCTTCAACAAACACGTCATAGGCTTATATGATGATCAATAACTCTATCCTATGACTCAAACGTTTTTGTCCGAAATTGAGCCAAAACTACAAAGGACTCAATTGAAAATGTGTGTCCTTACAGATGCCTTTGGTGCAATTGCTGCCTAGGTAAGTTCCTCCAACGTGATTTACTAATCTTTTAGGTATATTCACAATTACATTGCTATTCTAACATTTAACAAATTCATAGCTTCCAAATATCAAGATAAATACAATAGGGATATCATTCTTAGCTTCCTAAATAATTTTTTTCGTACAATAAATTTCAATATAAGTAAACATATATATTCAACCTGACTCGATAATCCTTTTACTTTATTCTTTCACAAATGGATGCCTTCAAAGTGATTCTACAACTAACACCTTCTTCCAAACAACGCGTTAATGCAGGACGTTAACATCTACATTCATTAGACTGTTGAGGAAATTTTCAATGAGAACAGCTACATAAGATCTTCAAAGATAATAAAACATTCCAAGTATAACTAAAAAATACGTTACTTTCAATTACATACAATTTTAAGTTTTCTTATTTTGTAAATATTGTACAACTATTTAATAGAGATTTCATTACTTTGCAGAGGAAAAGGAATACAATTCAAGGATTGAGGGAAGTGACATAATTCGGGATTGATGAAGACTTTCACTGCTTTAAATAAGGATGACGTTACTATTGTCGTTTAAATCTCAATAACTGAACATTTTCTTATGTTTTTTCATTATGCCATTTCATTTTTAATCACATTGTCTTTTTAATTGAATGCTCATGACGTTTTTCCATATAAAGATAAAATGGTTTATGTAGTCTTATTAATTCAAATTTTTTAATATAGGCTCTTCGTTACACATTACTATTCTACTCTTATTTCATCTATGATAATCAAAATATATTTGGTATGCTCGTACTATTTTAAATGTTGTTAATCTTACGTTCTTCCCTGTGTGTGTATCTCCATATCCTCATAAATTTTGAATTCAAACGATTCATATATCCAGTCGACCCTCCATCTCATTTTTATAATAGAACAACTTCATCAGAATGGATATAAATGATATTCAAGATGACCTCTTATTCTTCCATCTCTACACATTTATTCGCAAGAAATGAATCCCTGTATATTTGGAAGAGGTGAACCTCCAAACTATGTTGTCATTTTCAAGTACTCCTCTCTTCTGTCATACTCTTCTAGCATTGTTTGTTTATGTGTTTAGATAATGGTTATATAAATTGTCTGATTTAATGTCGCATACTCATTGTATTTTATTTTTAAAAAAAAGAACACTTTTCCGAGTAGTTAATGCTACTTTGATTGCTAAATGTTAATTTTTTTTAAATTGATGAGATTAAATAAGTGGTAAGGCAATATTAGCACCTGATAAAAAAAGTAGTTAAACTTATGGATTGATGAAGACTTTCACTTTTTTTCAATCAGCATAACGTTGTCCGTCTTTTACATTGCAAAAACTAAAGATTTTCCCCGTTTTTTATCAGAAGGACATGGTCTTTTTCATGACATTGTCTTCTTACCTGACTATTCAATGCGATTTTTAATATCAATATAATTTTTATGTATCCTACTTATTACAATAATTGAATATCAATTCTTTGTTACGCATTTAATATTCAAATATACTACATCATAGCGCCTCTCATTGTATTAACTTATTTTATTGATGACATTAAAATTATAGCTTGTTTTACACATGTAAGCTCGCGCATTGCTTGGGTTATATACTAGTATAGATAAGGATATAAGATAAGATTTACAATTAAATAAAAACAACCTTTAAGTTTAAAACGAAAAACTCGAACCCAACATCTCTGAGTTTCTCACATAACCCTACATTTCAATTGTCTCACTCGTTGCCCCTCTCTTCTTACATCCTCATAGATTTCTCATATTCCGTATTCTCTCACTCTCCGTCTCTTTATATCATATATGCACAAATCTCTTCACTATAATTTTTAGTTTTTGATTACGTATGCTTATTAATTACACTTATACGAGCCGCTGTTGACAAGAGCTTATAGAAAGTTTGGTGACGATATTTGTGTCCAACCTAGAAATGGTTTTAACTGTGCTTGAAGTTGTGCTGTGTTTTAATAATTTCTTTTTTGACTTTGCCATAATGATGTATTTATACGGCGTTATTCAAAGTAAAGGAAACCCTTTAAAATTTGTGTTTAACTTATAATTTTCTGATTTATAGTGAATCAAACATACTGTTTACAATTTGGATTGATTAAAGGCAATTTTGGCGCGGTGAGATCAATTCACCGCACTGGTAATTTTTGTATAATGTCGAAAATAACTTAGAAATATGGAAAATGGTGATTGTTAACCTATTTGATCACTTGGGCAATGAGGCTTGATTACAATGATTCAAAATCAAGTTCAAACTATTTAACACCTGAAATACTTATAAGGCTCAGTTAGCTTTTACAACCCTTGTTAATTAAATTTGCTAGACAACGTTACCCTTCGGAAGGCAGGTGGCATTTCACAAGACCAAAATTTCATGCCCACATTATCTGTTTAATGTCGTATTAACACACAATATCATAGCAATTTTAACAATTGCGGAGTTGTTTTAACATATTAACAATCATTTTACAAGAAACTACCAACTCAAATTTGTAGAAATTAATATAACACACACAGACTCTGTCTTTTTGGAATGTTAGGTCTCCAGGCTAACTTTAAGGCTTACTATTTTAGGTTGTGATACTGATTTTCTCTTGTTGTCTGCTGGTCAGCATAAGTGGATGCAAAAGATTATTATGATACACTCGGCGCGAGTGAGAATTAATCTGCATCCGAAATCAAGAAATCTTATTATGAGGTTTACATCTACCTTGTTCCATGCAAATATAAATTACTATATCCGTCTCAAGTGGAGAGTTGCCATTTGACTTTCAAACTTAATAAGAAAAGTTGACATTTATGTAATCAATGGCTGAAATCAAATATATTTAGAAATCATGAGATATGGCTGAAATCAAATATATTTTGATTCAGCAAACGTGACTCTTAATTTGAGACGTTCCAAAAGGTTAAAGGACAATACAACTTTTAGTTTGAAAGGGAGTAGTATTAATTTATTACATAGATGGAATCCATTGGGAGTATGGGCTTCTTCACTGAGTTGTTATATTTTCTTTTTATATACCACTCATTTATAACCTAATTTCGTTTTGATATCTGACATTGTGCTTGTTAGCACTGTTTAACTTTGAATAAGTCTTGAATGAGTCATGTACGTCCTATTATTTAGGAGTTGTTGAATGTCCTGTTCTTTAGGAGTAGTGGAGTTGTTACTAAAGTCTTTCCTAGTTTTGTGGTAGTCAGTTATGTGTTTGTTTATTTAAGAAGTCAGTTTGCAGAGAATAAAGTAAGTTAGTTTTTCATCTCTTCATTTAAGATCTTCTATTCATTTATTACATTTGGTATCAGAGCCGTAGACTCTAGGAGGTTAAGTAAGTTGTTATAAAGAGCCGAAGCTCTTGTTCTCCACCTGTTTGAAGAATGGCGTCTGATAAGGTATCTGATAGCTATGTGCAACCAGTTATTCCCCACTTTGATGGTCATTATGACCATTGGAGCCTGTTGATGGAGAATTTCTTGAGATCCAAAGAGTATTGGCATCTCATTGAGAAGGGAATATCAGAACCAACAAGTGAGGCAGCAGAGAGAGCATTAACGAATGCTCAAAGAAAAGCGCTTGAAGAACACAGATTGAAGTACTTGAAGGCGAAGAACCATCTATTTCAAGCTATTGATCGTGCAATCTTGGAGACTATACTTCAGAAGGACACTTCCAAGAAGATTTGGGATTCCATGAAGAAAAAGTATCAAGGTACAACGAAGGTGAAACGTGCTCAACTTCAAGCTTCATATGAAAGAGGGAGAATCTGTTGCTGACTATTTTTCAAGGACGATGGTGATAGCAAATAAGATGCGCATCCATGGTGATAAAGTGGCAGAAGCATGGTTCAAAGTCTCGGTATCGGTCCCGGTATCGGACACCCGATTTTCAACTCGGTCGCGGTATCGGTCGCGGTATCGGGCGATACGCAAAGATACGCTATTTAGAGAGCGCAAAAAATTCTGGAAAAAATATAGAAAATTTTAAAAAAATAAGATTAACAATGTCGACCAATGAGATACATTCAAACCCATCATTCAATATGTATTGCATTGCATTATAGAATTAGTTATACTGAAGCGCGGCAGAGTTGTCAGATTCAATATTGCATAGTAAACCAATAATAATATTGAAAAACAATAATATACATTTTGTTTTAACAACAATGTATATTTTTTTACATTTTTACAAAAACGTACAAAAGAACATTGTTACAAAAATGTACATTTTTTACATTTTTACAAAAACGTACAAAATAATATTTTTACAAAAATGTACATTTTTTAACAAATATGTATATTGTTTTTCACATTTTTATAAAAACGTACAAAAGATCATTTTTTACAAAAATTTTCAAAAATGTACATTTTTACAAAAACGTACAAAAGGACATTTTTACAAAAATGTACATTTTTTTTAACAAAAATATATATATTTTTTTACAAATATGTGCACTTTTTTTACAAATATGGACAAATATATATTTTTTTACAAATATGTACATTTTTTTACATTTTTACAAAAACGTACAAAATAATATTTGTACAGAAATGTACATTTTTTACAAACATAAATGTACATTATATATTTTTTGTAAAAGATTTGAATATTTTTTGTAAAAAAATAACATTTCTTTGAAAAAAGAGTTTTAGTAGTCATTTTTTTTTTAAAAAAAAGAGTACTACTTTTTAAAAGATTTATATATATTTTTTTAGTAGAGTCATTTAAAAAAAAAGAGTTTTATGTTTAAAAAAATTAATGTTAATACTTTTGAAAAAGTAATACCATTCTGTAAATGTTACAATATATTTTCAACAACGAAGAAATATGGTAAAAGATAAAAGTTCTATCAAAAAATAAAACAAAATATGACAATATCGTTTGAATCGGTTGTCTCGGCCGATATCGCGGCTGTCTCGGCCGATATCGCGGCGAGGCGTCTCGAAATCGGTTGTCTCGGGCAATATCGCGACTGTCTCGGCCGATTCAGTGTTTTTTTTTAAACGTCTCTCGGTATCGGATCGGTGCCCTCCGATTTCGACTTGACTCGGCCGATACCGAGTCAACTCGGCCGATACTTTGAACCATGGGCAGAAGTCATGGTGGTTGAAAAAATTCTTCGGTCAATGACTCACAAATTCGCATATGTTGTCTTCTCCATTGAAGAATTGTAATACCCCGTACTTTTGACTATATTTATTTTGGGGATTAATTAATTAAATGCGTATTAATTGGAAATTAATTCGGGTTTTAAATACTAACGATATGCGAGTTGGTATTTGATTATGTGCATACATGTTTTGATATATGTATTTGGTATTATAAAAGTTGTCGTGAGATTTATATACGGCATTTTAGAAATTTTATTGAGACGCGTGGGACCGCCGCGTCACGGTGAAATATTTTGATTATAAAAATGAATTTAAAATCTATAATCCGTATGGTCATTTTGAGTGCGCCAACGCGTCCGGAAGGGTTGAGATAGTCAGAAAACACTACCCGGGGGTGTAGTTTGGATTCCGAGGTATTTTTAGGCCATACCGGCAACTTAAAGGGTATTATGGTAATTTTACATTTTGAGGAATTAAAAGTGACGAAAATTGGAGATGTAAATCTGATGTGGATTAAACCCACTAAGCCCATTAGCCAAACCATATTAACCTAGAAAGCTACGTAGGTTATTAGAAGAGTTTTCTAAGTTCCCAAATCAAAACCCTAGCCACCTTAAGCCACCATTGGAGAGGAAGCTTGGAGAGAAGAAATTCTGCAGAAAAGTTCTACCAAACCTACACCAAACTCAGAGACGATCAAGGCAAGTGACTTTATTCCATTTAATTTCAGATAATGTCTCTTCCATGTTAGAAATTGAGGAATTTTATTGTTCTTGAAAGATAAATGAAAACCCATGTAGTTTGGAGTTTAGAACTTGAAAATTTTAAAGATAATTGCATGTAGAATAATAGGTAGATGATTTCTCTCATGAAAATTGTGATTAGAAGAAATTAAAACGGATTAAATTCTGGGATTTGTTGATGATATAAATCTAGGGTTCATGTTCTTGATAAAATTGGGGAAAAGTATAAAATCTTGTGATTTAATGATGTTTAGGATGCATTAATGTATTAAAAGATGTTAGTATATGACCTTAGCATGTTGTGGAATGATTAGAGGACTTACAACTCTGTTAGAACGAACTTTGGAGAAGGATTGAGGTGTTAAAAATGGTGAGAAACGTAACTTAGAAAATCTGGGACGAATCAGGTAACTCGTTAGAAGCCCCTACCCAGGTCGTTCGAACGAACTCGTTCGAACGATCTTCTAACGAGTTGACCAGTCGCTGCTAATGAGAAGGGATCTCGTTCGATATCTCGTTCGAACGAGATAACGTTAGAAGGTACAGTTCGTTCGAACGAACTGGAATCTCGTTCGAACCGCCTCGTTCGAACGAGACTTCTAACGAGTTGACAGAGGAATCTCGTTCGAACAGTCTCGTTCGAACGAGACTTCTAACGAGTTGACAGTTTGGTCCTTTTTGGACTGTTTTGATTTTTGGAGTCCCGTAGACTGGTTCGAGGGTAGAGTTAACATTCCTTGATGATGTAAGGATAGATTTGGGACTTTTGGGTTATTGAGAGGAGTAAACTATATACGCGAGTTATATTAAATGAACCGTTCGGGTTGAGACGTGAGTGTCTACTACGACGTGAGAATCGATTATCGCGCATATGACGATAAACCGGAATAATATAAGTGTAGATATTATAAGTTAGTACGAGAATGCGATATGTACTACGATTAAACTACGGTATTACTAAGATGCGTGTTTACTTAGTATTGGTATATGAATTGTGTGTATGACATACCTACCATACTTGCTATCACGGGAGGTTTGCGTTCGCTTAGGTCCCTCTAATCCTTGTGTTTCCCGGATTTAGACTGGTTACCTCGATGAACATAGGTCAGAGAAAGACTTATTGGAATGTTAATAAGTCCGCTGATCGTGGGAGCGTAGGTATGTACGTGACCCATGTGATGTGACTGTGTTCGCCTCCACTATTTGTGATTTGTGTTATCGGAACTATTCGTGAGAGATTCGGAATATGTGATCCTTATGTATGTGATGTACCGGGATGGATAGCAGAGTATGTGTGCACCACAACTTAGTTCTCGGGGTGCTTATACTGTATATTTATGATGTGAATAATATACACTTAATTAATGGGAACCTTCATGTTAATGTTGTGAATATAATTACGGTATTGCTTCGAGAAGTATAGCGAGTTAACTGATAGTGATATATATATTGCATATTGAGCATCTGAGTTTACGTTAAACCCCTACGTAATTACGAGCGTTATAATGTTAATAAAACCGAGTAATGGGTAGGACCTATGATAGTCTAGCTAGAGATGATGTCACTTAGCTAGTGGTTTGCGTCGTTATAGATGGGTACTTACGTTAGGAGTGCACAGTTAGACGAGAGGTGAGAATATCATGTGAGTGCACGTCCTAACATGTACTTTGCATTTAATGTTTTACATGTTTTAAAGCACTTGCAGGTTTTTAAAATATAACTCCACATTCGGGATCTGACCCGTTTGCTTTTCAAATCTTTTTCTTGTAAAACCATTTTAGGTGCCCAGCCACAGGGACACCAAGCATAGGATTCTCATTCAGGTGACGAGCTGTAGCTGTTTGTGGAAGCTACAGGGATTTGCTTGTAGACGCTTCTATCTTTTGGATTCCAGAGTCACTATCTAGCAGTTGTAGGGCATGTTGCCCATTTCTATTTAGAGACATCTTTTACATTACAGTTTTCAGACTTTGTTTTGTATTGTTTTAGCATTCGGTTATTTATTTCAGTATGGGATTGTAGTGAGGAGTTTTCCTCCAAACTTTATTTACTCTATGTGATGGTTATTCGTTTTACTTCAGTATGGTGAATAGTGTTGTTATTCTTTATTACACTTGTTGCATGTTAATCAGACTTATATTAAAATTTGGCAACTTACTTTTTAAATACTAGGTGGTTAGTAATCATAAAATGTTTTCGACAGTGATGCTATTAACTAAGCCAACTTGGAATTTTGAATTAATTTAATAAAGGAGTAGCTACCCGGTGTTTAATTAGTCGGGGTGTCACAGGTGGTATCAGAGCATCAGGTTCTAGTGTCCTTTAGGATCTGTACGGCTATTATGGTTCCGCTACGTTTCTTTGATATAGAGCCCGATATTTTAGGATTGTTGTACTCTTTTTGTGTATGCTTCGTTCTTCAGCTATTTTAAGTTTATAAACAGCGAACTTATAAACTTTGTTCTTATTTCAGATGCCTCCACGACGTGCACGACGAGTTCCCAGGGATGCAACGCCCGAACCCCAGCCCGCTCCAGTTCAGGGCATGATGAACGCCGCTGAGGTTGCAGCTATAGTAGCCCAAGCGGTAAATGCCGCCATTGCCGTTGTTCAGCAGGCACCACCGCAGGCGCCGGTTGCTGCGCCAGTACAGGTTAATGCATTCCCGTCTGCTTGGGAACGTGTACGTGACGCTTTTCAGAAAGCGCATCCGCCAGAGTTTGCAGGTAGCTCAGATGTGGTAGTCTCGAGCCAATGGAGGAAGGATATGCAGAGGCACTTACGGATGTATGAGTGCACGGATGTTAAGAAGCAGGTGCTATCTACTTTCAAGCTAGTCGGATCTGCACTACAGTGGTGGGAGTATATTACCACCATGGAGGAGAGGGATACTCTCACGATTCAGGAGTTCTGGGTGCGGTTCGACCGCAAGTACTTTTCGTCAGCTGTTCATATGGAAATGAGGAGGATATTGATGAGTTTGAAGCAAGAGGGCAAGACTGTGGCCGAGTATGAGGCCGAATTCACGAATCTGTTGAACATCGTTCCAGACGAGATACCAACAGAGAAGAAGAAGATTGAGAAGTTCACGGACGGGTTGACTTGGAGGATCCGTCAGCATCTGCTAGGGAACCTATCGTTGGCCACTTATTCTGATGTGGTTAACGCTGCATTGTTGCACTGCCAGGACCACCGTTTTCACATGGCCGAGGGCAAGCGGTCGGGGGAGTCTAGCCATCAAGGCAGGACTGGAGGACATGGTGCCAGCGGGGCACAATCGGGTCAGGGGCAGAGGCAGAATGAGCAGGGCTCCCAGCAGGGGGATAATAAGAGGTTCCGGTCAGGGAACTACAGACAGGGACAGGGAGGTTTCCGTCAGGGCCATCAGGGTCCAAACGGCCATCAGGGCCAACAGGGGCAGAATGGGCAGCAGTTTCACCAGGGCCAGCAGGGCCAAGGAAGGAACGGTAACGGCCACCAGGGCCGGGGAAAGCAGGGGCAGAGAGGGGGGAACTTCCCAGGGAAGTGCTTTGTTTGTGGCAAGACTGGCCATAAGCGACAGGATTGTCCTGATAGGGGCAGGGCCCCACAGCAGCAGCAGCAGGGCGCTCGCCAGGAGCCACACAGGCCTATGTTTCCAGTCGCTCTTCCCGCACCGCCACAGATGGAAGCATTGCCACCCATTCCAGCAGTCCCGGTTCAGCAGGGGCAGCTACAGTATGGACGTGTCTACAACGTCCACCAAGCTGCAGTTCCACAGGCACCGCCCGCGATCGAGGGTACGTTTCCTATCCATGGCACTATGGGTCGGGTATTATTTGATACGGGTGCTACGCACTGTTTTATAGCTACACACTTCGCGAAGGCTTTAGGATTGTTAGCTACGACAGAGAGCACAGTGACGTGTGTCGACTCACCATTGGGAAGTGGGTCACTTATTTTCTTTATATGCCGGGGAGTGGTGGTAGAGATTGGTGGTTTGGTATTACCTGCAGACATGTTAGTGTTAGATATGCATGTTCACGATGTGATCATCGGTATGGATTGGCTCGTAGCTTATAGGGCCATGATTGATTGCTTCAGCGGGAGCATTGTTTTTGCCATTCTGGGGCAAGAGATGTTCGTAGTGGCGATGCCTCGCCCAGAGGGAGGATCGACCGCTCATTTGTACTACCTAGAGGAGGATACCTCTAAGGAGGTTGTGATTCCTTTAGATTCTATCCCAGTTGTCAGGGAATATTCGGATGTGTTTCAGGAGATACCAGGCTTACCCCCCAGTCGAGAGATAGACTTTGTTATAGATTTTCTACCGGGTACAAGACCTATAGCACGCGCACCGTACCGTATGGCTACAGCTGAGATGAGGGAGTTACGGGATCAGATAGAGCAGCTGTTAGGCCAGGGCTATATTCGCAGGAGTACCTCACCTTGGGGCGCTCCAGTTTTGTTTGTGAAGAAGAGGGATGGTTCACTGAGATTGTGTGTGGACTACCGAGAGTTGAATAAGGTCACGATACGGAATAAGTATCCGTTGCCTCGAATCGATGACTTATTCGACCAGTTGAGGGGAGCTTCTTTCTTCTCGAAGATTGATTTGAGATCGGGATACCATCAGTTGCGTATCAGGGAGGAGGATGTCTCGAAGACTGTGTTCTTGACGAGATATGGTTCCTACGAGTTTCGGGTTATGCCTTTTGGTTTGACCAACGCTCCAGCAGTGTTTATGGACTTGATGAACAGAGTGTTAAGGGATTTCCTAGATCAGTTTGTCATTGTCTTCATTGATGACATTCTGGTTTACTCTCAGACAGAGGAGGAGCACGCCGAGCATTTGAGGCAGGTTTTGCAGATACTTCGTCAGAACGAGTTGTATGCAAAATATGAGAAGTGCGGGTTTTGGCTGAAGGAAGTCCAGTTTTTGGGACATATCATTTCCGACAGGGGAATATCTGTTGATCCGGGGAAAGTATCTGCGGTGAGGGAGTGGGGACAGTCCACGACACCGACTGAGATTCGTAGTTTCTTGGGTCTAGCAGGATACTACAGGAGGTTTATTCGGGGTTTCTCGGAGATAGCAGGTCCTTTGACACATCTGACTCGTAAGGGTGTGCCCTACATCTGGAGTGATGCCTGTCAGTTGGCATTCGATGAATTGAAGGACAAATTGACCTCAGCACCTGTGTTAGCATTGCCGAGACCGGGAGTTGAGTATTTAGTTTACACTGATGCATCTTTGCAAGGACAGGGAGGTGTATTACAGCAGGAGAGACAGGCCATAGCTTATGCTTCCCGTAAGCTTAAGCCTCATGAGAAGAATTACCCCACGCATGATTTGGAGTTGGCAGCAGTGGTATTTGCCCTACGGATTTGGAGACACTACCTTTTGGGGGAGAAGTTCCAACTGTTCACAGACCACAAGTCCCTACAGTACCTATTCACGCAGAAGGAATTGAATATGCGACAGCGTAGGTGGCTTGAGTTTGTGAAAGACTACCAGTTCGACATCCAGTATCACCCAGGTAAGGCTAACGTGGTAGCAGACGCGTTGAGCCGTAGGCCAGCAGATGAGGTGGCAGAGGTGTGGAAAGCAAAGTGGAAGGAATTGGGACACCAGGATGCAGTGGCCCGATCTTTCATGTCTGTGATGACCGTTACACCGCAGATTGTCACGAAGGTAGTACGGGCACAGGCCAATGATTGTCACGAAGGTAGTACGGGTCATGTACGTCCTATTATTTAGGAGTTGTTGAGTGTCCTGTTCTTTAGGAGTAGTGGAGTTGTTACTAAAGTCTTTCCTAGTTTTGTGGTAGTCAGTTATGTGTTTGTTTATTTAAGAAGTCAGTTTGCAAGTTAGTTTTTCATCTCTTCATTTAAGTTCTTCTATTCATTTATTACAGTGCTCCAGCTAGCAAATAAATTTAATCCAGATATAAATACAAACGATCCTGAAGCCAGGTTTTTTTTTCAAGAAGTCCAGAAGGCATATATGAGGTGATCATCGCTTCAATATTTTTCCTTAACTGGAGCAACTGATTTCGTGTTACTTATAAAAATCCATTTTTCTCTGTACCTTTGCAGGTTCTGAAAGATGATGAAAAATGAGCACAGTATGACCAGGTTTTAAAAATATTGTTATTTTCTCATGCCTTTTCTTTGCCCACATATTTATGCATTTATTTGCTGGGACTGAACATGGAGTAGACCTGAACCAGTTACGGTACATTTTTGTATGTGTCCCATTCCAATTAAAATCTTGATTTTGAGGTGTAGTAATGTGTTGGTGTATGTTACCTCTTTTTATCAACCGTTTGTCTCATTTTCATAAAATAATTTCAACCTCCTCCATTGACGAAAACAATGCATGGATTTAATGCTTGAGAGGGTTTGTTAGCAGGATGTTATTTTGGTTTAGATTTTGGAATTGTCTCCGGAAGTTTGTCACTCACTGAAGCTTGGAGAATCTTAAACTAGGACAGTCTTGCGATCTGTTTAGATATGACACATTTTTTTGACTCAACTAAATATCGTCTGCTTTTGACAGTGGGTTTTAGTGTAAGAATAAGGTTGCTCCAAGGTGACCTAGGGGATAGGAGTAACCGGTTCGAGGCACGGAATGACTTTTTTGTACATGGGGATAAGGCTTCATGCCTCTAACCCTTTCTAATGGTCTCTAGAATTACAAAAGCCAGAATCCTCGGCCTTGTCCATTAGACTCTTCTTATACAGTTAGCTTTTTGTTAAGGGGTTTAATTTGCTAGATGCCTGAAGATTCTGGGGTGCGTGATGCCAAAATTTTCATCCATTCCATAGGGAAGTTTTATACGGTCACGTTCCGTATTGTGTAGCCTAAATTGCTAAAGATGGGTGACATACATGAGTCAATGGCACCAAAAAGATAAGCACACGGAACAAGGCAAACTCTATCTGAAATATGTTCAATGAAATTTGCCCAAAAAATAGCTCAATATATTGGGGGAGCTAAGAGAATATCCTCCACTTATTTTATGGGTTATGGAAGCCATGAGCTCTTAATGAAACTTTTTCAAAATTTTTGGGCTCTTTTAATGGTGCATCATTGCATTTTATAACGTCTTTGTCAAATTTAATCCGCCCAAGCATGACATAGCAAACACAAACCCGTGCATTAGCTAACTCTAAAACTCTTCCTTTGTAAGTTTCAACAGTAATGTAAAAACTTATTACAATGAAGAGACGGGCCTTTAATTTATAAGCTTAAGGGATAATTGCTTCCTATGGCTCCTAGCTGTAAATAAATTATATATAGAGAAATAAACTTATCTAGAATAAATATTCTAATTTGATGGAAACTTCGAAAATATCCAAGTAATTTGTACTCTCTCTTGACGGGTTAGCTGATACCATGGGGTGCCCTTATTTGCTGATACATCACCCAACTTTCGTCTTCGAAAGACCCGGATTTTATTGTTTTAAAGGTTGTTTTTTTGTACTTGCCAATCAGGGACAACTTCCTGTATTCTCCAACTAGATATAAACCCATCTTCGACCGCCTGTTGTTAGACGAGACGAGACGAGACAATATTTGAAGATGATGATATTAATATACATTTTGTTGATATTGCTGATAGCTTTGAAATGACACAATGAGTTTTGGCCCCCCTGTCCCTAAAGGATACTGCAACGCTGCTATTCACTGACGACTCACCACCCTCAATGGACTCAACATCCAATGCCCAACTCTCCACATGGTTAACAGTCATTGCATAAACCAACTTCTTCTTTTGATTTTTCTGCTCTTTATCACTGTTTCACTCCATTGCTGCCGTAACACCTTTAGAGGACTGTCAATCTGTACCATTTTCGTGATAAGAGGAGACACTATGTGATTCCCTAGCAGTACTTCATTGTAACTGTTGACCACCTCTCTTTTTATTGTCCCTGTATCAACAGTGTTCAAGCGCACTTACAGTGATCATTGTATTTTCGCTAGATCACTGACTAATGCTAGTCGAGTCATCGAAGGTCAAGCGTTGACCAAAGTCTCTTTCGCGATGCAGTGTGTTTGCACAAACTGTAGGAAGGTCAAAAGCTCAGATCCAAATTTGATGTCTGCCTGGGTTGCAGAAACGCTTTATTCAAACACAGATTCAAGTCCACAATGTTTAATTTAGCTTGCAAATGATAACCTTGAACTTACTTCCAATTCAGCAGATACTCTAAGTAAATGTGAACTCTATGATAGAAGGGGATTGTTGGGTATGTATGTTAGTATATATATTTATTTTGAATAAAGTAAATAAGTTAGTGGGAGTGGCCAAGTGGTAAGTTAGTGGGGGTGTGTGCATGAGGTCTTGGGTTCAAGTCCTAGGGAGCACACTAATTATTTAGGGTCAAAGATTGGGCCTTCGGCCTTGGGCTCTTGGGGATTTCTAATATGCATTAAATCTTTTCAAAATCGTTTTAATTTTTTAAACCGTTTTAAGTCTTTGACTATTTCTTCCACTATAGCTGTTAGTGGAGATATTAGTGGGTTAGTTGGCTAAAACCTCTACCCACGTTTTTTACCATTTCCCTTATTTAAGAAAAGGCTACAGAGTCAAAAAAGTATCAAAATCTCTCTCTCACGTTATCTGCAAAAATACCTTTGCTATTTTCTGCAAATCACTTTCTCTGCAAAAATAATTTTGCTACTTTCTAATTTTCGTTAATTTTCTGGGAGTGGTGGAGTATCCTGAGAGTTCAAAGATTTAACACAAAGCTGGTGTGTAAATCTGATCGTTGAATCCTGGGAGGTGTATGTTCACGAGGCTGACAGCTACAAATATCAGCGAGCAATTTCACCTTTAGGACTTTGTGTCGAACACAAACCTCGATCGATAAGTCCTTCTAATTTTATCTATTTCAAATTTGGGTTATTTCGTTTATTCTGCAATCATTAATACAAACAATCTAAAGGTGAAATTGGTTGTTATTCTACAAACTGCTATGGAAAATCCTAATGCAAAATACTCTGAAAAACCTGAATTGTTTGATGGAAAGAATTTTAAGAGATGGCAAATGAAACTGCAATTTTACCTAACAACTCTTAAAGTCGTTGACGTTATTACATCTGATAGACCTTCTGTACCTGAAGAACTAGTTGTTTGGAAACAAAGAGATTATATGTGTAGGAATTATATTCTGAATTGTCTCTGCCTTGAACTGTATGATGTTTACTGAGGGTCTTTTCAAACTAAATGTAACCGTGGATGATGATAATAATAATAAAATATCTACTTCTTCTGCTTATTTGATTGACTCTTGTGATATGTGGCATTTTAGACTTGGTCATGTAAATAAGGCATCCATTAAAAAATTAATGTTTTTGGAAAACATACCAAAATCTGATATTTCTACCAACTCTAAATGTGAAATATGTGTTGAATCAAAATATGCTAAAAAACCTTTTCCAAGTGTCGAAAGAAGTTCAACTGTTTTAAGTTTAATACATTCTGATCTTTGTGATTTAAAAGGTTATGTGACACGTGGTGGAAATAAATACTTTGTTACTTTTATTGATGATTACTCTCGTTATTGTTATATTTATCTCCTTACGAGTAAAGATGAGTGTTTCTCAAAATTTATTTCTTATAAATTAGAAGTTGAAAAACAATTGGAGAAATCCATTAAAACATTAAGATCCGATAGGGGAGGAGAATACACCGGTGATCTTGATAAATATTGTAAAGAAAATGGAATAATTCATCAAGTTACTCCTCCTTATTCACCCCAATCTAATGGTGTAGCTGAAAGAAAAAATAGAACTCTTAAGGATATGGTAAATTCTATGTTAAGCACTTCGGGATTACCTTATAATATGTGGGGTGAGGCACTTCTTACTGCTTGTTATATTCTTAATAAAATACCTTTTAAGAATAATGATAAAACTCCTTATGAAATGTGGAAAAATAGAAAACCTTCTTATAAGCACCTTAAAGTGTGGGGGTGTCTTGCTAAGGTTTTAATACCATTACCTAAGAGAACTAAACTTGGCCCAAAGACTGTTGATTGTGTTTTTATAGGGTATGCTAAAAACAGTAATGCTTATAGGTTTCTTGTAATTGATTCTAAAAATCAATATATGGATAAAAACACTATTTTTGAGTCAAGAGATGCTGAATTTTATGAGAACAAATTTCCTTTTAAAGTGAGAAGTGAGGGAACTAGTAGTTCTGTTCCAATGGGTCCTAGTGTTAGAAATGAATCTCCAAATTCAGAAGATATTGAAATTAGGAGAAGTAAAAGACCTAGGATAGCTACTTCTTTTGGTCCTGAATTTTTAACGTACTTAATGGAAAATGACCCCGTCACTTTTAGTGAGGCAATGTCCTCACCCGATTCTATTTTTTGGAAAGAAGCTATTAATAGTGAATATGATTCTATTATTTCTAACAACACGTGGGAGTTAGTTGACTTGCCTAAAGGATGTAAAACTGTTGGATGCAAATGGATTTTTAAAAAGAAATTAAAAGCTGATGGTTCTACTGATAAATTTAAGGCAAGATTGGTAGCTAAAGGCTATAGGCAAAAGGAAGGAATTGATTTCTTTGACACTTACTCTCCTGTTACTAGAATTACATCTATTAGGCTATTAATTGCTATTGCTTCATTACATAATCTGATAATTCATCAAATGGATGTTAAAACGGCTTTTTTGAATGGAGATCTTGAAGAAGAAATTTATATGGATCAACCCGAGGGGTTTGTAGTCCAAGGCCTAGATAAAAAGGTGTGTAGACTTAAAAAATCTTTATATGGACTAAAACAAGCTCCTAAACAATGGCATGAAAAATTTGATCAAGTAATGATCTCTAATGGTTTTAACATTAATGAAGCGGATAAATGTATTTATAGCAAATTCAAGGATAATTCTGGTGTGATTATTTGCTTATATGTGGATGATATGCTTATTTTTGGAACTGATATGGATGTAGTTAATAAAACTAAACGTTTCCTTAATAAGAAATTTGATATGAAAGATTTGGGTGTTGCTGATGTTATACTTGGAATTAAAATCATTAAAAATTCCGAAGGAATTGTTTTAACCCAATCTCATTATGTAGAGAAAGTTCTTAAAAAATTTGAACAATTTAATTGTATTCCTGCTAAAACACCTTATGACCCTAGTTGTCACTTAAGGAAACATTCGGGTCCTGGTGTATCATCATTAGAATATTCTAGAGTTATTGGTAGTATAATGTATCTTATGAACTGCACTAGACCTGATATTGCATATGCTGTGGGTAGACTTAGCAGATACACTTGTAATCCTAATAATGAACATTGGGATGCTTTGATTAGAGTTTTGAGATATCTTAAATACACAATAAATTATGGTATTCATTATATTAGATATCCTGCTGTAATTGAAGGCTTTTGTGATGCTAATTGGATTTCTGATAATGATGAATGTAAGTCTACGAGTGGATATGTTTTTGCCTTGGCAGGAGGCGCTATATCTTGGAAATCTACCAAGCAAACATGCATAGCTAGATCCACTATGGAGTCAGAGTTCATAGCGTTGGATAAAGCAAGCGAAGAGGCTGAATGGTTAAGGAACTTCATATTAGATATTCATTTGTGGCCTAAACCAGTTCCAGCCTTGTCCATTCACTGTGATAGTCAAGCAGCAATCGCAAGAGCACATAATAACTCCTACAATGGAAAGTCTAGACATATCAGGAGGAGACACAACACAGTGAGACAATTATTGAAAGATGGAGTTATAGAAATCGACTATGTCAAGTCAAACGAAAACCTGGCGGATCCATTGACTAAAGGGCTAGCTAGAGAGCTAGTTTATCAAACATCGAGGGGGATGGGCCTGAAGCCTATTAATATCTAAATCACCTATAATGGAAACCCAACCCATATGACTGGAGATCCCAAGATCTGGGTTCAATGGGATAACAAAGTTATACGAGTGATTTGTGGGGGTACAAATTTAAGTTTTACTTAAAACCCATTTCTATGATGTAGTACCTCTGTATCGATGGAGGATGAGATTCAATCTCTTAATGCTTTCTATAGCTGTTATTCAGTAGGGTGTGAGATACAGTACACTCTTGATAGAAGCACCTATATGAGTGTGGTAGTGGGGCCGCTTCCTATGAGAATTAAGGCTGATTCTCTAGAGCACTCAAGAAACCTGGGCATGCTCAAGGCCGAAACGAGCACAACTGTGGGAACTCGATGATGATTTTTTGGAGTCACGTGTGTGTTCTATTGACTTAAGTTTACAACAGCGGTGAAATAGTTCAAGACATTAGTTCACTATCAACCGGTAAACTCAATAGATCATCACAAAGCAAAGGTTTAAGTCAAATGACACCTTTGCCTTATACGTCACTCCTTATGATACTCCAGAGCGTCGTTTTATTTAATTTATTTACTTCATTCATGTGGGGGATTGTTGGGTATGTATGTTAGTATATATATTTATTTTGAATAAAGTAAATAAGTTAGTGGGAGTGGCCAAGTGGTAAGTTAGTGGGGGTGTGTGCATGAGGTCTTGGGTTCAAGTCCTAGGGAGCACACTAATTATTTAGGGTCAAAGATTGGGCCTTGGGCCTTGGGCTCTTGGGGATTTCTAATATGCATTAAATCTTTTCAAAATCGTTTTAATTTTTTAAACCGTTTTAAGTCTTTGACTATTTCTTCCACTATAGCTGTTAGTGGAGATATTAGTGGGTTAGTTGGCTAAAACCTCTACCCACGTTTTTTACCATTTCCCTTATTTAAGAAAAGGCTACAGAGTCAAAAAAGTATCAAAATCTCTCTCTCACGTTATCTGCAAAAATACCTTTGCTATTTTCTGCAAATCACTTTCTCTGCAAAAATAATTTTGCTACTTTCTAATTTTCGTTAATTTTCTGGGAGTGGTGGAGTATCCTGAGAGTTCAAAGATTTAACACAAAGCTGGTGTGTAAATCTGATCGTTGAATCCTGGGAGGTGTATGTTCACGAGGCTGACAGCTACAAATATCAGCGAGCAATTTCGCCTTTAGGACTTTGTGTCGAACACAAACCTCGATCGATAAGTCCTTCTAATTTTATCTATTTCAAATTTGGATTATTTCGTTTATTCTGCAATCATTAATACAAACAATCTAGTGAGGGATTCGGGAAGGGTTTCAAGACCAATAAGGAATTTGACCATATCTTGCTGATATGCATGATCCCATAGATTGACCATGAAGGTTATGAAGCAGCTGGTAATGGTGGTGCGGGTCTGGGTACTGGCCAGTGGGGTGCTAATCCATTTGACATTTCGGTTCTGACGTAAGTACAGTATTAAATGTTTGATTACTTCTATCATTTGTAACTTATTAACAACTGTTGAAAAACCTGGAATTTTTTTGTACAGCCAATTTTATCTTAGTATTTTATGAATGATGTCATTTATAACTTTTTTTAACCTCTGGTTCTTGCTAAAGCCATCACAACTGCTCTACCCCTTCAAGTATCATGAATTAGAGATATCCCTGAACCACTCCTTGCGTTGAAGCTGACTACTTTTAATATTTATCCGCTTTCCATCGACTCAAGTTGCATAGCTCTCCTCAAGACATCCATCTGAGACACAAACTTGTAAGAAATTTTTTCATCCTCCTCAATTTCCACGTGGTCATTTATTTTTTCCTCTTGTGCCATTGTTTTTTCAATACTCTTTGTTGGGCACAGATGATCCACTTTACCTTCTGGGACTTTCATTCTCTGATTGTTTGATTCACCTTCACCACTATGATTATCTTAAGAGGTTTCAAAAAATAGAAATTCAAATATAGAAAATTCCGGAGTTGGCTTTAGATAAATACTTTTGTAATTGACTTGCTGGTCTAATCTCGATTTGTCTTCAACTTTGTCCACTTGAGTTCCGGATAACTATCCTGTTAGGCATTAATTATTGACCTCTCAAAGTGTATATTAAGTGTTTTTTTAAACTTCAGCAAATGTACTAATCTGTAAACCTTTTTAAATCAAATTACATGAATTCTCTTCCAAGGGCGGAGCTAGGATTCCTCGAAGGAGTGGGCTAGGCCGAAGTTCCGGCCAATGTCCGGGGTTGAGGGCGATTTCCCAAGAAGAGAAATTTATGAAGTTTTTGTATCTATTTGTCTATATTATTTTTTATTTTCCAACAATTTTTAACCCCAACACATTTTGGGTTTATTTTTTAATAAGAATTTAAATTCAAGTAGCAACTTTCAACCTTTACAGATTTTTTTTTCAATTTGGGAGGCGTGGCCCACCCCTGAATCCGCCCTTATATTATATTAATTTGTCCTTGCAGTTGACTTTTTTTCTTCTTCTTATATATGTTGTTAGACAATCTACATTGGAGATCAGATTTTCAGCTCAATTTTTTCAATGACGTGGGTGGCAAGAATGTCAAGGTTTAGATCTTTTCTGTATTTTGGTAATTTGTTTTTGCACTGTAGTTCGCTATCTGAGGCGTCTTTTGTTTTTCTTGAACTATCCTTCACGGAAGCTGTTCAAGGATGCACCAAAACTGTCGTGTTTGAAACTGAGTTGCCTTGTGAAGCCTGCAGTATGCCACTAATTTTTCTGGGTAAACTTACTTCAATTTGTTAATGATGGCTCCCTCCCAATCTTAATATTTGAGCTTGATTGTTTTTGGTGGGACCGATGTTCCTGGGGGAACCAAACCTGAAACTTGTAGGCGCTGTAGAGGTGCAGGCATGGTCAATTTTCTTGTAATTTTGTTTTTAATTACTATGATCAAAAAGTGAATTTCCATAAATAAAATGCGGGTTTACATCATTTACAGACGGTTGAGCAAAGTGGTCCATATAGGATCCAGGTTACTTGCCCTCAATATGGTGGAAGTGGAAAATTTGTTAAGGTATGTCACATATTGGATCTTCAGAGGGGTAAACAATATATACTTCACCTTCCTAAGATTTGTTTTGGTAGATTACATAGTATACTATATATATAGTACATATATATGTATGGTATGTACTTTGCTGGGGACAACACTTCAGACCAGAAAATACAGTATGTAAACTATCTAATTGTGCTTATGAAGAGGAATCTTTTCCCACAAATGACCTATGTTTATCTACTCCGACTATCCAGTGAACACCCTTCATTGAGCTAGGCATGACCCATTTTTAAACACAAAAGAGAAAGCATTAAACCTAAAAGGCATGCTTGTCGGCAATAGAATATTTTTGCAGATATCTGCTTTTCTTTTCTTTCTTTCCCCTACAATTAAGCATTAGGTGCACACTTTCTTCTCTTAGGATGTGTTTGATAAATAAGATGAAAAATAACTCCTAAGAGTCAATTTTCATGGGATTGAAAACTTGGAAATATTTTCCATGGAAATTTTTTGTTGGTGTTGTTTGATTGCAATTATTTTCCAGGTGGAAAATGTTCTATTTTACATCTTTTGTGCGTTTGATTTCTAATATTTTTCATGAAAAAAAAGTAGAAAATATATAAAAAAATCAGAAAATTAATAAAAATCCCAAAAAAATAATAAAAATAGCAAAAAATTAATAAAATTTCCAGAATATTAATAAAAAATAACCAAAAAACACAAAAAATGAATAAAAGACTAGGAAATAAATATCAACCCGACATTAAATATAAAAAACGGGAAAAATGTATTCGGAGTATTAAGAAAAATAAAAAATGAATAAAATCAAGTCCACCACGCCCCCCCCCCCCCCCCCACCCCCCCACCCCCATCCCAACCCCCAACTGTTTCATCCCCCCGGTATTAAATATAAAAAACGAAAAAAATGTATTCGGAGTATTAAGAAAAATTAAAAAAATGAATAAAAACCAAGTCCACCACGCCCCCCCACCCCCACCCCCATCCCAACCCCCAACTGTTTCATCCCCCCGTGTCGTCAGGTCTGTTTTTTTTTTTTTTTTTTTTTAATTCTCTTGTTTTTTTAAAAATTTTTTCAAATATTTGCATTTTTATTAGTTTTCTAGGGTATTCATTCATTTCCATTTTTAAAATTTTTTGAGCGCTTTTTTATTTTTGTTGAATTAATAAATTTCTGACTTTTTAATAAAATTCTGGGCGTTCTTAAAATAAAATCAGGGGTTAATATTTATTTTCTATTTTTTATTCATTTTCTATATTTTTTCATTATTTTGTGTTTTTATTGATTTCTCTCTTTTTTTCTTGTTTTTTTTATTTTCTAATGTTTTTTAAAATTAATTCTGGGACTTATATTTTTTTATGTATTTTTTTCATTTTATCTTATTTTTTTTCTTAATTAATAAGTTTCGGACTTTTTAATAAATTTTTGGGTGTTTTTTATTCACTTTCTGTATTTTTTTCATTATTTTGGGTTTTTATTCACTTTCTAGATTTTTTTCATGATATCTAAATTTTTATTCACTTTCAGTATTTTTTTCATTATTTTTTGAGGTTTTATTCACTTTCTGGATTTTTTTTTCATTATTTTTTGGGGTTTATTCACTTTCTGTATTTTTTTCATTATCTTATTCACTTTTCTGGACTTTTTTTTCCTTATTTTTTGGGTTTTATTTCACATTCTGGATTTTTTTAATTATTTTTAGTGATTTATTCACTTTTTAGAATATTTTTCAATATTTTGGGTTTTTATTCACTTTCTAGAATTTTTTTCATTTTTTGGCACGTTTTTCAATGTTGAGGGGTTAATTCACTTTCTGAATTTTTTTCATTATTTTTGGGTTTTTATTCGCTTTCTAGAAAATTTTTATTATTTTTGGGTTTTTATTCACTCTCTGAAATTTTTCATTTTTTGGGGGGTTTATTCACTTTCTGTATTTTTTTCATTATTTTTGGGTTTTTATTATTTTTTTTTCATTATTTTAGGGGTTTTATTCACTTTCTGGATTTATTATTATTATTTTTGGATTTTATTCATTTTGTGGATTTTTTTTCATTTTTGGGGATTTTATTCACTTTCTGTATTTTTTTTCATTGCTTTTGGTGATTTTATACACTTTCTGGATTTATTTTATTATTTTTGGAATTTTATTCATTTTCTGGATTTATTTCAATTTCTTTAGGTTTTTATTCACTTTCTGAATTTTTTTCATTTTTTGGGGAGGTTATTCACTTTTTGATTTTTTTTCATTATTTTTGGAATTTTATTCACTTTCTGTATTTTTTCATTATTTTTGGATTTTTATTCACTTTCTGAATTTTTTTTCATTTTTTTTGGGTTTTTATTCACATTCTGAATTTTTTTCATTATTTTTGGGCTTTTACTCGTTTTCTGAATTTTTTATCAATTTTTTGGGCGTGGCAATTCTTTTCCCTGAAAAATGAATAACAAGGTGGGAGGAGGTTTTTTAATTCCATCTTTTTGTGGAAAAAGTGGTTATGTGAGTTGTTTTAAGGAAATCAATTCCATGGAAAATTTTGTTTACCAAACATTCAAAAGATGGAAAATAACTCCATATATTGTATTTTCCATGGAAAATAAGTGTTATCAAACACACCCTTATAGTTTTTCTTAAAACTGAGACCCCCGTTAAATATCGTCAATATTTAACCCCACTTTGTCTGATATTGCGGACAAAGTGATCCCATATGTACAGAACGTATGCAAAGCAGACCCAAAAGAGACTAAACAACCCCTAAATGCCACAAAAAAGAAAAACAACTATTCATGCACCGAAAGAGAACCCAAGAAGTTCACAAATGAGAATACACGTGTGGGATACAACTCTATACTCCAAGATAAAAAAGAACTCTACAAAATGTACTGCATCTTTTTGGTTGTTAACTCCTCTCCCTCGTAGGAATGCTGATTCCATTATTTTTTGTTGTTTAATGTGACGTGGGTACCATAATTTATGGTTCACTCATGCCATGATTTATGGTTCACTCATGCCATGATTTATTATTTAATGTTTAGTGCATAATTTCACTCATGTTTTGTGGAGAATGTTTTATGGAGTGTGTCTCCTTAATTTATGGGATGTGACCTATTCTATTATTATGTATTATATATGTGTGTTGAATTGTAAGGAATGGAACGGATGAAAAAAAAAACATTCATAAATTAACTCTTTCTCCTCTTTCTCTCCAGAATACAAATTCACCTTCTTTCTTATTCAACTTGTTCTAAATACAAAATCACCCAACATAAATGGTATCAGAGCTTTGTATCAAAATGGCCTAATTCTGTTCAAAAAATTTCAACAAGTTGCTGTTAAAAAAAATTCAAGTTGCTTTCCAAATATTTGGAAAAATTTGTATTGCTGTCCAAATTTTTTTTCTTCATAAAGTTGTTGTCGTTGTCCGGAAATTCAAGAAGCTGCTGTAAAAAATTCAAGAAGTCGCTATCAAAAAATTCCGAAAGCCAAGGAGTAAAAGATTTGAAGAAAAATTATTATGGAAAGCTCAAGCAATTCCACTCTAAATATTCAACAACCTTCAATCCCAATATTTGAAGGTGAGAATTATGATTTCTGGTGTATCAAAATGAAGACTCTCTTTATATCCCAAGATGTTTGGGATTTAGTCCAAAATGGGTATGACGAACCCGAATCAACGGCAACGCTGTCAACCGCTCAAAAGGACCTATTGGAAGTTTCAAGGAAGATGAATGCTAAAGCTCTCCTTCACATTCAACAAGGACTAGGAAACTCCATTTTCCATGAATCATAGGAGCAACCAAGGCCAAGGAAGTATGGGACATTATTCAAGAGGAGTTTCAAGGAAATACACAAGTAAGAGCTGTGAAACTTCAAGCTCTTAGGAGGGAGTTGGAAAATATGAAAATGAAGGAGAGTGAAACTCTAAAAGAGTTATCTTCCAGATTCACAGAACTTCTTAACCAAATGAAGGTGCATGGTGATTAAATAACCGACAGAAGAGCTGTAGAGAAACTTTTAAATAGCCTACCTCCAAAATTTGATTCTCTGGTGGCTATTATTGAGCATACTAAGGATACTTCTAAGATGACGGTCCAAGAATTATTGGGGTCCTTAAAGTCATTTGAGCAAAGATTGTTACAACGCTCTGAAAAATCTATTGAGAGCGCGTTTTAATCAAAACTCAGTTTCAAACCCCAAAATAGTGAAAGAGGCTCTTCAAGTCGATGGAAGAGAGTTTGAAAGAGGTGGTAGACAAGGAAGAGGCAGAGGAAGAGGAAGAAGCAGAGGCAGAGGAAGATTCAATAATTTCAGAAATTTTAGAAATGAAGATTTCTTACGGTCTCAACGATGCAATATATGCAACAAAAGTAGCCATGTAGAGAAAGACTGTTGGTTCAAAGGAAAGCCTCAATGTCACAATTGCAAAGGCTTTGGTCATTTGCAAAAGGACTGTAGATACAAGAACAATCAACAAGCAAGCTATGCGGAAGAAAAAGAAGGTGAAGGAAATTTATTCTATGCACGTCAAAGTGCCTCTGAGCAAAAGAATGATGTTTGGTTTCTTGATAGTGGTTGTAGCAATCACATGACCGGTGACAAAAACGTGTTTGTTGACATAGATACTACCATCAACTCTCAAGTAAAAATGGGAAATGGTGTGTTAGTCCATGTAAAGGGCAAATGAACAATTGGTGTTCAAACCAACAAAGGAGATAAGTTCATTCACGATGTTTTACTTGTTCCGGACTTAGCACAAAATTTGCTAAGTGTTGGACAACTAGTAGAACATGGATATGCTGTCCACTTTGAAGAAAACGGGTACACTATTTATGATAAAGGACAAGGAAAACAAGTCATGAAGAAGATAAAGATGGAGAAGAACCGTAGCTTTCCACTAATTTTCAAATATGGTGGAAATTTTACCTTGAAGGCAGCATCTATTGATGAATCGTAGTTACGGCACAGAAGACTTGGTCATTTGAATTTTCATGGCCTCAAGTTACTTTACCAAAAGAATATGGTTCAGGGGCTGCCCACTTGCATTGAAGAAAATAATGAAGGTTATGAAGGTTGTGCTCTTGGGAAGCATCACAGAAGCCTTTTCCAAAAGGAGTTTCATGGAGAGCAAAGGAAGTACTCGAGCTAGTTCACACTAACGTATGTGGTACAATGACTACTCCTTCTCATGGAGAAAATAAGTACTTCAAACTCTTTATTGATGATTTCACAATAATGACATGGGTATTTTTTATGAGGCAAAAATTTGGAAGTTTTTACAATTTTCAAAAAGTTCAAAAGTTTTGTGGAGAAACAAAGTGGGCATTTTATCAAAGTTTTGAGAAGTGACAATGGAAAAGTATATACTTCCAATGAATTTGGAAAGTTTTATGAAGATAAAGGTGTAGAAATACAGCTCACAGTTAGTTATACTCCACAACAAAATGGAGTATCAGAAAGGAAAAATCAAACTGTGATGGAGATGGAAAAATCAATGCTTCATGAAAAGGGACTGCCTAAAGTATTTTGGGCGAAAGCAGTATACACCACTGTATATTTGATAAATCGATGTCCAACAAAAGCGGTCTCGAATCAAACTCCCATTAAAGCTTGGAGTGGGAGAAATCCATCAGTGCGTCATCTCAAAATCTTTGGTTGCGTATGTTATGCTCAGATTCCAAAAGAGAAGTGACAGAAGCTAGATGAAACATGTGAGAAGTGTATATTTATGGGTTATATCTCTCAATCCAAGGGCTATAGGCTATTTAGTTTGAAAAGCAACAAAGTGATCACAAGCCGTGATGTGCTATTTGACGAAGGTGCTATTTGAAACTGGAAAGAAGGCAAAGTTAAGGAGAAGACAATTCTTGTTGAGGAAGAGCAACAAAAATCAATAATTGATAATGAGAGCAATGAAGATTCACCTCAAACATCTCCATGATCAAGCTCATCATCACTATCATCAAATGGTTCTCTAAGTTCATCCTCATCATCACCACCCATAACTCCAAAAAAAATGAGGATTTTAAGTGATGTATATGAGAGATGAAACTTTTGTACCATTGAGCCAGAAAGTTTCGAAGAAGACGTAAAAGAAGAAACTTGGAGAAAAGCGATGGAGGAGGAAATTAATGTTATTGAGAAGAAAAATATATGGCATCTTGTTGAAAAGCCAAAAGACAAAGATATCATTAGGGTGAAGTGGATTTACAGAGTCAAGTATCATTCTGATGGCACCGTGCAAAGAAATAACACAAGATTGGTGGCAAAGGGCTACACACAACAACCTGGTATCGATTTTCATGAAACATTTGCACCAGTTGCACGTCTTGACACTGTAAGATCCATTATTGCTATGGCGGGTGAAAAAGGTTGGTCATTGTACCAAATTGATATTAAATCGGCATTCCTGAATGGAAAGTTGGAAGAAGAAGTTTATGTTGAACAACCTTTGGGTTTTGTTACCAAAGGAGAAGAAGAAAAGGTGTACAGGTTGCAGAAGGCCTTGTATGGTCTAAAGCAAGCTCCACAAGCATGGTACAGTAACATTGATGGATATTTCACTGGGAATGGATTCAACAAAAGTAAGAACGAGCCTACCTTGTATGTAAAATGCAAAGGTACATCGGATATTCTTATCGTTGCACTTTACGTTGATGATTTAATTTTTACTGGAAGTAGTGAAAAGATGGTTGAAGATTTTAAGAATGAAATGATGAAGAAGTATGAAATGAGTGATATGGGTTTGCTACATTAATTTCTTGGTATTGAAATTTATCAAGAAAAATATGGTGTGTTCATTTGTCAAACAAAGTATGCTGAAAACATTCTTCAGAAGTTTGGAATGTTTGGGTGCGAATCGATGACAACACCACTGGTTGTAAATGAAAAACTCGTGAAGGAAGATGGAGGAAAAAATGTTGATGAAACTCTCTACAGAAGTTTGGTTGGAAATTTGTTATATTTAACATCAATAAGACCAGATATCATGTTTGCATCAAGTCTACTTTCTAGATTTATTCATTGTCCTAGTCATTTCCATCTTGGGGCGGGAAAAAGAGTGTTAAGATACTTGCAAGGCACACTGAATTATGGAATCAAGTATTACAAAAATGTGAATGTGAAGTTAACTGGATTTTATGATAGTGACTGGGGTGGCTGTGTTGATGACATGAAATGTACCTCGGGTTATGTGTTCTCTCTAGGTTCTGGTATATTTTCATGGGCGTCAAAGAAACAACAAACTATGGCTCAATCCTCAGCTGAAGCGGAGTACATATCCGCATCATTAGCAACTTCTCAAGCTCTTTGGATACGAAGAATTTTGGAAGACGTGAAAGATAAGGAAGAAGAAGGCACATAATTATTTTGCGACAACAAATCAGCAATAACAATGGCAAACAATCCAGTCTATCATAGCAGGACAAGACACACTGCTGTCAAATATGATTTCACCCGGGAAGCAATTACAAATGGGGATATAAAACTCAAATATTGCAAGTCAGAAGATCAAGTTGCAGACATTTTCAGCAAAGCTCTGTCACCAGGAAAATTTCAGCAATTAGGGGAACTCTTGGGAATTAAGGAGCATCACATTAAGAGGGAGAATGTTGTTTAATGTGACGTGGGTCTAGCATAAATCATGCCATAATTTATGGTTCACTTATGCCATGATTTATTATTTAATGTTTAGTGCATAATTCCACTCATGTTTTGTGGAGAATGTTTTATGGAGCGTGTCTCCTTAATTTATGGTATGTGACCTATCCCATTATTATGTATTATATATGTGTGTTGAATTGTAAGGAATGGAACGGATGAAAAAAAAACTTTTATAAATTAACTCTTTCTCCTCTTTCTCTCCAGAATACAAATTCCTCTTCTTTCTTATTCAACTTGTTCTAAATACAAAATCACCTAACATTTTTAAATGGTCTACAAGAAGGGGAAATAGCCATTTCCTTTTATCCTCTTTCCTCACATGGGAACCCTGCCATGCTGATATCATCTCAGAAAGCGTTCTCGGCATAACCCAAAGCATTCTTGACAATGCAGAAGTGACACCCCCCAAATCACTAGTCAGTTTACAATCCCAAAGAAAATGATCTGCTGTATCTTCAACCACTCTAGACCATCTTGGTATTTTACCTCATTAAAATGCCCAAATGGTATTTTTCCAAACAAAAATTTGGTGATGAGACAACATGAGTTAAGATGCCACATAGGTGAAAAATCTTGTCGGAGGGAGGTAGAAAAGGAAAAAAATGAAGATAAGTGCTCTCTTGACAATTCAACTGTAGCGGGAACTAGCTTTCGCCTTACCTAGTTGTCGCATAAGTTGTGCTATTCTAGCACAGTTTTGACCATTTTTTGCTGCAAAATTACTGGGGCAAATGCTCAGAGTTGATAATTTGATAAAATCATTATGCAAACTATGATTTTGGCATTTTTATTCTTGCCACATGCTTTGTATATGGCCTTACATGGTCTTGAGCTGTGGCAACGTTGGTCACCAAGCTTCTGGTTGTTCTCTCCTACGACGCCGCGCATTATTGGCGATGGATTATCCACTTGACTATTTGGATGCATCCAAGGAGCTTCCCCAACATGCCTCGATTATAATTTTGGAGGGTAATTCAGTTGGTCTTTTCCTTTGAGTTCAAGGAAGAACTCTTTTCAAAGAGGGGAGATTGATTGAATCAAGGGAATTATTATCCTTTTTTGTGCATATTAGTAGTTTTATTTTCTTTTTATTTCTTTTGTTTTGTTTTAGTATTTAAAGGTAAGGAGTAGTAATGACATTTTTGTAATTAGGGCATTAGCTTGGACCCTAAGTTGCTCCTTTCCTTTAAATACCCATTTGTAAGCCTCATTTGAGGTAGACGTGAACTTGGAAATAGAAAAGAGTATTTCTATCTCTAAAGTGGTGTTTAGATATTTTTAGGACCATTTTGACGTGTAGTTTACATCACCCACAGCTGAAAATAGCTGGGACTTTAGTAGAAGCCCAAGTTGTTTCATTCCAACTCATATTGTTATACGTAGCAGTGGGCTATCCCCAATATTTTTCTTTTACCTCTAATAAACCAATAATTAATGGCTCATTAATGTTTTACTTCATGTTAAGAAGAAGATCCACCACCGACTCAATTTCCTTACCCATTTCAAACCCATGGGTTAACCCTCTTCTTTCTTTCTCAAAATTAGGGTACGTTTGGGACCAAGCTGCAAATGGGTGGTGCGCATAAGCTCTAGCGCCTATCTCGAGGGACCTTTGCGTTTTGACCATTGATGGACTTCTTTCCTCCATCCCTCTCTCTTTGCCTTGGACTCCTGGGTCAAAGAACATTTTAGGGTTACGAAACCCTAGGTCAAACTCTATGTAGCCATTACCGACTTGATTCCCCATCTCCGGAGCTTTTCGAAGAGATGAAATTTTGGAGGATACAAAATTGCAGTGAGGTATGTCAATTAAACCACTTTTTTGTTCGATCGCATCTTATTCCTCTTCCATTTTCGCAATTTTTCCCTAGGGGAACTCTTCGGTTTGAGGGGTTCAGTTGGTTTGGGCAGCGGAAGGTTTGGTTTCTGGGCCGAATTAGATTTAGGTAATTTTTAAACATTGGAGTTAGGGTTTAAGATTGGGGTACTTTTTGAATTGGAGGGGCCCATCGATGGAGGAAGAGTAATTCCTTCAATTTTGCCAAAATTAGGGTTACTGTTTTTTCTAGGGCTGCCAATCGTTTTTTAGAATCGGTATTCTGATTTCTCTTCTTGGGAACTAGTAATCCTACTCTAACTAGTAAAGCATCAAAAGACTAAAATGCCCTTCACCTAGTCTTATATTTATCTAAAGAAAACTAACCCTCTTTTATTACATTTAATACTATAAATTAAGAAAAGCTATAAACCCTATTGTACATCAAAAATCCACGTTGATCTTTTTGCATTGGATCTGCATCCAATGAGAGAGTAAAAAGACCTGTGAGAACTTGTTACCATTGTTAGTCGCCCATTTCAAAGCATTCCTGCCATTGCGTTGCTTTGTGTTCTGCACCTGAAACAAATTCATAATGTCAGCTAACTCCCAATAATGTCACCCAAACCACGGGTTCCAAACTCGATCATTAATCTACTACACAACAAGATTAATCCACAGTCTGTTGCCATAGAAATGGAAAATGGTCCACCAGTTGAGGGTGCCAGGAAACTTGCCAAAATCTCTCTACTCCCATAACCCCTGGAAATACATAGATAATTTCCCAGCACCGGATACCAACTCCATACGGGTCCAGCATATCACAAGATCTCAAACTAACATACACTGAACCTTGCCACAATCACACGCCTCCAAAGGCGTTCCTCTTCATAGAAAAATCTCCCGACTCACTTCCCCCAAAGAGATTGATTAAAGAGCTTCAAATCTTTAATCCCCAATCCACCATGGCATTGAAGCAGACATCAATCTCCTCACCTCACAAAGTAATGCTTAAACTTCTCCCCCACCTCAACTCCAAAGGAAATCTCGCAATGCACTTGTCAAGCCTCTTACGTACCGACATTGGCATCGATAGGACTGTGAGAACTGAGGTAGGATGGACGACAAAGTGTTCTTAATTAAATTCAAGTATTTTCCTTTTGAAAGATAAGTTTTCTTCTACTTAGCCATTATTTTCTTGAGCCTCCCAATAATAATGGCCCAAGTTTTTTTATTTATTAATGTTCCACCCCTAATGGAAGGCCCAGATAAGAACACAGAAACGACCCTAGCTTGGCCCCAAATACCTATGCTTAGGGGTGCAACCGGTACGGTATGGTCAGTAACGACCCCTTACTAATACCAAAACCACATTCTATATGGTAAAATCGTACCGTACCAATTTACCGACCGGTACATCAAAATAAAAATCAAAACCAAACCGACCGAATTTTCGGTTTTTTCGGTATTTTTGGGTTTTTTGGTTTCGGTAATTTCAGTTTCAATTCGGTTTTTTCCCGGTAAATACCAAAATTTCAAATCGGTTTATGCATTTGGTAAATCTGGTATATATTTCTATATACCCATTTCTAGCTATTACAATTTCTAGCTATTACAATTTCTAGCATTTCTAGTTGTTTGGAACAATTAGAAACATACACAAACAGGTCCAATTTCTAGCATTTGTAGCATTTGGAACAATAGATTTAAACAGATACGAGACAAAACTAACCGATTTGCTTTTGTCGGAGCCGGAGGAGAGTGGGAGGAGATGAGGGAGCTGATGCCTAAGGAGAGAGAGCCAAGATGATGAGCCTCAAAAAATGAGGGAACTGTTACCTCAAAAAATGTTTGCCGGAAAGTCAAAATCATCAACACCTCCAACACCGGAAAAACAAACCTTCGCCGGAAAAGCCAACTCACCGTAAAAGCCAACTCGTCAGGAAAAAAAATCATCGAAAAGCACGGAAGGAACTCAGATCCGAATACAGCTGGTGCCAAAAAAATTATCACCGAAAACCCGATCTCAAAACAAAGTAACCACACCAAATCGAAGGCTGAAGAAGAAAAAAAATGAGAGAGAGAGAGCTCAAACAAAAATGACGACCACACTTTTTGAGAGAGAAAGAGGTAAAAAAAATGAAATGGAAACCCTAAAAAATGATCTCTACAAAAACCACAATATAAAGCCCAAATGAAATAAGGGCAAAATGGAAATATAGCCAACAAAACAAACAACTCTTTTTATTTTAACAAAATGCTGCCTAATTCATTTTGTGTTAAATGTTTGATTAATTAATATGATTATTTAACACTTAAACCAAATACTCAAATAAATAAATTTAAATTCAAAGAGAATATAAAAACTCACTCATGAGAAATAAAATAAATAGAAGTAGTATGATACCCAAAATAATTTGACACTGCACAAAAAGTTTGGTACGGTATTTCGGTACGGTAATTTTGGTACGATATCAGTACGGTAAATTCGGTAAATCGGTTATTTGTATTTAAAAACCAAAACCAACCAAATTTTTGACGGTAGTTTCGATTTCAGTAAATTCGGTATTTCATAATATGAAACCAAAACTATTTTTTCCGGACCAAACAGTACGGTACTGTAAAAACCCGTACCGGTTGCACCCCTACCTATGCTGGATCATCTAATGGCCACTAGGATTATCTCACTCTTTTCCACACTAATTTATTGGGCTATTGTCAAAATGATCCTTCTAAAGCATGTTTTTACGAGAAAAAAACACTTCCAAAATGTTTTCAAAATGATCCATGGATCAGTTAGAAAATCTTGCACATTTCTATTAAGTGTCTTTAGCGAGGACCGCTTAGAGGAGAATCATATTTTTTGAATTTATCGTATATTGTGTATCATTTTGAAAAATCTTTTGGAAGCGTTTTGTTTTTTTGAAAAATATGTTAGAGCCCATTTTGACTTTTTTTTTTATAAATGGAGGTAAGATTTTCTTAATGTCTTGTCTTGTCCCTCCCAGAACACACCGTGTGAAGGAGCCTTGTGCACTGGGATGCATCTCCTTCCTTGTTTATTATTAGTTGATTGTTATTATTGTCCATCTGTACGATTGGATGGAAAATAAGTACATGGAATGGAGTTTATCAAACATTTGTTGTGGATTGAACTAAGTTGCCACATGCATGCAATTAACCAACCCAATATCCCACAAACAATTCTTACCCTGGTGAACTAGTGTGTAGGGATCGTGTATAAGAGCCATGTATGTAAAGGAAGGAAAGATATTCATGAAAATACCCCAAAACTGGGAGACACGTCTTATGCTTATGCTTGTTTTCCCGCAAGCCTATATCTCCTTCACCTGATTTTCAACTTATCCTTCAAAAGGAATCCACAATCCACACTTTGGCGGCTTCGAGATCCACGAGGTCACATGTCAACAAAGTTGCTCGTCTCTGTCAAATGGTTTAGAAGCTCCAGTCGAATCCTTAATCTTCGCCGAAAGCATTCGATCCCACAAGTGGAAGTTCCCATCTGATGTAATAGGTTTGATTTCTAGATTGATTGGGAAATTTCTAGTACTCTCTCTCATGGTTGGATTAAATCAAGGGAAGATATGTATAGACTAGGGTTTTAAGGGAGGGAATTCTAAAAATAGGCAGGATAGACTATCTTCTCTCTTAATGAATCCACGAGCTCACTTTTTAATTCATAGTACGTAAGTAAAATCAGAAAATCCATTTGGATAGGGCTCTTTCTTGTTTGAATATGGGGTTGTTCGAACATAAATGAGCTCGTTTAAACATGCTGAACTTGTCGACCTGAAATCAATGTTTAAAAAGGCGAACGAGGTGTACGCCTCTAGCGCGCCTCGAGGAGAGGCGCTGAAAAAAAGCCTCGAGGCTTAAGCCTCAATACTGTTCAGTGAGGCTTACGCCTTTTGTGTGTGAGGCTTAAGCCTCAAGGCTTTCCACCTCAAGGGGGTGAGGCATTCGCCTCTTGACCTTGTCCATTTTGGGCCTTCCTTCTCCTATTCCGGCCTTCGGTTCTTCATTTCAAGCCATCGTTCTCCATTTCCAGCCATCGTTCGTAGAAGGTAACCATTTTCGACCTTCCTTCTCCTATTTCGGCCTTCGGTTCTTCACTTTCGGCGTTCGTTCTCCATTTTCGGCCCTCAGTTCTCCATTTTCGGGCTTCGTTCTCCATTTTCGGGCTCCGTTTGTAGAAGGTAACCATACAAAACCTATTTTAGTTTAGTCAGTGTTAGTGTTTAGTCAGTCTTTGTTTTTTTTTAACCATAGGAAACTTGTTTGTTTTTTAACCATAGGAAAATTATTTTTTTTACTCAGTGTTTTTTTTAGTTTAGTAAGTGTTTGTCTTTTAACCATACGAAACTTTTTTTTTTTTGTAAAAACTTGGTTTTATTTAGTGTTTGTAAAATATTCAGTGTCTGTAAAAATAAAAATATTCAGTGTTTGTAAAAAAATTCTTTAAGTAAACTGAATATATTTTAAGAAACTAATATATTTTAAAGTTTTTTTTAATAAACTTAGGTTGATATATATATTTTTTTTAATAAAGTTGTTTTTTATATATATAAATTGTGCACTTTTAGGACTTAAAATAATATTGGTTATGGATATAGGACAACAAACATTTTGTTTCCATTTTTAGGCCCTATTTTCAAATTAAAGGCCTAAATTTACAAAGTCTGTTTTTTTTAATCTTAGGTTGAAAATCAATGTTTTTTTAATAAATTTGCTTGTTAAGTTGCATTGATTAATTTATTGTCATATTATAAAATAATCAATATGTGAATAAAGCTAAAAAATGGTTTTGCCAATATGATTTTGCATTGATTAATTTATTGTCATATTTTAAAATAACCAATATGTTAAAATTAATTTACTTTTTTTTTTGAAGTTATCTCAAGTGAACAAAAAAATGTCAAACTATGTGAGAAAGTCCTCAAAGATGTTTTTTTTTGTAGTTTTATTTTATATTTCTTTGTTATTTTATTTATTTTATATTTCTTTGTTATTTTAATTTTATGGTTTTATTAGTATTTTTTAATATTATTTTGCTCTTTTTTTTTCCGGTGACGCTTACTCCTTAGACGCCTCGAGGCTTACGCCTCGCCTCCCATTTCACCTTTTTAAACATTGCCTGAGAGTGATAATTAAGACAAGTTGATCAAACAAAGGCTCCCAAAACTCGTATAAACACCCCATAATCAGCTCTCTGTCTTCTTCCCAAACCCTTAACGTCTGCCCACCACTGATACAAAAAAGAGAAGGGAGGATGCTTTATGGTCAGTTCGGACAACCAAGTCCGTCCAAACAGTTGGCTGGAGTGCAAGCAGGCCAAAAGAGGCTTGATAAAACATGAGCTACTCGAACAACTCATTTGTCCTGTGTGAACCCCTGCATAGAAAAAATGCGCACAAAGCATATACTCAACTTAACTCAACTCAATTCAACAAAGCGTTTTCCCAATTATTTAGGGTCCGCTACATGAATCCTATTTCTCCATTTCATTATGTTTAATGCAATATCTTCGATTAAACCATATAATATCGTGTCCCTTTTTACAACATTCCGCCAAGTCAATTTAGACCTACATGTGCCTCTTGTATTACCATAAATACTAACTAAATCACTCTTCCTTAGGTGGAATTTATTGGTCTATGCTTAACGTGTCTGAACCATCTAAGTCATTTTTCTCTCAATTATTTTTCTATAGGAGCTATATTTACCGTTTCTCAAATTCTTTCATTTCTAATTTTATTCTTTCGAGTTCTACTACAAATCCATTTTAGGATTTGCATTAACGTCATACTCATTTTCTGCACATTTTTTTACTTGCTTTGTCCCATTTACATATAACATGACGGGTCCAATGGTTGTCCTATAAAATTTTTCTTTTAACTTCAAAGGTATACACATATCACACAATACGCCGATAGCACTTCTCCACTTAATCCACCCTGCTTTAATCTTATTAGTAACATCATCGTTAATATCTCCACCTTTTTGGATAATCGAGCCTAAATAACGAAATGATCAATTCTAGGTATCTCTTGCCCCTCAGTTTAACCACACACCTGATTGTCCTCCTATTACTACTAAAATTGCACTCCACATATTCCGTTTTAGTCTTGCTTATTTTAAATCCTCTTATTTCTAGAGTTTCTCTCCATAATTCCAATCTATCGTTAATCCCCGTCTTAGTCGCATCCACTAAAATAATATTATCTGCAAATAGCATACACCATGGCCCATCATCTTGTATTTTCCCAATCAACTCCTCCATAACAAGAGTAAAGAGATAAAGACTTAGTGCTGGACTTTGGTGCAGTCACATAGTAATTGGGAATTCACTAGTTTCTCCAGATGATGTTCTTACTATAGTCATGGCCCCATCATACATATCCTTAATCCCATCAATATATTTACGAGTCACTCCTTTTTTATGTAGAACCCACTATATTATATCTCTTGGTATCCTATCATTCGCCCTCTCCAAATCTATAGAAATCATATGAAGGTCCTTCCTTTTCTCCCTATACCTCTCCATTAATCTCCCCAATAAATAAATTGCTTCCATTGATTACTTCTCAGGCATAAACTCAAATTGATTCTCAGGTACGGTTGTTTTCAATCTCAATCTATATTTAATCACTCTCTCACACAGTTTCATCGTATGACTCATTAACTTAATGCCAATAACTTTGTATGTCCCCTCTATTTTTATAAATAGGTACTAAAACACTCTTTCTCCATTCATCGGGTATCCTGTTAGTCATTATAATTCTATTAAATAATTTTATAAGTCAAGACACTCCATCCTCCCTTAAACACTTTCAAACCTCAATAGGGATACAATCTGGTCCTAAATCTCTCCCTGTTTTCATCCTTTTTAGAAAAATTCTAACCTCTGTTGTCGTAATTTTGCGAAAAAAATATATTTTCTCGAGTCTCCCTAAGTTTCCCTAAATTTAATTTACTCCCATTATCTTTATTCAATAATCTTTCTAAATAGTTTTTCCATCTTTCATTAATCTCATCATCCTTGACTAGGACTGTTGAATCATCACTTTTAATACACTTAACATTATTAAAATCTTCTATTTTTCATTCCCTAAGTTTAGCAAGCCTATAAATATTTTTTTTCCCTTCTCGTGTTCCTAATTTTGTATAAAGATCATCATATGCCTTTAACTTAGCATATCTTACCATTTTTTAAACTTTCGCTTTTGTGCATTTATATTTCTCAAAATTTTCTTTGTTTATTTGTCATGTTTTAAAGAACCCTTTTGATTTTTACTATATTTTATACATCTTCATTCCACCACTAAGTTTCTTTAGATTGTGGCCACGACCTTTTGATTCTACAGGAATTTCTTTCAATATTCTCCTTATACATGTGGTTATCTCATCCCACATTATGTTAGTCTTATCTTCGGTATTCCATGATGCATCATATAATATTTGATCTTGAAATAGGTTTAATTTCTCTCCTTTTAAGTTCCACCACCTAGTTCGTGTGTTAATGTTCTCTTTTTACACTCGTGATTGATTTTTTATATTTATATCCAATACCAGTATCCTATGATGTGAGGTTAAGCCCTCTCCCAAGATGACCTTACAGTATTTACATGTTAATCGGTCTCCTTTCCTAGTAATGAAAAAGTCTATTTGGTTGTTATGCATTCCACTTTTATAAGTTATTAAGTGTTCAAGCCTCTTTTTAAAACATGTATTTACTACTGCAAAATCATAAGCCATTGCAAAATTTAAGATAGACTCTCCATCGTCGTTCCTATTTCCAAAGCCATATTCACCATGCACTCTCTTATCTTACACGACCTTCTCTTACATGGCTATTAAAATCTCTCCTTATCTACGGGTATTTCTTGAATTAATTCATTCATTTGTTTTCAAAATTGTACTTTATTATGCTCATCCAATCCTACTTGGGACGCGTATGCACTAACAATATCAATTATATTTTCACCAAATATCAGTTTTACAAGTATAAGTCTATCACATTTCCTAATAATGGTTATGGTATCATCCTTAAGATTCTTAACTACTATTATTCCCACTCCGTTCCTATTTAAACCATGTATTTTTTTATTTCTCTAGCTTTCTCTCCTACCCATTTAGTTTCATATAAACAAGATATGTTAACTTTTCTTCTTATTATCGTATCCACTAACTCCATCCCGTTCCCTGTCATAGCCCCTATGTTCCAAGTCGTCAACCTAAGTATACTATCCTGGACTAGCTTCTTTACACCTATACGCCCATTTTTTTGTAGGAACCCTTGCATATTTCTCATTGCACCCAGGCGTCGATGCTACATCCCTTGCCTATTTTTCGGGATACCCTGTGGCAGGCGCGACGCCCCTTCCCTATTTTTCGAGACATTAGTGGAAGGCGCAATGCATCGCTTAAGATGAATGTCCTAGTACTGTAAATAAATATTATTTTCACAAAACTCGCAAGGAATCTAGGTTCATATACCTCATCCTAAGGGATCAACCAGAATGAGGAGGTTAAGAGATATTGAGATCTTATAATCCGGGTCCTGGGGCATGAGGAGAGTGAAGCATTAAGTGGTTAATACCTAGTCCAAGCTATATTCTCGGAGGAAAATGAAATGCCCTGAATAGGCTAACACTAGAATTGTAGAATTCCTGATGCATCAGGATATTTATTGAAAAATATAAATATTATTATTATTATTTTAGTTATGTTGATATAAGATTATTTATTTAGATATTATTTAGATTATTATTAGAATTTGTCTTTTAATTAGTTATCTATTTTAGTTAGGTTATTTAGTTCCCTTTTTAATTAGGAAACTTGTTCCCCAAGTTTAGGATTATCTATAAGTAGCGCCATTGGGAGAGATGATTTGAGAGAAAATATGGTTTGATTACTCAAGGCGTACGCCTCGATGTTTAAACACGCTAAGGCTTAAGCCTCGATGTTGAATTTGAGGCTTATGCTTCGAGTCACGTCTCTCCTTAGGCCTTTTTCTTAAGGCAAAAAAAAAAACTGTTCTTCCATCAAGAACTCTGATTTTTTTGTTATTGTACGTCGACAACTGGTATAGGTATATATATAGAGAGAGAGGCCCTCTCCTATAAGGACTCCTTATGGTGAAGACTCCGATACATACCATTTTTTTAAAATAGTAAAAAAATGAATTTTTTGATGAAACTTCATGGATATGATCTCCATGGTGGGAATATCATCTCCAATTTTTTTCATAAAAAAATATAATAAAAAAAATCGTTGAGATGAAGTGATATGTAAAAAAATGGTATAAATATGCATTTTCGACCGTTGAAATGTTGGCGACCATCTCACCCACTTTTTGATTGAATTTTTTTATGAAACTTTATGGATATGATCTCGATAGTGAGAAAATCATATCCAAGAAGTTTCATAAAAAAATTCAATCAATAAAATGGCTGGCGCCAACCCAACATTTTAACAGTTGAAAATGCATATTTATACCATTTTTTTACATATCACCTTATCTCAATAGTTTTTTCATTGAATTTTTCGATGAAAAAAATTGGAGACGATCTTCTCACCATGGAGATCATATCCATGAAGTTTCATAAAAAAATTCATTTTTTTACTATTTTAAAAAAATGGTTTGTACCGGAGTCTGCACCATAAGGAATCCTTACATGAGACTTTCTGTATACGTATATATATATATATATATATATATATGTGTGTGTGTGTGTGTGTGTGTGTGTGCGTGTGTGTGTGTGTGTGTGTGTGTGTGTGTGTGTGTGCATACTTTGAAGATAGTGCATCAACTAATTATATTTATTTTTATACACGCACGCACACACACACACACACACACACACACACATATATATATATATATATATATATTTTTGATTATATATACATGATACATATAATGATCTGTGTTTTTTTCCTTTCAAATTCACTATTTTTTTATAGGTTAAAGAGCTCTTCATTTTTCTAAAACTGCACTTAACTTAAAAAATTTATAGTTTTAATCTACTAACTCTTATTCTTTTTTTCGTCTTTGTTTTTGTTTTAAAATTCCACTTATACTATTTTAACTTAAAAGAAAATTTAAAAAATAACCAATATGTCATATTATAAAACAACCAATATGAGAATAAAACTTAAAAAAATGAGTTTGTCAATTTGATTTTGCATTAATTAATTCATTGTCGTATTATAAAATAACCAATATGTGAATGAAACTAAAAAATAAATGACTTATTCAATATGATTTTGAATTGATTAATTTATTGTTATATTATAAAAGTAACAATATGTACATGAAAAAAAATGATTTTGCATTGATTGATTTATTGTCATATTGTAAAATAACCAATATGTTAAAATTTATTTTATCAAATTATTTAAGAAAAAAAAATCACCTCAGGGGAACAAAAAAGTGTTGTGACACACCGCCTAATAAAATACCGGTTGATCAGTCCTATATCAAATTAAACAGGAATCTCATCTGGTTCATTCTTAGTATCACTGTCGTTAATTCATTAATTACTAACCACCTAGTCGTTCATTAAGCTGATGCCAAGTTTTATCTTTATTAATCCAACCCAAACAATATACTAGAGCAACAAATAATCCAATACAAGAGCGAAAACTAAAACTTGCCACAAAGTAAGTATAAGAGTCTGTCGAACAACGTCGACTACAAGCCATCCATAAGTGCAAATATAAAAGAGTACTAATACATCAACTAATTAGGGGTACAAGCCCAAATGTACAACTGAAAAGATCCCTATCTAAAGATAGAATGATATAAGAGTCTAGATCAAAAGACCCGTAGCAATCCACGTATCTGCAACCACGTACTCTACAAGAAGGATCAAGACTAGCATCCCTGTGGTAGGACACCTAAAAGGTTTTTGAAAATATTTTACAGCAAGGATTAGAACCCAAAACATTTGAAAATATTTAGCAAGTGTATTTAAATGCAAGAATTAAATATGCAAATGCTCTCCATATTTAAATTAGTGTTGCGCACTCCCTAGAGTTTACCTCACCCCTCAACTAATGTGCACGCCTAACGAAACTATAAATGACCCACCTAGCTAACCACCCCTTAACTAGTCTTGTCGCATAAATCCCTTGAATTCCCACTACTCTAATGGGTTTAATATACTTTATAAGTTATCTCTCACATTAACTGATATAGATCATTTCCCATTTAATGCCATAAAACATTTTTAAGAGTTATGTTCCTTATACAATTTATCTCATGTATACGAGTTATAAGTTACATTTCACTTGAACTTATTTATATCCATATCCAACTTGATACCATATAACCATTTCACAAGTTATATTATCTATACATTTCACACCATGTATATAAATAAATTTCCGTATAATTCTACACTATATATACGTATCATATCCTATAACATTCACATATACATGACATAGTTATATATTATCCCCCGAGTAGGCACTCATCGGGTGTTCTCTAGATGCTATCATAATCGGGTATTCTCATCCACCCGAAACCCTGATACGGTTAGCTCCCCATTTCAGGAAAATGTACAAATGGTGTAGAGGCGTCCATAGTTTCCCACGGTAATGAGATCGAATCATATCCAAAGCATCTCATTTCTGAACTTGAATGCTATGGCCTGGAGACTATGCTCACCCTACTCCTCAAGCCAGGGGATTCACCCACATCGCGCAACCTCCCCTGATAGCTCTAGGGTGGGGTATGTTTTCCTATAAATATTATTCACACAAATATTTATAAATCATATATATACTACACATCACCGTATATATATATATATATATATAAACCAGGCTACCGGTGTACTATTCCCATACACAAGCCTAAAACATATAAGTCTATGGTCTGACTTCATTTTAATTAAATACTCATTAATTAATTTCCATTATTTTAACGTAATCCCTCTCAAGTATATCCGGACTTTCTGTCTCTCGGCCCGAAATTCAATGGTTTTTATCCACCCTTCAATTTCATGCAATCAAGTTTAATCACTTAAACAACAAGATAACAATATGATAAATCATGGACTAAAATATCCAATTTCATGAAATTTAGTCAAATAATTTCAAGGTTAAGTATTCCCAAATTAACCTTATTTCAATATTCAATTTCACAATTTCAGTTAGGGTAAGAAATACAAATTTCCAACACATGAGGGCTGACCATCAGAGATGGTTCGAAGGAAGAGCCCTGTCGTTCGAACGACAGTGGATCTCGTTCGAATGAAATGCCATGTCGTTCGAATGACCATGGTATTTCTTCCCTCTCTTTCATCTGTTGAAACCCAGTCCGCCATATACGAATTCTAAACCTCTGTTTTGAACAGGTATCTACAACAAACGTCCCCCCAAATTCATCCAAAGTTCCTTCTACCATTATAACGATTCTAGCCCTAACTATCTCACCATTTTAACCATCAATTGCATCAATTATCAAATCCTCTACAGATTTATAATCCTCATTAAAAGAAAACCCCAATTTATTCAAGAACAAACCCTATAATTAAATTGGATTCCGCCTCTTTTAATATGAAAAGATAGATGAAATTTAACAAACAAGAATTTAAACCACTTGCCTCGACAATGAAGGTCTAGGGCTTTGGATTGAGATGTTGAGTTGCAATTAACTCTTCAATATCCCCAAATTCCTTTTCTCTTTAGCTCTGCCTTTTCTTTTCACCCTTTAATCTTCTAAGACTTAATGATGCCGAACCCCTTACACATCTTAGGGTTAAAACACTATTCACGTTTTGGGCCTATGGGCCCTGATTAAAATGGCCCAAACTCTCTCTATTAAGTTCACACATGTGTAATTGGACCCTAATACCCAAAATATGTATGTACCCACTTCTTTTAGACTATTTCGACCCTACCGGACTCAGCCGTGCACTTAAAATTGTCATTCAGATTATATTTCTAAATTAACTCTCACCCGTTAACTTATTTAAATATATTCATTTTTATATGTACCCATTAATATATTCTCATTAATTAAGAATCACTAATTACCGAATTTATTAATTAAAATAATAACTCAGAAATTACGAGGTGTTACAAATTTTTAATTATTTGAGAACCCTCAAAGATGTTTTCTATTTTATTGTATATTTCTTTGTTATTTTATTTTTTGTGATTTTATTATTATTTTTTAAAATTATTTTTCTCTTTTTTTTTGTGAGGCTTATGCCTCTCCTTGTTGGAGCGAAATTGCCTCGCCTCACCTCGCCTCGCGCCTTTTTAAATATTGATTATTATTTTTGTTCCTGTGTTCAAATGTATGTCAATTACGTTGCACTTCATATCAAATTGGTATCAGAGTTACGTTCACTCCTGATTTTTCCATACAAGAATGTGTGTCAATCGTGCGTGTTTATCAAGATCATGAGCTATGACAAGCGGTCAGGGCAACTTATCGTATGATGTGTACTCAGCGACGATCAATGCTCCAACACAGTTATGCCACCAACAACGGTGGTTGAATTTGATTTTGCGGCCCAATTAAAAACATGGGGTAAAGAAATAGAGGTTTTGAAGGTAGAGCGGCGACGAGAAGCCATCTGACAGGTACACCAGATCAGGTCGGTGGGTTTTTGATTGCCGACATAGCCAGTGAAGACCGGGAGATTACCAGACATCGTTGGCCAAGGCCATGGCGACATGAGTAGTACGAATCTAGGCGAGGGAGCCCAAGAGAATGGAGCTAGGGTTTCATTTGTTGAATTAGGGATTTTAAATGCAAGAGTGGGCTTTGAGGCTTTTGAAGAGAATGGGCAACCCATGTGGTCTTTATTTGACTTTGGCGAAATTTTAAATGATAAACCATTTGGGTCGAAGTCAAATTCTCCAAAAATTGATTTTTTTTTGTGTGAAAAAATTTGGGTAACCCCCAAAACTTAAAATGTTAAAACACATTTTATTTGGGCCCTAAAATTTCAAATAAATTATTTTTCACCTCCAATAAAAGAAAACTATTTTAGATGTCAAATTAAAACCCTGATATATTTCAAATATTTATGTAGTTGGCATGAGCGGATTCAGATTGTTGTGTCGGTTCGAGAGGTTCGTTTGACTGTGATTTGGGCTTGGGCGTGTTCAATTCAATCCTATAGCGCTCTAGTCGAGCTTTTCAAAGAAGGGGGAGTGACGCATTCAGATATTTATTGAAATATCTAAAGTTTATTATTATTTTAGTTATTTAGATATTAGGTTATTTATATAGATATGGTTTAGATTATTATTAGGATTTATCTCATAATTAATTATTAATTTTAATTAGATATTTAGTTTCCTTTTTAATTAGGAGACTTGCTCCCCAAGTTTAGGATTATCTATAAATAAGGCCCTTGGCTCTCTCTTAGAATCAAAATTTATTTATTAATGAGATTTGAGAGAATATGGTTTGATTATTATTTTTGTTCGTGTGTGTTCACGTGTATGTCAATTCCATTGCGTTTCACATCAGTTACATTATGTGTTGATGTGAAAATGGGTATCTGGTAAAATTAAAAATGATTACTTTATTTAGACGGTAGAAATAACTTGTAGGAGATAAATTAAAGTGGGAAAATCATTTTTTTTTCATGTTTTAATGGAGTAGTAAAAGAGGCCATTGGGGGATTCTTGTTGGTTCTATGGCTGCATTAATCTTAAATTTCAATAATGCAACTCAGATTTTTTTTCCAGTTCTCACAATTGATTTTGTATCAGTATTTGGGTGACTTGGTAGAAGGATATGCGAGTCACAGTAGGACATGGACACATGTATCTTTGACACCTTGCCTATTTTAATACTGATTGATCAAGCCTTTATTAAAATTAAATGAGAATCATTATAATTTGATTCTTAACATCACTGTGTATATATATATATATATATATATATATATATATATATATATATATATATATATATATATAGAGAGAGAGAGAGAGAGAGAGCGACCCACCTACATCATGATGTATATATCACACTTAGTTCTCGGGCCCTAAGAAATCTTTTTTCCAAAATTTTTATTTTTCCCTTGAAATTAACCTTCCACTCAATCTATATTAAAAAAATTAGGTCAAAACACATTTTGTAGCTATTTTTAAAAAATTTACAAAAAACTGCTGGCGCATACCCTTATAAATAAGGTATTTTGAGCAGTTTTTTGTGAATTTTTTTAAAAATAGTTATAAAATGTAGTTTGACCTAATTTCTTGAACATGGGTTTATTGGAAGGTAAATTTCAAGAGAAAATAAAAAAATTTGAAAAGAAAAGTTATTTAGGGCCTACAACTAGGTGTGATGTATGAACGATGTATAGAGCATGATGTATATGAGAATTCTTCTCTCTCTCTCTCTCTCTCTCTCTATATATATATATATATATATATATATATATATATATATATATATAACCAACATAAACATACACCAAATAATATGACAGAAGAACCGATAAGCGAATAAGCATAAATAATGTAAATCGAATAAATCATCGGTTATCACAAATAATAATCAACATAAGCTGAGGAATAATAAGAAATATCTGACGTAAATGAAATGTCTTATCCATCTACGGACAACACGACCAAAAGCAAAATACTGAAACTGAATTATATCTACATAGAATGAACTGAGGCGGCTACAATTAAACATATCAGCATCCACAGCTACTGCTCGTAATGGCATGATGAGAGACTAAACCTGCGGTCCCTACTTGGGGTTTTGAAAAATAATTTTACAGTAGGCCAAAGCCCGAAAAATATTTGCAAGTATTTAAATTCTTTAAATGTAAAGGTGCAGTATATTACCTTAATAATTAACTTTCTAGTCGCACTCATATGAGACCTTTCATCTACAGTGCGCATTTAACGCATTCATTTTATTATCCTAATCATGCTACCCAGTCTAACTAGGATAATAACTACTATCATAGCCCATCCTGTTAATAATTACCATTAGCAAATAAGTACTACATTCACTAGGTATTTTATCGTAAATAATTACATAGCTAGGCACATGCTATAAATAGATATTCACATACTATCTCATATACACATACATATATATCACTCGTTATATACGTATATACTGCATCACCGGAGCATGGACCTCACGGATGTATCCCCTGTGTGCTATCGGGTTCCAGGTATACCACGTACCACAGTTGGGTCACCGGGTCGGAATCTCACCACCGAACCCAAAGCGTAAACATAAACAGACGAAGGCGGTCATAAACATACGTCCGGGGGTCGTAACCATACCACATCATACCCAACTGGTCTCCAAACTAATACTTATCCTCACACATGGGTAGTGGTCATGCAACAATACTATGGCCTGGGAAATTAATCCAACACCTACTAGTCAACGCTAGGGTGGACTACCCATTACGCGCAACCTCCTAATGATAGCACTACCAAGTAGGTATGTTCCAAACAAATACACAAGCAATTATATGTGTGTGTATATATATATGATATTTACTGACTACGTACGGAATTACTACAACGTACTAGTCTACTAATCCTGAAGTCCGATGAACTTTCCAATTTCCAACCACGTGTTCACTCACTTTTAACTCGATCCATCTCACTCGAATCCCACTAATGATTGCTCTAAATCACGCAACAACCCCTGATAATGTACCAAGGAAATTCTAATCGACCCCGAAAACCATTACACTTATTTATCCAACGCTAACGGGTCAAAACAATGAACAACAAAAATCGGGACAAACCAAGAAATCGAATCGGTTCGTTAGCAAACCGAACTGGTTTGCTCAAGCAAACCGATTAACTCCCCCATTTGTTGAATTTCCCTTCGTCGTCAACCTGGGGTTTTCACCTCCCAAACCCATCAATGGAGGTCCTAAGCCTCCCAAATCCCTAAATTTTAACCCCAGACCAATACACAATCATCCCACAAGTATTTTGAGCCTGATCTAAACTCGAATCCAACATTGAATCTCAAGGATTCCTAATCATTAATTAACTTTACTTAATCTAGAGTCAATTAATCTTTTAAATTCATTGATCTAACACCCCATCATTGGTCTTCATGTTCATATTCATATTTTCAGATTTAAATTATGATCATAGGTTAAACACAAACCAATTCCTCTCAATTAATCCCCATAATTTCATCATAAATTCCTAGATTAATTACTAATCAACTATGAACATAATTAACTATAGAATATTGCAAATCTAAAGCAAGTAAACACTTGTCTTGATGGGCTTGACACATATAGAGATGAATTGAATCCGGAGATGGTCCTTCTTTTCTTCTCCAAGTTCTCCTTCTCTCTTTTTCTTCTCTTTTCTCTAATCTTTGATCTCTCCCTTAATCCTTGCTAAGTAGAGGCTAAAATGAGGCTGCCATCTACCCCACTAATCCTTAAATACCACTTGATTAAATCCTAATTTCTTATTTAGATGTAGACCTAAGGGTAAAAAGACAACCGTACCCCTATACGGGCATACTATGTCTAAAAAGACTCCAAAACCAACCTATAACCCACGGGTTCCTATTCTAGAGTATTTCGACCCGTTCCAGATCACCGGTGCACTCAAAAAGGTCGTCAGAGTCACCAAACTAAAAATGCTCCACCATCTCACTAATTGGGTCCGACACGTGCGTATAACACGCGTCGCCCTTAAACCTTTTAAATCTGTCGTTTTAACTATCTAGCAACAATATACTAATTCGTCGATTTTCACTCATTAAACGACAATATAATGATTCGCATTGTCATTTACTTATTACACGCAAGTAAATAATTTTAATCATAAATATTAATCCTAAATCAATTTAATTTCCCAATTATATTAATAAATTAAAGCACAAGTGGAAATAAAATACTCTCAAAATACGGGGCATTACAGTATCAACGTGTCTGAGTTTGTGCTCACAGTAAAAAAATACTTCTCAGTCTTGAATTAAGAGTCTGTAATTAAAAGTTAGATTTTTTAACAAAGCACTAATTAGTCTGATCGTAATGTAACCTGTGTTCCTTATCAAAGCTTATTTAATCATTATAAAATTTGGTACATTGATTTTCAAAATGTGACAACTAATATGCGATGTCCCAAAAGGAAAAGCGTGATTCTTAACTTGCAAAGGGAGGAATAGTTGTTGTAGGAAGACGATTAGCGCAAAACCATCGCTGAAAATTATAAAAAATTTGACAGAATTGGAAAAAAATATTCTTGGATAAAGAGGATAAAGGAGTCAGACGATAAAAGTTTGAGAAAATGGATACCTAGTGGTCAAGGCTACATCAGTTTTCTTTTTGGGAGAAGAACATATAAACAAGATGAATGTGCCTACATGCGCGTACTTGTGTGTGTGTGTGAGAGAGAGAGAGAGGGATATGGAGAGAGAGATGGAGAGAGAGATTCTTTTCTCTGCTACTTTGAGATGTCCACTGCTGCTACTGTATTATTTTTAATAGTGAAACTTTTACTAGCATGTTCTAACAGTTACTAGGTAAATGTCATATTTTTCAATGTTGGGTTGTACGATATGGATAACCCCTTTGTTATAGTGATTTTGTAACTTAGTTTGATGCCTTAAAAGTTTCCACTACTTTCTCAATCGTATTGGTTGGTAGTGTTGGAACAGCTTTCAAGCTTTCAAAGCTGTCAGGTTTGCAAAAACATTGAAAATGGTAAAGACCTTATACTTTTGTGCCCAATGCTTCCGGTTGGTTTGTCCCACATCGGTGGGTTATAAATTTTGGATAGAGTTAATATACTCTTTTTTGAGACTAAGGGTTCAGTCCTTTGGGCATTCAATGTTTTGTGAGTATGTGGGACAGACCCAATGGGCCAAGTCACACGCGCGCGCCACTACAATAATTTTTTGAACAAATACAAAACTGTTTTTTGGGCTTTAAAAATTATTTTTTTAACGTTTTTTAATTCCGAAAAAAATTAAAACGTGTTTTATTCTCAGTTGATTTCTTCAACCGAGTTGCCCAGTACTTCCAGATTTTCTCTCCACGTTTGTTTACCAACGTCTCTTTTTTGTTGCCCCATAAAAGAGGTTGTTGCCTCCGTTTTTAACACGCAGTTATCTCCCACAAAAATTCTGAAAAAAGTTCTCATCTTCTGACTTGTGAATTTTTTTAATACACAAAAATAATTATTCATCCACTGAATAATTATAACAGCACAGAAATATATAATCTTTCCCAGATTATTTATATTTATCATGTTCGAGCAGTATATATATATTTTAGAATGGATGTTTGTTGAGCGAATCAGATTCGTGCTGCTGATTCGTATTATTTTCGAGACGGTTTTATCCTAGGGGTGATGGGGCTGTACACTGTCGGCACAAATTGGAGGCAGAGCCGCGAAACACCTTAAAGAGAGATACATTGTCCGCGACTCAGCCATATTTCTGGACTATCCAGTTTCGGATTTCTTATATTTTTCACCTTCAGCTTATCCGCTCCTAAATTGGGTAATTTTGTTCCCTGCTTCAATTCTTCATTTATTTAAATTGCTGCTACAACAATTTTAAGGTGTTCTGAAATTCTGCCATGGACGAAATTAACTCAAGCAATCTTAATAGGCCTTTCAAATATGAAGGCATCCATTTTAAACATTGGAGCAAAAAAATGCTATTTTATTTAACTACGAAAAAAGTTGCATCGTGTGTTCAATTTGACAAACCCGTAGTAAATAATCTACCTACTGTTGAGGAAAGCAAAACAATTAGAACTTGGGAGGAAAATGATTTTCTGTGCAAGAACTATAGTCTGAATGCTCTAAGTGACGAACTTTATGACTATTATGCCGATTATAAAAATGCGAAAGATGTTTGGGACGCACTTTTTAAAAAATATGACACCTAGGAGGCGGGTGCTAAAAAATATGCCGTCAGCCATTATTTGAAATTTCAATTGACGGATGACAAATCTGTTGTTGCTCAAACCCGTGATTTGCAAATGATTGCCCATGAAATTATTTCCGAGGGCATGGCTTTAGATGAGCAATTTCAGGTGGTTGTAATTATTGATAAATTGCCTCCACTGTTCAAAGAGTTTAAAAATATTTTGATGCATAAGTCTAAAGAATTTTCACTAGAGTCACTTATTACTAAATTGAGAATTGAGGAGGAATCCCGAAAACAGGACTATAAAAATGAAATTCTTGTTGTGTCTAACAACAAAAATAAAAAAAAGAACCACACTCCAGTTGTTTTAAAGGCAAACGGAAAAAATATGAAAAATCAGAAAAAGAGCCACAACCAGAAATTTAAAAATCAGACTCAGAATTAGTATAAGAACCCTGGAAATGGACAGTCTAGCAACTCGGGATAGTTTCTTTGTTTCAAGTGTGGCAAGCTTGGCCATATGGTTCGCAAATGTCGTAATGTGCCAAATGCACAAGCGAATTTGACCGAAGATGACCTATGTGCTATGATTTCAGAAATCAACATGGTTAGCGGTGCCGAAGGGTGGTGGTTGGATACTGGCGCTTCCCGCCATATCTGTTATGACCTTACTCTGTTTAAGACTTATTCTGAGACTGCAGATAAGAATGTGTTGTTGGGTGATTCTCACTCCACTGAGGTTGCTGGTACTGGAAATGTGGAATTGAAGTTCACTTCAGGAAAGACTGTTATCCTCAAAGATGTTCTTCACACTCCCGAGATAAGGAAAAATTTGGTTTCGGGTTATCTTCTCAACAAAGTTGGCTTCACTCAAACTATTGGTGTTGATTTATTTACTTTGACCAAAAATGGAATTTTTGTAGGCAAGAGTTATGCCACTGATGGGATGTTTAAATTGAATGTTGATGCAATGAATAAATTTCTCCTTCTGCTTATATTGCTTGTTCATTTAATATTTGGCATGCTAGGCTTTGTCATGTTAATAAACGACTTGTTAAAAATATGAACACTTTAGGATTAATTCCAGAATTATCATTAAAAGATTTTGAAAATGTGAATGGTGTAGTTAAGAAAAAATCACTAAGACACCACATAAATCTATTTTTAGAGAATCTGAACCACTTGATTTAATTCATTCGGATATTTGTGAATTGGATGGTGTCACAACTAGAAATGGCAAACGTTATTTTATAACTTTCATTGATGATTGTTCTGATTATTCATTTGTGTATTTAATGAAAAATAAAAGTGAAGCGTTTGACATGTTTAAAATTTTCCTAAAGGAAATTGAAAATCAATTTAATCAGAAAATAAAAAGGTTACGTAGTGATAGAGGCACCGAATATGATTCTGGACCATTTATTGAATTCTATAAAACCCACAGTATTATTCACGAAAAAAACTGCCCCTTATTCGCCCGAAATGAACAGTAAATCCGAAAGAAAAAATAGGACATTAACTGAATTAGTTGTGGCTATTTTATTAAATTCAAGGGCTGCCTCACATTGGTGGGGTGAAATTATTTTAACTGTGTGTCACGTACTTAATAGAATTTCTAAGACTAAAATGAAAATATCTTCTTATGAAATTTGGAAAAATATTAAGCCCAACGTGACATACTTTAGAACATGGGGGTGCTTAGCCTATGTATGTATACCCGACCCTAAAAGGTCTATATTGGCAAGTAGAGCATATGAGTGCATTTTTATAGGCTATGCTATTAATAGCAAATCATACCGATTTTATGACTTGAAAAATCAAGTAATTATTGAATCAAATGACGTCGATTTTTTTGAAGATAAATTTCCTTTTAAATTGAGGAATAGTGGGGGCGAGTCATCCACTAATATTTCTTTAAATAAAAATAAAGAAAATAATGAATCCATTTTAGAACTTCTAAAAAGTAAAAGGGCTCGTATAGAAAAAGATTTTGGTCCCGACTTTTATGCTTACACTTTAGAGGAGGATCCTAACACTTTTCAAGAAGCTTTATCTTCTTTAGATGCCGATTTATAGCAAGAGGCTATTAATGATTAAATGGATTCTTTGGAAACAAATAAAACTGGGCATTTAGTAAACCTTCATTCTGGATGTAAAACAATTGGGTGTAAATGGATTCTTAAAAAGAAATTAAAACCTGATGGCACTGTTGAAAAATATAAGGCACGTCTTATTGCCAAAGGTTTTAGACAAAGAGAAAATGTAGATTTTTTTGATACATTTTCACCCGTGACTAGAATAACGTCTATACGTGTACTATTTGCTCTAGCTGCCTTAAATGATTTAATTGTACACCAAATGGATGTTAAAACTGCATTTTTAAATGGAGAATTAGAAGAAGAGATTTATATGGATCAACCTGAAGGTTTTATTGTACACGGTCAAGAAAATAAAGTATGTAAATTAGATAAATCTCTTTATGGACTCAAACAGGCACCAAAACAATGACATGATAAATTTGATAGCCTAGTCATCTCCAATGGGTTTAAAATAAATGAAAGTGACAAATGCATTTATTATAAATATGTAGAGAACATTTTCACTATCATATCTCTTTATGTTGATGACTTGCTTATATTTGGTTCTAATATTCATGTGTGCCATTTTTGATATGAAGGATTTGGGTGAAGCTAGTGTAATATTAGGAATTAATATTACTAGGTCAAAAAAGGGACTTTCTTTGGATCAATCTCATTACATTGAGAAAGTTCTAAAGAAATATAATTACTTTGACTGTAAACCTGCTAGTACTCCATTTGACCCTAGTGTAAAGTTATTTAAGAACACTGACGACAATGTAAATCAAAATGCTTATGCAAGCATTATAGGAAGCTTACGTTATGCTACAGATTGCACTAGACCCAACATAACTTATGTTGTGGGAGTACTATGTAGATTTACCTGTAGACCTAGTATGGAGCATTGGCATGCTATTGAGAGGGTCATGCGGTACCTTAAAAGGACGATGAACCTCGGATTACACTATAATAAGCATCCCGCTGTCCTTGAAGGATTTAGTGATACTGATTGGAACACCCTATCTGATGATTCTAGGGCTACGAGTGGATATATATTTAGCATTGCTGGTGGTGCAATTTCTTAGAAATCTAAGAAAAAACTATTTTGGCTCAATCCACTATGGAGTCTGAGATGATAGCGCTAGCTACTGCTAGTGAAGAGGCAGGTTGGTTAAGAAACCTCTTGTCAGATATCCCATTATGGGAAAGACCGATACCGGTCGTTTTGATTCATTGTGATAGTACCGCAGCTATTGCAAAAGTTGAGAACCGTTATTATAACGGTAAGAAACGACAAATACGTCGTAAGCATAGTACTGTTAGAGAATTTATCTCTACGGGTGCTGTGAGGGTGGATCATATACGGTCTGAACAGAACTTAGCTGATCCATTGACGAAAGGACTAGCGAGGGAGAAGGTGTGGAACACCACGAAAGGGATGGGACTAAAGCCCTTGGATAAATGAGTCATTTGTGATGGTAACCCAACATATGGACTGGAGATCCCAAGAAATATGTTCAAAGGGTAATAACAAGTCACAAGTGATATGGGTTGAATCATGTGATTATTTATTAATATAGAACGGGGTTTTACTCCGAGTCCATCCCTATGGAGCATGATATCCTGAAGAGATTAAAGGATCAGTTATTATAACTCTTAATGAGATCTATAGCTCTATTTTGAGTGGGGTACTTAGCTACATGAGTATTCTTGATAGACTCACCTATGTGAATGTGGAAGTGTGGCAGCTTCCTATGGATATTTTGGGCAAATTCCTAAAGCGTTTACTATACTGGGATAGAAGCACATGGCCGTAATGTGCTAGCTATTAGAACTACACCCAAGTAGGGTTGTGTGTGGGATGTTGTCAGAGATAGAATTCAAAACTACGGTTACTCTAGTATATTCTGAATCATCTTTACTACGTAAAGGTTCAAGTCGAAAGACACCTTTGCTTATGCACAATTCTATAGATTATTGCTCGATAAAAATGTTTTTAAATTTTGCAAGTGGGGGGATTGTTGGAACAACTTTCAAGCTTTCAAAGCTGTCAGGTTTGAAAAAACCTTGAAAATGGTAAAGACCTTATACTTTTGTGCCCAACGCTTCCTGTTGGTTTGTCCCACATCGGTGGGTTATAAATTTTGGATAAAGTTAATATACTATTTTTTTAGACTAAGGGTTCAGCCCTTTGGGCATTCAATGTTTTGTGGGTATGTGGGGCAGACCCAATGGGCCAAGTCACACTCGCGCGCGCGCCGCCTCCGCCGTCCGTTCGGCCCGGCCCGTGTCCGGGTCCGGGTCTTGGGCTTGTGCTCATTAAGAAATAATTTTTTGGACAAATACAGAACTGTTTTCTAGGCTTTAAAAATTATTTTTTTAACTTTTTTTAATTCCGAAAAAAATTAAAACGTATTTTATTCTGAGTTGATTTCTTCAACCGAGTTGCCCACTACTTCCAGATTTTCTCTCCACGTTTGTTTACCAACGTCTCTTTTCTGTTGCCCCATAAAAGAGGTTGTAGCCTCCGTTTTTAACACGCAGTTATCTCCCACAAAAAATCTGAAAAAAGTTCTCATCTTCTGCCCTGCGAATTTTTTTAATACACAGAAATAATTATTCATCCACTGAATAATTATAACATCACAAAAATATATAATCTTTCCCAGATTATTTATATTTATCATGGTTGAGCAGTATATATATTTTAGAATGGGTGTTTGTTGAGCGAATCAGATTCGTGCTGCTGATTCGTATTATTTTTGAGGCTGTTTTATCCTGGGGGTGACGGGGCTATACATTGTCGGCACAAATTGGAGGCAGAGCCGCGAAACACCTTAAAGAGAGCGACATTGTTCGCGACTCAGCCATATTTCTGGACTGTCCAATTTTGGGGTTCTTATATTTTTTACCTTCGGTTTATCAGCGCCTAAATTGGGTAATTTCGTTCCCTACTTTAATTCTGTATTTATTTAAACTGCTGCTACAACAGGTAATGTCCATGGTTCTGTTCCATAGCTAGACTAGAACCATAACCAATGAGGTCGTTAGCATGATTTTGTAACCTGATGCAGAATCGAATCTACGTGGAACCAAACTAACCCAAACCATTCTCACGTTGGTGCGGTTCGTTCTAGGTTCCATCTTTTTTTTAATACTCACATTTAATAAAAATAATTTAACTATCCAAAAAGATGTTTATGCTTAAAGTTGTCTAAAAAAAATTAGAATAACAAGAAATGGCAAAATGATCATTTTTATAATGGATGAGAGAGTATCATACAAACTTTAAACTATATCATACAAACTTTAAACTATCAAAAATAAATCTAGAAAAGTAAAATAGTAGCAATATTGTATGATGTCAACTTATAAATACTTGAAATGCAGAAAACATGTCAAAACAAAAGGAGAAAAAAGATACAAATGCAAAATTCAAGTAAATGCAATAGATGTGCATTCTAAGGGTTAAATGGTTTTTGTGTTCAGTTCTATCATCAATTTGGATCTCGGTTCAGTTCACAGTTTTCTAATTTTTGAAATCATAACTGAACCGAACTACGCTGCTCCATGATTTTTAAAGCCAGATTCAAACAATCGGTTGGAAAAGCCAATCCAACCCTACTTGCCGAGGTTAGTTTGGTTCGTTTTTTTCCAATTGACGATTCCAATGAACACTCCTAGTTCTAGTTCTCTTAAGCCAAGTTCAGTTGACAAGGATTCCGCAAATAAAAAAAATGTTATTGGAATTTCCCTCCCTAAAAACTATAAACGGATGTACCAAATGTACAAAGAATTTGACGCGTGCGCACACATTTCTTTAGCCATGTCCAATGTGATGTGGAATGCATGAAGTCAACTAGAATTATGTATTTACTTGAGCTTTATTTTTCGTATTTATATATTGGGAGAAAAGTGTAGTGTTTGATTTAATTTAGAGTTTGTTAATATATAAATGATGGTGTAATCCCATTAATTAATTAGCATTGAATAATGAATGATTTAGTTTGATTTAGTATGAGGGTTTTGTGGGTTTCATCCTCCCTTCTCTCTCCCTAATAATTGGTGAGGATTTTGTTGTACAGGAAGTTGACCCATAGACAACGGGAAATAATAGAGGAATTGGCAAAAGAACTAGATGGCAAATATGACAATGTTACTGCCGCCCGAACATCTTCTGGGTAGCATGTTGTTTAGACTTCTTCTCACGAGACCCTTTACAAGCCTATACACAAAACTATAGAAGCCAAAAAGAAATTTTTTTTGTTAAAGTTTATTTTTTAGGTAACATCCCATTTTGGAGCTCCCGATTTTTGTAGGACTAAAAATTAGGGTTATTTAGTCTTTTTGCCCGGGTTGTTATGAGTATTGTAACTTTGGCATACAAGCTTTTGCTTAATCTAGGTTTGATAACCAAAAGGATCATAAATACTAAAGATTCATAAGAAAGTGTCGTGAAAGATGCTATTAGTTTTTTAAACTATATCATGCTAAAAAATTGGCTCTCAAAAGTCACAATAAGCATAACAAAATGGGTTAAAGTACAAATAACCTAAATTGTACTTGGTTACCATTTTCATTTGTTTTGTACTGTAATTTTATGATTTTATACCATAAAGCACACTCAAAATCTGTATTTTTAAATTCTTGACCAGTCACATCATATATGAGGCTGATATTATACATATCTTCATATTATCTATCATGAACATGGCAGACATTTGCATTTTTAGTGATAAGAATAGATAGTTTGCCATGGGTGGTGGGTGGCTTTTGGGGAGGTTGCAAAATAATATTTACTATTTCTAAACCCCGCGCGATGCGCGGGCACTTTATAGCTTTTTTGTATATTCAAGCTTTGTTACTCGAATACGTTGTGCCATCAATATTGATATTAAGAAAAATATGCACGTTTCTTGTAAAGACCCAAGGTTATTTTTCCCGTAATAACAATTGGGTCTTGGGTTCCCAATAAAAAGAAAAAATCAATCCTTTACATGGAGTTGTAAGGCCATGGGTTGCTTGAAAGTTAAACAAATCTTTTACGTAGAAAATAAATATATTTTTAAATTCATGATATTCCTTATTCTATTTATACCGAGGGGCGGACCCAGGTGGTCCCGAAGGTGGGTGGTCGCCCACCTAGATATTTCGGACTTTTTCCCCGGTATAGGCTAAAAAATAACTTTTTGGACCTTTGTGTAAATTTTCATAGTGAAAGGCATTGAGTTTTTTGTCATTTCAAAATATTAGGGGAGGAAATATAAATAAACTAAACCCAAATCATACCCACGCACGTTTTATTCCTAAAAAAAGAACCCTAAGTCTCACTCAGCCGTTTTCTTCCTTACATTCCCATACCTAACCAAAGAAAGAAAATGGCTGCAGCAGCCCCTTCTCTTTGCAGTGCCACCCATCCCTTTGCAGTGCCACCCAGTGCAGTGTCCCTTCTCTCTCCCTCTCTTGGCACCACCGATCGCCCCCTCCTCTGCTTCCAATCCTCTCTTCGCGCTGCTCCAACTTCTCAGGCAACCTCTCCGCCCCCTTTCTCCGGCAAAGGTGGCTCGTCCTCCGCTCCTATCACAGCCTGTGATTTTCATAGGTAACGTTCTCCTCTTTATTTACTTTTCAGTTCATTTAAATGAATAAATGGTGGATGTTCTCTTGATTAGATGATTAAATATTATGTTATATTAGTTTAATTAGATTATTAAATGTTCAAGTTCAATGTTTAAATATTTTTGTTAAATGTTAAATGTTAAATTAGGTTATTAAAAATATTTAGGTTGTTGGGTTGTTAAAAAAAATTATTGGTTGTTAGAATGATTGAACTAAAATTTATTGGTTGTGAGAAGTGGTTAAAATAAAAAAATCGGAAAATTGGTTTAATTTTTCAATTCAATGTCAAATTTTGGTCAGTTGGGTTGTCAAATGTTGCTGTAATTTTTGTTTTATGATATCTTACTGCTAAAATATAACTTGAATGAGTAATTGTTATAATACAACTTGAATAAGTATGCGTCGCTCAATTAATATATTTTCAGGGCTAAAAAATTGCAAAAACCTATAAATATCTCTAAAAATCGCCTCGGGGGCTCCTGCCCCCGAACCCCCCACACTACTTGAAAGTTCCACACCCCCCACTAAAAATCCTGGGTCCGCCACTAATTATACCTTTACAAATATCACTTCATTAGAATTAGTATAATTTTTGCAACATCAATGATCCCTATTGTATCTCACCATTCATACTATGTTTTTATTTATAAAGGGAAAACATTGTTTGTTAAGCAAGGATTAAGATGTTTTGCACTTATGTCAATTATTAAGACCTGAAGTCATTATCAAAACTAAGTACAGTACAACTATTGCAAAGTTGGTCGACAAATTAGTAATATTGAACTACTCCTACAATTGTTGAATTTGTGAAACATATATATATATATTTGTGTGTGTGTGTGTGTGTGTGATTTTAGCCAAAATAAACAGTTTAAATATTTTACATAGAGCTAAAATATCCTGTTCTCGCAAGATTAAATATATTTAAATGGAACACATGGTATCTAATAAAGTTAAAGCAATGAATCTGTGTATGGCATTTCACCTCAGACAAAAATATTTAATGAATATCCTCTTGAAAGAAATTAAGTGATAATATATTTGTATATATAACTATTGCTAAGACAATGAAAAGAAATTAAGTGATAATATATATTTGTATATGTAACTATTACTAAGATAATGAAAACCAAGATTAAATAAAAGTTATATTGAAGTAGAATCAATCTTTAAATCACTTATATCAACTTCATAGATAAAATTTAATAGAAACAATGACAAACTCCACATAGAAAAACAAAAAAATCTTACATATTGGACAGGGATAGTTCTTTCATTAATATATAGTAGGGAAAAAACAGAAGCAACAGGTTATCTACCATTAATTAACATAATCTTTCAAGATGGGGCTTCTCTATTCTATGTTTGCATGCCTTCGCCAACTCGCGTATTTTTTCAGCTGAAAACTTGTGGTCTATGATTCCTAAAGGTCTCCAGGTTATAACACCCTAACTACAGTTTACATCTCCTGCTCCAGCTTCCTGTCAAATGTTTTTTCAACAAATTTCTAATATCAACGAATTATATATGAACTTTAAGTAATGTGTTGGATTAAGCATACAAAAAATTGACGATTCAAACATTCCATTTTTTTTAACAACACAAAAAATTCATTCGGAATACGTCCATTAAAAGTAATAAAAACTAAAGACAAAAACACCAAAACCTCCATAAAAGTCCTTTTTCATACGCCTAAACATGTTAAATCACATAAATCTAACTTAAAGAAAACTTATACCCTGATCACTAATTCTTTGGTGATTATACCTTCAAAAATGTCCCCTTCATTTTTTCCATTAGAGGGAGTATTCGTGACTTCTTTGGTAATAAAAGTTATTGGTTTCAGGTTCCAACCTTATCCTGGAGAATTTTTGTTCGTTTGATGGGCTTCTTAGGTGGTTTAGCCTCGGTCATGAAATCTTGTTCGATTTCATGTGGTGTGAGAGAAATGATTAACTTTATCTTTTTTTTTCTCTTTTTGTTCATTGTTCCTCACAAGGTTGCATGTGGGTGTGATTTCAAAGATTTCATAAACAACAATAACTTTCACCATCTTGTTTATGGTATTTGATCAAATAGTAAAAAGACAACATGAAATAATAAAATGGTCACAACAATGATTGAAATATAAAATTAAATTTAACATACTACATAGAAAACTGCACAAAACAGATTTAAAAACTATATGTTTTATACTGACCAATAGTATATCATTATTATTTCGTAGAAGAAGACTGATAACATGGATAGTTCCTCTGTAAATTCTTTTACACTTGTACAATATAAAAAACATAAAAAAATCTATACAAATAAATGAGATAATGAACAACCTGTTAGAGTAGTTTTTCTACTGTATAATGAATCTTCTTCGCAACTAACTCCCAAGTTGCACTCCAGCCCCTAATATATATATACCGTATGAAAATCTGCGCCCTCCTTTTATATCCATGTTGGAAAATGTTGAACTGACAGTGAGAGAGACTAAGAAGGTTAACAAAAACCGTAAGAAACAAAAGAATACGGAGGGAAGAGGAACGAAAAGGTTGATAAAGTAGTTGATACATGCATCTATTTTGGTGTGCATTCACTCTCTTCAAGAAGCCGGATTCACGGAAATTAGAGCATTTATTACTGCCACGTGTCAATCTTCTAAGGGGTGACACCAAAATTATATTATGTTACTAGCACGAAGGCCACGTGATACGTGGCCGAATATATATACACTTTTACATATGTGTATCTGTATAAAAAATCATACCTGATTTTGGGAGCTTCATCTATAGCTGATGATTTGCAGGAAAAAAAAACTCCTTTACAAATTATATATTGCTACTAAAATTATAAATTTGAATATAAAAATGACAAAAGAAAAAATCATAGGTACCTGTAGTGTTTCGGTCATGAATGCTTTGCGTTCATAAGTAAAAAGTTACTTTCACCACCATTAGCCTCCATTTTCTATTTCAAATTACAAATACCTTTTTTTGTCTAGCACATATCTGAATGAAAAGAAAATAAATAAAAATCTGATAGAACTCAAAACCCATAAGTAAGAGAGAGAGAGAGAGAGAGAGAGAGAGAGAGAGAGAGAGAGAGATCTGGATGGAATATTTTTTGACAACCCGCATATAATCATGATAAATTATATTTAAATCATACTTATCCGATGTGATATGAATAATGTGTTATTATTATATCTAATGTTAAGTGATTATGGTTAGTATAATTCTACTTTCATAAATCATGAAATGTCGAATTATTTACAAACACAAGATTTGGTTATTTTCGATAGAAATGTTCCTGTTTAAGACTAGCTTTGACCCTTGTAAAATTATAATTGACTTGAGGTGAAAACTACATAGTTGTATACATGTGAGTTAGAGTTGTAACAAAACAAACGGTACATCAAACGGATGTTCGAGCAAGAAGTTAGGTCGAAATTACGAACAAGGGGCAAACCTGTCAATTCCCTTAAGTGGTAAATTATCTTTTATTAAACGAAATGTTTTAATTTGATTGGATGGATTAGGAGGAAGCCTTGGCCTACTTAAAACTCTCCCTTAACCTTATTTATTCATCAAATAAGTCCCTAGGTTCAGTTTGAGGTGTTATTAGCTTGAGGAAAGAGAGGTAGAAGTTAAGGAAGAAAGGGTTATAAGGAAAATCTAGGAAAACAATTCCAAGAAAATCCTTTAGGTGTTTCTAAGGTAATATTATGTGTTAATATTGTTTTAATCTTATATTATACTTATTTCAAAGTATATAAATCGTGAAGTATTGATCCAAATTCCATCCTCCTTCCTGATAATATGTATTGGTTCATATGTGAGATAAGTGGTGTTATAGGTCATATTGCTTTGTATTGAAACCCTTTGTATTCAAACTTTCATATCTCTTTGTGTGCTTACTGGAATTAAGAAATTCCAATTGGATATGCAAATAGACTCATATATTCATATCATATCCGAAAATTAGAATTTAACTCCTTATGGTTAGGCTTTAGTGATGGTTGCAAGTTGGTATATAGTTGCTATTTGTATATTTCATTTCGGTATGCCCTGAGTTTGGTCAAGCTTTTGAGATAGAAAATGAAGTAAAAATATTATGAAACTTTAATTATGTACTATTAAGTATTCCTACTGAAAGTGTGTTGAAAATCATGGAAAGTTATGATGTAGAAAAATAATGAAAATTCTTGGAAGTCGAAGGAACAATAGAGGAGTTTGTAGGGATGATTTCTTATGTTGTAAAGAAATGGCCATAACTTGCCCTAGGAATCTTGAAAAATTACACCGTCACTTGTAACGGAAAGTATATTAAGATATTTTTTCAGATTGATAAGCTTGGACACCTGTATGTGTACTATTTGTGAATATGGGATGGTTAAGTATGGAGGACAATAATTTGAGGCCATATTGAATACTCCATGAAAGAATGTTTTTATCTGCTCTTTCCAAAGAGTATTTTGAGTACATGTTTCATGTGTATATACATTGAGAAGTATGCTTTAATAGTTACTTGGTTTTAGTTGTAAATTTCTTATGAGGTATGTTCTACGATTGAATGTTCATAACTCTATCAACATATATACCATTGTTTCGACTTTACTCATGTTTCTTGGGATTCTACTTAAGTGGAATCATATTGTGGTTGTGTAGTCAGTGAAAGAACATAATTATAGTAATATAATACTTATGATATAGATTCAGTACTTATTTAGTTGGATTAACAGGTGTAAGGGCAAATCAACCAAGTTCAACTCCACTAGAGGGAAACGTGAATATATAGTTGACAACCCAATGTGAGTGTACTTACTAAGTTGATTTTGGATATGATTTATATGTATTATATGTTGAGATGATATGGCTTATTTAAAAGTCATGAGATGTTGAGATGTTATGGCTTATTTAAAAGCCAAGAGATGTTGAGATGTTATGGCTTTATAAAAGCCAGGATATGTTGAGTTGCTATGCAATTCAGGAGATGTTAGGTTTTTAAAACCTATGGATATGATTATTGCCTATGGGCAGGAGATGTGGGGTTTATTAACTTTGAATATGTATATGGCCTAATTTGGCACAGAGATGTATATATTAATATGTTGAGATGTTAATATAGTACTTTTACTATATAGAGATGTAGTACATTCACTGAGTTTTTAAACTCATGGTTTTATATGTTTACATTTTCAGGTTTTCCAGCTGCCACTGCCAGGTCTAGGAGGTTGAGTACATAGAAGTAGGGTCTTGTTAGTTTGTTATATACACTGCACTAGTTGTAATTAAGTTAAATGATATGTGAGTTCTGTTGAAATTATGTCTCCTTAAAACAATTGGATTTTTTTAATATTCCGCATTTTAACCTTGAAGTTGTTTCAATATGTGTTACCTAAATAATAAATAAATTATAATTGTGGTTTGTAAACTATTTAGTTAATTATATCCTAATGGGGTTAGGGGATGACAACTTGGTATCAAAGCTTTAGGTTTTTATATTCTGGGGTTAGAGAGTCTAGATATGGCAGTGGAAGAAATAGCGTTGTGTGGGTCATTTATATTAATTTGTGAGAAATACTAACCATTATGTTAGAAATAAATGTTGTATTCTTGTTTCTATAATTGTGGTTTATGACAGATAGTAAGCTATGGAAGGAGCAAATGTTCATGAGAGGGTGGATGAGGAGTCTTCAAATACAGTAAACCAACAAAATCCAAATAATGTAGAGGGGGCTCCTAAACAACTTACAGATATGCAGAAAATGGCACGTGCCATGACTTTAATGGCAGAACAACAAAACATGTTTATGATGCAAATAGCAGAACAACAAGCCAAGTACTTGGAGGAGAAGACTTTGGCAAGAAGAGAAAGGGAAATACAATGAGAGGAGAAGAATACTCTGTACGAGAAGTTTATCAAATTGAACCCCCCCAGCATTCTCAGGTTTTGTAGATCCTTTAGAAGTTGAGGCTTGGGTCAGAGACACAAAAACTATCTTTAGGGTGATGAATGTACCTGGCGCGCAAAAGGTAATTTTGGCTACTTTCATGTTAAAAGGCGAAGCTAAATATTGGTGGGAGTCTTCTAAACATTTATTGCTTACTCCGGAGGGAGGTGAGGTAATTACTTGGGATTCCTTTATTAAAGTCTTATATGAAAAGTATTTTCCTCGCATGTATCGAAAGTAAAAAGGGAGAGAATTTTTATCATTGACTCAGGGGAATATGTCGGTCAGGAAGTATGAAACTAAATTCACTTCTTTGTCTCGATTTTCATTACATTTCTTACGTGATGAGGAAGATAAATGTACCAGATTTCAGGATGGGTTGAATTTGGTTATCAAGTCTAGACTCACTGCACTTGAGATGGTAGATTATTCTTCCTTAGTTAACAAAGCTATGATGGTTGAAGGAGATGTTAACGATGCAATAAAGAATAGGGAACAAAGTGGAAAGAGGAGTAGATTTGATCCATCTCAGCAAAAGGAAGGCAATGTAGAATACTCAAAACAAGGGAGTCAAAGATTTCAGTGCGGTAGAGGGACTGGAAATTATGTTCAGAATAGGAAACCAAGTAGTTTTAGGGGTGCATGATCGATGGTCCAACAGAATAAACAACAAGAGAATGACAATAGGCAGTCCAGGCCTGTTACATGCTATTTTTGCAAAGCTGAGGTCCATATTAGTCCAGATTGTCCCAAGTTAAAGGGGGTAGAGTGTCATCACTGCCATCAAATTGGTCATACCAAAAAAACCTCTCCTATGCTACTGGGAGGGATTCAATCAGCTACTACTAGTCGAGGCTCATCACCTGGAGGCACGGGGAGAGGAGGAGGTAGAGGACAAGCTAGTGGATCCAGGGCTTCGGGAAGGATATTTTCTATGACTTTACAGGATGCTCAGGCTACTCCAGAGGTGGTGACATGTACATTTTCTGTCATGAACAAACATGCTTACGTGCTTATTGATCCAGGTTCTACTCATTCATTTGTAGCACTGTCATTTACCATGCATTTGGTTAGACCATGTTCTTATCTAGATTGTGGTTTATATATATTTACACCTATGGGGGATGTGATGTTAGTGGAGCTTGTGTATAAAAATTGTGTATTGTATATGGGGGAGAGGGAGTGGACCATTGATTTAATTCCACTAGATATTCGAGATTTTGATATTATCTTGGGTATGGACTGATTATCTTCCTACCATGCATGAATTGACTGTTTTCGTGAGGAGGTTACATTTAATATGCCGGGGGAGGAAGAATTCAAATTTACTGGGGAAAGAAATGTGGTTCCGAACTGTCTTATTTCAGCCCTTCGGGCAAGGAAATTGTTAAATAAGGGTTGTCGAGGCTTTTTAGCATATGTTGTGGATACAAACAGGGAATTGCAAAAATTAGATGATATCCCAGTCGTTAAGGATTTTGCAGATGTGTTCCCAGATGAATTACCAGGATTGCCACCTAGTAGAGAGGTAGAGTTTACTATCGATTTAGTGCCTGGTACAGCTCCAGTTTCTATTTCTCCATATAGAATGGCACCAAAGGAGTTAAAGGTTCAACTACAAGATTTGCTAGATAGAGGTTTTATTATACCCAGTGTATCACTATGGGGCGCTCCAGTATTATTTGTGAAGAAGAAAGATGTCACCATGCGACTCTGCATTGATTATCGACAGTTGAACAAGGTGACTATTCGAAATAAATATCCATTGCCTCGTATTAATGATTTGTTTGATCAATTACAGGGTGCTAAAGTGTTTTCAAAAATTGATTTGAGATTGGATTATCATCAATTAAGGGTAAGAGATTGTGACATTTCTAAGACAACTTTTCGTTCTCGCTATGGTCATTATGAATTTTTGGTAATGCCATTTGGGTTAACAAATGCTCCTGCGGTGTTTATGGATTTAATGAATCGAGTATTTCATACTTTCATAGATTCGTTCGTTATTGTCTTTATCGATGATGTTTTGATATACTCACCTAGCCAAGAGGAACATGAGAAGCATCTAAGAGTTGTATTACAAGTTTTGCGAGATAGTTAATTATTTGCGAAGTTTAGAAAATGTGAGTTTTGGTTAAATCAGGTAGTATTTCTGGGGCATGTTATTTCGGGAGATGGAATTTATGTTGACCCTAAGAAGGTAGAGGCAATTGTGCAATGGGAAAGACCGAGGAATGTAACGTAGATAAGGAGTTTCCTAGGATTGGTTGGATATTATAGAAGATTCATAAAGGGGTTTTCATCTATAGCCTTGCCGTTGACTAAATTGACTCGAAAGGAAGTTAAATTTGTGTGGAGTGATGAATGTCAACACAGCTTTGAAACGTTGAAAAATAGGCTAGTATCAGCTCCAGTTCTCACTGTTCCATCCAGTGGAGAAGGTTTTGTGATTTATACTTACGCTTCACATCAGGGTCTGGGTTATGTTTTCATGCAACATGGAAAGGTAATTTCTTATGCATCTAGACAGTTAAAGACGCATGAACGTAATTATCCTACGCACGATTTAGAACTTACGGCTATTGTTTTTTCCTTGAAATTATGGAGACATCATTTGTATGGAGAGACGTGTGAAATTTTCACTAACCATCAAAGTTTGAAGTATTTATTTACACAGAGAGACTTGAATTTGAGATAAAGACGATGGATCGAGTTAATTAAAGATTATGATTGTACCATTCACCATCATCCCGGGAGGGCCAATGTTGTTGCAGATGCTCTGAGTCGAAAGTCATTGGGGAGGTTATCTTGTATTCAATGTGCACGGGTTGGGAATATTATGGAATTAAGACTGATAGGAGTTGAGTTAAACTTATCTAAAATAGGGGCATTATTTTCACACGTTACAGTGAGACCTTTACTGGCAGAACACATACAAAATTTGCAAGTCAGTGATCCATTCCTTGAAAAGAAGAAATGGAAAATCCTGGATGGTAAAGAGAGTGACTTTGAAATTAATAAGGATGAATCATTGTGTTATAAAAACAGAATTTGTGTACCGAATGATACGTCCTTAAAGAAGGATATATTAGAAGAGGCACATAGTTTTATTTACTCTATGCATCCGGGAGGTACCAAAATGTACAGAGATTTGAAAGAGTATTATCGGTGGAACAATATGAAACGTGAGATTGCCGAATTTTTAGCTAAATGTTTAGTATGTCAACAAGTGAAAGCGGAGCATCAGAAGCCGGTAGGATTATTGCAGTCATTGCCTATTCCGAAATGGAAGTGGGAGCATATAACGATGAATTTTGTTGTAGGATTGCCACGATCACCAAAGGGGCATGATTCTATATGGGTAATTGTAGATCGATTGACAAAGTCAGCTCATTTTCTTCCAGTTAAGATGACCTACACTGTAGACAAATATGCACGTATGTACGTTGATGAGATTATCCGTTTACATGGAGCACCAGTGTTAATAGTATCAGATAGAGATCCAACTTTCACCTCTAAGTTTTGGCCTCGTTTATAGAATTCCCTGGGCACAAGTTTGAAGTTCAGTATTGCATTTCATCCACAAACCGATGGGCAATCAGAAAGAACAATTCAAATATTAGAAGACATGTTACGAGCCTGTGTATTTGACTTCAAAGCTAGATGGGATGATCATTTGCCATTGATGGAATTTACGTATAATAATAGTTATCAATCCACCATTGGTATGGCTCCTTATGAAGCTTTATATGGGAGGAGATGTAGAACGCCATTATGTTGGGATGAAGTGGGTGAAAGGAAAGTTTTGGGTCCTGAATTGATAGATATGACAACTGAAAAGATCAAAATGATTCGGGAACGGATAAAGATAGCACAAAGCAGGCAGAAATTTTATGCAGATAAGAGGAAGTATCCATTGGAATTTCAAAAGGGGGATTTTTTATTCCTACCTATTTCACCATGGAAAGGCGTTATGAGATTTGGAAAGAAGGGGAAACTAAGTCCAAGATACATTGGACCGTATGAAGTGTGGGAAAGAATTGGGACCCTGCATATAGATTGGCATTACCTCTAGGGTTATCTCGTTTGCATGATGTGTTCCACGTATCGATGCTTCGTAAGTATTTGGCAGATCCATCTCATCAACTGAAAACCCAACCTATTGAACTCAAAGAAGACTTGTCGTACATCGAGGAACCGGTGGAAATTCTTGATCGTAAGGAGCAAGTATTGAGGAATAAAATTATTCCCTTAGTTAAAGTTATGTGGATGAGCCATGGAATTAAAGAAGCAACTTGAGAAATGGAGGATAGCATGAAGAAACAGTATCCCTATTTGTTTGGTAAGTGACATTCATATTAAATTTCGGCGACGAAATTTTCTAAGGGGGGGAGGTTGTGACAACCCGTATATAATTATGATAAATTATATGTAAATCATACTTATCCTATGAGATATGAATAATGTGTTATTATTATATCTAATGTTAAGTGATTTTGGTTAGTATAATTCTACTTTCATAAATCATGAAATGTCGAATTATTTACAAACACAAGATTTGGTTATTTTCGATAGAAATGTTCCTGTTTAAGACTAGTTTTGACCCTTGTAACATTACAATTGACTTAAGGTGAAAACTACATAGTTGTAGACATGTGAGTTAGGGTTGTAACACAACAAACGGTGCACCAAACGGATGTTCGAGTAAGAAATTAGGCCGAAATTACGAACAAGGGGCAAACCTGTCAATTCCCTTAAGTGGTAAATTATCTTTTTATTAAACCAAATGTTTTAATTTGATTGGATGGATTAGGAGGCAGCCTTGTCCGACTTAAAACTCTCCCTTAACCTTATTTCTTCAGCAAATAAGTCCCTAGGTTCAGTTTGAGGTGTTATTAGCTTGAGGAAAGAGAGGTAGAAGTTAAGGAAGAAAGGGTTATAAGGAAAATCTAGGAAAACAATTCCAAGAAAATCCTTAAGGTGTTTCCAAGGTAATATTATGTGTTAATATTATTTTAATATTCTATTATACTTATTTCAAAGTATATAAATCGTGAAGTATTGATCCAAATTCCATCCTCCTTTGTGATAATATGTATTGGTTCATACGTGAGATAAGTGGGGTTGTAGGTCATATTGCTTTGTATTGAAACCCTTTGTATTAAAACTTGCATATCTCTTTGTGTGTACTTACTGAAATTCAGAAATTCCAATTGGATGTGAAAATATACTCATATATTCATATCATATCCGAAAATTAGAATTTAACTCCTTATGGTTAGGCTTTAGTGATGGTTGCAAGTTGGTATATAGTTGCTGTTTGTATATTTCATTTCGGTATGCCTTGAGTTTGGTCAAGCTTTTGAGATAGCAAATGAAGTCCACGTATTATGAAACTTTAATTCTATACTATGCAGTATGTCTACTCAAAGTGTGTTGAAAATCATGGAAGGTTATAATGTAGAAAAATAATGAAAATTCTTGGAAGTCGAAGGAACAATAAAGGAGTTTGTAGGGAAGATTTCTTGTGTTGTAAAGAAATGGCCATAACTTTCCCTAGGAAGCTTGAAAAATCACACCGTCAGTTGTAACGGAAAGTATATTAAGATATGTTTTCATATTGATAAGCTTGGACACCTGTATTTGTACTATTTATGAATATGGGATGGTTAAGTATGGAGGACAATAATTTGAGGCCATATTGGATACTCCATGAAAGAATGTTTTTATCTGCTCTTTCCAAAGAGTATTTTGAGTACATGTTTCATGTGTATATACATTGAAAAGTATGCTTTAATAGTTACTTGGTTTTAGTTGTAAATTTCTTATGAGGTATGTTCTACGATTGAATGTTCATAACTCTATCAACATATATACCATTGTTTCGACGTTACTCATGTTTCTTGGGATTCTACTTAAGTGGAATCATATTATGGTTGTGTAGTCAGTGAAAGTACATAATTATAGTAAGATAATACTTATGATAGAGATTCAGTACTGATTTAGTTGGATTAACAGGTGTAAGGGAAAATCAACCAAGTTCTACTCCACCAGAGGGAAACGTGAATACGTAGTTGACAACCCAATGTGAGTGTACTTACTGAGTTGATTTTGGATATGATGTATATGTATTATATGTTGAGATGATATGGCTTATTTAAAAGTCATGAGATGTTGAGATGTTATGGCTTATTTAAAAGCCAAGAGATGTTGAGATGTTATGGCTTATTTAAAAGCCAAGAGATGTTGAGATGTTATGGATTTATAAAAGTCAGGATATGTTGAGTTGCTATGCAATTCAGGAGATGTTAGGTTTTTAAAACCTATGGATATGATTATTGCCTACGGGTAGGAGATGTGGGGTTTATTAACTCCGGATATGTATATGGCCTAATTTGGCACAGAGATATATATATTAATATGTTGAGATGTTAATATAGTACTTTTACTATATAAAGATGTAGTACATTCACTGAGTTTTTAAACTCATGGTTTTATATGTTTACATTTTCAGGTTTTTCAGCTGCCACTGCCAGGTCTAGGAAGTTGAGTACATAGAAGTAGGGTCTTGTTAGTTTGTTATATACACTGCACTCGTTGTAATTAAGTTAAATTATATGTGAGTTCTGTTGAAATTATGTCTCCTTAAAACAATTGGATTTTTTTAATATTCCGCATTTTAACCTTGAAGTTGTTTCAATATGTATTACCTAAATAATAAAAAATTATAATTGTGGTTTGTAAACTATTTAGTTAATTATATCCTAATGGGGTTAGGGGATGACAATTTTTTTCTTTTTTGAATAACAAAACATAGTATATTATATGGGAGATTTTTTTTCTGAAACGGTATACATAAAAAAAGGTCAGAAAAAATTAAAGAATTAATATACAAATAAATTTAATACCTTAAAAATGATTAAAATAATAAATAAATAAAAAATTATAGGTACTTGTAGTGTTTCGGCCATGAATGTTTTGCGTTCACATATATAAAGTCACTTTCACCACCATTAGCCTCTATTTTCTATTTCAGCTTACAAATACTTTTTTTTTGTCTAGCAAGTGATCTGAACGAAAAGAAATAAATTTTCTTTAAAAAAAAACCAAATTGAAAATCTCATAGAACCTAAAACCCATAAGTAAGAGAGAGAGAGAGAGAGAGAGAGAGAGAGAGAGAGAGAGAGAGAGAGAGTGAAAGATTGAGAAACATACTTGGATGGAATTTTTTTCTGCCAACTTTTTCTCCTCCTTTTCTTATCCGGATATGCTTATAGAAGATGGAGATGAAACATAACCTGTAAACAGGGGTTATACAAAATATTATCTGGACTTCATACAAATTTCAGAAAAATTCCAACTAAAATTTTCAACAACAAAATTCAAAAATAGAAACTCATTACAAATTTCAAAGAAATATAAAATTTGGAGATTTAACCCAAATGCATGAATAAAAAAAATAATTCAACTTTACACCTATAAAGTACCATTTTCTTATCTACAAAACTATACCAACCTTAAAACTTATGTTAAGACCAAACATATATAAAAACAATTTTGGTGAAAAAAAATAAGAATCTAGCAGCTCAAAAAATATGAAAAATTAGGACTCCATGCATACACAAATTATGTTAGAGTTAACCAACATCCAAATTTAAATTTCTTTTATACTTTTTGACTTGTTGCAATTTTATGTACATAATCCATAAAAGTTTATATATTCAAATGGCTAAGAACAAAAATTAAAAAGAATATTCAATAGAAATGAAAAATCTAATTTCATGACAAAAAAAAAAAAAAAGCTTACGAAACAGTTCTAAAGGAAGCTTCTTCACTTTTAAAATAATGAGTACCTAATTTAGAGATAAAAGCAAAATTTACTATTGAAATATAACTACCTCCCCTTCTTTGAAAGTATAGATCTACACAATGAAGTTTTTGCTGTGTGTGATTTGTGGATGTATAATTATATATGAACCCTTGTTTAATTAAAATGGGGAAGGGGTGAAAAGAAAAAAGAAAGAGACGACACCTCTCATTGTTATAACATTAATCCCCTTTTGTGGTGGGCAAACACTAAGGTCCAGTTTACTCGTCTTTTTGTTTTCCTATAGCCGATAACATTCATCCCCCTTTTTTTAAAATTTCAATGTTCCATGATTTGAAGCGTTGCAACAGTTTTGTAGTGTATGATTTGGGAGGAAAAGAAACGACTCTTGAAAATCTCAATCTTGGAAATGTAAATGGTGGAAGAGAATATGGAGGGAATATTATGTCTTTACATTTACAAATCATAAATGCATTAACACACTGTCACGTGTCGATCTCTCACGATTTGGGTCTACAATTTTTATTATATTCTATAGAATAGATACGACAATATAATGTTATAGTGACATTAAGATTAATATTTAAATCCGTAAAGGGTTTGATATTTTCTTGGGCAGAGAAAAAAAATTAAAAAATAAAATCAAAAGCATTGACAATTTGACATAAGAGTTTACAGCTTTTAATACCAATTCTATCATACTGTATAATAGGACGTTAATGGCTTTGCTCTTTATTTTCCTCAGGCAGCAGCTCTTCAATGTAAACTAGAACAATAAATGATGATTTTATCATCTTGTGTGGGAGGGTGTATACACACTAGCATGCAATCCGCGCAATACGCGAACGGATTATGGTAAATAATAAACATGTTGCGTGGGAGGTTTAAAGTGACTTATTAATCCTAAAAAAACTAATAAATTTTCATTTTATAAAACAATATATAAGTTCATTGGAAAAGCAACATATGATGAGTTGGATACTATTCGATCATGACCTCAAAACTCATGACATTAAAATATTATCATTTATGGGTAAGTTTAATCAAACATAGAAGTGTAGAAATTTCGGCATCTTCTTTAAGGTTTTGAATGATCTACAAAATGATAGAAAACCATAAGATCCCGAACTGGAAACCCAAGAAAAAGTGATTAAGAGAACATGGACATGTTATTGTTTACAATTTTCTCTATGTTATGAATCTTTGTAACATTTGACTACATAGTTCATTAACCTTTGTCAAATTTAAAGGAACTTATTAATGGAAAAGTAATTGTATACCTAATGGAAATGTGGATTTATGGATGATCAAATTTCGTTATAGTTTAATGTCATACTCTTGATTACATCAGGTAATATAAAAAAAACGTATATAACATGAAATTGCAATTATAGAATGCTCAAGTAACCATAAAAATCATATATAACAAACTTATAAATGACTTCTTGAATTTTCCAAATAAGGGATATAAGATAATTTTATGAATAAAACCTCACCAAAATTAATATCAACAAGGAAGTATAATAGACATATTTATAAAAGAAGCAATGTATATTGAAAAATCACTACCAATTTGTCCAAACATCTTTATTCTAAAGAAAGAAACCAAGGTGAGTAAAAAAATTCCTTTAAAACTAGAGTTACCATGTGGAGAGAAACATTGAGAATTTACTGACTTCTTTTCAAAGAATTGGCATTATATAAGTAAAAAAAAATATAAATCAGTTGAAAATAAATCTAGATATAAATAGATGAATTAAAATTTGAAAGTAAAATCACAAACTTTTTGTCAAAGACTTGGGAAGAAAATTTATTTACGTTATATAAATTGAGAGGGTCAAAGAGTTAATACACATTATATAAATTCGCATTTCATACAACAACACATATGTACATTAGATGAAAGCAATATCAAAAGCAGAACAACAAATTATTTTTGTAGAAGAATATTACCTTTGCAGTTCAGACCATGTCATTCTTCGTGAACTCAAACTCTTATGCATGCATCTTAATTTAGAGGAACTTGTACGTGTGACGGTTCAATAAAATTATGGGGAGAAAAACATCCATGTAATAGACTATTCAGGTTCCTTGAAAAAAAGTTGAAACATTCACATTATATGAAGAGATAAATCAATATTATGTATAAGAGAGGCCATTCAGTGTTTATAAGATTGTGAAAAATCATTTAGGGTCCGTTTGATTCGTAAATTTGCCATAGCAAATGTCAAATCAGTGGGCAAATATAGCATTTGCCCACTTTTTGGTCTGTTTGATTCACAAATTTGCCTACAATCCATTTGTCTATGTACAACACCTCTAATGCATGAAAAGTGGACAAATTTTGCTTTGCTATATGGGGAAGAATTATTTGCCAAACAATTTGCCACTTCTTACAAGTGCTTTTTTTATATTTTATGCTAAAATATTTTAAAAATTATTTTACAAACTGTTTTATAAAACTGTTTTAAATAAAAAAATATTTTATAAAAAATGTTTTTAAATTGTTTTAAAAACACTTTAAAAAATGTTTTGAAACAGTTAAACAACTGTTTTAAAAACTGTTTAAAAAAATATTTTTTAAAACAGTTTTATCAAAAAATGTTTTATAAAAACTGTTTTTGAAATGTTTAAAAAAACTGTTTTAAATAAAAAAAAATATTGTTTTATAAAAAATGTTACAAAAATGTTTTAAAACTGTCAAAAAACTGTTTTAAAAACAATCTTAAAAATGTTTTATAAATATGTTTTATTAGAAACTTGTTTTAAAACTATTAAAAACACTATTTTAAAAGGTTTAAAACTTGTTTTGAATAATTTAAAAACTGTTTCGAATATTGTAAAAATTATTTAAAAAAAACAGTTTTATCAAAATTAAAAAAAATGTTTTAGAAATGTTAAATAAACTAATTGGATTGACTTTAATTTCGCCTAATTGTTGTTTGATAGCTTCGAGTGAAAAAACTAGGTAAAATTTGCCTTTACCCATGGAAAATTTTGCCATCTTCACTTTCGCCCACTTTTGAATCAAACGGACCCTTATAGAAAGATAATTAGATTTTCCAGAAAAATTGCCTCAAGTTTAAGAAAATGTAATTGAATTGTCAGCCAACCATTATGCTAGAATCTGATGGTCGGAGAACAAAAATAGAAAATAAAGCGTTTTGAAAATTAAAGGGAGGAAGAGACGTGGATAAAACGAAACACTATGAACTCCAAAACCCACCTTGAAAATAAGAAAGGGTAGAAGTTAGGACGAAATAGTTGAAGAGACAGTGAATTTGTTAGGTCAATAAACGAAGAGTAGACAGATGGATAAGTTTTTGTAATGAACCCATAATCTTCTCAGTAGGCGGGGATATAAGTAATAACTTTGTAGGCCCTCTTTTCTTTCAAGTGTGTTTTAGGATTACAAAAACCAACTTTCTTTTTTAAAACCCTTTTTTTCAAATTGTAAACCGCATCAAGTTGTGAACCAATTTTAACTTAACCAAATTTTATCTTGATTAATCTTAAACATGCATCTAGTGATTAAAGCAATTAAATAAAGTAAGCTCCCAAAAGTCAATGCCGGATGTACGAGAAAATCATTAAGTGAAAAAATCTTGGACGGCCCAAGCCAGACAATCACTATGATGTAGTATTACAAAGTACAAAGACAGACTTATTCAACAACTCGATCCCCACAAGTCTTAAATTCTCTCTGAATCTTCAATCACTCCTCCGCAGTGCCCACACGAGTCCTTTCACGATACATGTCCACATCACACGCGTCCACGAATGCCTCGGTATCCACCGATGTAGCTTGGAAACGTTTACGGATTCCGAACACGAACTCCTTCGCCTTCTTCATCGCAAACCTTATGATGTTCAAAGTGTAGAACAACTCTAATATGGTGCAAACAAATATCACTTTTGCTTATGTGAATGAAAGCTCGGATATTTAAAACTTCCAAGGATGTTTTAGACTTTTGAAAAACCTTAGAAAACTTGTACAGAAAACGTACTGAATGTAAACTGATTTTCTGGCCTCCACACTTCTAAGAAATTCTGAGAGAAACACGCCTTATATATATGAAGGTTGAGGCGGCAGATCGTTCGAACAAGTTTGCCATGTCGCTTGAAAAAAATGTCCATGTCTCTCGAACGACATTGGAATCTCGCTTTAAAGACTTGCAAAGTCATTTGAACCACTGTAAACGAGAGTTTGTGATTTACACAACTGTAAATCATCTTTATCTCGGAATAAACGAAGTTAAATCAATTTAAAACACTTTTAAAATATTTTAAAAACATTTCTTTAATAAAATAACATTTTAAAATATTTTCCAAGTCTCATTAACATTATGGATTCAGACCTGAGTGATCTCGGAATGCAATGAAGACGTGAAATGAGCACCAATAAAATCTCGGCATAACTTATCTTTGAAGCTTGGTGTCTTCAATAAACTCTATGTCATAGATTGTGTGGGATTGTGACGATAAAAAAATTATCTATGACTCAAAAACATGTTTTATTCCGAGAATAAGTAAAAAACATACAAGGGAATTAATTGAAAGTTTTATCCTTATAAATCTCCCCCTTTGACCATTCTGGGATAAAAAAACAGTGAAATGCCTAAGCCGGATCATTTAGTCGTATGATGCCTAAATCCCATCCCTTAAACCCAAAATAAAAAATTATAAGACAAGACTAGTAAATGATGGTCCGACAAGCATGAGCTGTCTGAATGTGATATAGACTAGAAATCTCTGATCTCTTTAAGCATACTTACACACATGAAATAGACAAATACCCAGTGAAGTATGGAGGTACAAATAATATAAAATATTATGATACTGTAATACCCCGTATTTTTATAGCTTTTAATTATGAGGTTAATGAAATGGAATTAGTTTTACTTATGGGATTTATTAAATTAATTTGGGATAATTAATTGGAAAAATTAATTAATTGGAAAATTAATTCGGATTTAAATGCTAGCGAGACGAGAGTTAGTATTTGGTTATTATTATGCTGTTGAATATTACTGAGTGATTATGGTAATATGTGATCATTGAATTTATTAAAATTGTCGTGAGTTGAAAATACGACAGTTTCGGTAATTTAGTTGGGACGCGCGTGCCAGTCGTGTCAGGACTCAATTTAATGGATTTAAAAGTATTTTATTTTTATGTCATCCGTATGAGCTTTTTAAGTGTGTCAACACGTCTGGAAGGTTCGAGATAGTCAGAAAATACTAGCCGGGGGTTTAGTTTGGGTCCTGGGACACTTTTAGGCCTAACCGGCAACCCGAAAGGGTATTTTGGTAATTTTAAAAATTTAGGAATTTAGACCCACGAATTTTAGAGTTTTTTTATATATTATTAGAAAATCCATTAGGGCCATTATCAACCAAAAACAAGAGAGTGGGCTATGTGAGTTAGAGGGAAGTTGCCAAAGGGTTTCCAAACCAAAACCACCACCCACCACCACCATTTTGGACGAAAATTGTGACCGGAAAGAGAAGGGGAAACAACCAATAACGTCATCAACGGATCAGAATCGGTATTTTCAGGCAAGTGATTTATCTTGCAAAAATTCAAAGTATATAGTTTACATGTTTTTATAGATTTGAAGATTTATCATGAAAAATGAAAAATGAATGGATTTGAAAGGTTTAAAATCATAATCTGGATAGGACTTGCATATAGTAAATGTTGGAGATGATAACAACGACGAATTTATGATTTATGGGTAGAGAATTATGAAATTTGATTGAATTATGTGATGTTCTTGAAGAAATAGGAAAACTAGGTTTTTATAGTTAAATTGGCTATTTTGATTTAAGTAATTGATGTTATAGGTTGATTTGATGAATCTAAAACGTGGGGAATGATGTAAACATGTTAGTAGGTTGATTAGTATATTTAGTTGTGAGTTTTGGACGTTAGAATGAAGAATTTGAGGTTTAAAAAGTGGAGAACCCGTAACTGTTAAGAATTTCTGGGCTGATACCTGCTTGGTCGATCGATCGACTCAAGAATGTCAATCGATCGAACCATTGATCGATCGACCCCTTTTCTTCGATCGATCGACCCCTTCTTATTTTTGACAATTGTTTCTCTTTAAGGTTTAATGATTATTCCAAAGCCGATGTTGGTTATTATGGTGATTAATATAATATTGTTGGGACTTAGATAAAGTTAGTAAGGTCTTAGTATTATCGAAGAATGTTATAACTTAGGGAATTGAATGACATTTCTTACGAGGGTCTACCGAGTGAGGTACGATTAGAAATTGTTTGAATTGAAACGATAACGGGAATTAATGATGATATAAGATTATGGGCAGCAACTTAGGGGTTTCAAGTACTGAAATGACATTAGAAACCAATAAGAGACCTAGTAACCTTTTGAGATAGGTTTAAGTACTCAAATTGATACGACGAGAGAGTTATTAAACGGAAAATATATTATGTGTAATGTTCGGGGTAAACTTGCTATGTGTGAGATTTACTAGATGAAATATGTGAACATCTATATTGATATATGATTACTTAGGTGGTGTGAATGCCTAGTGTATGGATTTCTTATATGTATGACATACCTATCATACTTGTTATCACGGGAGGTTAGTTTTATTTTGGAAAAGGACCCTCTTATCCTTGTGTGCCTTCGGGGGGATTTAGACTGGTACCTTAAGGACATAGTACTGTGAATGACTTATTTGCGAGATGATAAGTCAGCTGACCATGGGAGCGTAGGTATGTGCATGACCCATGGGCATGTGAACTATGTTCGCCTCCAATATGTGTGATTTGTATTTAGACAGTTCCCGAATGATTCGAAACACGTGATCCTTACGTACGTGATGTACATGGATTTGATAGCAGAGTATGCGTGCACCGCAGCTTAGCCTAGGGGTGCCATATATATATTTATGTACTGAGAGTGATATATTTATGTACTTGTGACTGGTTCATTGTTGCTTAGTAGATGTGAATAGCTAAGATATTTGAATGGGTTAAGAATGAGAATTTAGTTAACACGCGAGATAAGTAATTTAATGAATGTGAACATCGTTTATAAATATGGCTTATTTGGGGGTTACGTATAGATACTATACGTTAGAATGCTAAGACAGGAGTGGTACAAACTAGTTAGATAGTGGCATAACTAGGATGGGTTAAAGGCATACGTTAAGCGTGCACAGTAGTTGAGAGGTAAGAAACTCATGTGAGAGTACGCAACTAACGTGTTTATAATATGTGTTTTTTAATTATAATTTAAACACTTGCTAAACTTTTAAACTGTTTTCACATTGAGCTCTAACTCGTTTTCCTCCAAATCTATTTTTGTTTTGTAAAAACCTTTTAGGTGCCCAGTCACAGGGACGCCAAGCATAGGAATTCCATTCAGATGATGTGTTGTAGCTGCTGTGGAAGTTACAGGAGTAGACGATCTCATTTTATCCTTGAGTCTTTCAAAGTCATTCGTATCAGTTAGGGCATGTCGCCCATTCTTATTTAGAGGTTGTAGTTGCAGACTTTCAGTATTTCAGTTTTTGGTTTATTATTTATTCAGACTCTTGTATTGGGACATTTATTTACTCTAGCATCTTTATTATTGGAGTGTTTACTCCAGACTTATTCGATTTCTTCTCGTTGAGCATTTATATGAGATTGGTTATGTGATTGATGGTTTATTAAATAAATTATTGTTTAATTGTTGGCTTAATTAATAAAATTTGACATCTCTCTTTTTAAATATTAGGTGGCTAGTAATTAATTAAATGTTTTTCGACAGTGATGCTAAGACTGAACCAACTGGATATTCTGTATTAATTTGATAAAGGAGTAGCTACCCGGTATTTAATTAGACGGGGTGTTTCAGATACCAATATGAAATAGCAAAAGCAATATGTAAAATTAATCTCAAATCATTTGTTAAACAGGGGAGAAAAATAATATGATAATAATTTTCAATCCAAGATACCGATATGTATAAACTACACAATATAATCATGAAAGCATATGATCACAAGAATGATATCAATGTGTAATGCAACAAACATATATGCTCAATAAAGAAACTCTCCCCTACATCACATACATCTCTCCCCCTTTTGTCTCGAATAGACAATCAGTGAAAAGATAAACAATTTATTAAAATATCAAGCATGCGATAAGCAATACAACATCTCTAGATAAACATGAATCAATCATCTAATAATGATCAAACAATATCAAGTTGTAGCTAGCAAACAATAATCACGTGTGAGAAATCATCAAAATCAGAAAAGATGTGATTAAACAAGTACTGCAGTAAAAATCATCATGCAAATCCTAAACTGCATAAAACTGCCCAGAATTACTTCAAACAGAATAATATGATAAATAAATCAAAGCAGGTACGAAAACGTAATCATCCTTAAAAATCCTCAACAGGTCGCTCGAACGACTTAGCTTTGTCGTTAGAATGACATGGGCAAGTTGCTCAAACCATAACATTAAACGAGCTAATGAAATGCAAAACAGTGTACCATCGCTCGAAGTAACTTATCTCGTGACCAGGCCTGACAAAAATGACGCCTCAAAAAACGTGTCGCTTGAACCTCGCGTGAACAGTGCTTCGCGCGACATTGCTTTATCGCTCGAACGAAGCCAGTTTGTCATTTGAACGACACATAAAAATCTCAATTCTAGTGTTAAAAATCATAAGGTTTCGTCCAGTGAAATGATTTCCTGAAAAAGTTAACTGGAAAGAGCAGAAAACAGTAAAACAGGCTCAAAACATAAAACATAAATTATGCAAAAACAATGTGAGTTTCATGACAATATAGAATCAAGTGCTCAAACATGGATATGGAGTGAATGGTTGTGAACCATAATAAATGAATTATAAATCCAACACATTGAAATGTTCAAGAAGCTCTAATTGATAGCAATATGTCAACAAACTTCGATTTTAGCCATGTCACACTTAATAAGATGAGCTAAATGAATTAAACAATCTACATGCACACAAATATGGAATACTGATGATTCTACAAATAATATCATCATGATTCAATGTTTCAACACTAGGATTCATGGTGCAAACCTGTTTAAATTTTCCATCAAACTCCCTCAAATATATTTATTCTTTTTCAAGTTCTTTTGAGGTCTCTATTTTTCTCAACTTAGAGAAATCCTATTAGCCCAATTTTGGCATATAATTCTCTTTATTGCTTTTATTTTTTTCTTTTGGGCTCCTTTAAACGGTGGCTTTCATGACGAGTTATTTTTGTACTCTCGCAGCCCTTTTCCATGAACACTCGTTATTTTTTTTCAATTGAATCCTCACGTTAAACGGTTCTTACGCCCCCTCCTAAGTTTACTTATGCATAGATGACAAGATTGAGATAAGAAAGCCTCACCAAACTCAAATATGCATGAGATGTCAAACATTCGTATAAACTCGTGCATGTGTGCAAGAATGGCATATATACAAAGTCGAATTCAAATGCATATCAACTTCGAAACAACCCCATAATAAAATGGTTAAGATCATTCAATGCATCGATACTTATGACCAAATGTCCTAGCCATATGGATAATGAAATGATGGGTGTCCAAGCACACTAATATGCTACATCAAACATGAAACACTCACGACACAAAAAAAACGAATTTTTTTTTGTGTTTTTATAAAAATATTTTTGACCCAAAAATAAAATCTTTTTATATTTTTCGCAAAAATATTTAAATCCAAAAATCTTTTTATATTTTTTTTTGAAATGTTTTTCAAAAACAAAATCTTTTTGTATTTTTCAAATAAGACTTAATAAATGAAAAAAAATATAATAAAGATACACATGTCATAACACTAGAAAAATATAAATCATGATGCAAAGACTATCATATGATAAGCAGGGTGACACAATCATCCTTTAGATATAGAACGGGAAGAATCAGGTGCAACCAAACAAGAACTATGAAGTTTAATTCCCAAATCCTCTAAGTCCGATTTCCTAACCCAAGTAGATGTGAAATTACACATGGGGGTTTTGGAAACCGAAACGAATTTATTCCTGAACTTCCTAGGAGCATTCCTAAGGTCATAGCAAAAACGTCTAAGGTGACCTTTCCTACTGCAATAGGAACAAGTATAAACACGACGGGAATGATTACCAAAATATCGACCTATCCTAACGTTCTTAATGGGCTCTCTCACATGACTGGTATTAGCTTTAGGATTGGGAACACTATTGTCGTAGCCTATACCAAACCTATTTCCCTTGACTTGAACGGTGCCTAACATCCTATCCAATTTCTCCGACCTAGACTCTAAGTCAAACTTCACCTTACTCGAGTCTTTCAACTTTTTCTCTATCTCACTAATCCTAAACTTAAGCAAACGCCTAGGCTCCTCAAACTCTACCACCTCTTTTTTCAAAGCCTCCATCAAACCATGAAGGTTATCTCTCTCTTTATCAACGTACTCTAACTTCCCCTATGATCCTCAATCAAAGCATCATTATTATCTTTGGCACGCTCATTCAACTTAGCTTGAAATTTTGAGTTTGCCTTTCTCACTTTTACCACTTATGTATACAACTCACTGAAGACCACTTGCAACTCTCCTACATCAATCTCCTCATCCCTATTAGCTTCACCCTCACTCTCTTAGAAATCATCCTTAACGGCCTCGGAAGTGTCATGCACACGAGAAGCTTTATGAGAAGATTTATCGTCGTCGCTCACATGACATGCCATGAATGCTATAAAGTTACGCTCAATGGGGGAATTCTCTCTCCCTCTTCCAATTCACTATCATTTAAGGTGGCGGTATATGCTATCAGTTTCTTCCCTCCTTCTTAAGTCTAGTGGGACACTCGACAACCTTGTGATCATACCCCTCACACCCAAAACACCTATTCGACTCAACCCTATTAAGTTTCTCACTCTTATCCTTAGGGGTGGAATCTACCTTGTTGTTCTTGAATTTTTAAATTTTTTGGCATCTTTCGATTGCTTTTGAAATATAAGAAATTTGTTGAACTTCTTTGCCAACAAGGGTACATTCGCAAAATCGAAATCATCATCCGAAACTTTAGTCTCCTCCTTCTGGGATTACAAACCAATGTCATTTATATCTTTGGCACTCGCTTGGAGGTAAACATATCGAGTTCATAGGTCTATAGGTCACCTACAATATCTTCAAGTTTCGTCGATTCAAGCATACCTAAGGAGTTCAAAACTCAAACCTACTCGACAAAAATATCAAAATTTTCTTCATGATGCGGTTGTAGGGTATCTTCTCTCCTAAGTTAAATGCAACACCATGCCTAATTAAATATCGGGTGATCAGTCCTTTATTACATTAAAAACCAGGCGAACGGTTGGTTCATTCTCAAAATCACTGTCGCAAAATAATATTTCTAATTTGAACACCCTAAATAATTAAGCTAAGTGTCAAAACTATTTAAAACCTCATTTTTCCTTTATTAAATACCAATAAAAAAAACTTTTTAGTACCCAACAGTTAAGAATTACATAAATACAAAGGAAGACAATTTACACATAAGAATTAAACCTTCTATATAATCCAAACCAAGTTATGAACTATAAATGAAATCATTCTGACAAGAGTTAACTCCCAAGGAGTATTGAATACCGAAAATATAAATGAACATATATCTTTGACAAGATCTAAACGGAATAGGATATCGGGCGACACATGCCCTAACTATGAAGATCTAAAGTAGGAACTAATTCAGTGATAAATTCGTCTAAAATAAGGGCCTGCAACTCCCACATAAGCTGCAGCACGTCCAATCCAAAGAACCTAAGCATGACACCCCTGTGGCTGGGCACCTGTAATACATACATATATATACAAGAGAGAAAGAAAGGACAGAAAATGGGTCAGAGCCCGAGTGTAAAACAGTTTAAAATAGTTTAGCAAGTATTTAAAATGCTTACCGGTTAATATCACAACTATGTTAGTATGCGACATTCTCTTGAGATTCATCACCTCTCATCTAGTGTGCACTCATATTGTACCTCTAGGACATCCTAGTTATAGTTCCCACGCTAACTAGATTATTCACATGTATCCATTTTTTATAGCCCAAATTATTCCCACGTATTAACCTTATAATACATATTATGATGTTATAAACATATATATATCCATTTAGATTCAACATGGATAAGTCCCTTATTAATTCAATTCAACTAAGTGTTTTCATACATAACTATCTGACATTTCTACTTTAGCCACATAGTAGATATCATTACGTGTATATATATTTATTCACTATATTATATATATACTATACTGCACCCCGAGACACAACTGCGGTGCTGCATTACTCTGCTATCTTATCCCAATACATCACATCGTTGTATAGGGGACTATAGGTTCGATAAAGATTCCTCGAACCACAAATATCAACACAAAAATTGGAGGCGAACATAGTTCTCATACCCACGGGTCACGCACATACCTACGTTCCCATAGTCAGCGGACTTATCAACTCACCGATAAGTCTTTCATAGACCTATGTTCTCGAGCGACAAATAAAAAATCCCATGGATTCATCAAGATATGACTGCCCTCACGCGCAAACCTCCCATCGATAGCAAGTAATCTAGGTATGTCATACACAGATACATAATATATGCACAATCACAAAGTCATACATATAAATATTCATATGTTCCAAATTAGGTTCGCCCATGACCCATAATTGTTATTATCCATTCTCAACACAAATTTTGCTCAATTATTTCTCATCAAGGATTCGTCTCTTTTATTCTCATTTATTATTTACTTCATACTTACTTCTTATCTCTCTAAGTATTCTCTCTCACTAAGTATAAATATCAGTAGGTATACCTTCACTTACCTTCTAGTCTAAATCTTTCACGAGTCTCAATCTTTTAGTAAATGTACGCACAATTCCCAATGTATAAAAAACTCCCCGTTAACCCAAAATTTCATCTCATATTAATTTCACTCAACTGAGTCTACTTAGACCCTATTGGTCATCTTCATAACCCATTATACTCTATCAATGATAATCAAGGGTTCCTAAGCATTTTAACTGGACTAAACAAAAAGGGGAATACGCAGTTTTCCGGGAGGGGACGATCGATTGAGTAAAGGGGGTCGATCGATCGATCAAGCAGTTCTTGCCTAGTTTTCTGCAATATTTAACCTACGGGTTCAACCATTTTAACCCCTCCAAACCTCTATAATTTCATCCCAAACTCCCATCAAAGTAACGACATAAATGAGTTCTAACGTAACGACATCAATAAATCCTCAACGAATCAATCAAAAAGGGGTTTGATCTCAAATCTCTTTATAAAACCAAATTTTGCATGAATAATCACCACCCTCTATTTTAATCAAGATTTTCTTCTCAAATATTATAATAAATTCATCGGTAATCCTCTATATATGATCAAGATTTTATACTACATGGGTTCTTCCTACAACACATATAAATTCTCTTCTAAAATTTTCCATTAAAACTTATGATTTTCATTCCTAGACCAACATGGAAGGTATATTAACTTGAAATTTAGCAAGATAGATACTTGCCTTGGATTCAAGGGTCTGATTTGTTGATGAAAAATATATGGTTGCGTTCCTCGTCAGGCGATCTATGTTTTGGTGGTGGTGGCGGTGCAATCGGGTGAGTTCTAGGCCTTGGATTGCTTGAAAACTCTTTACCTTCTTCTCAAATCTCTTCACCTTCTTCTCTAATCACTTCACATTCTTCTCTAATGGCTGACTTAGGCTTTGTGTTTGTTAACCCCAAGATACAACTCTAAATGGCTAATAAATACTAAGAAAATTCGTTGGTTTAATTATCCAAAAATACCAAATGTCTAAAATACCATCCCGGGGTGTCAATTAGGCCTAAAAACTCCCCGAGACCCAAACTAAACCCCGAGTACACTTTTCTGACTATCTCGACCCTTTCAGACACTTTGGCACACTCAAAACGACTATACGGACGACTTATAATTTATTCACTTTAATAAAAATAATTTAGTCCTGACACGACACAGGCGCGCCCCTAATTAAATTTCCATAATTGCCATTTTATTCACTCGTGACAATTTTAATAAAATCAATCACATATATTACTCTTCTCATCCAGTAATATTCAACAAATTCCCAATAATTACTAACTCTCGTCACGCTAGTAAATATTTAAAATAAAATGCCGGAATAATATTAAATTAATATCGCAATAAAATTCAATAAATTCCCAATTTTAAAAGCCATAAAAATACGGGGTATTACATTAAATAATGAGTTGACAGTATTGAACAACTTAGCGTAAAACTCATCAAACGACTCACTCTCTAACATCTTAATCGTCTCAAATTGTATAGTGATATTTTGAAGCTTATACGCTCTAACCATTCTAGTGCCCTCGTGAGTAAGTGCAACTGTATCACAAGCCTCTTTTGAAGTTTCACAAGTCATAATTCTATTACACTCTTCAGGTGTGACATGAGAGGAAATTACGTGAAGAACTTTAAAGTTGTAAAGTGCAATTTCATGTTCGGTTTCGGTCCATGATTCAACGGGTTTTAGTGTAGTATCCTCACCCTCTCGTGTAACTAGTGGAGTCCAACGCTTTTCAACCGCTAACCACATACGCTTATTAATTTATTTTATAGCACTTCTCATTCGCATTTTTCATTAAGCATAATTAGTGCCATAAAAAATAAGAGCACGAAAACTTTTAAAATTTTCAAAATTCATCCTTAAAAACAAAAGGGATCAACACAATAAAATATATACTTCTAGCTCTGATACCAATTTGTAGGCCCCTTTTTCTTTTGAGTGTGTTTTAAGGATTACAAAACCAATGTTCTTTTTTAAAAAACTTTTTTCAAATTTCAAACCACACCAAGTTGTGAACTAATTTGAACTTCACCAAATTTTATCTTGATTAATCATCAACAAGAATAGAGTGATTAAAGCAAGTAAAATAAAGTAAGGTCACAAAAGTTAATGACGGATGTACGAGGAAAGAACTAAGGATGAAAATCTCGGACGGTCCAAGCCAAACAATCACTATGATGTGGTATTACAAAGTACAAAGACAAACTTACTCAATTACTCGATCCCCACAAGTCTTGAAGCTTCTATGAATATTAAACCACTCCTCCACAGTGCCTAAGCGAATCCTCTCGCTATACCTATCCACAGCACACGCGTTCACGATTGTCTTGGTATCTACTGATGTAGCTTGGAAACGTCTACGGATTTCGAATACGAACTCCTTCGCTTCTTCACCGTAAACCCAATGATGTTAAAAGTGTAGAACAACTCTAATATGGTGCAAACAAATATCACTTTTGCCTATGTGAATGAAAGCTCGAATCTTTGAAACTTCTAAGGATGTTTTAGACTTTGAAAAACCTTAAAAAACTTGTGCAGAAAACGTACTGAATGTAAACTGATTTTCTGGACTGCACACTTCTACAAAATTCTGAGAGAAACAAACCTTATATAGAAAAGTTGAGGTAACGGATCGTTCGGACGAGTTTGGCATGTCGCTCGAATGACATTCGAATCTCACTTGCACGACGTGCAAAGTCGTTTGAACCACTGTAAATGAGAGTTTGTGATTTACACAACTCTAAATCATCTTTATCTCGGAATAAACGAAGTTTAATCAATTTGAGACATTTTAAAAATATTTTTTTAATAAAATAACATCCTTAAACATTTTTAAATATTTTTCAAGTCTCATTAACATTACGCATGCATACCTGAGTGAACTCGGAATGCAATGAAGACGTGAAACAGGCACTAATAAAATCTCGGCATAATTTACCTTCGAAGCTTGACCGCAACATCTTCAATAAACCCTATGTTATAGACTGTGTGGGATCATGAGAATAAAAAACTATTTATGACTCAAAAACATATTTTGTTCCGAAAATAAGTCAAAAATATATAAGGAACTCAATTGAAAATTTTGTCCTTATAAAAACTCAGAGATAAAATTGGTGGTTTCTCACTCTTCCACGTGGATAGGCTAAAAATCGGTGAAAATTGATTATATTCTCCCGTTTTATAGTGTTACATAGATATATGGATATATAGAGAGAATAGAAGAGACAAAACAAGAAATGATATAAAATAATTGCATAGAATGGGTGGTTTACTTTCTTCTTGTCTAAAATGTTTTGACTTTTAAACGAAGTCTTTTAATTTAGAAGGGACGAAATCTCTTTTTAGAAAATTAAAATAAAGGTTAAAAAGTATTCCCAAGTTTATAGGGGTAATGTAGAAAAATGACTTGTTAATATTTTTATTATATTTATAGGATACATAAAATTTTTGTTATAAAATTAGCTTCTAAAATTATTCAACACTGCAAATGCCCTTCTACTATTTTATAATATAATTGTTTTTGTATCACTTTAATTATTAAAAAAAAAATTGTATCACCTTCATTTTTAGGATAATCAATAGTTCTTTTATATAAATAGTCCTTATTTTGTCTTTAATTAAAGTTATTTATATTTCTAAGGGGCAATATAGAAAATCGACTTGGTAGCATTTTTATATTATCTATAGGATATTGGATACCCAATAATTTTGTCATAAAATTAATCCCTAAAATTAATCAATACAAAAATATCCTTTTATTATCTTAAAATACAACTAGTTTAGTATTTTCTTTATTTTCTTATACTCATAGCCTACTCCATGAAAAAAAATCTTTTTATTTTATTTTTTATTTTTATATAAAAAATGTCCTCACTTTATTTTTCTCTAAATAAAATTTTTACTTTACAAAAAAATAATTTTTCATTGATTTTTCATTTTAAATCTAGCCCCTATTTTTTTCTTAGTATGACGTATTTTATTTTTAGAAAACTAAGTATTTTTCATTTCAATCATTGGACTAAGAATGTCATCGAACCTCAAGTTATCAAAATTTCCGCCACCACCACTCCTACACTAGAGTGCAAAATTAATTTTGCAACGTCAAATTTTTACGTTTTCTATTTGAACCACTCTTTATTTTTTATTTTTTATTAATTGAAAATATAAAAAATTGACGTTGCGAAATTAATTTTGCACTCTGGTGAAGTGGTAATGATAGCGGGAGTTTTGATTACAGGAGGTTCACTGATATTCTTAGTCTAATGTTTGAAAAGAGAGCATATTTAGTATTTAAAAATATGAAAATTAAACACGTCATTCTAAGAAAAAAAAATAGGGCTAGATTTAAATGAAAACTTAATTTTTTTAAGTAAAAACTTTATTTAAAGACAAATGAAATAAGGACTATTTTTTAATTTTTTTAAAGTTGATTGTTCTTTCGTGGGGTAGAATATGGATTATACAAAAGTGAAAGATATACTAAGTCACTTATATTTAAAGATGGTAAAAGGACGGTTTTGTATTTTTTAATTTTGACGACAAATTTTATAGATATAATGAAAATGTTAACAAGTCATGTTTCTACATTATTTCTTACAAAAGGGATTTCCACCCAAAATTGTCTCCCAACATTACACAAAAATTAAAATAATGTTTTATTTCAAAACACCAAAAGTAACTCACTTTGTAATTTGAATAAACTTACTAAAATAACCCAGATAAAAAAAATGACTCTTCCCACTTAAACCAAAAAATATATTTTCAACTTCATACAACTACCATCACCAGCCCCACAACCACTTTGTTCCTCACCTCTCCACCACCACAAACAAAAATCTCTCTCTCTCTCTATCCACCATTACCTACTAAAACCACCACCATCACCACCACTTTAACCCTATTAATTTTAAAAAATAAACATTATAAATGATATTAATAAGTGTTTAGACTTAAACCAACCAAAAATTAAAAGCTAAAGCTCTAACATACCGAAAAAAATATCTTTAAAAAATGACAAACCCGTTATTAATGGCCACTTCTGCAACTACGATGACTCGTTACAGTGAAATTGGGGTTTTTACGATGGGAAGTCACCGTGAAAGCCTCCCAACTTTATGGCCCGTTACTATCGGTTTGAAATCACCGTGGGTTTCCATGGTAGGAAGTCACCGTAAAAACTCCCCAATCATGATGGCCCGTCCCGGGGGGGGGGGGGGGGGACCACAAAAACCCACAGTAACTTCAAACCCTGAAAAATCCATTTTCACAATGATGGCCCACCGTGGAGGGGAATATGGCCATTTTTCAATGGTTTTGTGTTTTTGGGTGATTTTTAGGTTTTTAATTTTCCATTTTTGATAGTTTTAAGTCTAAACACTTAGGGTCCGTTTGATTGACGTTGGGCAAAAGTGTTGGCATGGCAAGATTTATCCTGGCAAATTTTGTCTACGTAAATTTGGATGTGACAAAGATGATTCCGTATTGTTTGATAGGGTTTATTTGCACGTTGGAAAAAATTGTATTTGCCATTTTTTTGTGTTTGATATGCATAGTTTGCCAAGTGAAAGACACCTATTTCCCAACTCTTGTTGTTTGATAGCCAAAATACAAACTTTGTCCATATAATGCGGGCAAATTCTTGTCATTTTTATCCATTTACGTAATAATCAATAAAAAAATATGGACTAAATGTATATTAAAAAATATTTGATGGACTTATAACAATAAAAAAACTTTTAACACAACTTTATAACATCCATCTTTTTAAGTTAAAACCTAAATCTAGCAATTTAAAAAAAAAAAAACTGTTTTCTTCAAACATTATAAAAAAAAACTATTTTTATGTTAATAAAAACAACGGTTTTCTAAAAAAAAATTATTTTTAAGTGAATAAAAAACCTGTTTTTTAGTTAAATCTAGCAATTTAAAAAAAAACATCCAGCTTTTTTTTCTTAATTAAAATAACTTCCAGTTTAAAAAATATGAAAACAATTTTTTATAACTTTTTTACAAGGTCCAACTTTTTGTTTATAAACGTACAACTTTTTTTTACAACGTCCAACTTTTTTACAACATCCAATAAAAGAATATTTATTTTTATTTAAAAAAAAGATAACTAAAACATTTTTTTTATCTTCTTACAAAACAGATTTTTGTACCGCTTTAAAAAAACGTTATAAACAATGTTAAACTTTTTATCTAAAATAAAAGTAACGTCCAATTTTTTTTTTAAAACAACGAAAATAGTTTTTATAAAAACGATGAATACAGTTCTATAACGAAAACAATTTTATAAACAGTTTCAAAACATTGTATTTTGTTATAAAAAAGTAACATTTTAGAAAATCTTATTTTATAAATATGTCCACGTTGTTTAATAAAATATACAGTTTTTTTAGTACAAAATATCAGTTTTTTATTTACAGCTTTTTTTTTATTAAAGAATATATACTTGTAGGCAAATGCCATGGAAAATATTTCTCACTAAAGGAGCAAAGCAAATTTTCTCCACAACTTTAGGCAAATAGAGGTCATTTGACCTTTTTTGGGGAAAATTTTCCATGGGCCAAAAAGACCTATCAAACACTACAAAAGTGTATAAAAAAGTGGAGAAATTTTATTTGTCATGGCAAATTTTGTGCATCAAGCGGACCCTTAGGTATCTTCATTTATGATTTTTTTCACTTAAAAAAAAGTTGAGGTTTAACATGGTGGTGAGGTTGGTTGTGTTATTTTTTTAAATTAAAAAGAGAAGGGGAAGCAGTGGGGTTGGAGATGATTGTGGTAGGGGTGTAGATGGTGGGGCTATGGGAGGAGATGATAAGGTAATAGTTATTTATAGTTTTGGTCCCTACAATATATATATATATATATATATATATATAATATTTGGCCCCTCCTTACTCATATTTCTAGATCCGTCAATGCTTTGCGGTGTAATTTACTTTAATTTTTCGAATAACATTTTACTTGTTTTGTTGTGGCTAAAGATTGTTGTTTGTGAGTTATTTTTGAGGTGGAAATAACATCACAGCTGATAAAAATAAAGAACTTTAATCAAGAACAATTAAAATATGGACTATTTTTTTAGAAAAGAAAAATTAATTTTCTTAAAAATGAAGGTAATACAAAAATAATTGTATTATAAGATCTTAGAATATTTTGGTATTGAATAATTTTAGTTATAATAAAATTGTTGCATGTCCTATTAATATAATGAAAACGTTTATATTTTTTCTTTTTCATATTAACTCTTATTAATTTAGGACGGACTAGAAAGTAAAGTGATGGATGATTAAGTTGTGACCGAACGGGAATACACTAGAAGATAGGGGTGGCAATTCGTGTATTTGGATCGTGTTTTGGACCGACACAACACGACACGACTATGATTTTTCGAACGCGAACACCACCCAAATAAAAACTACATAACACGACAAGACACAAATAACGCGATTTTTAAAAATTTCACACTAAATTAAACATAAATAAACCCGAAAATTCGAATAAAAACACGATAAACACAATAAGCCACGATAATGCGACTCATAATTTTGATACGAATACAATATGATATAATTTTGTGTCAAAAAAACTGGACACAAAAATGATATATCGCGTCAACATCATGTCATTCCCTTTTGTATCTACGTCACCCTAAGGACAACCCTTACTTCCTGTCCCATCCAAAAGTCAAGCAAAACCCGCATTTGCATATACGAGCCATTATATTCATATATTGAGATATTTCTAAAATATATAGTACATTTACGGACAAGACCATGTAGGTGTGAGTAACTGTCAGCAATAGATCAATACATTGAAAACGCTCCCTACTGTTTGAAAACGCTCCCTACTGTTTGAAACGCTCTCTTTCACCACCATGCTTGGTGCACAAGCAAACCATTTGGAACCTTCCTTACCGGAGGGGGGCAGAAGTGGGAGAGCCCCTCCACCACTGACTACCAGTAACTAAAAGGAGGAAGAAGATCTTCTCCTAAGAAGTACAAAAAAACAAAAAGACAGCCATGAAACCCTTGTGGACATGGAGCTGGAAACCTATGATAATACCAACACTAACACGGTTGACAGTCCAAATATGGCTGAGAATAATACAAACATGATGCTGGATGATAGCCCAACCATGACAACTCAACCAACTACGAACCAAGGTTGTGAGGTTGCTGAACAACCTAAAAAGACATTATCCTATAAGAAGTGGTGAGTAAGATACAGAATTCAGACATATTTTTTTATGGTGAAAACTGCTCGTGGTCTGACGATGATATGGAGGAAGCACATGAAAGTACCTCTAGCCCCATGGACCTCAATTCCAAACCCGAGGAAGATGAGGATGACCCATTGTGTCCTGTGATCTCTATCCCACAGAAGCATGTTGAAAAACTAATGAAAAAGTGGAATGACAGTGTAATCGTTAGCCTCCTTGGTAGAAATATTGGATTTAAAGTGCTGAATGCCAGGGTTCCCTCACTATGGAATCTACAAGGTGATTATGAAATCGTGGACTTGGAGGAGGGACACTTCCTATTCAAGTTTATGATGAAAGAGGATTACTATAACGTATTGACAGGTGGCCCATGGGTGATAAACAACCATTACTTAATTGTCAGGAAATGGGTACCAAACTTTAACCCTCTTAAAGAAAACCATGTCACTACAGCTCTGTGGGTTAGATTGCCCTGCCTCCCTATTGAATGGGTTAGATTACCCTGCCTCCCTATTGAATGGTTTGATGAAAGAGCTCTATATCAAATTGGCAACAAACTGGGAAGACCAATCAAAATAGACTTCAATTCTGTTTCTTCAACCAGGGGGAAATATGCAAGAATTTGTATCGAAGTGGACTTGCGAAACCACTAATCCCATGTTATATTCTAGATGGCAGAAAATATAGAGTGGAATATGAATTTCTACCGTATATATGCTTTAAGTGTGGCAAAATAGGACATAAAACTGAATTTTGTCCACTAAATGCACCTAAACAGGCTCCAATGAACACATCAGAAAAACTGACGTCCGGAAACTATGGAGATGCGCCGGCCAAGCCAGCTGATAACGGCTATTCACAAAGGAAACAAAATGAAGAAAATTATGATAGCAACCTTGCTGACGTGGAAAAAAACCAGGAGCAGTTTGGCCCATGGATGTTAGTGCAACGAAATAGAAAATATGGGAACGAGAGGAAACAAGTGAGTTCAAATGGAACTAAGGACAATTTGGGAAGGAACAATAACAGGTTTGCTGCTCTCAACAGCGATGGCAATGACAAGTTACAAAACCAAAATGTCAGAACAAATGGAAAAGAAAACACAAGTACAAAAAGCCTGCAAAGGAAGTGAACGGGGGCGACATCTGTTGCTAATAATAGTGCAGCATTAAATGGGGCTAACGCAAGGAAAATGAATGGTGGAAAAATGGTTTAATACGCGACCCGATATCAAAAAGGAAATTATTAACACAGAATAATAGTAATAGCAACAACACGTCACTGGCACAGGATATTCAAAAGCCCAGCGCAGGTCTGACGGTAAATAGTGGCCTTGGGAAAAGCCAACCCACCACGTCCACTAGCCTCAACACAGGCAAATCAACGTCAACTACAGAAATTAGTAGTCTTACGGTAGGTGTTCTCCATAAAAAATGTGACCCTCCGTATATTGAAACACAGAACCAAAGTGTAAAAAATTCAAAAAGCAGTACTACAGCCATAAAAACCACTGACGCTCAAGAGCAAAGTCCTACAAACCAAACCGAAAATGATCCTTCCATTTCCTATCGCCTTTTTAGGGGATGTCCAAATTCAAAATCTATATCTGTCAGCGGGAGAAGTCTTAACCAATTTGATGGAGAATGTAGAGGAAGCAGTCATCTGCCAAGTGAATTGGAAAATATCCAAAACCAAGGTCATAATCAACACCTTGGAACAGGAATGGGGAACCGAGAAGATATTCATAGCGATTGTAGAGGAGAAGCGTAAAGACACACAGGTAAACAAAGAAATTGCTAATTCGTGTATGTGGATGATCAGTGATGTAGACTCACTCGTTCAAAATATACCGTTAATGATTGCAATTATTTGGAATTATCGTGGGCCTGGAAAACCCCTCTTCAAACCTACTATTACGGAACTGAAAAGGATCTACAATCCAGATATTCTGGTTATTCTTGAAACACATATACCTATTGGGAATCTGGTTGGGTTTTTCGACAGTCTTGGTTTTACAAATAGGGATGTATCTGAACCAGAAGGCAGGTCTGGGGGTATCTGGGTCACTTGAAACCCAAACTCTATTAACATGGAGACTCTTTCCATAACTAAACAAGCCATTCATCTGTTGGTTACCAAAAATAACTACGAGGAGTGGGTCTTTTCTGCGATCTATACGAGCCCACTTCCACGTCTGCGCAGAAAATTATGGGATAACCTATTTGATATTTCTGAGAATATTAATCTTCCATGGCTGGTTGCGGGTGATTTCAATGACCACGTGGATGACTCTGAAAAGAGAATCTTTGGGAAGCAAAAGCCTAATAATAAAACCAATATTTTCCTGGAAAATATAAATAAATGTAATCTCACTGATCTGGGGTGCTCTGGACCTAAATTTACTTGGACCAACAACAGGAGGGGCTTAGCAAATACTCTCACCAGGCTTGACAGAGGACTGGCCAATGCGGAGTGGAACCTCAAATATCCCGATGCGAGTGTTGAGAACATCCCCTGGACCGCATCGGATCACTGCCATATAATTATCAGAATGGAAGGTATGTCTAAACAACTCAATATCCCTAAACCATTCAGACTTTTAGCTTGTTGGTTTAATAGGGATGACTTCAATAATATTGTAAACAGCAATTGGGTCAATAATTCAAATCTTTTTACGAATATCCAAATATGCACTGAAATTATTAAAAATTGGAATGAGAACATTTTTGGTAATATATTTAAAAATAAAAAGCGTATCCTTAGACGTCTAAGTGGCATTCCGAAGGCCCAATAGAGGTGTTACTCCCATAACCTTACCATACTTGATAACAATCTCCGTAATGAGTTTAACACCCTTCTTAGACAAGAGGAAAGCCTATGGAAACAAAAGTCGAGAATTCAATGGCTTAACGAAGGTGATAGAAATACCAAATTTTTTCATACGTCTACTATTATAAGAAGAAGGAGGAACTGTATTAAGAAGTTAAATATTAATGGGGATTGGGTTGATAATGATGATATCATCTCAAACCATATAAACAACTATTATAAGGAATTATTCAAAGCTGAATTTAGTTATGATATTCAAAGTCAATTGCGAAATTTGGAAAATTTAATCTTAGTGGAGGACGAAAACATGTTCTTAACTACCCCAATTTCATTGGGAGAGGTTAGGAAAGCTACTTTTAGTATGAAAGCTCTCAAAGCTGCTGGACCAGATGGTGTCCAACCGTTTTTTTTTAAATTTTTGGAAAACCATTGCTACAAACCTTTTCGGCTTTTGCCAAAAATGTTTTAGGGAGAAGTACTTCCCAAAGGATCTTAATAACAGCTTTATTACTCTTATCCCCAAAGTGAATAATCCTGAAAACATATCACAGTTTAGACCTATTATGCTTTACAATGTTTCTTATAAAATTCTCGCTAAAATTATTGTAGGTAGACTTAGACCGATTCTTTGCCGTAACATTAGCCCCCACCAAGCGAGCTTTCTCCCTGGGAGACAAGCTTCTGATAATGTTAGTGTCACCTAGGAAATTATCCACACCCTAATGAATGCTAAAGGCAACCTGGGGGGTTATATTATAAAAATTGATCTATAAAAAGCCTATGACAGAGTGGACTGGGACTTTCTTGAAGGAGTCCTAAATTGGTTTAATATTGACAAAGATTTTTGCAGCCTTATCATGAGTTGTGTCAAAAATACCACAACGTCTGTACTATGGAATGGCACCCCTATTCCTAGTTTCAATCCGACTAGAAGCCTCCGACAAGGAGACCCTCTTTCCCCTTACCTATTCGTTATGTGCATGGAATATTTGTCTGCTATGATATTAGATAAAGTTAAATGTAATAAGTGGTTGGGTATTAGGGCCTCACCTAGAGGCCCCCGCATCACCCACCTACTGTTTGCCGACGACATTATTCTTTTCACAAAAAATAATAAACTTTCATGTGAAACGGTCATTGATACTCTCGAGGAATTTTGTCATGTTTCTGGGCAAAAAATAAGTTATTCTAAATCTAAAGTTTTTGCGTCCCCCAATATCTCTAAAGGGGAGGCACTAAACATTAGTCATTTGCTTGGCATGAGCCTTACTAATGATTTAGGAACTTACCTTGGTAATAGATTAATCCATGGTAGAAAAAAGGAATCCCATTTTAAAGACATCGTTAATAAGATCCAAAAAAGACTATCGGGATGGAAATCCAAACTCCTCTCCCTAGCGGGTAGGAAAACACTCATTCAAACTGTTACCTCTACCATCCCAAATTATAACATGCAAAACATCATGTTACCGGTAAAGACTTGTAATGAGATTGACAGACTTAACAAAAACTTTCTATGGGAGACAAATGATAATGAAAAGGGTAAAGTCCACTTAGTTAGCTGGAATAAAGTGTGTAGTCCCAAAATTAATGGAGGTCTCGACCTAAGAAAGAGTACGTTAAATAACCAAGCTAATGTCATGAAACTGGGATGGAAAATTGTGAACAACGACAAGTCTTTATGGGCGGATGTATTAAGGAATAAATATAAAATTAACCAAAACCCTAGACTGTGGAAGAAATGTAATAAGTCATCTCATACTTGGAAAATTATCCTTAAATGTCGTGGAACGCTTATGAAAAATATCAAATGGAATGTCGGGAATGGTAAGAGCATTAACATACTTAATGATTGGTGGGTGGGTAATTGTCTACTCAATCCTGTGGAACAACCGGGAAATTGTATTAATGAAAACGTTGACACGCTTATTGGTGAGAACGGGAAATGGGATGGTACTATTATTGATAGCACTTTTAACTTAAACACCAAAAATGATATTTTAAACATCCCTCTCCCCCGTACTGGCCCTCGTGATGACAAGCCGTCTTGGTCGTTAAGTAAAAAGGGAACTTTCACAATTGGTTCGTGTTATCATTACCTTGCTACCAAAAATATGAAAAATCAACCCTGGGAAGTTTGGAAAAAGTTGTGGAAATTAAATGTCCCACCAAATATATGCACGTTTTTGTGGACCATACTCCATGGAAAAATACTTACAAATGCGCAACGTATGCGAAGATGCATTACGACAAATGGTGACTGCCCACGGTGTGGATTGCTTGAGGACATTGAACACCTATTTAGGGACTGCATCCACACTAGGGAGATTTGGCACATGCCTGGTTTCGAGCACTCTTTTGACCTTAACCACTCAGGTAATGTTAATGATTGGATTAACCGTAACATTTGGGGTGATTCAAATAACAAAAGGTACACATGCTTCATTATTACCTTATGGTATATTTGGAAATCCAGGAATAATTACATCTTTAATAATATTGATGATTCTCCACAAACAGTTACCCGCGTAGCTATGAATTTTACAAAGAATGTTTTCGAAGCTTATAAATCCAAGCGAGCAAAGGTTTGTGGGGATAACCATAATCTACTAACTCCTGAACCGTATGCTATTACAGGTCGCTACATCATTCATACTGACGGTGGTTTTGACCATGGGAGTGGTATGGGCTCATTCGGTGGATTGGTTAGAAATGAGGAAGGGGAATGGATCCTAGGCTTTACCGGGAAACTTTAAGGCACTACCAGCCCTCTACGGGCGGAACTAGAAGGGATCTTTCATGGATTGAATCTTGCACTCAGAAAGAAATGGAAGAATGTGTGTCTGAAGAATGATTGTCTTGAAGCCATAAACCTCATCAAACAAGAGACTACTCACAACCACATCTTGGCTAATATCATTGAGGATTACAAGGAGCTGGTAAAAGACCTGAAAATCAATATCGTGCACATCCCAAGAGCAAGAAATTTTATGGCGGATTTTATGGTGAAAGTTGCGAGGGATATGGATGATATATACAAAGAGTATGACCAAGCACCGGAAGAATTCCTTAGGATGCTGGATGAGGAGATGAAGGAAGATGGGTTCTATTTTGTGTAGGACTTTGGCCTATGTTGTTGTTTTCTAATTTCCTGTTTTCACCCAAAAAAAAATATACGATCCAGGTACACAGACAAAGACAGCAAACTTGCAAGTTGACTTAAATCTATCACGTTCTTGTCTCACTAAAATGGAGAACCATTTGCCTAAACGCGTTTGCGCAAAAATAAGAACGATAATTCAGCCGTACACCATATTACCAACTCAATACCTTGACTTATTCAATCCATCTACCACAATAAATTAAGACGCCTTAGTGGGAACCCACTCCAATAGTTGAGAAGATGTGAGTTTTATTGGAGTTTTATAATTCTTCAACCCATCATGTTTACTTCATTTTACAAACATATCACTGTCTTCAATGATTGTATGGTTTAGTATATAAAGTGTTAGTATCCTCCTTAACAACGTAAGATCAGAAACCAACAGTTCTGATAACTCTCTATCCTAAAATGGAAAGCCTTGGGATGCTGGGGCAATGGCCTCAAAAACTGTTGTACGCTATGGCATTTTTCTTGATAGCCAGCAGTGTAGTTGCCGAAAATCCTTATAATCATGCCTCACCATCACCACCCCATACACCAAATCACTTCTACAAACACCCTCCTTTTCCCTACGCGTTGCCACCAATTCCACCAAAGAACTCACACCTCCCATACTATTACGAGTCACCGCCACCACCAAAACACTCAAGGCATCCACCATATTCTTACAATTCTTCACCACCACCTAAGCACTCACGTCATCCACCATACTACTATAAATCTCCACCTCCACCGGCTAACTCTCTGCCACCTCCTTACTACTATAATTCTCCACCTCCACCATCTAAGTCTCCTCCCCCTCCATATTATTACAAGTCCCCACCTCCACCATCTAAGTCGCCACCTCCTCCATACTACTACCAGTCCCCACCCCCACCATCTAAGTCGCCACCTCCTCCATACCACTACAACTCCCCACCTCCACCGTCTAAGTCTCCTCCTCCTCCATACTATTACAAGTCCCCACCTCCACCATCTAAGTCGCCACCTCCTCCATACCACTACAACTCCCCACCTCCACCGTCTAAGTCTCCTCCACCTCCATACTATTACAACTCACCACCTCCACCATCTATGTCGCCTCCTCCTCCATACCATTACAACTCCCCACCTCCACTGTCCAAGTCTCCTCATCCTCCGTATTACTACAACTCCCCACCTCCACCCTCTAAGTCACCACCTCCTCCATACCACCACAACTCCCCACCTCCACCGTCTAAGTCTCCTCCTCCTCCATATTACTAAAAGTCCCCACCTCCACCGTCTAAGTCCCCACCTCCTCCATACAACTACAACTCCCCAACTACACCATCTAAGTCTCCTCCTCCTCCATACTATTACAAGTCACCACCTCCACCATCTAAGTCACCACCCCTTCCATACCACTACAACTCCCCACCTCCACCGTCTAAGTCACCACCCCCTCCATATTACTATAACTCCCCACCTCCACCGTCTAAGTCACCACCTCCTCCATACCACTATAACTCCCCACCTCCACCTCCATACTATTACAAGTCACCACCTCCACCATCTAAGTCACCACCCCCTCCATATTACTACAACTCCCCACCTCCACCATCTAAGTCACCACCTCCTCCATACCACTACAACTCCCCACCTCCACCATCTAAGTCTCCTCCTCCTCCTCCGTACTATTACAAGTCACCATCTCCACCATCTAAGTCACCACCCCCTCCATATTACTACAACTCCCCACCTCCACCTTCTATGTCACCACCTCCTCCATACCACTACATCTCCCCACCTCCACCATCTAAGTCTCCTCCTCCTCCATACTATTATAAGTCACCACCTCCACCATCTAAGTCGCCACCTCCTCCATACTACTACCAGTCCCAACCTCCACCATCTAAGTCACCGCCTCCTCCATACCACTACAACTCCCTACCTACACCATCTAAGTCTCCCCCTCCTCCATATTATTATAAGTCACCACCATCGCTATCTAAGTCCCCACCTCCTCCATACCATTACAACTCCCCCCTCCACCATCTAGGTCTCCTCCTCCTTCATATTACTACAAGTCCCCACCTCCACCATCTAAGTTACCACCTCCTCCATACCACTAAAACTCTCCACCTCCACCGTCTAAGTCTCCTCTTCCTCCATACTATTACAAGTCCCCACCTCCACCATCTAAGTCTCCACCTCCTCCCTACTTCTATAAGTCTCCACCTCCACTATCTAAGTCCTCACCTCCTCCATAGTTTTACAAGTCCCCACCTCCACCATCTAAGTCGCCTCCTCCTCTGTACTACTGAAAGTCCCCACCTCCACCATCTAACTCACCTCATATTCCCTACTACCCCTAGTCTCCACATCCACAATATCCATCAATCCCACCTCCGTACTTTAGCAAATTGAGCTCCTTTCTTTTTAAATGGCCTCATCCTCTAGATACCTCCAATATATCCTTCACCAATCCTCCAAATTATTTATGAATTGTCACGTACTCCAACTCCAACAACACCGCCAAAAAGCCACTAAGTCTTTTGTTATGACTTCCATTATTGTGATGGAATATCTAAGTTCCTTTAGAACTTACAAAAAGAGTTATCATTGTTTTGATTCTTAAACCATTGTATTTGTGAATAAGAATGACTAAGTCCTCAATGGGGATTCTTAATATATGTATCTCTTTAAGGCACCTGATAAGCACTCAAAACTATACAATTTATACCCCAAATAGATGTACTTTAGTTGCTAATTCTCGACAATATGGGTCTTATGCGCTTAATTGGTTAATATGCAGGCTTAATTGCAGTTGCGATGTCAAAAGCTATATTTCCAGGCAATTTGCAGTTAAAATGAAGTTTAATCACCAACTCCGTAACCTTACCCGAGCCTAATGTAATACCCCGTATTTCTGCATAGTTAAGAAGGAAAATATATATATTTAAATTACGTGAGTAGAGTAATTTAATGTGAAAATACGTTTTATTTAAATTACGTGAGTAGAGTAATTTAATGTGATACGTTTATGAGTAGAGTAAATTAATGTGTTTTAAATTAAATTACGTGAGTAGAGTAATTTAATGTGATGTAATAATAATAATGATTATTAAGTAATTAATTAATCATTATGGCTATTAGACATAAATTGAAAGTTAGACACTGATTAATATGACGATTAAAAATTTACTAAATGTGAATAGTAAATATTGAAAGTTGATATGTACGGCCTAGCGATTTATATGGATGTACCTGAGTTTATCTCGACCGAGTGCCGCGCGTAGACAAAATTGAAGGTGAGATGAGAAACATATTTTAAGAGACTCAAAAGATAATTTAGAGTCCACAGATGATTCCAAAAGGGTCGAATTAGTCAAAATAGTGTACCCGGGAGTACTAGTTGAGTGCCGAGTCATTTTTGGGCTAAACCGGGACCATACGAGGGCATTTTGGTCTCTTTACATTTAAGGGTGCGGAGACCTACGAATTTTGGAACCCTAAGTCAGATTAAAAGGGTTGTAGGCTAGGGTTAGAGAGGAGGGAAACACACCATAGCCATTAGAGAGAAGAGAGAAACAATTTCCTAAGGCAAAAGAAGGAAGTAGGGAGAATTCAAAGGAGATTTCACTACCAACTTGTTGGGAAGAAGGATTGAAGGATAAGAATCATCAATCATCAACAACAACCACGAAATCAGACCCTACAAAACATAAGGCAAATGGTTATTTGCAAAATAAATTGAGTTATAATACCCATATATAAGTTTTAGGAAGAACATGATTTTTATGATATTTTTGGGAGCAAACACTTGAATATGATACATGATTGATAGGGATTTCATACAGAACGTTTTTTTTTTATCTCCAAATAATCTGATATCATAGAAGACTTGATGATTAAATCAAACTAAAAATCTGGACTTATGATGAAAAGATGGAAAGATTGTATTTTTAGGGTTCTTGAATAATAAGAAGCTTTTTAGTTAATTTGGTCAAAATTTGTAATGATTTTGTTGTTTTAGATCGTGAGTAATCATCCCATAATATGCAGGAATGATTAGAAATTGTTACTTGCAAGTATGGTGAATTATCATGGGAGATGGAGAAACAAAAATGGTGTAACCCGCATGAAGAAGACGATCTGGGTCTGTCACTGCTCGATCGATCGATCGACCCTTGAATGTCGATAGATCGAGCAGCTGATCAATCGACCATATCCCATCGATCGATTGACCCTGGCTGTACTTTAGAGAATTTTGTGGATAAATTTCTTTTCAATTACCGTCACTTAATGGAAACCTTAGTGATGACAGTTTACCTATGAAGGGACTTAATAGATACCAGTAGGTGTATCATGAGATTTCTTCATAAATGATTGAGTGTGAAATTTGGAGGAATGGACCAACGGGAAGGTAACCGATTGAGTCGTGTGTCGGGAATGTGAGAATTTAGTTACGGAAAGGGTGAGAGTCAATTTCGGAAAAATACCAATAGGTTAGAGATAGCTTAACTACTGAATCAAGGGAGGGGTAACTAGGACCCTTAGAGTTGCGTGAATACTCGAATAAATACGATAGTAAAATAAATCGTAAATTAATGAGCACGGTGAATATTTGTAAAATATATTACGTATGGACATAATTTGATAGGTCGGGTGTGTACCTAATAAATTATATGAATTTTTGGGTTAAGAGAAATATACCTAAATTAATTATGTTAGGGTCGATGAGATATTCCGAACTAACATAAAGTTACTATATGTTTGGGGTCGATGTAAAATGCCGAACCAAACCTTATGACTGGTGTCGCGATGAAAGAGTCCCGGACCAGAATATGTGTATATGTATATAAATAGTTGGGGTCGATGGATCATTCTGAACCAACTCTCACTTGGTGTCGATGAATCATTCCGGACCAAGAGTCCTTTATGTGTGTAAAAAGGATATGTTAGTGATAACTAATATTTAATACATGTTGCATGATAAAATGTATTCCACATTTATAATCTACTGATTTAGGATAGTAGATAACGAGATGGATTGAAAATATCTTTGTAATAATTAAGTAGCGTGATGTAATTATTATAAGATAAGGATAACAAGAAGTAAGTAAGTTATCTACGTTTATAGCATATGTAATATGGATTATTAAAATACTGCGAGTATGTTATGGGGACATAGCGAGGGGGTACATGCAGTGGGGTATTCTGGTCTAATTAACTGGGGTAGTATCACTAGCTGAATTAAGTACCCTCGTCAGACTTTCACTATAGAAGATAGGTGAGGAAGCTCAAAGGAGTGTGCGAAATCTTAATATATGTAATCAATAACTCAATTGTGATAACTGCTTGCAAAATATTTTTAAATGTTTTTGAGTATTAACTCTTGCTATGTAAAAATTTTTAAAAACCTTTTAGGTGCCCAGCCACAGGGACACCCAGCATGATTTCATTCCAGGGATTTGGGAGCTGCAGCACGTGTGGATGTTGCAGGGATTGTTTAGATGTTTTCTCTTTTTCAGCTCTAGTGCAGGATCTCAGTTTTAGTGCTCTCAGTTGGGACATGTTGTCCAATCTTTACTTTTACAGTTATCTGATTTTGGATTTTGAGTTGGTTTTTCTTGGCAGTGGTTTTCGGCAAGACTTTATTTGTATTCAGTTATTTATGAAAATTGTTTTAGTATTGCTGAAATTGTATCATTTCTTATGGATTGTTTATTCTGCTTAAGGAAGATAAAATTTGTCACTAGCTTAATTTCACTTAGGTGGTTAGTAATTTAAAAATCTTTCGGCAATGATGCTAAGAATGAACCATTTAAGAAACCTATTTAAATTAAATTAAGGCTTTATCACCCAAGGTTTAATTAGGCGGGGTGTCACAGATGGTATCCGAGCATCAGGTTCTAGTATCCATAGGATCTGTATGGCTTACTATGTTTCGGCGTAACGTTTGGTTGTATTAAAGCCCTACTATTAGGACTGTTGATTCACTATTCGCTTTTGTATTATCGTACTTCTGCTCTTATAGTTTTGTACAAACTGTGTAGAATATAATTTGATCTTATTTCAGATGCCACCGAGGAGGCAGCGAGCGAAGAGGGCTAAAGCTAGAGATGAGGTGAGGGAGGCTCATCAGGAGCCACAGGTGCCGCTGCCACCATCCACACCCGAGTTAATTTCCACTACTCAGGTTGCAATGATAGTGGATGAGGCAGTCGAGACAGTGATGAGGGCCATGGCAGCCCATTTTCCTTAGCCCCAAGTACCACCTCTCGTGGAACCGATAGTTCAGGCCCCAGCATGGCCATTTACTTGGCAGCGAGTCAGAGAGACATTTCGGAAAGGGCATCCACCCGAGTTTCAGGGTAGTAACGATGTAGTGGAGGCATGCAACTGGAAGAAAAATATCGAGCGCCACTTGCGCATGTTTGAGTGCACCGAGATACAGAAACAAATGATAGCTACTTTCCGTCTTGCAGGAGCGGCCTTACAGTGGTGGGAGTCGGTTACCACCACTGAAGAAAGGGACGAAATGACAATTTCTGAGTTTTGGGTGCGGTTTGACCGCAACTATTTTCCTCCAGGGGTAGAGTCAGAGATGAGGAAGAAATTCAGCGAGGTGGTTCAGGGTGATCGCTCGGTTGCTGATTATGAGGAGGAGTTCACCCGTTTGGCTAACTTTGTGCCAAATGAGGTGAGCGATGAGGAGCGGAAGAAGTCAAAATTTATGGATGTCTTCACCTGGAGAATCAGACAGCATTTGATCGGCAATTCGGCATTGGTAACTTACACAGATGTCGTCAATTCCGCTCAACTACACTGTCAGGATCACCGCTTTCATGCGAAGGGAAACAAGAGAGGTGAGCCTAGCCAACTGGGAAAAGTGGATGGAAGTAGTGACAGCAGCACACCACAGCAGAAAAGAGTGGGCCAGCTAGGGAAGGATTCCCGACAGGGGAACTCTGCAAAAATGTTTAAGCATGGGAGGCATCGCTTTGACAGACAGGGCCAGCAGGGTCCCCAGCAGCCAGTTCCTCAGGGCTGATAGGGCCAAGGGAACCAAGGTTGAGGACAGCAAGGCCAAGGTTGACAGGGCCAACGTCAGGGCCAAGGTCAGAGGGAGTTTCAGGGTCAGTGTTTCACTTGTGGCCAGCAAGGTCACAAGAGTAGGAATTATCCATAGCAAGACAGGGCACATCATCAGGGTGCCCAACAGGGGCAGCAGGCTCGATTAGCCCCAGCAGCAGCACATGCCCCGCAGCCAGGCCAGATGCACTACGGGCGTGTGTTCAACATCCGTGACATTCCATTTCAGCCAGCACGTCCAGTAGTCGCGGGTATGTTTCCTATTCATGGACTTTAGGGTAGTATTTTATTTGATACGGGGGCGACGCATTCATTTATTGCCACTAGATTTGCACGGGTATCCGACCTCTTAGCGATAGCTGACACTCATCTTATGTGCGTGGAGTCACCGATGGGTAGTGGGTCCCTTATACATTCGATTTGTAATGGTGTGGACATTATGGTCGGGAGGTTGAGTCTAGCGGCAGACCTCCTAGTACTAGATATGGAGAGCTATGATGTCATCCTAGGCATGGATAGGTTGGCGTGTTATAGGGCAATGTTAGATTGCTACGAGAGGACTATCGTGTTTTCCATCCCGGGACAGGAGATGTTCCTTGTGGCGATGCCTCTCCCCGAGGGAGGATCGCGCACCCAATTATATTATATTGAGGAGGAGACCTCACATGGGGTTGTCGTTTCTCTAGACTCAATCCCAGTTGTGAGGGATTTCGAGGATGTCTTTCAGGAGATACCAGGGTTACCACCCAACAGGGAGATAGAGTTCATTATTGACCTAGCGTCGGGGACGAGAATGATTGCCAGATCACAGTATCGCATGGCTCCTTCGGAGATGCGAGAGCTGAGAGAACAGATTCAGCAGCTCTTAGGATAAGGTTTCATTCGACGGAGTACATCGCCATGGGGTACGCCGGTGTTATTTGTAAAGAAAAGGGACGGTTCACTTCGTTTGTGTGTAGATTACAGGGAGCTAAACAAAGTGATGATACGTAATAAGTATCCATTACCAAGGATTGACGACTTGTTTGATCAATTGAGAGGGGCTACGAACTTCTCAAAGATCGATTTGAAGTCGGGTTACCACCAATTGCGCATTCGTGAAGAGGATGTACCTAAGACCGCTTTCCTGTCGCGGTACGGGTCATACGAGTTCAGGGTAATGCCGTTTGGGCTCACTAATGCGCCTGCAGTATTCATGGATCTCATGAACAGGGTATTCAGGGAATTTTTGGACCAGTTTGTGATTGTATTCATAAACGACATTCTAATCTACTCTCGCTCGGAGGAGGAACACACCGAACATTTATGAATGGTTCTACAGACATTACGGGACCATCAGTTGTACACCAAATTTGAGAAGTGTGGATTTTGTCTTAGGGAGGTTCAGTTCCTAGACCACGCTGTATCCGACAGAGGCATTGTTGTTGACCCGAGTAAGGTATCGGCAGTGAGGGAGTGGGGACAACCCACAATACCGACCGAAATTCGTAGCTTTTTGGGATTGGCCGGATATTATCATCGCTTCATCAAGGGGTTCTCAAAAATTGTCGGTCCTTTGACGAACCTGACTCGGAATGGAGTGCCCTTCGTATGGAGTGACTGTTGTCAGTCAGCGTTTGATGAGCTAAAGGACAAGTTGACATCAGCACCCGTTCTTGCCTTTCCTAGGAACGGAATGGAGTACCGAGTCTATACTAACGCATCCTTACAGGGGCTTGGGGGTGTGTTACAACAGGAAGAGAAAGCTATAGCTTATGCGTCCCAAAAGCTTAAGCCACATGAGAAGAATTACCCCACCCATGACCTCGAGTTAGCAGCGGTCGTTTTTGTATTGAGGATATGGAGGCACTATCTTCTGGGTGAGCAGTTCACTCTATTCACGGATCATAAGTCACTTCAGTAGCTTTTCACACAGAAGGATCTAAACATGAGGCAAAGGAGGTGTCTTGAATTCATGAAGGACTACCAGTTTGATATACAATATCATCCTGGTAAGGCTAACATGGTGGCAGATGCGTTAAGCAGAAGGCCTACCGGAGAACTGGCAGAAATCTGGAAGGCGAAGTGGAGTGAACTTCGACACGAGGATGAGATAACTAGAGCATACATGGAAGTTTTAGCTATCACTCCCTAGAGTGTTATGCAGGTAGTGAGGGCACATGCTGAGGACTTGTTTTGTTAGGACAAAGTACGAAAGTTAATAGCAGAGGGGGCAGAGTCCTACTCTATCAGCTCAAAGGGTGGACTACGATTTAATGGCAGACTGATAGTACCCGAGGAGGAGGATTTGAGGCATGCCATAATGACGGATTCGTACGGGTCAAATTTTTTGGTACATCCAGGTGGGGACAAAATGTACCAAGACATGCGACGAATATATTAGTGGTCAGGTATGAAATGAGACATTTCAGAGTTTGTCTCAAGGTGTGTTACATGCCAGCTTGTAAAAGTTGACCATCAGAGACCTTCGGGGATGCTACAACCACTGGAGATTCCCGTGTGGAAGTGGGAGAGTATCTCGATGGATTTTATTACTGGGTTACCAACGTCACAGAAGGGTCACGATTCCATATGGGTGATAGTGGATCGGCTGACTAAGGTAGCTCATTTCTTGCCGGTTCGTACGGACTATGATACGATGCGGTATGCGCAGCTATTCATTTCAGAGATCGTTAAGCTGCACAAAGTTCCAATTAATATTGTGTCTGACAGAGACAAAATATTTGTGTCACATTTATGACAGAGTTTTTAGGAGGCCATGGGCATCGACATGCGGTTGAGTACGACGTATCACCCGCAGACAGACGGTCAGACTGAAAGGGTAAACCAGATGTTAGAGGATATGTTGAGGATATGCGTCCTAAATTTTGGGGGAGGATGAGAGCAATAACTTCCTTTGGTAGAATTTTCATATAACAACTCTTACCAATTCACTATCGGTATGGCCCCATTCGAGGCACTTTATGGGAGGCCTTGTCGTTCACCCACCTGTTGGTTAGAGGTGGGGGATAACAAGCTATTGGGACTAGAGATGATACAGGAGACTTCTTCCAAAATAGAGTTGATTCGTGTACGTATTCGAATAGCTTAGGATAGACAGAAGAGTTATGCTGACTTCGGAAGGAAACACGTGGAACTAGATGTGGGCGGCCAGGTGTTAATTCGGGTATCTCCTATGAAGGGGATTGTGAGGTTCGGCAAGAAGGGGAAGTTAGCACCGAGATATGTGGTACCGTTTCCTATCATTGAGAGGGTGGGACCGGTAGCTTACAGATTGGGACTCCCCGAGCATCTTCAGCGAATACACTATGTATTCCATGTGGCGTCGCTGAAGAAATACAAGAGGAGTGAGAGAGCCTTCTGGCACATTCCACTGGAGGAGATCGACTTACAGCCAGATGTCTCGTATGAGGAAAGACCCGTGGCTATTTTGGATTATAGTGAGCACAAACTACGATCCAAGGTGGTACCCTTAGTGCGAGTACAGTGGGGACATCACAATATGGATGAGTCTACTTGGGAGCCGAAGGAGGATATGCGAGAACCGTATCCAGAATTATTCACCGCATGTATTTTCTAAATTTCGAGGACGAAATTCCTTTGTAGGGGGGGAGTATGTAATACCCCGAATTTCTGCATAGTTAAGAAGGAAAATACGTTTTATTTAAATTACGTGAGTAAAGTAATTTAATGTGATACGTTTATGAGTAGAGTAAATTAATGTGTTTTAAATTAAATTACGTGAGTAGAGTAATTTAATGTGATGTAATAATAATAATGATTATTAAGTAATTAATTAATCATTATGGCTATTGGACATAAATTGAAAGTTAGACACTGATTAATATGATGATTAAAAATTTACTAAATTTGAATAGTAAATATTGAAAGTTGATATGTACGGCCTAGCGATTTATATGGACGTACCTGAGTTTATCTCGACCGATTGTCGCCCGTAGACAAAATTGAAGGTGAGATGAGAAACATATTTTAAGAGACTCAAAAGATAATTAAGAGTCCACAGATGATTACGAAAGGGTCGAATTAGTCAAAATAGTGTACCCGGGGGTACTAGTTGAGTGCCGGGTCATTTTTGGGCTAAACCGGGACAATACGAGGGCATTTTGGTCTCTTTACATTTAAGGGTGAGGAGACCTACGAATTTTGGAACCCTAAGTCAGATTAAAAGGGTTGGAGGCTAGGGTTATAGAGGAGGGAAACACACCATAGCCATTAGAGAGAAGAGAGAAACAATTTCCTAAGGCAAAAGAAGGAAGTAGGGAGAATTCGAAGGAGATTTCACTACCAACTTGTTGGGAAGAACGATTGAAGGATAAGAATCACCAATCATCAACAACAACCACGAAATCAGACCCTTTAAAACATAAGGCAAGTGGTTATTTGCAAAATAAATTGAGTTATAATGCCAATATATAAGTTTTAGGAAGAACATGATTTTTATGATATTTTTGGGAACAAACACTTGAATATGATCCATGATTGATAGGGATTTCATGTAGAATGTTTTTTTTTATCTCCAAATAATCTGATATCATAGAAGACTTGATGATTAAATCAAACTAAAAATCTGGACTTATGATGAAAAGATGGAAAGATTGTATTTTTAGGGTTCTTCAATAATAAGAATATTTTTAGTTAATCTGGACGAAATTTGTAATGATTTTGTTGTTTTAGATCGTTTGTAATCATAAAATAATATGTAGGAATGATTAGAAATTGTTAGTTGCAAGTATGGTGAATTATCATGGGAGATGGAGAAACAAAAATGGTGTAACCCGCTTGAAGAAGATGATCTGGGTATGTCACTGCTCGATCGATCGATCGACCCTTGAACGTCGATCGATCGACCATATCCCATCGATCGATCGTCCCTGTCTGTAATTCAGAGAATTTTGTGGATAAATTTCTTTTCAATTACCGTCATTTAATGGGAACCTTAGTGATGACATTTTACCTATGAAGGGACTTAATAGATACCAGTAGGTGTACCGTGAGATTTCTTCATAAATGATTGAGTGTGAAATTTGGAGAAATGGACCAACGGGAAGGTAACCGATTGAGTCGTGTGTCGGGAATGTGAGAATTTAGTTACGGAAAGGGTGAGAGTCAATTCTGGAAAAATACCAGTAGGTTAGAGATAGCTTAACTACTGAATCAAGGGAGGGGTAACTAGGACCCTTAGAGTTGCGTGAATACTCGAATAAATGCGATAGTAAATAAATCGTAAATTAATGAGTACGGTGAATATACATAAAATATATTACGTACGGGCATGATTTGATAGGTCGGGTGTGTACCTACTAAATTATATGAATTTTGGGGTAAAGAGAACTATACCCCAATTAATTATGTTAGGGTCGATGAGATATTCCGAACTAACATAAAGTTACTATATGTTTGGGGTCGATGTAAAATGTGGAACTAAACCTTATGATTGGTGTCACGATGAAAGAGTCCCGAACTAGAATATGTGTATTTATATATAAATAGTTGGGGTCGATGGATCATTCCGAACCAACTCTCACTTGGGGTCGATGAATCATTCCGAACCAAGAGTCTTTTATGTGGGTAAAAAGGATATGTTAGTGATAACTAATATTTAATACATGTTGCGTGATAAAATGTATTCCATATTTATAATCTACTGATTTAGGATAGTAGATAACGAGATGGATTGAAAATATCTTAGTAATAATTAAGTAGCGTGATGTAATTATTATAAGATAAGGATAACAAGAAGTCAGTAAGTTATCTACGTTTATAGCATATGTAATATCTATTATTAAAATACTGTGAGTATGTTATGGGGACTTAGCGAGGGGATACATGCAGTGGGGTATTCTGGTGTAGTTAACTGGGGTAGTATCACTAGCTGAACTAAGTACCCTCGTTAGACATGCACTATAGAAGAGAGGTGAGGAAGCTCAAAGGAGTGTGCGAAATCTTAATATGTGTAATCAATAACTCAATTGTGATAACTGCTTGCAAAATATTTTTAAATGTTTTTGAGTACTAACTCTTGCTATGTAGAAAGTTTTAAAAACATTTTAGGTGCCCAGCCACAGGGAAACCCAGCATGATTTCCTTCCAGGGATTTGGGAGTTGCAGCACGTGTGGATGTTGCAGGGATTGTTTAGACGTTTTCTCATTTTCAGCTCTAGTGCAGGATCTCAGGCGCTCAGTTGGGACATGTTGTCCAATCTTTACTTTTACAGTTATTCTGATTTTGGATTTTGAGTTGGTTTTTCTTGGCCGTGGTTTTCTACAAGACTTTATTTGTATTCAGTTATTTATGCGAATTGTTTTAGTATTGCTGGGATTGTATCGTTTCGTATGGATTGTTTATTCTGCTTAAGGAAGATAAAATTTGGCACTATCTTAATTTCACTTAGGTGGTTAGTAATTTAAAAATCTTTCGGCAGTGATGCTAAGAATGAACCATTTAAGAAACCTGTTTAAATTAAATTAAGGCTTGATCACCCAAGGTTTAATTAGGCGGGGTGTCACAGATGGTATCAGAGCATCAGGTTCTAGTATGCATAGGATACGTACGGCTTACTATGTTTCAGCATAACGTTTGGTTGTATTAGAGCCCTACTATTAGGACTGTTGATTCACTATCCGCTTTTGGATTATCGTACTTCTGTTCTTAAAGTTTTGTATAAACTGTGTACTTATACAATTTGATCTTATTTCAGATGCCACCGAGGAGGCAGCGAACGGAGAGGGCTGAGGCCAGAGATGAGGTGAGGGAGGCTCATCAGGAGCCACAGGTGCCGCTGCCACCACCCCCACCCGAGTTAATTTCCACTACTCAGGTTGCAGTGATAGTTGCTCAGGCAGTCGAGACAGCGATGAGGGCCATGGCAGCCCATTTTCCTCAGCCCCAAGTACCACCTCCCGTGGCACCGGTAGTTCAGGCCCTAGCAGGGCCATTTACTTGGCAGCGAGTCAGAGAGACATTTCAGAAAGGGCATCCACCCGAGTTCCAGGGTAGTACCGATGTAGTGGAGGCATGCAACTGGAAGAAAAATATCCAACTCCACTAGCGCATGCTAGAGTGCACCGAGGTACAGAAATAAATGCTAGCTAGTTTTCGTCTGGCAGGAGCGTCCTTACAGTGGTGGGAGTCGGTTACCACCACCGAACAAAGGGAAGAAATGACAATTTATGAGTTTTGGGTGCGGTTTGACCACAAGTATTTTCCTCCAGCGTTAGAGTCAGAGATGAGGAAAAAATTCAGCGAGGTGGTTCAGGGTGATCGCTCGGTTGCTTATTATGAGGAGGAGTTCACCCATTTGGCTAACTTTGTGCCAAATGAGGTGAGCGATGAGGAGCGAAAGAAGTCAAAATTTATGGATGGCTTGACCTGGAGAATCAAACAGCATTTGATCGGTAATCCGGCATTGGTAACTTACACAAATGTTGTCAATGTCGCTCTACTACGCTGTCAGGATCACCATTTTCATGTGAAAGGAAACAAGAGAGGTGAGCCTAGCCAACTGGGCAAAGTGGATGGAAGTAGTGGCAGCAGCACACCACAACAGCAAATAGTGGGCCAGTTAGGGCAGGATTCCTGACAGGGGAACTCTGCTGAGAAGTTTAAGGATGGGAAGCATCGCTTTGACAGATAGGGCCAGCAAGTTCCCCAGCAGCCAGTTCCTCAGGGCCAAGGGAACCAAGGTGGAGGACAGCATGGCCAAGGTCAATAGGGCCAACGTTAGGGATATTTTAAAATCTCATAATTATGATATTTTAAAGTTTGGCCCAAATTTGTATGGATCATGTGCAATCAACCATGTAAATGGTTAACTCTTTTGACAATGTTATCTTTCATCCTCTCGTTTGATACTTAAAATAACCATATTATCCAATCAAATTATTTATCTTAACTCCCTCTCATCATGTTAGACCACCAAAAAATTATAGGTGTCATTAGATGAGGAAAATTATAGGTCTCGTTTGATACTTAAAATAACCATATTATCCAATCCAATTATTTATCTTAACTCCCTCTCAAGTATGTTGATCCTATTATACATATGTGATGAGGAAAATTTCTACCCTAAGCGAACAAGCACCTGACCAAAGGGCAAGGGATCTCATGACTACGTTCCCACTCTTATGACTATGAAGATAAGTAATGAAGTAAATTCTAGAATTTCTGTAGGTGACGCGTGTCTGACCACGCTCCCACTCCTGTGACTATGAAGATAAGTGATGAAGTAAATTATAGAACTCTTCTTAAATTTCTATATAATACCATTAGGGTGTCCTTCAGGATTACCTCCCTGGTCAAATAGACTGCACTTAGTTGTCAATCAACCAACCAATATCTTTGACTAAAACATTGACAAATAACAAGGGGACCAAAATTTATTTATTACTCCACAAAACTCTATCGTGTCCCCCCTCCTTTACCACAACCATCTAAAGTAGACTCATCAATTATTCAGACACCAATATTTCAACTGATCACGCCTTTGGCTCCAACAAATTGAGTGTATGATCCAAAAGTGTCCACCTTCATTAGGTACATCTTGGACTACCCATTGCCTCTTGTATTCAAACACCTACGAATGGATCCCTTCAATGACATGTCTGATCCAAGGGATAACATCAACAACTACAAGGCGTACATGAACTATATGGAGGGCCCATATCGAACACGATGCCAAGATTTTGACACTATTTTTAAATATTTTGAAAGATTTTCAAGGACGTGTTTAATCTAGGTTTGTCCTGGAGGGACCAGTTATGATGCGTATTGTAACTTTGACATACAAGCTTTTATATAATCTAGGTTTGGTATCCAAAAGGATTATAAATACTACAGATTCATCAAAAAGTGTCATAAAAGGTGTTATTAGTTGTTTAAACTATATGAGGAAAAAATGGGTGTCAAAGTCACAATAAGCATAACAAAAATGGGTTAAAGTACAAATAAACCAAATTTTAATTGGTTACCATTTTCATTTTGTTTTATACAATAATTTTATGATTTTGTACCATAAAGCACACTCATATTATGTATTTTAAAGTTCTTGACTAGCTACATCATATATCGAGGTTGATATTGTACATGTCTTTGACGTAAATGACGTCAATGGGAAGAGGAAAAGATAATTCTCTCTCAAACTCTCTCTAAACAAATCTCAAAATATGAAAGAATGACCCAAACGAGTATACATAAGAGGTATTTAGACGAAGTAGGTTTCTTGGCCTCTAAGCTAAGAATCTAATTATAATTATACCCTTAATGCCAATTAACCTTCCTTCTTCTAATACTAAAAAAAGGGAAAATACAACTGCATCTAAAAATAGAAGAAATACTAAAAATGGCTAAAGAATTATAAAATGACGACCACGTCCCTGATGACATCACTCTCCCCCTTGAAAAGAGTTCATCCTCGAACTTAGGGGGAAGGCCTTCAGTGTCACCATCAAGGATAGTAATGAGAGCGTGAGGGGGTGGAACCTCTGGTGACTCCTCAAGATACTCAGGGTCCCCTGAAGTTAAGAGAGAACGACGGCTAAGGAGGGAACAATCTGAGGCTCGATGACCCATCACCCCGCAGTTGTAGCATTTGAAGGTGACCGGATAGGTAGGGACCGAAGGAGGAACCGTGGTGGTAGGATAAGGTGCAGTAGATGGATTCACGGGAGAAGCAGAAGTCATTGGGGTTAGAGGATCTGTTATAGAGCAGCTATGCGGTGGAGTGGTAGTCTGATGGAAAGACTCGACTTTAGTGGCATACTACACCGCCTAGGCAAAGGAGGTGACATCACGTAAAGTGAGATCCCCCTGAATATAACTCTGCAACCCACCTACGGCATCGGGCAGAAGGTGGCCGTCAAATATGGGAACATCCATTATGATATCACCATGCATACTCCGTGAGAGTAACTGAAGGGTCAACTGTGTGATGGCATCACCTCGTTGAAGGTCTAGGGTACCATCGTGTTGTCTCCATCTCCTAGTGGAGGCCCACGAAGTAAGACACGTTGTGGGCACCTCCGAGGCTGTGGATGAGGAGGGTCAGGAGCAGGTGATGGAACTGGAGCAACGGGAGGAGTGGTATGAGGTGGGAGAGTTTCACAGGGAGGGAAAGCAAGTGGAGCGGGGACCAATGACTGGGGTAGGGTCAGTGGTTCATTTGATGCCCCTTTTGATAACACAAAAAGCAATGGAGCTCGGGGAGAGGTACATATGGAGTAACCTTCGGACCCAGGGAGTCAAAATTAGAAACATCGTTGCGCCACTCGGTAGGAGGGGATGACTCAAACTCAGAGGTGGAATGAGGTCAGGGAGAAGGGGAATCATCGTGAGGGGGTAGAGTAATCCACTCTCTGACCCGCTCATGGGTATCAACGGGTGAGGAATGGAAAGAACGGGTATCCCAAGGAGTGTGATGATGTGGTACATGGGGAGGGTGAGAGGTGTGTAGAATAGGTGGGGGCGAAAGCGTGGGGAAACTGGAATGGGGGTGGGCGGAGATGTGTGATAACGAATGGAGCGGGGAGTATGGGGGGTAAATGGGACACATTTTTATTTTTAATGGAAATAACAGATTCCACCCAGAAAAATGACAAGAATAGTTTGTTGTGGGTGGGTGGCTTCTGGGGAGGTTGCAAAATTATGTTTATAAGACAATATACTGTTACAGCAACACTAAGATTCATATTTAAATTCGTAAAGGGTTTGATAATTTCTTGACCAGAGAAAAAATTAGAAAATAAAATCAAGCGTTGACAATTTGAAATACAAGTTTACAGTTCTTAATACTAATTTGATCATACTGTATAATATGACGTTCATGGCCATGTTCTTTCTTTTTCTCATGCAACAGCTGCTCAATTTATACTAGAACAATAAATAATGATTTTATCATCTCGTGTGTGTGTGTGTGTACACTAATCGCACAAGTGAAATATAGTAAATATTAAACATGTTGCGTGGGCGATTTAAACTAACTTATAAATCCTAACAAAACTAATAAATTTTTATTTTATAAAACAATATGTAATTTCATTTTAATATGATGACTTGAATACTACCCGATCATGACTGCAAAATGCATGACATTAAAATATAGGCATTTATGAGTTATGTTTGATACAACATAAAAGTTTAGAAATTTTGGCATATTTTTTAGGGTTTTGAATGATCTCTAAAATAATAGAAACCCATAAGATTCAAAACTGGGAACCAAAGCAAAAGTGATTAAGAGAACGTGGACATATTATTGTTCATAATTTTCTCTATGTAATGAATCTTTGTAAAAGTTGACTACATAGTTCATTAACCTTAGTCAAATTTAAAGGAACTTCCTAATGGAAAAGCAATAGTATACCTAATGGAAATGTGGATTTATGGATGATCAAATTTCATGATAGTTTAATGCCATACTCTTGATTGCGTTGGGTAATATAGCCAAAAAAATCGTATATAACATGAAATTGCAACCATAGAATGCTTAAGTAACCATAGAAATCATATATAACAAACTTATAAATGACTTCCAGAATTTTCCAAATAAGGGATATGAGATAATTTTATTAATAAAACCTTACCAAAATTAATATCAACGGGAAATACAATAAAGATATTTTTAAATGAAGCAATGCATATTGAAAAATCACTACCAATTTTGTACAAACATGTTTAATATAAAGAGAGAAACTAAGGTGAGTAAAAAAACTTCTTTAAACTGAAGTTACCTCGTTGAGAGAATCATTGAGAATTTATTGACCTCTTTTCAAATAATTGAAATTATATAAGTAAAACAAATATAAATGAGTTGAAAATAAATCTAGATATAGATATATGAATTAAAATTTGCATAGAAATTAGAAAGTAAAATCACATACTTTTATCAAATACTCGGGAAGCAAATTTATTTGCATTATATAAATTGAGAGGGTCAAAGAGTTACATTATATGAATTCACATTTCATACAACCACACATATATACATTAGACAAAAGCGATATCAAAAGCAGAACAACAAATTATTTTTGTAGAAGAATATTACCTTTGGAGTTCAAATTATGTTATTCTTTGTGCACTTAAAGTCTTATGTATGCATATCAATTTAGAGGAACTTGTGCGTGTGAAGGTTCAATAAAATTATGGGGAAAATCCATATAATAGACTATTCAGGTTCCAAGAAAAAAAAGTTGAAACACTCACATTATATGAAGAGATAAATTACTATTACGTATAAGAGAGGCCATTCAGTGTCTATAAGATTGCAGAAAATCATTAAAGAGAGATAATATGTTTTTCTAGGAAAATTACCTCAAATTTAAGGACATGGATTTGAATTGTTAGCCAACTATTATGCCAGAATCAGATGTTCTAAGAGCTAAAATAGAAACTAAAGGGTTTTTAAAATTAAAGGGAGAAAGAGACGTGGATAAAACGGAACTCTATGAACTCCAAAACCCACCTTGGAAATAAGAAAGGGAGGAAGTTAGGAGGAAATAGTTGAAGAGGCTGTGGATTTGTTAGGTCAATAAACGAAGAGTAGATAGATGGCTAAATTTTTTGTAATGAATTGAATAAAACCCTCGAGATTCTCAGTATGTGGGGATAGAATAATAACTTAAAGATAAAATAGGTGGTTTATCACTCTTCCACGTGGATAGGCTAAAAATTGGTGAAAACTGATTGTATTCTTCTGTTTTATAGTGTTACATAGACTGGTATAAACCCACGAAATGCGTGGGCAATACTATTGACATTGTCATTTTATTAAAATCATATATATATACCTTATATAAAAATTTCTAATACTTACACGTATGAATTTTTTCAACACACATACACTAATAATTGAAGTCCTAAAGATAAAATTAAACTATCAAACTAGTTTTTAATATACAGTCAGAAATAAATGCACATACTTATGTGTGTGTGTGCGTATGTGTGCATGTTTGTGTGTGTGTGTTCCATGGTTGCATCCATACTCAGATCAGCCCACATGATCTAATAGCTACATCACCCGTGAATAAAACAATAGCTTATATTTTAGTTTGAATTTAACCTTAAATTAAAAAAAATGATAATTAAAAATCACAAACATAACATATTTATTTTGTACAATAATCGCAAGCTTGTGACTAGTAAACATATTATAACTTTTATAATGTCTAAAGGCATAGTAAATAAATTAGTTTAAATTGTGCTCGGTGATATCAATCGTTTGCACCAGTTAGTCAGGAAGGGTTTTGTATCAAGCATAATGTGTAAGTATTGTTTGCAAGAGTCGGTCGGTATAAGGTTCGAAATTCCCTAACAAATACCCAATAGTGAACGAGGGATATATTAGGTTGGCACTGACACAACATTCTCCCTGTTTAGCTCACATGAGTGAGTTCAAATAATTCATTCACAGTGTTATAAAAATAAATACCATCTGAATCTATATAATTTTAAATCTTTAAATATCATAAAATTCTAAGAAATAAAAAAACATAATATTTTGGAAACAAAAAATGTCATGCTTGGAACATACAAAATGTAATATTTAGAATAATGAAACGGTTTCATTATTAATTTTTTACAAAATAGTTTTTTTAACTTTATTTTTTTAATTTTTTATAAATAACGTCCATGACAAAGTATTATGTTTAAAAAATATTATAAAAATATTTCTTATGTCTAACTATTACATTTATTTTTAAAATATTAAATTTAGAAAAACATTATAAAGTAAAATTCAATTCCCTTATATTTTTTTAAAAATATTTTTTCATATATATATATATATATATATATATATATATATATATATATATATATATATATATATATATATCAAGTGAGAGAGAAGTCATAATTTAAGCGAAAGTGTTAAGTTGAGAGAGAGTTAATGTAGATAAATGGGTTTATCTTCTTCTTTTTTGTTTTTATTATAGATGGATCTAACATAAGAGAGCAAAAATTTACCACTCTATAGGACCCGTCTTCCATTGATATAATTTTAAATTTCTCGATAACTTAGAGAGAGAGAGAGAGAGAGAGAGAGAGAGAGAGAGAGAGAGAGAGAGAAATGAAATGAAATTAAACAAAATGAATAGAAATGAGCAAAAAGATAAATGTTGTTGCTCCTGTTAGGCATCTTTGGCCAAACGTGCCCCAATAAATATTCTTAGGGAGGGAAAAAGTCACGGGGAGGGGAAGAGTTTAGAGAATGAAATGGTGTAATAGAGAGAGAGGTAGAGATTTGTAATTCAAGAATATATGAGCAAATATGTATACATGGACTTGTTAAAAAAAACATTTATAATACCTGTCCACTTATTTTTTTTAAAGTTTTTTTCTTTCCAACTATTCTTAAAACGTTTATCCAACTATTTTAAAAAATGGGGCTTTTACTGTCGAGTCCTTGGACTATAAATTTTGGACTCTAAATCCAGGTCCAACAAATTTTAAACAATTAGGTCCAACATATAAATACCCCCGAACTTATAATAAACATGCGCTTCACAAAAATTCAAGCTCCAAAAATACTGTATTCTCTCTTTTGATCAAAACCCTAACCGTAATGTCTCTTTGATCAAAACCTAGAAACGATTATCATTCTTAATCAAATTTTGGTCCAACAACAACATATAAATACGCCTGAATTCCAAAACAAAACACTTCACAAAAATTAAAGCGATCAAAACCCTAATCGTGGAAGTTCTACCAAGCATTTCACATTCTTAATCAAATTCTTCCAAATAATACTAACAAGTATGGATACATGCTCATATATAGGTTCTTAACTTTTGTACTTAAGATCATACCATGCACTATGTATATGTTGTGTTCTTAGGATTTTATTTCTGATAACACATGTTTGTCCTTATGTATTTTGTGTTCTTATATATATAAATTTGTAGATATTACACATGGACTGATGAAATCACATTCTTCTTCCTCGTGATATGAAAAAATATATGTGTTGCCCTGATTTTAAATACAAAACACACTTTCCGGATGTTACATTTATGTATTTCATCATTGTACATTCCGTCCTATATACATTATTTATTGAGAACTGGGAATATATACATGATTGGAATATGTACATACTCTTTATAATTGTATAACTCCTATATTAATTATGGTCGACGCCAGCGGCATTTATTTAGGACTACATGTAGTTTTTGAATTTAGGTGTAGTACTTGTAATAGCCCTTTATTATTTGTGTACTTTATGAATTTTGTGTGTACTTAAAAAAGTACACGCAAAATTCACAAAGTACATGCACAATGAAATTGAATTTGTGCAATCCAATATACGTGTACTTTTATGTACTATGTGTATAATATATACAATATATATTCCATATTCATATTTAATCAATCTTACATACTCTTTGTATTTGTATAACTCCTATATTAATTATGGTCTCCGCAGCGGCATTTATTTAGGACTACATGTAGTTTATGAATTTAGGTGTTGTGTTTGTACAAGTCCTGTATTATTGCATGTACTTTGCAAATTTTGCGTGTACTTTCAAAAAGTACGCACAAAATTAAAAAAGTATACGTACATTGAAATTGAATTTGTTCAATCCAATATATGTGTACTTTTATATACTATGTATGTACTCTATACAATATATATGTCATACCCATATTTAATCAATCATATGTTATTTTGGTCCGTGACAGTGTCATTTGAATGATATTCCATAAGTTTGTAAGAAGTATTATTGTTGTGTTATTATTTAGGAATCATACCATCAAGCATGTTCAACTACAAAATTGTTGCTTTCACCTTTGAAAATCTTAAAAATATAAAACCTTTCACATTAACAGTTAATACTACTAATGAAGACGAAACTCGTTCTCTCCATCGCATCAATGATAGAGCAAAAAGTTTACTTGATTTTTTTCACTACTATGAAGACATTAAGTGCACTTTTGATGTGCAAAAGCTTCAAGTAACTGAATCGAAAGCGAAGGATTTAGAAAAATGAATTTATTAGTATTGCTTAAGAGGTTTTGAAAACGTTGGCGCTTTTAGCATAGAACTATTGTATCACTTTTTTCTAGAATATGTTAAGAACAGAGAATCTTGGTTTTTTAATTTTTGAACAACATGTATTAGGTATTATCATGTAACAGATGATATATATTACCGCATTTAGCATGTTGAGACTTGTATGAAGTGTTTATGAGAATATTGCATGTACTTTTGTTAAATACGCATGTATTTTATTATTTGAGTCTGGATTTTATTCTAATTCGCGTGTATTTTATTTTTTGTACATGTAATTTATCATTATAGTTTAGTAATTAAAATTTTATTTTTAGATCAATAGAATGGGGATGAAGATGAGGGAAAGAAAAGGAAAGAACAATAAGAAGAGCAGTTCTGAAGAAAGTTCTTCAAGCAGTTCTAGTTCTAGTGTGGTTGTGGAATCTACACGTGGTATGAATAAACATGTCCATTATAGGTCGAATGCTGTTAGTTTTTTTCATGATTTTTCTCATATTAAAAAGAAAATAAATTATAGACATATTAAAATGCTTAAGAAGACTCCATTCTTGGAGCTTTTCAATGCCTACAACAGAGAGGAAGTAATGGAAGTGTAGCACAAAAAGATCGATAAAAATATTTTATCCATTATCAAGACATACAAAAAGGAAACCAGCAGTTTTGAGATGAACAGTAGGGTTGAAATAAACCCAAGAGATATAAGTAAAATATTTAGGGTTCCAATATTTGAGGGGCAAAAATTAATAAATCTGAAAAAGAGATTGGCTACCTCTCAAAAACCTGAATTCCTTAGCCGATACTTTAAAGCTAAAAAAATTGAAAATTCAGAAATAAATAAAGGATTAAAGAAATCGGTAGAGTTGGACACAGATGAGGGCATTACTGATTTTGTAAAATTTATTTGTCTCCACTTCTTGACGGTGTTGCTTTTCTCCAACTCAAACTTCACATTAAGAGAATTTTTTACAGCATACATCGACAGTATTCGTGACATGAATAGCTAAGATTAGGCATCTGCCATGCATCAGTTTCTCATCAACTCACTCAACAAAATAGCAAGTACAAAACCTAGTACAACAACTAGATGTGAAATTTCATTATTAGTGAGCAAAGCATACTAATACAGTCCACCAAACAATTGGATTTTATTTTTAAAAACTGAGTTCACGTATATTTTATAAATATCAATAGTACTTTTAATGTACACGTTCTGTTTATAAAGTACACGCATTATTTATTTGACATTTTTCATATAAATATCACGTGTACTTACAAAGTACACGTGATATTTATAAAATACATATGAACCTGAGTTTAATTACATTTACCATGGTTGTAATATCACTTGTACTTTCAAAGTACACCAAATAATTCACGCGTGTACTTTGTAAATATCACGCGTACTTTGAAAGTACACGTGATATTTATAAAGTACAGGTGATATTTACAAAGTACACGTGTACTTTGTAAATATCACATGTACTTTGTAAATACAAGTGATATTTACAAAGTACACATTTGTACTTTATAAATATCACTTGTATTTACAAAGTACACGTGTTGTTTCAATTATGAAAAACTAAATATTATAATTATTAATAACATTTTGTTTTTTGCATGATCACAGTATTGGGTATGTGAGAAGTTTGATATCGTTCCTCCTATTAAAGAAAAGAAAGAGAAGATAGAAAAATTTATTAAATGGAACTTGTCATCTTTGAAAGATTGGTTTTCTGAGAATCATATCGCTTCAGCAAATTTAAAGGAGACTATAAATAAACTAGTTATTAAGGACAGTGCAGTGGAAAGTGAAGCTAAATTTGAAGGGCCCAATTTCTCTTTTAACACTTATGAATCAAGTCCTATATATACTGATTCATCGCTGAAAAAAGGTGTTAAAGAATTTGATGACAATGACTTTTCGTGAGGTTGGAATAATCCCTTTAAAAATATTGTGATTCCTTTGAAAAAGAAGGAAAATGATCAACCAAAAGATACTGAGAATTTTGAAATGTTTGAGAATGTTGGGAATTATGAACCAACAGATGCTAAAAAAGTTAAATCAAGAGATCTGATAATGCTGAGAAGTTGAATTTGGAGGAACAAATTGCTGCTTTGAAAATGGAGTTGTTGGGAAAAAAATAACCATCTAAAGCAGTTGAAGACCTTGATTGTGAACTAAAGGAGGTGTATTCTTTTGAGGTTAAGAGTGTCAAGCTTATTTTTGTGAATGTACATTTACAGATAGATAGTCGTCAACTTCTGAAAACACAAGGGGAAATAAAGAAGTTGGAGCTGGAAAATTCCCAATTTTCGAAAGAAAAAGAGTTACTAAATAAGTTGGAGGTGAAAAATGCCCAACTTGTAGAGTTAAACAATTATTTGAATGAAAAAATTGTTCAAGCAACAATGAGTGACTCAAAAAGAATTAAACAATTGGAAGAATCATTGAATAAGAAGGTTAAATCATTAAAAATGTTGGATTAAACGAATGCCTATCTATCTGAAACTAATAAAAAATCTCAAAAAAATATATGAAGAATGACACCCGCCTAATAAAATACCGGGTGATCAGTCCTATATCAAATTAAATAGGAATCTCATCTGGTTCATTCTTACCGTCATAGTCGAAAACTTTTTAAAACTTACTAACCACCTAGTATTCAAAAGACATGGAACCAAATTTTATCTTTTTATTTAACATCTCTAACAATATGCAAAAGAATATAATTAATCATTCATATCACCATTGAATCAATAATACAGAAAAGGAATAAATATAGTCCTTACCGAGACAACCACCCGCTATAAATAAAATAACAAATATAAACCACCAGAGGAATAACTGAATACATCATCTAACTGAAATAAAATGGAACAACTAGGGTGACATGCCCAAATGGAATCCTGACTTCATCCTACTCTAGGAATGAAATGACTGAAGCGGCTAAGTCAAAATCCTGCAACATCCACTTGTGTAGCATCTGCGTAACCCTGGAATAGAACAATTAGTGCGTCCCTGTGGCTGGACACCTAAAAGGTTTTAAAAATATTTTATAGCAAGGGTTAGAACCCAAAATATTTTGAAAATATTTAGCAAGTGAATTTAATTGTAGTAAATTAAAATGCATGAATGCTCTTCATATTTAAGTTAGTGTCTCACCCCTCCACTAATGTGCACACCTAACGTACCTCTATATAACCCATCTAGCTATCTACCCCGTAACTAGTCTTGTCATAAATACGTACATATCCTACTCTAACCACTACTCTATCCCAGGTGAGTTTAGTATACATTTTTATAAGTTATTAATCACACTAACTTATTTAAGTCATTTCTCATTTGATACCATATAACAATCTCTCAAGCTATATAATTATGCATTTCATATTATATATTCACCCGTATATAAATCTTCACCATATATATGTATCGCTATATCACAACATTCACACGCATGTCGTAGATATATAAATGTTATCACAAACGCGTAGGAAGCGGCCATAGTTCCCCTTGAAAGTGACCATCCCATACCATAACGGCTCACCCCTAATAACAAATGATTTGACCTTGGGATTATACTCTCCCTGCATTCGCTATCCAGGGGACTCACCCACATCATGCAACCTCATAAGATAGCATTAATATTGGTGTGCTTTACTATAAAAATTATTCACACAAATATTTATAAATCATATACATATACTACACATCACCGTATATATATATATATATATTAAATCCCAGCTACCGGTGTACTACAACCATACACAAGCTTTATACTTTACTATAAATATTATTCACACAAATATTTATAAATCGTATATATATACTACACATCACCGTATATATATTAAATTCAGGCTACCCGTGTACTATATTCGTAACGCTGGCCTAACCTTTCCAAGTTTACCTACCAATTTGATATTTAAGTAATTTTGTACAATTATTCATTTAATACTTAAGTTGTGTCACCCAACTAGATTACTCGGACTATCTCGTTTGGCTCGAAATCTTATCGTGTGGAATTTATTCCTCAATACCACATCTTACAGTTAACATCCTTTTTATATTCGAATATTCCTTAATTAATTATATACCTGATAATAAATTAACTCGACTAAATCCATGCCTAAACGCTCGTAGCACTAGTCCAAATTTCACCCGAGTCCATATCCAAAATCGAAATTTAATTAACCATACCTTAATTGATTTATTAAAAGGGTGATACTCAACCAAAATTCTCGAACTCACTCCTTGGACCCGTATTCCAGTTTCATCATAAATTTCCATTTGAATTTGTTCATATCTTTTCGAGTGTTGTTCATCCTAAACACTCTAAATCCATACCCCGAATTCCTTCCCATCAAATTACAAGGTAGAAATAACGTCCCTTAATATTTTTCAGAGTTATACACTTACATATGGACATCCCAAAGTAATCCAGATTTGATTTCTCACAAAGGATTTTTGTTTCGGACACCCTTCATTAATAAAATCATAACGAATTAAAAAAAAAATCAGAAAAATATGAAACTGGCGCCCACGCATTCATAACGAAAAGATCTATATCCAGCTCCAAAGCTTAGGTCATTTGAACGAGTTAACCTTCTAATTCGAAGGAGATGGAATCTCTTTTGAATGAGTTGTACTGTCATTCAAATATTTATAAATCTCCCCTCCATCGTCGCTTGGAAAACCCATTTCTGCCATTACAGTTTTTAAACCTTTGTTTTTGTACAGATTTTACCACAAAACCTTCCAAGATTCATCCTATATCCACCCATTTGATTTTCTCAATCTAACTACATCATCTACAAAAATTGGGGAATCAAGATCCACATATTCTTATCATCTCTATAGATTTTTAAATCACAACATAAAATCCCCAAATTCCAATATAGAACGAACCCTAATATATTAATCAATTCACTGTGACACCCCGCCTAATTAATTATCGGGTGATCAGTCCTTAATTAATTAATTTCAGAATATCAAGTTGGTTCAGATAATGCATCACTGTCGAAATCTCAAATTTTAATTTAATAAAGCTAACCACCAAGTATTTAAAAAGGTTGATGTCAAAATTTTATCTTGTTTTTAACCAATCAAAAAGAATACTAACGATTTCCATGCATCACAGTAGTATAAGTAAAGTCTAACTGAAGTAAAATAAATGGTTGGAGTAAACATCTCCAAATACAATCCCATACAGTAAATCAAATGGAAGAAACCAAATCCAAAAGAGAGTTTAAAACGACTAAATCTCTGAAAGTAAGCATGAGTGAGGACGACATGTCCAAGCAAGATGAATAACTGAAAAAGGAAGGATACACTAAATAGTCTGCTGGAAATAATCCTGCAGCTTCTACAGCAGCTACAGCACGACAACTGAATAGATTCACCTAAGGTTAGTGTCCTTGTGGCTGAGCACCTAAAATAATGGAACAGTAGAAAGAAAGACAGAAAAATGAGTTAGAGCCCGAGTTGAAAATAGCAAGTTCTTAAATTGATTCAATTAGCATAATTATTAATCAAGTCAACCTAGCGTACTCACTTGAGATACTCACCTCTCAATCTGGTGTGCACGTCTAACGAGCCTAACTACCCATACTAGTCATGATACCCTGACTGACTACTAAGTGTATAATATGAAGTTTGAAAGTCTCTCTAAATAACGTAAAAACTGACGTACTTATGATTTCAATATAGAATTAGTATTTCTTTTGGTTATTCTCATATTCTTCAAAATGCCCAACTGAAAATAACATAAGTGTGCAAATAACAATATTGACAACAGCAAAAGGCAACAAACATGATTTTCGTTATACACATCTTATTCACCTTATGTATACATATCAAATTATATAAGTATAGCAATATTACACCCTTGGTTAAGAACCCATTAGTACTACGCATACTCGGCTATCTAGTCCATTTGCATAGCTCACACATAGAGGACAACATGTTTAATCACTCGAGAACCAATAGAAACATAAACACATATTGGAGGTGAACATAGTCCCAAGCCGATGGGCTACGCACATACCTATGCACCCATACGACCGTCATCACTATCATTCTCACGGATAGTCCGTACCTAGGTTCCATGCTCTAGTGGTACAACTATAAATCCCCCGAAGGCACACAAGATTCGGTTGACCCCAATGCATTGACCTCCGTTCAATAGCCAGTATCTAGGTATGTTATTCACATAATATTTTGAACAATAAGCCTGCACACCACTTATATGAATTCATTAGCTTTCCCACAGTCTGGTGTTTGCAGTATGTATTTTAACTCTTATTGTAACTCGTACTTTATTCGTGTATACCCTACCTTGTATTTTCGTACCTCCTCAATTTTATGAATTTTATACCTTCTGAGGGTCGACATATTTTCCTCCCACTATTTATTATCAATATAAGTCACTCGATGATCATTCTAGTGTATCACTCATTAAAAGAAGCCAACGAGAAGTTCGAAACAAAATCGGCTTAAAAAGGACCAATCTGGAATCTCATTAGAAGGCCCAGAATTTTTGTTCGAAACGAGGTCGTTCGAATGAGGATCGTTCGAACGAAGGGTTTCGAACGAACTACCAAACTCGTTAGAAGGGCTACTGGAATCTCGTTTGAAGTCTCGTTCGAACGAGTTCGTTCTAACGACCTGGGCTGGACTTCTAATGAAATTTTTGAAGATGCCCAGTTCGTCTCTCAACTTCATTTTCCCTAACTTTTACCACTCAAAAATCAACCTAAATTAATTCCAATCCAAATATAATGTTTCCCACTATCCTAAGTCATTTTAGAACATATAATAACATAATTTTGGAGGTCAAATCCTTCTAATCATCGTGTAATTTCAATAAACTCCCAAATTTTACCACAAACCCTATTAACATGAACCTAGAATTTATTTGTTCATAAAAAATCCATTTTAACGCGTGATTTACATCTAGTTCATCAACTTTCACAATTCTACTAAGGGGAAAATCCTCTACATGCAAACCCTCATCAAATTTTCTAATTATTCTACTCGATTTCATCATAGGAAAACCCAAATTGGTATTTGTTGTTCTAAAACCTCAATATATGTTAACAAGAGTAATAATTGCTAAGAGAAGAGCAAGATAATCACTTGCCTTAAAAATGAACTTTTGATTTGCGGGTTGAAATTGGTATAGGAACGATCCTCCTGACATGATCTATGCGTTGGTGTAGTTTTTGTTGTGAAAGGTTGAATTCTTGGGCAAGGCTCCAATGGAGTCTCCTTCTTCTTCCTTGGTTCTCTCTCTCTTTCCCTTTCTTCTCACATAGGTTGAAATTAGCAACCGCTAACCCTTAATGACTTTTTAATTAATCCAATTTTTGTCCATTTAATTTCTTAAAAATTCCTAAAGATCAAAATACCCCTCTGGGGTGCCGTTTTGGGTTAAAAAGTTCCAGACTCCAAATAACATACCAGAATAGTGTTTTCTGACTATTTCGACCCTTCCGTACACTCTGGCGCACTCAAAACAGTCGTCCGAGTTATACAAAATAAATTATCTTTTAACCCCCCAAATATGTACAATTAACGCGACTCATACGCATCCCAAATATTTATAGCATAACTTATCTCATTCCCGGCCATACTATGATTTCAATAATTACTAACTCTCATCCCGTTAGTGATTATTATCATAAAATTGGATAAATTTAAATTAAAATTTTCTCCCTTTAATTTAATTAATCCCCAGTTTCCATAAAAATGGTTATGCGTAAAAATACGGGGTATTACATACTCCCCCCCTAAGAACAGAATTTTATCCCGAAATTTGGAAAATAATATATATACCTGGCAAAAATAACTCTGGATAACGTTCACTCATGTCATCCTCGCGCTCCCAAGTTGATTCCTCAACATTGTGTTGCTGCCATTGAACACGTACTAGTGTACTACTTTCGACCTCAACTTCCTGTCACTACGATACAGGATAGCAACCGGTCCTTCCTCGTATGAGCTATTAGGCTGTAAGTCTATCTCCTCCAATGCAATATAAGTATGGGCCAAATCATCTCGAAGAAATCTCCTCAGCGATGAGATATGATGGACTCTATGCAAGTTCTCCGGTAATACAAGTCTATATGCAACTAGCCATATCCTCTCGATGATGGGGAATGGCCCTACATATCTAGGCGCTAACTCTCCCTTCTTCCCAAAGCGCATAACTCCCTTCATAGGAGACACCTGAAGTAATACCTGATCTCCAATGCAGAACTCCCGAAAATAACATTTTGCATGAGCATAACTCTTCCATCGATCCTGAGCAACTCGTATTCGGCTCCGTATCAACTCTATCTTTAATGAAGTATCCTGAACTATCTCCGGACCCAGTAACTTGTTGTCCCCCACCTCTAGCCAACATGCTGGGGAGCGACAAGGTCTGCCGTATAGGGCTTCGAATGGAGCCATACCGATAGTAAACTGGTAGGAGTTGTTATAGGCAAACTTCACCAGTGGAAGGTATTGCTCCCAACTTCCACCAAAATCAAAGATGCACATCCGTAAGATGTCCTCCAACATCTGATTTGTCTCCTCTGTCTGACCATCCATCTACGGGTGATAGGCTATGCTCAGCCGTAACTCCGTACCCAATGCCTCCTGAAAACACTCCCAAAATTGAGAAACGAACACCTTGTCTCTATCAGACACGATATTGAGAGGAACTCCATGGATTCTAACTATCTCTGCTATGAATAACTGGGCATACTATACTGCAGTGTAGTCTATCTTAACTGGCAGAAAGTGAGCTACTTTGGTCAACCGATCCACTATCACCCATTTCGAATCGTGACCTCTATGCTATGTGAGAAATCCCGTGATGAAATCTATGGAAATGCTCTCCCATTTCCACATAGGAACCTCTAATGGCTGTAGAAGTCCCGCCAGTCTCTGGTGGTCCACATTTACCACCTGACAAGTGGCATATTTCGAGACGAACTCGATAATATCCTTCTTCATTTCGCTCCACTAGTACTGTCGACGCATGTCCCGATACATCTTATCCCCGTTGGGATGCACTGCAAATCGAGAACCTTGCGACTCTATCGTCACCTTGTGTCGTAAATTTTCATCCTTGGGAACAACCGATCTCCAATTAAAATGTAGGCGCCCCCGTCTGAACCCACGGTGTAAGACTCATCCCCCTCGGCAAGTAGCTTCACTATCTGGCTTTGGCAGAACAGATCATCTGCCTGAGCCTGTATTACTCCCGTAATAATCTGGGGCGTAACCGTCATTACAGGCATAAACGATCGAGCCACTGCATCCTGGTTCCCTAACTCCTTCCATTTCGCTTTCCACACCTCGGCCACCTCACCAATCGGCCTTTGGCTTAACGGGTCTGCTCCCGCGTTAGCCTTCCCTGGGTGGTATTGAATATCAAATTGATAATCCTTCATGAACTCAAGCAATCGATGTTGATGCATATTTAACTCCTTTTGCGTGAATAGGTACTATAGTGATTTGCGGTTCGTGAATAAGCAAAATTTCTCCCCTAGTAGGTAGTGTCTCCAAATCCGAAGTGCGAACACGACTGCTGCTGACTCCAAGTCGTGGGTGGGGTAATTCCTCTCGTGGGGCTTAAGCTTACGAGAAACATAAGCTATAGCCTGATCTTCCTTTTGAAGTACACCTCCAAGTCCTAATAAAGACGCATCAGTGTAGACTAGATATTCCATTCTCGTCCTGGGTAATGCTAACATTGGTGCTGAGGTTAACTTATCTTTTAACTCATCGAAGGCTAGCTGACAGGTGTCACTCTAGATAAATGGCACCCCTTTGTAAGTCAAGTGCGTCAACGGACCCTCTATCATTGAAAACCCTCGAATGAATCTCCTGTAGTATCCGGATAAACCCTAAGAAACTGCGTATCTCGGTTGGTGTCGTGGACTGTCCCCACTCCCTCACCGCTGACACCTTCCCCGGATCCACGGATATCCCTCTATTGGAGATGATATGCCCCAAAAACTACACCTCCTTTAGCCAAAATCCACATTTCTCATATTTTGCGTACAATTGATGCTGGTGCAGTGTCTGCAAAACTTGCCTCAAGTGCTCGGCATGTTCCTCCTCGGTCTGTGAGTAAATCAGAATGTCATTTATGAATACGATGATGAACTAGTCCAAGAATTCTCCGAACACTTTGTTCATCAAGCCCATAAACATGACTGGGGCATTGGTTAGCCCAAAGGGCATAACCCTGAATTCATAGGAACCATATCTCCTTAGGAAAGCAGTCTTAGACACGTCATGTTCCCTCATATAATCTTTGAGAAGAAAGTCGATCCTCTCAACTGGTTAAATAGGTCATCGATTCGAGGCAACAAATATTTGTTCCGTATCGTGACTTTATTCAACTCCCGTTAATCAACACATAACCGTAACGATCCATCCCTCTTCTTAACGAAATAATATGGGAGCACCCCATGGAGAAGTACTCCGACGGATAAACCCCTACCCCAATAACTTCTCAATATGGTCACGTAACTACCTCATCTCTACTAGATCCATACGGTAAGGTGCGCGAGCTATCGGTCGAGTATCTGGCGCTAAATCAATGATGAAGTCTATCTCTCTACTCGGTGGTAACCCCAAAATCTCCTGAAACACATCGGAAAACTCTCAAACTATTGGAATCGAATCAAGCGATACCACAACCTCCGTAGAGGTCTCCTCCTCTATATAGTATAAATGAGTGGACGATCCTCCCTCAGAGCGAGGCATCGCCACCAGAAACATCTCCTGCTCAGGTATGGCAAAAACTATACTCTTACTATAACAGTCAATCATGGCCCTATACCTGACAAACCAATCCATACCCACAATCGTATCATACTCAGACATGTCTAATACGAGCATGTCAGTGAGTAAGATAAACCTCCCAATCTCAATACTTACCCCTCGATAAATAAAAGAAATAACGGAACCCCTACTCAACGGAGAATCCACACAAGTGGTCGTACCCTCTATTGTATCAAATAATCCCGTAGTACGTGCAAACCCCATGGAAATAAAGTAGTGTGTGGCTCTCGTGTCAAATAAAATGCATCCCAAAGTCCCCTGGATAGAAAACATACCCTTAATCGCTGGTGGGCCCTGCGAGACTGCGGCCTGGTGTAAATTATAAACTCGTCCATACTGAAGCTGCCCTTGCTGAACTAGGGTGGCTGGAATGGGTGGCAGTGCTGCCATCTGTGGAGGTGCTGGGAGGGATGCAGAAAATAATGATCTCTGGGGTTCCTGACGGACACCCTGCTGCTGCTGCTGGCCCCTACCCTTCTGAGGGCAGTCCTGGCATTTATGGCCAGTGTTACCACACGTGAAACATCTCCCTGGGAAAGGTCCTACCATCTGTCCCCGCTGCTCTCCCCGGCCCTAAAGGCCATTACCACCCCTTCCTTGGCCATTTTGGCCCTTCTGAAACTACTGATGGCCTTGCTGGCCTGATGGCCATGTTGGCCCTGATGGCTATGTCGAAAGCCTCCCTGCCCATGCCTAAAACCTCCTGACATGAACCTCTTAGGATCCCCTTATTGGGAAATATGGTCACTATGCCTATGCTGGCAATGAACTGTTTGTGCCCCATCGGTACTATTTCTTCCAGCCCTTACTGGCTGGGCTCTCCCACCTTATTAACCTCGGATAAGTGGAAGCGGTCGTCCTAGAAGTAGAGTAGTGATGTATGAACCACATCTGAATAGGTGGCCAGGGAGAGATTGCCTATTAAATGTTGGCGGATCCTCCATGTCAACCCATCCATGAAGCACTGAATCTTCTTCTCTTCGGTCGGAATCTCACTCGGCACAATGTTAAGTAAATTTGTAAACTCTACCTCGTATTCTGCCTTGGTCCGTCCCTCCTGCTTTAGATTTGCTAACTTTCAACTCATCTCTGTTTGGACAGCTGAAGAAAAATACTTGCGGTCGAACAACACCCAAAAGTCTAGAATACTGAGTGTGTCTCTCACCTCAGTGGTGGTGATGGACTCCCACCACTGCAGTGCTGCCCCCACTAGTTTGAATGTGGCAAAAATCTGACTTTGTACTTTCGTGCACTCATGCATCCTCAAATGCCTTTGGATGTCCTTTTTCTATTGGCTTGCTACGACTACATCGGAGCTCCCTAAAAACTCTGAAGGATGTGCCTTCGGGAAAGCATCCCTAACACGTTCCCAGGCAGACGGGAAAACCTGGGCCTGAACTGGAGCCACCACCGGTGCCCGAGGTGGTGCCTGTTGTGCTATGGCCAAAGCAGCGTTGACCGCCTGAGCCATAATGGCTGCCACTTCAGTGGCATTCATTATACCCTGAGCAGGTGCAGGCGGAGCCTCTGGTTGGGCTTCCCTGGGAACTCTTTGCACACGCTTTGGAGTCATCTGAAAAGAGAGAAGAGTTTCATAAGTATACAATTATATTCTCAAATGAGGAGAAGAACGTAAAATATATAAAGAGTACAACAATCCTAAAATATAGGGCTCTATATCAAAAGATGCTACGCGGAAACATAATAAGCCGTACAGATCCTAAGGACACTATAACCTGATGCTCTGATACCACCTGTGACACCCCGCCTAATTAATTATCGGGTGATCAATCCATAATTAATTAATTAATTTCAGAATATCAAGTTGGTTCAGATAATGCATCACTGTCGAAATCTCAAATTTTAATTTAATAAAGCTAACCACCTAGTATTTAAAAGGGTTGATGTCAAAATTTTATCTTGTTGTTAACCAATCAAAAAGAATACTAACGATTGCCATGCATCACAGTAGTATAAGTAAAGTCTGACTGAAGAAAAATAAATGGTTGGAGTAAAAATCTCCAAATACAATCCCATACAGTAAATCAAATGGAAGAAACCAAATCCAAAAGAGAGTTTAAAATGACTAAATCTCTGAAAGTAAGCATGAGTGAGGACGACATGTCCAAGCAAGATGAATAACTGAAAAAGGAAGGATACACTGAATAGTCTGCTGGAAATAATCCTGCAGCTTCTACAGCAGCTACAGCACGACAACTGAATAGATTCACCTAAGGTTAGTGTCCTTGTGGCTGAGCACCTAAAATAATGGAACAGTAGAAAGAAAGACAGAAAAACGAGTTAGAGCCCGAGTTGAAAATAGCAAGTTCTTAAATTGATTCAATTAGCATAATTATTAATCAAGTTAACCTAGCGTACTCACTTGAGATACTCACCCCTCAATCTAGTGTGCACATCTAACGAGCCTAACTACCAATACTAGTCATGATACCCTGACTGACTACTAAGTGTATAATATGAAGTTTGAAAGTCTCTCTAAATAACGTAAAAACTGACGTACTTATGATTTCAATATAGAATTAGGATTTCTTTTGGTTATTCCCATATTCTTCAAAATGCCCAACTAAAAATAACATAAGTGTGCAAATAAAAATATTGACAACAGCAAAAGGCAACAAACATGATTTTCGTTAAACACATCTTATTCACCTTATGTATACATATCAAATTATATAAGTATAGCAATATTACACCCTTGGTTAAGAACCCATTAGTACTACGCATACTCGGCTATCTAGTCCATTTGCATAGCTCACACATAGAGGACAACATGTTTAATCACTCGAGAACCAATAGAAACATAAACACATATTGGAGGCGAACATAGTCCCAAGCCGATGGGCTACGCACATACCTATGCACCCATATGACCGTCATCACTATCATTCTCACGGATAGTCCGTACCTAGGTTCCATGCTCTAGTGGTACAACTATAAATCCCCCGAAGGCACACAAGATTCGGTTGTCCCCAACGCATTAACCTTCGTTCAATAGCCAGTATCTAGGTATGTTATACACATAATATTTTGAACAATAAGCCTGCACACCACTTATATGAATTCATTAGCTTTCCCACAGTCTAGTGTTTGCAGTATGTATTTTAACTCTTATTGTAACTCGTACTTTATTCGTGTATACCCTACCTTGTATTTTTGCACCTCCTCAATTTTATGAATTTTATACCTTCTGAGGGTCGACATATTTCCTCCCACTATTTATTATCAATAAAAGTCACTCGACGATCATTCTAGTTTATCACTCATTAAAAGAAGGCAACGAGAAGTTCGAAACAAAATCGGCTTAAAAAGGACCAATCTGGAATCTCATTAGAAGGCCCAGAATTTTTGTTCGAATGAGGATCGTTCGAACGAAGGGCTTCGAACGAACTACCAAACTCGTTAGAAGGGCTACTGGAATCTCGTTTGAAGTCTCGTTCGAACGAGTTCGTTCTAACGACCTGGGCTGTACTTCTAATGAAATTTTCGAAGATGCCCAGTTCGTCTCTCAACTTCATTTTCCCTAACTTTTACCACTCAAAAATCAACCTCAATTAATTCCAACCCAAATATAATGTTTCCCAATATCCTAAGTCATTTTAGAACATATAATAACATAATTTTGGAGGTCAAATCCTTCTAATCATCGTGTAATTTCAATAAACTCCCAAATTTTACCACAAACCCTATTAACATGAACCTAGAATTTATTTGTTCATAAAAAATCCATTTTAATGCCCGATTTACATCTAGTTCATCAACTTTCACAATTCTACTAAGGGGAAAATCCTCTACATGCAAACCCTCATCAAATTTTCTAATTATTCTACTCGATTTCATCATAGGAAAACCCAAATTGGTATTTGTTGTTCTAAAACCTCAATATATGTTAACAAGAGTAATAATTGCTAAGAGAAGAGCAAGATAATCACTTGCCTTAAATATGAACTTTTGATTTGCGGGTTGAAATTGGTATAGGAACGATCCTCCTGACACGATCTATGCGTTGGTGTACTTTTTGTTGTGAAAGGTTGAATTCTTGGCCAAGGCTCCAATGGAGTCTCCTTCTTCTTCCTTGGTTCTCTCTCTCTTTCCCTCTCTTCTCACATAGGTTGAGATTAGCAACCACTAACCATTAATGCCTTTTTAATTAACCCAATTTTTGTCCATTTAATTTCTTAAAAATTCCTAAAGATCAAAATACCCCTCCGGGGTGCCGTTTTGGGTTAAAAAGTTCCAGACTCCAAATAACATACCAGAATAGTATTTTCTGACTATTTTGACCCTTCCGGACACTCTAGAGCCCTCAAAACAGTCGTGTGAGTTACACAAAAATAAATTATCTTTTAACCCCCCAAACATGTACAATTAACGCGACTCATACGCGTCTCAAATATTTATGACATAACTTATCTCATTCTCGGCCATACTATGATTTCAATAATTACTAACTCTCATCATGTTAGTGATTATTATCATAAAATCAGATAAATTTAAATTTAAATTTTCTCCCTTTAAATTAATTAATCCCCATTTTCCATAAAAATGGTTATGCATAAAAATACGGGATATTACATTCACACCTTCTATAATATGAATAGGAAAAATGCAATTAATCAAATGAAAGTTAAACCACTTGCCTTAGGGTTTGTAGAGTCAAATCCTTTGATGAACATGATCGGTTGATTCAAAGGTCTCTTCTCTTGTTCTTGGTTTAATCTCTCAAAATCTCCTCTAGTTGCTCTCTTCTTTAGCTCTCCTTGATTTGGTCTTCTAAAATGAATTTAAGTTGCCTTACCCTCTCACAATTAGGATTATTAACTCTAATCCCGTTTTTGGGCTTATGGGCCTTCTAAAATGGGCCGAAACACTAAATTGGGAGCTCAAATGTGTCTAGAAAAGTCACGAAACCCATATTATACCTATGGACACTCTTTTCCAACTATTTCGACCCATTCGAACTTAACCGGGCACTCTGAATTGCCATTCAAATTAATTTATAACATTCTCCAAATTCTTGACCTCAAAACGCGACACACAAAATAGTCCAAATAATAAATCCTCAATTCGCCAAATTATTAAATTCCTCTAATTAAAAATTATCCCAAATCACGAATTTAATTCTTCCCAATAAAATATAAAAAAAAATCCCCCAAATATAATTTAGTTAGAGGTACTTGAATTTACGGCGTGTTACATACTTCCCCCCTTACAATGAAATTTTGTCCTCGAAATTCGGATAAGCCTAGTACCCTAATAACTTACCCTTAGCATTGATACACATTATTCTAAGGTGAATTCGATTAACCAGAGCGCACATACACCCTGTACCCTTACTTAACCGTACGAAATGCAACTTGGCTTTTACAAGCCCTTAAACCACAATATAACTCTAATCCCACAGTTATAGTATTCTAAATACCCTCGTCTCGGCATAAAAGTATACATATCCACTCTTACGCTGAAAAGAACAACATACTCTATCGCGCCCTTACTATCACTAGTTTCCTTGCGCGAAAATAAATCCCAAGCTATATCTCCCCGCTCGACAGTAATTCAACCCAACCTGAATCACCTCAGAAATGTCCCTACTCCCCGGGATTTCAATTAACAATTTATACATGAATATGCAACACATTTAACATACATAACTGGATATATACACTAGACCCTATCTCAGGTGAAACCTAGTAACAATAATTCATACCCCGATAGTGTGAACATTCAATCTTACTATAATTATCCACTATAGGCCCAAACTATAGCTACACCATTGAAACTTGAAAAAAAACATCCACGCTACTCCCATAATTCTCTAAAGTAGAAATCTCTCGTATAATGCAACCTTCCTCTTATTGTATCTTCCACTCTCTTGTGGTTAACACCAAATAACCCCGCTACTCCATGGCAAAAATACACATAGTAGTGATATTAACGATACCTCCACTAAATCCATTTCTCACATGAATTTAGTACTAACACATTTCCATGACCCTTTCGCATCACACCAAATAAACCCGAATCATCTCGGAGTAAAACTTGTAGTTTTAGTTGCCCGCAACACTACCGGCTCAATGGTCATTAGACATAACACCTTCTTCCTAACCAAACCAAGAACTTCTCCAACAGATGTCCCTACTAGGCATCTAGCTCCTATCCCCTAACTCGCCGTGGACAAAAACCATCCATGTGTTTCCACTCTTTTACAACTAAGACACCTCTCTGTGTCATCCCCCTTTCTCTGGCCCCAACGGCCCTGTCGGGGTTGTCCTTATCATGGACCTGGTAGTCTTGACCCTGATTGCTGCCCCATATGTCCCTTTAGAATCATTGGTCCCTGGGACTTGTTGATATCCTCGACGGCCCTAACTGAACCCACTGTTACTTAGTAGATATTATATTGATCTCGATCATTAATCTGGGTCCCCTATTCGGTGTCTCTTCCCTTAGTGCCTCACTAGCACTAAAATCCAGTCTCACTCTTCTGATAAATTCTCCAACTCCCTTATCTCCCCTCTATCGAGAGCTTTGATACGAATGTAAATGTATAACCTTGACAACAACAACACCCGTCATCCTATCCAGATCTTATATCCATGATTGTATATTCTACCCACGGGTCTAATATCAACTTACAAACCTTATTTGATTCTTCGTATCCCTCTTATCGATTACAAAGTTTTGCGAATTCCGTCAACTTTCCTTCACCTCTAGCCACTGTCCGGCCCTTTTTGGAAAAATTTCTAAAATTTCCCTTGCCTCTCTATTTAACTTCTAGTGAGAGATTTCATAGTAATTCACACCCCAAATTCCTAATTATTTACGGTATCTTCCTATGAATATGGTGAATGGCTCTCATTACCCCATTCTGCTTCTAAGAGAAAACTTCTTTTGACTTGAGTATCACTACACTCCCCTACATGTGATTCTAATTGGATGTTTTCCATCTATTGGTAAATCACCCTTCCGCACCTCTCTCGAATCCCATCGGATTGTTCTTCTGAAACAAAATTTTCTTCGACCCTTATCCCTTGTCTTCTAACTTGGGGTTTTAACCTTGAATTGTCGTCCCTTGACGACGGTCTTAGGGAAACTACTGTACCCCAACGGTTACTCCAACTTCAATTGTTCGAACAATATGGTGACTCCTACCGCGTCACTATTTCCATAATGCTCTATGGCTTTTGATAAGTCCTCCCTCCTACAATCCTTCTAACGTCCCACATTTGTCGTTCTATAATGTTCGATCTTCCACTCTCGATCAAAACCGTGTATGAATCACATGAAATATAACCTATAGCAGGAGAATGTAAGTTGCATACGTGAAGGAATACAACAATCCTATAATAAGGATCTATATTAAAGAATGCTACGATGAAACGTGAAAAGCCGCACAGATCCTAAGGACGCTAGAACCTGATGCTCTGATACCATCTGTGACACCCCGCCTAATAAAATATCGGGTGATCAGTCCTATATCAAATTAAAATAGGAATTGATAAGCACATAAAATTGTACATTTTGTACCCCGAATAGGTGTACTTTAGTTGCTAATTCTCGACAATACGGGTCTTATGTACTTAAATGTTTATCTTGTAGGTCAAATGCACATTGCGGTGTTCAAACGCGTATTTCAAGGCAATTGTGCGCAATATGAAGCTAAATACCCAATTCCCTGACCCTAACCTAGCCCATCCCAGCCTTAGTCTTCCCCGACCCGTGTGTGTGTTGATTTTGTACTTTTTTTTATTAATTTTTAGATTTTTAATTTGAGTTATTTTATTTTTAGAATTTATTTTAGATTTATTTAGAATTTCTAGGATTTATTTTCTATTTTTTTTCTTATTTCTTTTTATTTAGTATAATTTTAATTTGATTTTTATTTCATTAGTTTTTAGTTTTAGTTTTTATTTTATTTTCACTTATTTTATTAAGATTAATTTTTAGGAGTTTATTTTTAGTTTGATTATGTATTACTTTTTTAAAATCCTTAGTTTTTATATTCTTATTAGGTTTTTAGTTTTATTTCTTTTATTTCTTTTATTTTAGTTTTACTTTATAGATTATAAGTTTTATTTTATTTTAATTTTAGTTTTAGTTTTTATTGATTTTATTTTTTTTAGAATTTTAATTATTTCCCTTTTCATTTTTTTTAAGGGTTCAAATTAAACACATACAGATAGCCCATAACCCATACGCACAATTAACCCAACTCACCCACACACTAACCCCATACAGCTTTCACACACTCTAACACCCTCACCCTCATCTTCAACCTCTCAACTACCACACAATCTCCCACCTCTTTCTCCCTCATTTCACTCCATAGCCCAAAGACAACCATTAACCAAAAACCCATTTCACACCACCATTAAATTCAACAACCATATCAACTCAAAACCATACCCACCTTAACCCACTACTGCCCATATCCCATAACCCGAATCCCACCGAAAAATAAACCGGCGCCGACCCCAGTCGCCGGACCCTCAACCATCTCCAGCAGCCCCTTACCCCCTCTCCGAAAAACCCCCTACCCGCCTTGACCCACCTCAACCCGCGAACCCGTTTCGAATACCCGCCAGCGCCAGAACCATATCCCACCGGCCATACACTCCGAACCCGAAAACCCGAGTTCAAATACCTATAAAACAGGCGGCACCAGCATCCCCTCACCTATCTTCTCCCATAACTCCAACGATCTTTGACCCTCTACCGACAACCCATTTTCGAACTCGAACCCGGACTCACCTGCTCCCAACCGAAACCGACGTATACCCATTTCAACAAGTCCAAAACCATTTAGTCCAACCAACAAACCCATTTCTACCTCAAGCCTTGCACGATTTTCCTACCTGCCAAAGAGACCAAAGACCAAACCAAATAACAAATGCCCACATATGCCAAATAAAACCCACTTAACCTTTTTTACCCAATACACAAAAATACCCCCAACTAACTCTTCCACCCCAACTTCCCATTATACCCGCAATAACTAAATTAGATTTTTATTCCTATCCACTCACCCACTTATCCCCACACCTCACCATTTTCATTCACACTAAAATCCATTACCCAATTTACCCCTAGCTCCATGGCACCTACTATTTAAAGAGAGTTGAAGACCTTTTTGAGGATGATGAAATAAAAAGGAGAGTAACCCTAGAGTTTGGTTAGAGAGAAGGTTAGCAATAACATTTTTTTAGTTTAGAAATTTATTTTATTTTATTTCTTTTTAGATTTAAATTGAGTGAAATAATTGTGTGAGATTCAAGTTCAGTGAATTTTTCATTTATATCTTTGTTGATCACTCACTTGGATGGTTGTATTCTTCTCATTAAAGGATTGAAGTCTATTGAATTCAAGAGATTGGTTTGATTATTCTTCCCTCTATTCTTTTATATTAAATGCCTATTGAATATTTGTTTATTATGTTTGACACCATGTTAGGCTAAATCACCTTTCAAGGGGTGGGGGGAAACTCTTATTTGATGTTATTTTAGTTTAATTAGTTTGATTACTTGAAAATTCCCTTTGAATGTTATTTTTGATCCCTCACCCTTATATTTACGCCTCGAGAGAGAGTAAATGATTTTCGAGAGAAAATCGAAATTCTAGTTATAATACCCATTTTAGATTCGAACTAGAGCTAGGGATTTCTTAAGTGGGGTATTATAACTTGAATTTCAACTCTAAATTTATTTTCTAAGATTTACATAAATTTTAATTGATCGATCCTAGCGGGTGATTAATTAAAAGGAGTGTGGATCTATTTTTCTAGAGTTGTGGGGTGTTAAACTAAATTTTCTAAAAGATTACTATTATAATTACACTTGCAACGAGAGTTGGTCTGTAATTTTGATATTAATTTGGGAGAATTCAAATAATTAAATGAATTAATTAGAATAACTAAAATTTGTGGTGTAATCCCATTCCTTGATTGTTCTCACCATTATTCACCTCATTTATCTCTTATTTTTAGTTTAGACTTTATTTTTCATTTTAGTAACTTTTTAGTTCATTGTTTTTTTTCTCACATTCAATTTAGTTTAGTTTAAATCATCACCTCAACCATTTGTTTTAATATTTGAAAAAGCTAAAAAAAAGTAGAAAAAGTAAAAAGCCCAAAAAGGAAATAAAAATTGAATTACAATTGAATTTGTCTGTAGCTTACCCACTTAGAAGTGGATTGATACCCTTACTTACCTCTACACTTGAGATGTTATATTTTGTACGTATTTTAAGGTTTTGACTAACTTGGCTTTCAACAACGACATACAAAAAGCAAAGTTATCAAATGGCGTCGTTGCCATTCTTGGGAGCTTGAAGCACTCGGAGCGGATTCAATATTGTAGCTCATTTATTTTTTTACACTTTGTTACATTTTAGTACCATTTTTATATTTTTAGAAGGCTTGTGTTAGGATTTTATCCTTCGCTTGTATTGTGGTGCATAGAGACACCATTTATTTTTCATTTTTAATTTGTAATAATCGAAAAGCGTGATAGGGAAACTGGACAAGGTAGAGAGAGGGCATCCAAAGTCAAGGATTTAGAAGCTTCTCTACTTTGGGTCTGTAGGACGACTGAGATATGCATAATCTCCCCCCGGTCGACTCAAATTTTTCGGCGCCCCAAGGCCAAAAAACCGTGGAAGGTACATTTCTTACACCCTCGCGCCTCTCCTGTTAACAAGTCAATTCTTTTGTGTGCTCTTGTGTGATTTTATTCTTGCATTTATTTTCGAATGGTGTGATGAATTAATTAACTAAGACCTACACCCAGTCAGTCACGAGAGGGGATTTCATCACCCTGCTCACTCGCTTACCATTGTGTGCTGTGACAACCCGCCTACTAAAATAATAGGTGGCCAGCCCAATACTATAATAATCACAGGAATCATAGATGGTCCATTCTTAGCATCACTGTCGATTAAAATAATAGTATGAGATAACCACCAATCATTTTAGAAAACGGACTGTCAAACTTAAAAATTTGAAAGTAAAAGAAAAACTCTTAGACAATCCCATTTGTAAAAACGGTGGTATCAAAAATCGATGAATGAAGTATGACAATACAATAAATAATCACCGAATAAGTTGTCGGTCCACGGACCGATACAAATAATACATCAAGTATTACAATTCAATATTACAATATAATGAATGAGTGCAACACTTGGGCAACACGCCCGAATAAATATCCTGAACATAACTAGAGTACAAAAGAAAGAAGCGTCTAAGACAAGTAACCTACAACATCCGCAATATGATGTAGCTCCATGACAACTGGAATGGAAATATAAATACGGGTATCCATATGGTAGAGCACCTGTATGGTAAGGAATATATGCAGAAACAAAGAAATATAGATACGGGTCAGGACCCGGGTTGATATAATTACCATGTGACTAAAATGCATGACAGTTAAGTGCGTAATTCTCTCGCATATAACAGTAATATTTCTCACCTCTCTATCTAGTAGTAACCTAGTGCAGTATCGTGAGGTGATTTAGTTAACCCTAAGAACTAAGGGCTAACTTCTCCCCAGTCTCAACACTATGCCCTATTCGTGTGTGGGGTGTCTCGCAAAGCGAAATCCAAACAAGGAACCCCCCCAATACACTACTACTTAGGCAAGGTTGATCGTCGAGATCCATTAGACCCTAAGCACGAAATAATCAATAAATATATATGTGTGTGTGCATAGGTGTGGGAGGTCACATCTACAGCTAGACAAAGAAAATATAAAAATAAAACCCATCCCTCATCTAATGGCACAATTCCTAATTTCTTTCTTTAGGAATATACATAAATGGTACAACATTTTATCAAATGTTTACCAAGTCAAACTTATTTACCAATTTTATTTCCTTTCTTCCATCCAAGAAGAATATATTTTTAAAGCAAGTTTTATTATCATAAAATGCTTTACCTTTTTTTTTCATGAAATCCCACTTCCCTTCTTCCATCCAGGAAGTGTAATCAAAAGTCATTTTTATTATCATAAAAATACTCTTGTATACCATATGCTTCCACATCCCTTCTTCCATCCGGGAGTGTAACCGAAGACAAACCATATCCCATTTCCCTTCTTCCATCCGGGAAATGTAAATTAAAGCCATTTTATTATCATAAAATGCTTTAACAAATCTAAGACCGTCCCTCCCGGTTTCCCCACTGGACGCGCCCCTAAATGGCTATAATCTTCCAGGGCCTATCTATACAAGACAACCTGGGAACCTACCAACGTCGGGAAGTGGCCATATTGCCTGCGGGAAAGTCAGGACCACACTAGAATCCCCTAACCAGCGCAGTAATACAAATGCCCATATGGCCTGGGGACTATATCCACCCTGCATTCATTAGCCAGGGGGCTTCACCACAACGCACGCGAATTTCCTTATGATAGCGATTTAGGGAGGTGTGTAACCATAAGTTAACACTTATGAAAATCATTACCTTTTTCCCTTTTGAAAACATCCAATTTTACCTTTTCTCAATAACCATTCATTTAGCTATTAAGTACCAAGTTTTAGAATGTGCATTTCATTCTTATTAAGTCATATTTTATTAATGACCTAAGACCCAAAGTTCCACTAACCTCAATCTAGTCTCCAAGAGTTCATATTATTTCCTAAACCCTCAAAGTGAGTCTCCATAAGGGAGTGTCTCCCAAAAGCTCAACATTAATATTTGAACTTCCATTTTATCTTTAGGTTAACCTCCTATATAAATCGGAAATTAACCTATGTAAATTAGCCCTCGGGTAAACCCAAATATCCGCTCTCAGCCTAAGACATTAATTTACCCAATACAACCCTCTAGGATTTCCCATTACTTCCCAAAGGAAGGTTCCTAAACCTCGAATCTAAAAGAAAAGGGCTAAAGAAAACTAAGGAGAATTAAAGGTGAAAAACAGGGGACCGGTCGACCGGTCAAGGGACCGCGGTCGACCGCCCTTACAGGTTTGGTCTGCTAACAAAAGCAGTAAGCTAGTTTTGGCATGACCGGTCGACCCGTCATGGGACCGCTGTCGACCGCGCCTATCAGATCCACGAAAAACCCTTTTTCTGCAAAGCCAAAACCGAACCCTAAAACCCATAATCCTCTACTTTCTTCATTCCCCTCCACCAACAACATTACCCCAACAATTATACACCAAAATAAACCTATATAATAACCTTAAACCACACATTCTACAAGATTTAAGGATTTAACGTCAAAATCAACCAAAAACCCATTTATGGTTTAAACCTCCAAATTAACTATACATGCAAATTTATCACATTAAATCAATATCTAGCAAGTAAGAAACTTACCTCGAGGTTCGTAGTCTCTGATCACCTCCCGTAGCGACGGAAATCCGGCCCAAATCTTCCATTTTCTCTCTTTCTCTCCATTTCTCCCAACTCTCTCTTCTCTCTCTCTCCTTTGGCTTCTCTCACAAAAATGAAGAAAAAGAAAGGGGGTGGGGGACTTATACGGGTCTCAAAACATAAATCCCCACATTAAAATGTTAATACACCACTAAAATGACTCGTAACCACTAATTGAGTCATTATCCCTTTAAAATTCCCGAATCTCAGAAATTACAACTGGGCACTTAATTCGACTATCTCGACTATTCTAAAAACAACCGCACCCCCTATTTTGGCATTCGAAAAAGTGTGAACTATATGTGTGTTCCAATTTCATTTTAATCCATTAACTTTACCCCATATATATATAGGTCATAACCGTCGTTTTACATATGACGACGCAATAATACACAATATAATGCTACTTACCTTCTCATATCGGTAAATAGACAAAACATAGTAAATATTATCCCTAAGTCTCACAGGAAAAATATTTACTCCAACATCCCCTATTTTATAAACTTAGCCCATCAGGCAAAATAGTATAAAATAGTCGCTCCAAAAACCTAGGTTGTTACATGTGCTACCCTAGCCATCATTAAATTAAAAATCAATCAACTAGGTAGCCCACTAAGAGAAAATTTTTCAAAGGCGATCACTAAAATATTTCCAGGATTTTTTATCGCCCGCGGACTTAATTAAAATTCGACTACCCCTTTCACTAAATTAAAAGATAAAAATTGGTTATGTGCCAGTTATGATTTCTTCTTGGCTTGCGCGTGTCCAATTCATTTTTCAGTAGTCAATTTTAGTTAGTTCGTCCAAATTTTGAGTCCACCCATTTTCCCCACCTTTTCTTCCAAAAAAAAAATCCAAAAATATTTTCTTTCTTTCCTTTTAGAAAAATCCAAAAATACTTTTCTTCCTTTATTTTTCACAAAAATCCAAAAATATTTTCTTCCACTAGTTTTAAAAAATCCAAAAATATTTTCTTTCTCTCATTTTCGAAAATCCAAAAATATATTCTTTCCTTCGAAAAAATTTAAAACCCAAAAAAAAAATATATTTCTCTCCACATGGCCGAAGAACGTCATTTACGGGACTACTTTGGTCATTTTCCATTGACACGTGACACGTGTGAGAATGCTCCCGAGCCGTCTCTTTATGATATTTTTAATGATTTCACCTCTCTCACGAGTGCCCTTGATACTCTTGACCCGTCCATGCACGCACCTCATTTTCCGTCACCCTCGGTGTCAAGTGTCGGCGTGTCTCCTACTTTGTTGCCGAACACATGTCCCATGAGTGCCCTTACATTACATATCCATCCGAACCCACCATGGAACATGTGTATCCATATGACACTGTTCTGAAACCCACCTCGGCTTACTATCTCGATACACCCATTCCCAAGTTGTGTGAGTACCCGAGTTATTCGTGGAGGCCTGATCACCCTTCCACGCAATACGAATCACAAACCGATGTTGTGGATCCTCACACGTTCCAACAGTTGTCATGGCAACCTTGTGCACCCGTTCACGATCAGTTCCCTCACTCCGCACCCCACGATTATCAACCCTTTGTCAAGCACGAAAGCGATCCTTTCATGTATGATGAACTTGGCCCCACTCCACCCATTTCATTTGAGTATTATCCATATAGTCATGATCATAGCGAGTTGTGTCCACCTCACCTACCGCCACCACCCGTCACTCCACCGCCACCATCCACATCCGCTCTCGAAAGCCTCTTACAAAAGTTCATACTCGAGCAAGAGCAAGCCACCCAAATCCAAACTCAAGCTCTCCAAAGGCTTGAACAAAGGTTAAATGAATTAGAGTGTGCGAGAGAGTCGGACATTCCCATGGACCCACCCATCGTTCCACCCATGTGCGATGATGATGTGTCCTCTTGTGGCACAGATTTTTAGTGTGACCGACCCTACCACCCCGAGAATCTCAAAGTTGAGATCATTAAATGGTCCGGGTCCCAAGTCGATAATTGTGTTGACTTATCCTTCTAAAGTGAGTGTGATCCAATCCCACCATGTCCACATGAACCCATCATTGAGGTTTCCACTCCCGAAATATCCAAAAATATGCCCGAGCTTTTACCTTATGCCCCAATTGCATATGTCTCTGACATGCCCATATCTTTTAGGTTAGCTCCGGCTACGAGTGGTGACCATTTTCCTAAGATAGAATCCGTGATAGTTCTAACCTATCCGGATATGGATGATGTTCCACTATGTATGGCTCCCTTTGCGCCTAATATTTCTAGTGATTCCTCTATCTTAGATCTTGGTGCATCGTCTTACCCACCCACCACATTCACCGATGCTACTCTTATGGAGAAGTTGACAACTCCATCTTTAGAAACTACACTCCCTTGTGAGTATTCCTTTACTCCTTTCAATGAGTGTGTGTCTCCCACGCTTGAGTTGGATCATCTTCCTCCACCATTTATCCCACCCGATACACCCTTTACCCCACCCATTATCCCTTCCACCCCACCACCTTGTTTGGATCTAGATCTTATACCTTGCATGTTTCCATCTACCTTTTTAGATCCTCACCTCAAACCATCCACCACCTATGAGAGTTTTTATGGTGCTACTCTCTACTTTCGTGACATCGAGCTTGTTACCCCATGCACACCACTCTCTTATGGTGTTGATTTTTCTTCTCGATATCTCCCTGGCGTGTCATGACGCGACCATTATCATCGTCCATTCATAGAACGGTCGTGTGATTTCTATGAACCCCACCCCATCACTATTTCCACACCATTTCGCCTCCCTCGCCAACTAGAGCACCATGCTTATAGGGCCCTCGTTGCCCTCACCTTCCGGCTCAATAAGGCCCGTGACCTATGCCTATTCACCTTCACCCTTTCCTTCATACCCACCCACCCTTGGTCCACCGATGCTTTGCATCGTGCGATGCACTTTGCCACCAAGTGCATTGACCATTTTAGCCTTTATCCAACAGGACTGACGCTTCAGTCTTGTTTGGGGGTGATTCTCATCACCCAATTTTTCTGCCACCCCGCACTTTCATATATCTTATCTTTAGGGTGAGATTGGTTCGGTCTGGCTGAAGAAATTAAACTTAGCGCTACCGGGAGGTATCTCGCTTTTCTTGTACTAGTCTCATCCTGTTTGGGGGTGGTGTGTCACACCACCCAATGCTTTGCCATGTTTATAGACTTGTATATTTTATTTTTTATTTTTCTCTTATCATTTATTCAGGTTTATTCTTGGTTCCCTCTGTCCACTTCATTAGCGGTTCATTCTGGTAATCTCTTTCCTGCCTCATGCTCTCAATTTTAAAAATTATTTTTCCTAACATCGAGGACGATGTTCTTTTTTGCTTGGGGGTGGGGAATTTTATCAAAATCGTACCTCTTTTGAAAATTTTTTGAGTTTTAAACCTGATTTTTAAAATTTCGTGCAGTTTCTTTCATCTCACTCATTGATGTGAATTTTCAATCATCCATCTGTCAAAAGTCTAGGAATCAAGCTAGAGAATATTTTTTCTAAATAGCTTATGTAATACGTAACAAGGCATGTTGCACCATGAATTTCTAGACTCAACAAAATTTTCGCACTTATCAAGTCACTACGGTTAGAGTTGAGGAGTACTACAATTCTAAAGAAACCCTTAAGGATCACTAGTAAAGACTTTAGCTTGTGAGATTTGTGCCTTTCACCCTTTCAGAGTGTTTTACGCAATCTCCGAGTCACAAGTTGATTCAACTTCCTTTGGGTCCGCATTTAATTGTTGTATGATCTCATTATTATTCAATTTTTGGCTTGATCACTGAGAATGACATCTCTTTCGAGTTGTAAGAAACGCGTATCTTGATATTTGTCCCGATCACCAAATGTTCATCCATACACATACTACTTTTCCATTTCACATCCATTTTTCACCCATACACTTCACTCATTACATTCCCATGCTTTCCCATATTTCATATATATTCCCCTCACCATCACCTATCATCTCCATATCATCTTTCATTTTCAAATAAAAGAGTGTTGATTCCAAATGTTAAATGTCTTCAGTGTTGGTTTGAAAAGTGAGAGAAAAACAAAACAGAAGAAAAAGAAAAAGAAAAAAGAAACAAGAAAAAGCAAAAAGAAAAAATAGGAAAAATAGAAAAAAGAAAAAGAAAAAAAAATAGAGAAAAGAAAAGAAAGAGAGTTTGTAGTTAGTAGTTAGTTGTGAAATAAAGACATTTGTGCCTAAAAGTGCTATACACTCTCTCACATTGCATATCCATCCATTTCACATCCGTTTTACATCCATCATTTCACACATACATCTTATCGCTATCCTACCTCATATCATCATATCCTTTTCATTTCATTTCCTCCACACCCATTATCATCCATTTTCCCCTAAATGTTCGGGTAAATGAAAGTTGACGTGGTGAATAACTCGACGTTCTCACTATAGTGATTAGCATTCATTCATGAGATCATTTTTCATTCTTTATATTCGTTCTTTATAATGTGTGTGTGAGACATTTGAACTTGCTTACATTTACTCACCTCCTCACACACAAGAGCGATACACTAACCCATATCTCGAGAGTTCGTTTGACAGAGATATATCCGTGAGATTTGAAGTTGAAGCGTTGATTCCGAAGAGGCAATCTAGGAATTACTCTTGTGATACTTGACCTGTTTTGATTGATTCACACTACATACGTTGAGTTCTAGGAAGGATGTGCCTTGAGTATTTACTTAGCTTAATCTTTTTATAAAATCTAGCTTGTATTTCTGAAATCATTTATCTCATAATGGATTGTACGATTATTCTATGTCTAATAAGAAATAGAGTGTCGTTTGCAAATAAGAGTTTTGTGGGTATATTCCCTGCAAACCCTCACGAGACACAACTCATCCTGTAGGGCAACATATAGGTTTAAAGGCTTGTTGCACATGCTAACTGCAATCGCAAGTGCCCGCGCAAGTGGTACACTTTTGGTTACTTGTCTTTCTCTTTCTCTCTATCTTATTGCTCGAGGACTAGCAACGCTCTATTTGGGGGTGGTGTGATAAGGACCCAAAACTGTACAATTTATACCCCGAATAGACGTACTTTAGTTTCCAATTCTCGACAATATGGGCCTTATGCGCTTAATTGTTCAATATGCATGCTTAATTGCAGTTGCGGTGTCAAAAGCTATATTTTCAGGCAATTTGCAGTTAAAATGGAGTTAATTACCTTATCCCGTAATCCTAAACCTACCCTAAACCTACCCTAAACCTATCCCGAACCCCTTGTGTGTCTAATTTGTCCCTTTTTAATATTTTTTAGATTTTTAGTTTGAGTCATTTCTATTTTTAGGATTTATTTTTAATTTATTTAGGATTTCTAGTTTTTATTTTCTATTTGTATATTTTATTGTTATAATTTTATTTTACTTTGATTTTGATTTGTTTTATTTTTATTAGGATTAGATTTTTTTAGGACTTAATTTATTTTTTAGTTTCTTTGATTTTACATTTATTTAGGATTTTAGTTTTGGTTTTATTAGATTTTATTTTGTATTATTTCTCTTTTTAGTTTCATTTTTTAATTGGGTCTTTATTTTATTATTAGAAGTATGATTTTTATTTTTTAGATTTTTATTTTTTAGAGTTTTATTTTTATTAGTTTTAGTTTTTTTTTAGGTGTCCAAATTAAACTCACACACGCCCTAAAACCTACACACTACCAAACACACCTTAACACCTCACTCATCCCCACCTTATTCCCCTACACCTTCACCACACACAAAAACTCCTAAACCCATCTTCTTCCCTACACCTCTTTCTCTCTCCTCTCACCAACACCCACAACCTCCATAACCAACAAACAACAAAACCAATTTCCAAACCCACACAAACCAAACTCCACATTATACCTCCACAACACCAAACCCCACAATCCCTTAATCCATCCCCCATATCCAGCCTTCCTCGAGTCGGAAAACCCTAACCCGTCACCACTATTCCGAAGCACCCCTTCCCACTGCCCAAGGCCGGCGTCCACACTTCTGTCAACGCTGCTGCCTTTAACCCCACAACCTCCAACTCATAGCTGCCCGACCCTACCCTCTCTCCCTGCCACTCCGGCGACGATGCCGCCTTAAGCTACCCCGGTGGCGACCCAGCAACACCCAAACCCGCGGCCACCTCGATCCTACCTGGAGCCCCGATCATGGAGACACGGTGCCTGTCCGTCCACAACCGAACCCATTCCTCGCGAGACCAACCCCGCCGCCATCACCGTCCACATTTTCGACGGCATTCCCCCCTTCGGTGCACCCTTCTGCCGGAGCTACTACCTTATCAACATCTCTGGCGACCGTACTTCGTACCTCCTCACCTCCAGCCACCATCAAGCACATTCTTCCAACCCAAACCCATTTCATCCATTCTCCATTTTAGCCAAAGCAACCCACGATTTGTGTCACCTGCCAATACCAAATACCAAAAGCGAAGACAAACTCTAAATTACCCATGTGACTAATAAAACCCAGTTAACCTTTTTTACCCAATACCCAATAGTACCCCCAGCCGACTCTTCTACTCCAACTTCCCATTATACCCCCAATAACTAAATCAGATTTTTATTCCTATCCACTCACCCACTTATCTCCACACCTCACCAGTTTTATGCACACTAAAATTCATTACCCAATTTACCCCTAGCTCCATGGCACCTACTATTTAAAGAGAGTTGAAGACCTTTTTGAGGATGATGGAATAAAGAGGAGATAAACTCTAGAGTTAGGTTAGAGAGAAAGTTAGAAATAATATTTTTTTTAGTTTAGAAATTTATTTTATTTTATTTTATTTAGATTTAAATTGAGTGAAATAATTGTGTGAGATTCAAGTTGAGTGAATTTTTCATTTATATCTTTGTTGATCACTCACTTGGATGGTTGTATGCTTCTCATTCAAGGATTGAAGTCTATTGAATTCAAGAGATTGGTTTGATTATTCTTCTCTCTATTCTTTTATATTAAATGCCTATTGAATATTTGTTTATTATGTTTGATACCATGTTAGGCTAAATCACCTTTCAAGGGGTGGGGGAAAACTCTTATTTGATGTAATTTTAGTTTAATTAGTTTGATTACTTGAAAATTCCCTTCGAATGTTATTTTTTATCCCTCACCCTTAGATTTACGCCTCGAAAGAGGGTAAATGATTTTCGAGAAAAAATCGAAATTCTAGTTATAATACCCATTTTAGATTCGAACTTGAAATTAGGATTTCTTAAGTGGGGTATTATAACTTGAATTTCAACTCTAAATTTATTTTTTAAGATTTACATAAATTTTAATTGATCGATCCTAGCGGGTGATTAATTAAAAGGAGTGTGGATCTATTTTTCTAGAGTTATGGGGTGTTAAACTTAATTTTCTAAAAGATTACTATTATAATTACACTTGCAACGAGAGTTGGTTTGTAATTTTGATATTAATTTGGGAGAATTCAAATAATTAAATTAATTAATTAGAATAACTAAAATTTGTGGTGCAATCCCATTCCTTGATTGTTCTCACCATTATTCACTTCATTTATCTCCTACTTTTAGTTTAGACTTTATTTTTCATTTTAGTAACTTTTTAGTTCATTGTTTTTTTTTCTCACATTCAATTTAGTTTAGTTTAAATCATCACCTCACCCATTTGTTTTAATATTTGAAAAAGCTAAAAAAAAGTAGAAAAAGTAAAAAGCCCAAAAAGAAAAGAAAAATTGAATTACTATTGAATTTGTCTGTAGCTTACCCTCTTGGAAGTGGATTGATACCCTTACTTACCTCTACACTTGAGATGTTATATTTTGTACATATTTTAAGGTTTTGACTAACTTGGCTTTCAACAACGACATACAAAATGCAAAGTTATCAGGAATCTCATCTGGTTCATTCTTAGCATTACTGTCGAATACTTTTTAAAACTTACTAACCAACTAGTATTCAAAAGACATGGTGCCAAATTTTATATTTTTATTTAACATCTCTAACAACATGCGAAAGAATATAATTAACCATTCATACCACCACTGAATCAGTGTAATACCCCGTGCTTTTATGGATGTTTAAACTACATGAGTGGGTGTAATTTAATAATTTGAGAATTTTAAGTAAATGAGACGGACTAATTGTATTTCATGTCGCATGTGAATAAAAATGATAGGTGATGTTATTTTATGCGAAAAACACGTGTGGAGATGTGTTGGGTTAAGATGTGAACTTTTGATACGTGACTCGGATGGAGATTTTGGGTGTACGGTTGGTTTTGGAAGGGTCAAGATAGTCAAAATAGAGTACCCGGATATATTATTTGGGTTCCGGGGACTTTTTGGATCAGTAGCGACTCGCATTTGTGTATACGATGTAATAACCCGCGTAATTTTGGGCTATTTTAATTAATTTCTGTAAAATGGAGGAAAATAAAGTTTTTGATAAAATTATTTTTATTTCTCAAATATGTTGGTTATTATTTTTAAAGGCGAGAATTTCAAACGGTTTTGAAAACGGAGTTAAAATGGATTTCGTGAACATTAAGTAATTTTCAAGAGTTGTTTTGACTTCCAACTCCTCATTTCTTTGCCTTATTTAAAGGAGTCTTTTGGATTCCAACTCTTCATTTCTTTACATTATAAAAGGAAGTCGTGGGCAACCCTTTTAACATATTTTTGGCACAAATTTTAGCAGCAAATATATTTTATATTCCTCTTCTTTTTATATACACATTGGCCCTTGAGATTTGTGAGTTCCAAACCTTAGATTATAGGTGTTCTTGGGGCTATTTTGTTGGAGGAGCTTTTGTAGATCTTTTGTGTTGATCTTGAGGATGTGATCATTGGTTTCTCATCATGGTTTGAGGTATGGGGTTTTACACAATATGCTCCTTAAATCTCGCGAGTGTCATTCTCTTTGAATTCTTGTTAATTGAACTCATATTTGAATTGATAAATTCATTGAAATCTGGAAAATAATTGTTGAAATTATTTTGATTCATGTGGTATCATTATATTGTTGATGAGCACGTTGTCATGAGATTTTAATATGGCACGGATGTTGAGTTCCCGCCAAAATACCTATTCCCGGCTATGGCTTGATAAAGCATATGCGAATGGGGTGAGGCCTGGTTACCCATTGATGTGTTGTTGAAAAATTATATTGATAAATGCTTTGAGATTTGCATTTGATTTGAATATTCGTACTCGTGTTGTTACGCCTTATTGCTAATTTATTTGTTGAGCATCTTTCCTGTCGTATTGTGTACTTCCCCATATTTTCTTTTAGTGGCAGGTTAGCGTGGATTTTGGGGCGCTACGGAGATTGATTTTAGCGAGGATTGTTTGGGAAAGATTTGTATTATTTTGATGTATAGAGCTTTGGAGATTTGCATTTTATTTTCGAGTTAGTTGTTGTATGTAATTCGAGAGATTTGGTATTTAATTTGAAGAGATTGAGATTTGTAGTTTCTCTTTTGTTGTTGTGGGACTTAGATGCTCTATACCTTGTGATTTGTGGATTTGGATTTATTTTATCGCATTAGCACTCTGTTCGCTCTCCCCGGGCGGGTGGGGTGTTACATACGAGTCAATTTGGGGTTTAATAAGGGACAAACCCTCATTTCTCTCTTATAAGCCACGAGAGAAAGAAAGAAAGAGAAAGAAAAGAAAGAAAGAAAGAAAGAAAGAAAGAAAGAAGAGAAAGAAGGAGGAAAAGGGAGAAAAATAGGAGACTTGGGCCAAGCTCCGGCGAATTTCGACACGAGATCGTCGAATTTATGCAACCAGGAAAGTGTTTAACTTGCTTTAATAATTGAAGTGTGTTTATTTTTCATATCATATTTGGTGAGAAAAATATGATTTTCGGTTGGGATTCTTGAATCAAAAATGGCGTTTTTGGGAATGATTTCGTATGATTTTGTTGAGATAATAATTCTGTATGAAATCTAAGTTTGAATCCACGTTAATGGTAAAATCTTTGCTGAGAAAATTGGAAGAAATAAAAATGGTGGGTTTAATAAGAATTAGGGCCTAATTCTTGAATCAATTGAGGAATCCCATAAATCAATTGGTGTGTTGGTTAAATCATCATGTGTAGATATATATATTGATGTTGGGTGATGTTAGAAACCCCTAGAAATTGAGTTGGATGAGTTTTAGAATGATATTTGGAGCTGGAGAAGATGAACTTCCGGAACTGTAGGGACCAGACTGGTCCGAATTTAGGTGACCGGATCAATTCATTTTCTGTGACCGGATTGGTTCGTTTTTACCAAACCGGTTCGTTTTCTTGGCCACCGGATCGGTCCGGCTTTGACAGAAAAATATAAAGTTTTTTTTCTTAGACTAAAAGGATTAGGAGGAATTTCCTTTTGGAAAATAGATATTAGGGGATCCTATTTATAGTGCTAGGACCTCTAAAAGAGTATATGGAGGATGATAACCCTCGGGTTAATGGAAAATATCCAGGGTTTAAAATTAGGAATGTTTGGGACGAACGATATTCGAGAAATTATTCAGCGGGTTCGTACATATATATTTATGCGTGTAGAATATATATGCCGATTATATATGGGTAGAATATATACATATGCCGAATAGAAATTTGTATAAGTAATATCCTAAGGTGCGAATACGATGAGATAAGAATACTGGCTAGAGTCATAAGCTATTCGGGAATAATGAACGTAAGAATTGAATCATAAGTGATTAAATACTTATGGGATTAAAATAAGTTGTGTGTGTACTTATTAATCTATACGAATTGGTATATTCGGGATTATAGGCTAATGCCATGAGAGAAAAGCAGGGATAGCCGGATATGATGATATGTAAATATACGAGTATAGATACAGTATATATATGCTATGATTATGAATATATCTATGTGTGAATGACATATTTATGTGAAGCATGCCCTATAGTGCTATCATGGGGGGTTACGCGACGTGGTGAATCCTCTGGCTTGAGGAGCAAGGCGAGTATAGCCCCAGGTTATAGTCATCCATATATAGTACAGTTTGATTTTTATAAGGAGTGAGACGTGGTGGGTATGTTTCATTCTCATTTTCAATGAGGAACTATGACCGCTTCCCATACGTTGTAATTTAGTTTTTACCAAGTCGGTGTGAGAGTCCGACCGCTGGTACCTAGGATGATAATGTGAGTGATTCCCTGGAAGATGATAGCATTCTAGAGACTGCATCCTGTGACACCCCGCTTAAAATAATAACGTTTGGCCAGACCTATACTAAATTAAAACATAAATCTCAAATGGATCACTCTTAGCATCAACAGACTATACTAAAATAGATAAGGTTACTACCCAAAACTATAAAAGCGGGTGCCAAAAATTAAAATAAAACATACAAGGAATATCAAACCAACACTTTACAACTACTAACAAAGGTAAAATGTACACAAGTGCCAAGATAATAGAAGTGCTAAACACTAAAATGAAAAGAGTACACATAAGGAAATATACCTGAATAAGCTGTCGGGTCACAGACAGTACAACAACGATAAAGAAGAAATATAAACAGCTACGTATAACTCTTGGGTATAAACCCGATACACAACATGAATCCTACCTAAATTTTTCAAAGGAATAGAAAGCGACTAATGCAAATCCCGCAACAGTCCGCAACTGCTACGGCTCCCAAAACTCTGGATAGAAAAGCATCTGGTATCCATGTGGTGGGACACCTATAGTAATCAATATATATATATATATATATATATATATATATATATATATATATATATATATATATATATATATATATAGCAAAAAAGAGATATAAACGGGTCAGATCCCGAGGTGTAAAAATATTTAGCAAGTGTGTTAACCGTGCATAATAAATATAAATGCACTATTTCATAATTAAAGTGAAGTTTCACTCTCGTGAAACCCCCAAACACACCTCTCATCTATAGCGCGCACATAATCGTGTCCTGGAACCTTAATTAAATTACCCCACCCACATAAGGACAACCTTCCTTACCATACGCACGGCCTATACCCGCATGACCTGCCATCCTAAAATAACTCAAGAATCATTCCATTTATTAACTTAAACCAGATTATAGTCTTAATACGTCACACATTAACATTAAGCTTCAATATAAGATTTTATTCTCTTAACAACATACATATACGTATTAAGGACAAAACTTCTCTCTAATCTCAACATTGCACTACGTTTCGTGCGTGGGGCGTCTCGCAAAGTGAAATCCAAATAAGGAACCCCCTCGATACACTACACCTTGACAATATCGATCGTAGGGATCCATCATGTCATCTACATTTATCATACTACTGCAACTACTTAAATAATGAGTATTATATCTAAGAAAATAAATAGAATCTGTATCTACTCCTTGAGGTCTATATAACCGTAATTGTCTCTTAGTACGATCCTTCGACCCTCATAAACTAGTACACCGAAATCACCCAAGGTGTACATCATCTAAACTCCATATCCTCTTCACCTATAGGATATATAAATATATATTTACTCTAAATATGCATAAGCAATCATTCATTCCTATAACCATGTATACATAACGCACATAATGTACACTTTGCAATACACATAACATAAATGGTTATAGGATAACAAAATACTGCACCATGCTATCATCTTCCAGGAATTACTCACTTTCTTCCGGGGTCACCACCTATCGGACTATTATCACACTGCCATGGCGACAAAATCAATCATAACGTATGGAAAGCGGTCATAGTTCCTAACCGGCAAGTGAGAACGACTCATACCCAAGACTTATCACCCTCAAAAATATAAAATCACATAAATAATAATGGATGACTATGACCTGGGGAATATCCACACCCTGCTCCTCAAGCCAGAGGCTCACCCTTATCACGCAACTTCCCATGATAGCATGTGCCGGGTATGGTTCACACCATAAGTATATATATCATTCACACACTATATATATATACATCCATATGATATGATCACAACATATATACAAACCATCGCGCACGGCATAGGTATTCACGCCATATGTACACACATATATACATATCTACACATATATATCCACATATACACATATATACACATTATCTCTCGTCCGTATGTATGAGATTTATAAACTCGACTATACGTGTACATAGTCCTCATTATACTAGCCGTCACTCCAAACATATTAACTTAATTAGTCATAAAAAAATGATCCCTCACTTGAAGCATATTCATCCATTACCCCTATGATATGAATAGTCTTCCAATACATATAACAATGAGGTTGCTAACTCCCAAGTTTAACATATATAACAATCACTATACATTCCATCTATATCCGAATACACTTTGATATATCTAATAATAACCCCGACTATTGGTGTGCACATAACTAATAGTTTACAAACCTCAAGCCCAATCCTAAATTCATTCCATGATCCCATCCATTATTGGAATCCCCATTGTTAATCACACACAGATATATAACAATTATCCCGATTTGATTTGCAACACACCCTATTCTAGTTGATAGTATGATCCAAACTCTCTCAATTCCTACTACGGTTCAATTGTCCCTATGAACCCTTAGCATTCACGTATAAATATGAAATAACTAACTCGACTAGAAGTACACACATAACTATTCTATTCGGTAATAATCTAAAGCATATACTGTAATACCTTTTGACTTCAAACGCACATAAACATAAAGGGACTATCTCTACAATTTATAACTATTTCATGATAGCCCACCACTATCATTTTAAGATAATTCGCCTATCATCCAGTGCCATAATCATTTCCTTCCTAAAAGAGGCACCCTACCCTCATAATCCAATTCTAACATAGGTTTGAAAGCCCCTAATCATCCTAAGGCACAAATCCCTCAATATAATATCCTAACCCTCCATAGTAAGGCCATTAAGAAAGCCCCTGAGAATAAAACGCAAAAGAAAGGGGGTAAAAGAAAATCCCATTCTTGGGCTAAAAACAGAGGACTGGTTGATCAGTCCCAGACCCCCGGTCGACCACGGTTCTAAATTTTTCCCTACGAAAAATGCAGTAGGCTTTTCCCTTAGGGAACGGTCGACCGGCCCCTGGCCGCGATCGACTGTCCATACCAGATATCTTGCCCTTTTTCCATTTTTGAACAAAACCAAACTTTTCAAACACTCAAAATATTATCATCCAACCCTCAATTTTTAACTCATTCATATTCCTCACCTCAAAACCCAACCTACATCTCATCTCATCAACATAAATGCCATCAATCCCATGTATAAACATCAAATTCAAGTTTTAGTCCCAAAAATCTAGGTTTTAAAATATAACCCAAAAATCCATTTCTTTTATCCACAAATTATGAAATGAAATACACAAATGAAATATTTAGCAAGATCAAACACTTGCCTCGAAATCGTAGTAGTTGAATCATCCCCGAAATCACGTACGGGCCAGAAATCTCCAAGCTTTTTCCTCTCTCTCTCTCTTCCTTTCTTCTTTTTTCTTTCTTTTCCTCTTCTCTTTCTCTCTTTAGGGTTTTCTCTCTTTCTCCCAAATGAGATTGGCTGATTTCGTAAGCCTTATAAGCCTTTAAAACATAAATTCCAATTTTAAATGATAATACACACTTTAAATGACTCGTTTACTCTAATTCGAGTCAAACTTACATAAAAATATTCCAAAACCGAAATAAATCTCAAGGACAGTCATTTTGACTATCTCGACCCATCTGGAATCAATGGCGCACTCAGAATCATCATCCAAAATACTTTATAATGTCCTAAATTTTTGGACCTCAATTACCAAATTTTAAAATTCTCCAATTTAAATAAATTTTATTTCTCTCAAAAATTTAATTTCTTAGTCCCAAAGTCACAGGGTATTATACACTTCACCCCTTACAAAAATTTCATCCTCGAAATTGGAGTTATGCCTAGGACTTCAAATCTCATCTAGTCCTTACATCTACCCTCAACATTGGTATACCTATCTCTCCCACTTCTCACATCGAATCATTTAAACTTTAAAATCAAACTAGCTACCCAGGGCGCCCATACACCCTGTACCCGAGCTCCACTGGCAAAACATAACCCGGATCCACTAGCCTCAAATTGTAATATAACTCTCAACAACTTAATCTATAATAGCGTACTAAGTATATAAAAAGTTGAAATTTCCAATGGTTGAACTCTTCTCAATTCCAGACATTCGCTACATTCATGCAGGGAGGTCTCACAAGAGAAATCCAAACAAGGACCCCTCCCAATACACTACTGTGTAGCTATGTCAGAGATTGAGATTAGTTGAACCAGGATTTAGGTGTTATAAAAGATTTTCAAATCGCAGATATTTCCCGAAGGCCTATATAACAATACAATATAAAATAATTCCATGTCATTCGACACGCCAAACAAACACAATACTCTCGCCAATACCTAGTTCTCAAAACTAGCACAACCCTGAGCTAAATTCTCCGCTCAACAATGAATCTACTAAACTAGGAATCTTATCAGTTATACAAATCCTTTACATCCCATTAAAGCATTTCCGCAAGGTAATTCCTTCCATAATTGGAATAATACAATCACTTTCCCTAGCCTATCTATAAAATAATAACCTCATAGTCACTACTCAACAAGTCTTAACAGTTCGCACTTCTGAAATTCAATAGCACAACTCTCTACTAGCTCATCACGAGACGGTTTATTATCCCAAAAGATGCCATACAAAGGTCATACTAACTCACTCCTTCCTCCAAGGAAAGTTCGTACACACTATGGATATAGCGGCTACCCACTCATTATACCTTGCATGCGATGCTCCAATTATCGCATAAAGCGTGACCTTTAAACCCAAAGAAAAATATTCTACCTTATACTTCCATAATCCAATTGTTTAACTTCATCCATGAATCCATATTCAAAGTCCTCTACTTCTTCTAGGACAATCTTTCTTCCTAAAGCCTATTTCTCCATAAGAGAAACATCTTCCCTAAAATCCTCCCTAATCATCCTGAAGGACAAAACGCTATTGCAACCCCCGAAAATCCTGCCTAATACCCTGATGTGGCGATGATCTTGCTCCGCTGGTATCAACCCCTTCAATACTACTCAATGAACCCGAGTCCCCAAGTTTCTTACTCCTTTCTTAAATGAAGACGATACTCCTGAAAATGGGGCAACGCCACATACCTTTCACCGGTAAAAGTCAACAACACTAGGTGTCCTAACAAGTATTGACTAATTCCTAAATCTAAACCTCCCCAGGACTTCACAATCCGCTTATCCTCAACACTTACTTTATCGATCACCGAATTCTCCATTCGAGTCAATTCTCCTTCTTACTCGACCACCGTTGGATCACCTTGAGCCACCACTAGAAATCTTCCCCTTATCTCCGCCTGAGTCACGAAAAGAAAATACCTCCAGTCAAAGTGTACCCAAAATTTGTTATGGGTATTGCATTTCTCATCTTTTCCCTTCCTGGACAACTTATTTTTGGCGACGTCTGAGACAAAAGCAACTGTGTCAGAACGTCGTTCAAATGAGTATACCTCGTAGAAAAAGTTAAACGTAGTGAACAAAACAATTCTAATAGTAGGGCTCTACACCAAGAACACTTACGAAAGAACGCAAAAAACCCGAACAGATCCTAAAGACACCAGAACCTGATGCTCTGATACCATCTGTCACACCCCACTTAAAACAATAACGGGTGGCCAACCCTATACTAAATTAAAACAGGAACCCCAAATGGATCACTCTTAGCATCAACAGACTATACTAAAATAGATAAGGATAACTACCCAAAACTATAAAAGCGGGTGCCAAAAACTAAAATAAAACATACAACGAATATCAAACCAACACTTTACAACTACTAACAGAGGTAAAATGTACACAAGTGCCAATATAATAGAATTGCTAAACACTAAAATGAAAAGAGTACACATAAGGAAATATACCCGAATAAGATGTCGGGTCACAGACAGTAAAACAACCGTAAAGAAGAAATATAAACAGCTACGTATAACTCTTGGGTATAAACCCGATACACAACATGAATCCTACCTAGATTTTTCAAAGGAATAGAAAGCGACTAATCCAAATCCCGCAACAGTTCGCAACTGCTATGGCTCCCAAGACTCTGGATAGAAAAGCATCTGGTATCCATGCGGTGGGACCCCTATAGTAATCAGTATATATATATATATATATATATATATATATATATATATATATATATATATAGAAAAAGAGAGATATAAACGGGTCAGAGCCCGAGGTGTAAAAATATTTAGCAAGTGTGTTAACCGTGCATAATAAATATAAATGCACTATTTCATAATTAAAGTGGATTCACACTCTCATGAAACCCCCAAACTCACCTCTCATCTACAGCGCGCACCTAATCGTGTCCTGGAACCTTAATTAAGTTACCCCACCTACATAAGGACAACCTACCTTACCATATACACGGCCTATACCCGCATGACCTGCCATCCTAAAATAACTCAAGAATCATTCCATTTATTAACTTAATCCAGATTATAGTCTTAGTAAGTCACACATTAACATTAAGCTTCAATATAAGAGTTTATTGTCCAAACAACGTACATACACGTATTAAGGACAAAACTTATCTCTACTCTCAACATTGCATTACGTTTCGTGCGTGGGGCGTCTCGCAAAGCGAAATCCAAACAAGGAACCCCCCGATACACTACTCCTTGACAATGTCAATCATAGGGATCCATCATGTCATCTACATATATCATATTACTGCAACTACTTAAACAATGAGTATTATATCTAAGAACATAAATAGAATCTCTATCTACTCCTTGAGGTCGATATAACCGCAATTGTTTCTTAGTACGATCCTTCGACCCTGATAAACTAGTACACTGAAATCACCTAAGGTTTACATCATCGAAACTCCATATCCTCTTCACCTATAGGTTATATAAATATATATTTACTCTAAATATATATAAGCAATCATTCATTCCTATAACCACGTATACATAAGGCACATAATGTACACTTTACAATACACATAACATAAACGGTTATAGGATAACAAAATACTGCACCATGCTATCATTTTCCAAGAATTACTCACTTTCTCCCGGGATCACCACCTATCGGACTATTATCACACTACCATGGCGACAAAATCAATCATAACGTATGGGAAGCGGTCATAGTTCCTAACGGGCAAGTGAGAACGACTCATACCCAAGACTTCTCACCCCCAAAAATATAAAATCACACAAATAATAATGGACGACTATGACCAGGGGAATATCCAATACCCTGCTCCTCAAGCCAGGGGCTCACCCTCATCGTGCAACTTCCCATGATAGCATGTGCCGGGTAAGCTTCACACCATAAGTATATATATCATTCACACACACTATATATATATATACATACATATGATCACATCATATATACAAATCATCGCGCACGGCATAGGTATTCACGCCATATGTACACACATATATACATATCTACACATATATATCCACATATACACATATATACACACTATCTCTCGTCCGTATGTATGAGATTTATAAACTCGACTATACGTGTACATAGTCCTCAATATACTAGCCGTCACTCCAAACATATTAACTTAATTAGTCATAAAACTATGATCCCTCACTTGAAGAATATTCATCCATTACCCCTATGATATGAATAGTCTTCCAATACATATAACAATGAGGTTGCTAACTCCCAAGTTTAACATATATAACAATCACTATACATTCCATCTATATCCGAATACACTTTGATATATCTAATAATAACCCCGACTATTGATGTGCACATAACTAATAGTCTACAAACCTCAAGACCAATCCTAAATCCATTCTATGATCCCATCCATTATTGGAATCCCCATTGTTAGTCACACACAAATATATAACAAGTACCCCAATTTGATTTACAACACACCCTATTCTAGTTGATAGTATCATCCAACCTCTCTCAATTCTGACTATGGTTCAATTGTCCCTATGAACCCTTAACATTCACGCGTAAATATAAAATAACTAACTCGACTAGAAGTACACACAAAACTATTATATTCGGTAATAATCTAAAGCATATACCATAATACCTATTGACTTAAAATGCACATAAACATAAAGGGACTATCTCTATAATTTATAACTATTTCATGATAGCCCACCACCATCATATTAAGATAATCCGCCTATCATTCAGTCCCATAATCATTTCCTTCCTTAAAGAGGCATCCTACCCTCATAATCCAATTCTAACATTGGTCCGAGAGCCCCTACTCATCCTAAGGCACAAATCCCTAAATATAATACCTAACCCTACTAAGTCCATTAAGTCCATTAAGAATGCCCTACTCATCCAATTCTAACTATTAAGTCCATTAAGAAATCCCCTAAGAATAAAACCCAAAAGAAAAGGGGGTAAAAGAAAATCCCATTCTTGGGCTAAAAACAGAGGACCGGTCGACTGCGGTTCTAAATTTTTCCCTACGAAAATGAAGTATGCTTTTCCCTTGGGGAGCGGTCGACCGGCCCCCTGGTCGCGGTCGATCGACCATACCCGATATCTTGCCCTTTTTCCTTTTTTGAACAAAACCAAACTCTCCAAACACTCAAAATATTATCATCCAGCCCTCAATTTTAAGTCAATCATAATCCTCACATCAAAACCCAACCTACATCTCATCTCATCAACATAAATTCCATCAATCCCATGTATAGACATCAAATTCAAGTTTTAGTCCCAAAAATCTAGGTTTTAACATATAACCCAAAAATCTATTTCTTTTATCCACAAATTATGAAATGAAATACAGAAATGAAATATTTAGAAAGATTAAACACTTGCCTCGAAATCGTAGTGGTTGAATCATCCCCGAAATCACGTACGGGCCGGAAATCTCCAAGCTTTTTCCTCTCTCTCTCTTCCATTCTTCTTCTTTCTTTCTTTTCTTCTTCTCTTTCTCTCTATAGGGGTTTCTCTCTTTCTCCCAAATGAGATTGGTTGATTTCGTAAGCCTTATAAGCCTTTAAAACAAAAATCCCAGTTTTAAATGATAATACACACTTTAAATGACTCGTTTACTCCAATTCGAGTCAAACTTACTTAAAAATATTCTGGAACCGAAATAAATCCCAAGGACAGTCATTTTGACTATCTCGACCCATTCGGAATCTATAGCGCACTCAGAATCATCTTTTGGAATACTTTATAACATCCTAAATTTTTGGACCTCAATTACCAAATTTTAAAATTCCCCAATTTAAATAAATATTATTTCTTAGTCCCAAAGTCATGGGGTATTACACATCCATTGAGTTATAGCTCGGAGGGAATGTTATTTTACTTATATAGTGTCTGATATATAAGTTTAGATATACTAGATGCGTATAATATATCGTATATATATATGACATCCCGACTAATTAAATACCGAGTAGCTACTCCTTTATTAAATTAATAGAGAATATCAAGTTGGTTCAATCTTAGCATCATTATCGAAAACATTTAGTTAATTACTAGCCACCTAATATTTAAAATAGAGGGATGACAAATCTTATTAATTAAGTTAACAATTAACCAAGTAATTAAATCATCATCCATCAATCGCATAAACAATCTCATATGAATAACCATCGTAAAGAAATAAACTGAGTCTGGAGTAAACACTCCAATAATAATACCAGAGTAAAATAAAATCCCAATACACGAGTCTGGATGAATAAACCAACAACCTCTGAAATAAAGAAAGTCTGTAACTACCATCTATAAATGAGAATTGGCAACATGCCCTAACTGATATGAATGACTTTGAAGGAACCAAGGATAAATATGGAGGTGTATAATAACAAAATCATGTAGCTTCCACAGTAGCTATAGCACGTCTTCAGAATGGAACACCTATGCTTGGCGTCCCTGTGGCTGGGCACCTAAAAAGTTTTTACAAAAATAGATTTGGCAGTAAATAGGTTAGAGACCGAGGTGAAGACAGTTTAAAATATAGCAAGTGTTTAATTACATTAAATAGTAAATACTATACACATGTTAGTTACGTGCTCTCACATGAGTTCCTCACCCCTCAACTAATGTGCACACCTATACCCTTAACCCATCTTATTTATGCCACTAACTAACTAGTCCGTACTAACTCCTGCCTTTTCATTATAATATAGGTTGTCTATTCGTATTACCCAAATATGTCATACGTATAACTCATATTTACATTAATCAAATTACTTAACTCATTTGTCGTATAAATTCTCACACATTTAAACCATTTAAATATCTCAATAATTCGCATCTACCAAGCAACAGTTAACTAGTCACAAGTATATATATACCAATCTCATTACATATATACATATATGGCACCCCTAGGCTAAGCTGTGGTGCACGAATACTCGGCTATCAAATCTTAGTTCATAACATACTTAAGGATCACGCGTTTCGAATCGCTCAGGAACTGTTATAATCAAAATCACACATATTAGAGGACAACATAGTTCACGTACCCATGGGTCACGCACATACCTACGCTCCCATGGTTAGATGACTCATCAACTCACAAATAAGTCATTCACAGTCCTATGTCCTTAAGGTACCTATCTAAATCCCCCCGAAGGCACACAGAGATGAGATAGACATTTCTCAAAAATCAACCTCCCGTGATAGCAAGTATGGTAGGTGTGTCATACACATAACAATCCATATACTAAGTATTCACATAACTTATGTAATAATTATATTAATATAGATATATTCTATCCCTATATCATAAGTCTCACACATATAATAATATCATCCCAATTATTCTACATAATAGCTTTAGTGCGATAATTTTCGTCGTATAATTCCGAGTACATACCCTATCCCAAAAAGGTTACTAAGTCTCCACTTGTCCCTCAGATGAATTCAATAATTTAAGGTGCCGATTTCTACCTCTAACCTTAAGTTATCACTTATACAAATTTGGATTCATGTCCTCGCAACTTCTAATAGTAATTCACTCGTCGGACATTCGTAAGTTTAATACTAAGTCACAAATCAATTCAAACATTTTTCGGGATTCAAATACACCCCTATTAGTCTTCTATAAGTCTCAATATATTCATATAATCCCCACCAATAACTTTCAAGAGTCAGAATTAATTAAATCCTAAAAGGGGAAAAATATCACAAGTGCAGGGGGAGTCAATCGATCGACTCAAGAATGTCGGTCGATTGATCGATCGATCGATCGAACAGTTACAACCTATATTTTCTACGTTTTAAGCCCTAGCTTTATCTCCAATTTTCATTATATGATCTCAATTTAAAAAGTAAACGTACCAAGTGTTATATTAACCTACATTCAAGGTTTCTAACTTTCCAGAATCATCAAATCATCACAAGAACTGCATATAAATCGATATACTCATCAAAGTCTCATGTTTAACCCTATTGTAGTTTCTTTCAATTCAAGATAACCAAATACTCAATTTTAATCCGGAATTTCTATGACTAGGGTTCTGATTTAAGTCTCTATTATATCCAGAATTTAACTACATGCAGAATCTACCCATATTCAGATTTAATTCTCCCAATTTATGAAATTTTCAATTTTCCAAGTCTAGTCTCCAATTCTAAACTACATGGATAATATATTTGCTGAATCATAACAAGTTAAATCACTTGCATGGAAAATAGAGGTTTTGATCCTTTGGAGCAGATGGAATGGGAGTGATCCTCTCTTCCCGATATCACCAGTGGTAGTGATGGTGGTGTAAAGGGTCCAAGGATGGTGGTGTAAAGGGTCCAAGGATGGTGGTTCTTCTTTGGAAACTTCCTTCTCTTCCTCTCTAATGGTCGTTTGTGATTTTTTGTTGTGAAAACCCTAGGAGCCCTAAGTGTTGGCTGATATAATCATTCTAAAATTTGTGGGTTACTATTCCTCAAAAAGTCAAAATGACTAAAATACCCTCACGTGTTAACGATGAGGCCTAAAAGGCCTCGGGACCTAAACTAAACCCCCGTCTAGTGTTTTCTGACTATCTCAACCCTTCCGAACACGTTGGAACACTTGGAATGACGACACGGATGGTAGGAATTACTTTTAAATCCATTAAATTGGTTCCTAACATGACTAACACGCGCGTCCCAACTTTATTTTCAAAATTAACGTATTTATAACTCGCGACAATATTAATAAATTCAATAATCATATATTATCATATTCACTCAGTAATATTCAACATTATCATCATAATCAAATACTAACTCTCCTCTCGCTAGTATTTAAATCTGGATTAATTTCTAAATAATTTCCCAATTTTAATTTAATTAATCCCATAATTAGAGGCCATAAAAATACGGGATATTACATACTCCCCCCTAATAACAGAATTTCGTCCCGAAATTTGAAAAAGAATGTACAACTGGTAAAAATAAGTAATCTCCAGTACTTAAAACCAACTTCAAGGTAAGACTCGATTACTATAGCCTTAGTTTTACAACAAGCTTGTTTAACACTCTCTACACCTTATCAGTTATAGGGTCACACCCAATAACGGTACCTCACCTTGTGCTCTTACCAAATACAATTCTAATAAATTGATCGCATTATCTTAATATTATGGGGAGGCCGCACCTCACTTCGTATCAATTACCGTATTTATCTAAACACAAAACTCCCATCCAGGGAGAAACCATATGAACATCTGACTACTCTTGTCCATTCTTTGAATCTCTGTTCCCGGTGGTGTAACTTTTACGAAAGTAAAAAGCCACCTAAGACGATTTGTGGTTATCCCATTATAGTCATCGGACTTTAACTTCTGACTGATCCAAAACTCTGATAATTTTCTCATCTCTAAACATCCAATGGAAGGATAGTAAGGTTTATCCACACAAAACCTCAATAAGAACCTTGTCCACTATAAATAGGTATGGGTGATTTCACACAACTATACCATTAGTTAATATCCTCTCCCCATTACCATATTATACTTCACTTACTAGCTATACCCGTTGTGGAAATGAAATGATCACAATGAGTCCAAAATTACCTTCATATAGCTCCATTAGTCGCCAATCACCTTGCGCCTACTCCTCGGGCTATAAGTGATACAACCTGCTCAAAATGAAACGTTATCCCCACTACTTCCTGATATTCCATATTGAAGGTGGGTTTGAAGGATCTCATCCTAGTTCAGAATAATATCGGGCAGGACCACGTACCGACGCGATCACTATCTAATAGTGTAAATCACCCAAAGATATAACAATTACTTTCCTTCTGGCCAACCTATTCCACACATTCAAAGGAACTCGTGACTTATCTTTAGGTTGGCAACCCATCAAAGAAATTTACCAACTTGACTCTTCCATCACTGGAATCATCGGCTTGATACAAAAATTTTGTGGATGATTATCTTACTCTAAAAGATTTATATCAATAAGTGGTGCACGTGGAGGCTGCTCATTATGTCCCGCTCAACATCGACTTTCAATTACAATTCCTCCCATTAAGTGGTACTTAATAATCCTCTTATTCCCTCGGCGTATACCAAAAGTTCCGACCCGTGCACTTTTTGCCACGATGTGCACTTCTGGACTCTTTATACCTTATTGGCATCATCATTCTATTTATGCGAAAGTCACTCTCAACATTTGATTGGGTAGAACTCCGCTCCAAATTATCCATAATAGTTAAATATTTGTCTTCTCAAGGGATACCCCCTTTCTAAAAGGGCTTCCCACTGCCTTTCCACCAGGTTCAGACGTGGTACTCTGATTGGACATGAATATATGGATTCTCGTCCTTCTCTCGACGCTTAATCCACTCTTCCACTTCCATTTTGTCATATTCGTCCCACAAGCATAAATTTCACCCATCTATTTCCATGTCTCTTTTTCTGGTGATTCTGACATCAGCAAACCAAGGTGTCCACACACCCTATAAACTGTGCATACATGTTTAAACATCATATACGCTTCATACATACGCCTAATTCTTTATTACTCTTGTATTCGCAACGTGGCTATACCACTTGGGCATCCTCAATCACCCCAGAATTTGAAATTCTAAATCCCCCTTAACATCATTCCATCCTTCAACGTGTCGTAATAAAACAAAATTTTCAATACTTCCTCAACACACAACTGGATCTACTGGTCTTATATCATAATTTAATTTTCAACTTACAGCTATAACTACATACCTCTATAACAACCAAGGTACCTAACTCATAGACGAATGGCTAAACATCTCCTTACTACCAACCTTACTCTAAGTTTCATGCGTGGTATGTCTCGCAAAGCGAAATCCAAATAAGGAACCCCCTGATACGCTACTACCTAACATTGTCAGTCATCGAAATCCGTTAGGCCCTCGGTCCATAACATGTACCCCTATATTCTTGTCCCTTGACACAAAAGTTACATCTCCTTCCGCAATTACACTTAAATAAGGAACTTCCTCCGAGAGACACTGTCACTTAATATTGGTGATAGTCACATTTCATAAACATCGTGCACATATAATCAGGGCTCTCGAAATACTGTCCCCAGACATATAATTATGAGTCTTAACTCCCACGTCTCTAAAGGGTGATATAACAATACGCTTTTCCTATTCCCAACTCCTGAGCGTTATTACAAGCTAAATCTTGCCACTGAACAATAAACCTAATACACTCTGATTCATATCAATAAAGTTCCTACACATACCAGGATCGAATATCTTGATCCATTATACCTTTCGAAGTCTGTATAATATATATATATATATATATATAAATGTGAGCTCGACCCTCTCGCAGGTGAAGTCTCACCAGAACAAAACATCCTACACTAATGTAGTAACCCCGATAGACTTGTGATATTCGCCCACTATTGGTCTAATCATTTCTATAAAACCATAATCAAGATAATATCGTACTCGTATAACACATCACTAAAACGATTAATATCAACAAAGTATATACCACTATTGATACACCCATTCATCCTCCGTGGATAACACTAAAAGTAACCCTGCTATACCAATGAAAACATTTACATAATAATAAAGTTGTCGATGTACACACTAAACTCGTCTCACATGCGAATCTAGAAATAAACAAAATGAAGCGACTCGTTCGTGTCACATTAAATACGCCTCATCCCCTGGGGGTAAAACTCATACTTCTACCTTGCCTATCGACCTAGCTGCTCAAATGGTTCCTAGACATAACACGCTTGTCTAAACCCAACCGAAGATTACATTAACCATTGCCCTTGATAGGCACCATATCCTTGTCCCTTTACTCGCTTTGAAAAAAAATTACACATGGGGTTTTACTCTCCCCAAAATACCTCAACACATAATCCACTTATCTCCAGTCATACAGAACATGTTAGGGTTGTCCTTCTCTCAAACATTGGTAGTCTCGATCCTGATGTTACCCCCATTGTTCCCTTAGCTTTGTAGTCCCTAAGGAACATGCTACTGGCTTCAACAGCCCTTACTGAATTCACCATCGCTCGGTAAAAATTCAGTTATCTAAATCATTCAAATGGGTCCCCTGATGGGTCTCCCCCCTTGTGGTGCTTCACCAATGCCGTTTTACCCAGTCTTACTCTCAGACTAAATTCTTCATTTTTTGTAGCTCCCCAGATCAGGAAGTGTTAGCATCCATATTGACAAAATACGTCATTTTCACCATTTGCATTGACCATCAAAGCAGAATTCCCCATAAGATCTAGCAATTCTTCTTATGAGTTAATTTCCCACTCAAAATCCTCTTATCCAAAGTACCTAATTCATCCGGTACAAGATTTGCTAATTAATAAAATTCCTTTTCACAAAGGGACCTTTGTTCGGCCCTCTTGTGTGAGTTTAGAACAACATTTGCATCTTATCCTGAACATATGATGAAGGAACTTGCAGTTAAACTGTACCTAAGATCATTCCATTGACACAACATGCCAGTTATAAATGTGGTGGTTGACTCCTATCTGTATTACTTTGCTCCAATGAGTCAAGAAAATTCTTACCCCAAATTTCACTTTCGATTAGCCACACTCCGACATATGCCCAAGCCTTCAGATATTTTACCTTCATTGCTAACACACACCATTTTCGCATTTCTAGAATTTACACTGATGGTTCTCTTCAAAGTTTCGTCCGATTCTCTCCCAATCCAACGATGTTGGGTGAGTCTGATTTGACTCCACTTTCTACTATAGTGGTACCTGAAAGTCATATGTTGTGCCCTAGTCGTCTTTACCGTCCTGTCTTTTCGTACCATAATAAGGGTGACCTCAACTATGGTCATCATTCTTGAATATACCCTAAAACCTCAAATGAGATCTGCCTCCTGTTGTCCGCCCAACCTCCCTCGCCTGACATACTGCATTGTTTGGCACGCGAACACACCCGAATGCAAATAAGATTCACTAATATATACATTATAGAAGGAGAATTAAATCGCACCAAAGAAATCAACAATCCTAAACATAGGGCTCTATATTAAAGAAAGCTACGCGGGAAGTGTAATAAGCCGCACAGATCCTAAAGGACACTAGAACCTAGCTCTGATACCACTTGTGACACCCCTACTAATTAAATATCGGGTATCTACTCCTTTATTAAATTAATACAGAATATTAAGTTGGTTCAGTCTTAGAATCACTGTCTAAAACATTTAGTTACTTACTAGCCACCTAATATTTAAAATAGAGGGATGCCAAATCTTATTAATTGAGTTAACAATTAACGAAGTAATTAAATCACCATCCATCAATCGCATAAACAATCTCATATGAATAACCATCGTAAATAAATAAACTGATTCTAGAGTAAACAGTCCAATATGAATACCAGAGTAAAATAAAATCCCAATACACTAGTATGAATGAATAAACCAATAACATTTAAAGAAAGTATGTAACTACCATCTCTAAATGAGAATTGGAAACATGCCCCAACTGATATGAATGACTCTGAAGGAACCAAGGATAAATATGGAGGTGTCTAATACCAAAATCGTGTAGCTTTCACAGCAGCTACAGCACGTCTTCATAATGGAACTCCTATGCTTGGGGTCCTTGTGGATGAGCACCTAAAAGGTTTTTACAAAAATAGATTTATAAGTAATTGGGTCAGAGCCCGAGGAGAAAACAGTTTAAAATATAGCAAGTGTTTAATTGCATTAAATAGTAAATATCATACACATGTTAGTAACGTGCTCTCACATGAGTTCCTCACCCCTCAACTAATGTGCACACGTATACCCTTAACCATTCTTATTTATGCCACTAACTAACTAGTTTGTACTAACTCCTGTCTCCGCATTATAATATAGGGTGTCTATTCGTATTACCCAAATATGTCATACGTATAACTCACTTTTACATTAATCAAATTACTTAACTCAATTATCATATAAATTCTCACATTTTTAATCCATTTAAATATCTCAATAATTCGCCTCTACCAAGCAAAAGTGAACCGATTACAAGTATATATATATCAATATCATTACATATATACAAATATGGAACCCCTAAGCTAAGCTTCGGTGCACGCTTACTCTGCTATCAAATTTCGGTACATCACGTAGTTAAGGATCAGGCGTTCTGAATCGCCCAGGAACCGTTCTAATCAAAATCACACATATTGGAGGCGAACAAAGTTCACATACCCATGGGTCACGCACATACCTATGCTCCCATGGTCAGCTGACTTATCAACTCATAAATAAGTCATTCACGGTCCTATTTCCTTAAGGTACCTATCTAAATCCCCCCGAAGGCACACAAAGATGAGATGGTCCTTTCTCGAAAATCAACCTCCCGTGATAGCAAGTATGGTAGGTCTGTCATACACATAACAATCCATATACTAAGTATTCACACAACTTAGGTAATCATCATATAAATATAGATATATTCTATCCCTATATCATAAGTCTCACACATATAATAATATCATCCCAATTATTCTACACAATAGGTTTAGCGCGATAATTCTCGTCGTATAATTCTGAGTACATACCCTATCCCAAAAAGGTTACTAAGTCTCCACTTGTCCCTAAGATGAATTCAATAATTTAAGGTCCCGATTTCTGCCTCTAACCTTAAGTTATCTCTTATAAAAATTTGGATTCATGTCCTCGCAACTTCTAATAGTAATTCACTCGTTGGACATTCGTAAGTTTAACAACAAGTCACAAATCAATTCTAACATGTTCCGGGCTTCAAATACACCCCTACTGGTCTTCCCTAAGTCTTAATATGTTCACATAGTCCCCACCAATAACTTTTAAGAATCGAAATTAATTAAATCCTAAAAGGGGGAAAACATCACAAGTGAAGGGGGAGTCGCTCGATCGACTCAAGAATGTTGATCGATCGACCTATGAATGTTGATCGGTCGATCGAATAGTTACAACCCACATTTTTACGTTTTTAGCACTAGTTTTATCTCCAATTTTCCTTACATGATCCCAATTTGTAAAGTAAATGTACCAAATGTTATATTAACCTACATTCAAGGTTTTTAACGTTCCAGAATCATCAAATCATCACAAGAACTGCATATAAATTGATATATTCATCAAAGTCTCATGTTTAACCCTACTGTAGTTTCTTTCAATTCAAGATAACCAAATACTCAATTATAATCCGAAATTTATATCACTAAGGTTCTGATTTAAGTCTCTATTATTTCCAGAATTTACCTACATGCAGAACCTATCCTTATTCAGATTTAATTCTCCCAATTTATGAAATTTTCAATTTACAAGTCTAGTCTCCAATTATAAACTACATGAATAATATATTTGTTGAATCATAACAAGTTAAATCACTTGCCTAGAAAATAGAGGTTCTGATACTTTGGAGCAGATTGTATGGGAGTGATCCTCTCTTCCCGATTTAACCGGTGGAGTTGATGGTGGTGCAAAGGGTCCAAGGATTGTGGTTCTTCTTTGGAAACTTCATTCTCTTCCTCTCTAATGATCGTTTGTGATTTTTGGTTGTGAAAACCCTAGGAACCCTAAGTGTTGGCTGATATTATCAGTCTAGAATTCGTGGATTACTATTCCTCAAAAAGTCAAATTGACTAAAATACCCTCTTAGGTTATCGGTTAGGCCTAAAATGCCCCGGGACCCAAACTAAACCCCCCGGCTAGTGTTTTCTGACTATCTCGACCCTTCCGGACACGTTGGCGTACTCAAAATGACCACATGGATGATATAAAATAATTAGCTTTTAAATCCATTAAACTGGTTCCTAACACGACTGACACGCGCGTCCTAACTTTATTTCTAAAATTGTCGTATTTATAACTCGCGACAATATTAATAAATTCAATAATCATATATTACCATATTCACTCAGTAATATTCAACATTTTCATCATAATCAAATACTAACTCTCGTCTCGCTAGTATTTGAATCCGGATTAATTTATAAATAATTTCTCAATTTTAATTTAATTAATCCCATAATTAGAGGCCATAAAAATACGGGATATTACAATATATATAATATATGAAAGTATATATAATATATGAAAGTATATATATATACATGGACTAAGATAAAGGATGTAGTTATATACACTAGATGTGTACAATATATTATATATATATATATATATATGAGATGATAATACATATATATGAACTAAAACAAGGAAATAAATGTGAGTTAATTTCTTATGTATCCGGGAGTATAAAATTCGGAATAAAAATATGTGAAAAGTATATATAGAGATGAGAATATTATATACGAAATAATAACCCTTAAATGAGAATGGGGTAACAACTAGTAAAGGTCATTTATTATAAATGGTCATGATAAGCGAGAGATTTTAATTGAATAAGCTTCGGTGAATGCTGAAAAGATTATATACGCGGGACATGAGATAGTGTATGGGGATTTAGGAGCTTGGAGTGGGGCTAGTTGGGTGGGGTAGCTAACTAGGGTGATTTAATATAGATGCGTTAGGTGTGCACTGTTAGATAAGAGGTGAGGGGTATCTCATTTGAGTGCGACACCAATTTAAATATGAAGAGTGGCATATTTTACATATTAAAGTAAATTAATCACTTGCTATAATATTTTTAAAACCCAGGCTCTAACTTGTATCTATTTTTCTTTTTCTTCCCTTTTGTAAACTTTTTAGGTATCCAGACACGGGGACGCCTGGATGACTATTCCTTCGAGTCAGACGTACTACTGCAGTTGTGGATGTTGGAAGGAAATTGTTTTAGATGCTTTTATTCTTGTGGTCTAGATAGGTGGTATGTTGTGATAATCGGGCATGTTGCCCAATTGATGTCATTTATTTTATTTTCAGTGATTCTTATTTTATGTGCACTCGACTTGGTTGTATAAATATTTTACCGAAAGTTATTGGTTATTTATTTTTTTATCTCATTTGTTGTGTATATATTGTATGATTGGATTTTTATTGTGCGCTTTAGTTACAAATATTAGAAAGTTTAAAATTTGACGTCACGCCTAATAGGTTATTAGTAATTAATATGGTTTTCGACAGTGATGCTTACAATGCAACCATTTGAGATTCTTATTTAATTTGCTATAGGACTGATCACCCGGTATTTTATTAGGTGGGATGTCACAATCAGTAATACAAAAAAGGAATAAATATAGTCCTTGTCGAGACAACCACTGTGTACAAATAAATACCAAATATAAACCACAAGAGGAAAAGCTGAATACATCATCTAACTGAAATAAAATGGAACAACTGGGGCGACATGCCCAAATGGAATACTGACTGCATTTTACTCTAGGATTGAGATGACTGAAGTGGATAAGTCAAAGTCATGCAACATCTACTTGTGAAGCAGCTGCGTAACCCTGGAATAGAACAATTATGGCGTCCCTGTGGCTCGATACCTGAAAGGTTTTGAAAATATTTTATAGCAAGGGTTAGAACCCAAAACATTTTAAAAATATTTAGCAAGTGGATTTAATTATAGTAAATTAAAATGCATGAATGCTCTTCATTTAAGTTAGTGCCTCACACTCTCTTGAGGACCACCTCACCCCTCCACTAATGTTCACACCTGACGTACCTCTATATGACCCATCTAGTTATCTACCCCGTAATTAGTCTTGTTATAAATATGTACATATCCTACTCTACCCACTACTCTATACCGAGTGAGTTTAGTACACATTTTTATAAGTTATTAATCACACTAACATATTTAAGTCATTTCTCATTTGATATCATATAACAATTTCTCAAGTTATATAATTATACATTTTACATCATGTATTCACTCGTGTATAAATTTGCACCATATATACGTATCACTATATCACAACATTCACACGTATGTCGTAGATATATAGATGCTATCACAAATGTGTAGGAGGCAGCCATAGTCCCCCCCGAAAGTGATCGTCCCATACCATAACGGCTAACCCCTAATAACAAACGCTATGACCTGGAGATTATACTCGCGCTGCATTCGCTAGCCAGGGGACTCACCCACATCGCGCAACCTCCTAAGATAGCATTAATATTGGTATAATTTACTATAAATATTATTCACACAAATATTTATAAATCATATATATATACTACACATCACCGTATATATATTAAATCCAGGCTACCGGTGTACTACATCCATACACAAGCCTTATGCTTTACTATAAATATTATTCACACAAATATTTATAAATCATATATATACACACACACACACACACACACACACACACACACACTACAAATCACCGTATATATATTAAATCCAGGCTACCCGTGTACTATATCCGTAACACTAGCCTAACATTTCCAAATCTACCTACCAACTTGATATTTAAGTAATTTCGCATAATTATTCATTTATTAATTAAGTTGTGTCACCCAACAAGAATACCCGAACTATCTCGCTTGCCCTGAAATCTCATCATGTAGAACTTATTCCTCAACCCCACATATTACAGTTAACACCCTTTTTATATTCGAATATTCCTTAATTTATTATATACCCTTATAATAAATTAACTCGACTAAATCCGTGCCTAAACGCTCGTAGCACTAGTCCAAATTTCGCCTGAGTCCATATCCCAACTCAAAATTTAATTAACCATACCTTGATTAATTTACTAAAAGGGTGACACTCAACCAAAATGCTCGAACTACTCCTTAGACCCATATTCCAATTTCATCCAAAATTTTCATTTGAATTTGTTCATATCTTTTCGAGTGTTGTTCATCCTAAACACTTTAAATCCATACCCCGAATTCCTTCCCATCAAATTACAAGGTAGAAATAATGTTCCTTAATATTTTTCCAGAGTCCTACACTCACATACAGACATCCCTAAGTAATCCAGATTTGATTTCTCACAAAGAATTTCAATTTTAGACACCCTTCAGTAATAAAATCATAACTATTAAAAAAAAAAAAAAAATATGAAACTGGCGGTCACGCATTATTAACGAAAAGATCTATCTCCATGTCCAAAGCCATGGTCGTTTGAACGAGATAACCATCTAGTTCGAACCAGTTGTACAGTCATTCAAATGAGACACCAAGTCGTTCAAACGACCCTGGTATTTTCTCCCCTCCATCATTGACCATATTACCCATTTTCACCATTACAGTTTTTAAACCTTCATTTCTGCACAGATTTTACCCCAAAACCTTTCAAGATTCATCATAAATCCACTCATGTGATTTTCTGAATCTAACTACATCATCTACACAAATTGGGGAATCAAAATCCACATATTCTTATCAACTCTACAGATTTTTAAATCAAAACATGAAATCACCAAATTCCAATATATAACAAACCCTAATATATTAATCAATTCATACCTTCTATAATATGAATAGGAAAAATGCAATTAATCAAATGCAAGCTAAATCACTTACCTTAGGGTTTGTAGAGACAAATCCTTTGATGAAGATGATGGGTTGATTCAATGGTCTCCTCTCTTGTTCTTGGTTTAATCTCTCAAAATCCCCTCCAGTTGCTCTCTTCTTTAGCTCTGCATGATTTGGTCTTCTAAAATGAATTCAAGTTGCCTTACCCTCTCAAAATAAGGGTTATTAACTCTAATCCCATTTTTGGGCTTATGGGCATTCTAAAAAGAGTCCAACCACTTAATTGAGAACTCAAATGTGTCTAGAAAAGTCCCGAAACTCATATTATAGCCATGGACACTCTTTTCCAACTATTTCGACCCATCCAGAGTTAACCGTGCACTCCGAATTGCCATCCGAATTAATTTATAACATTCTTCAAATTCTTGACCTCAAAATGCGACACACAAAATAGTCCAAATAATAAATCCTCAATTCGCCAAATCAATAAATTCCTCAAATTAAAAATTGTCCCAAATCACTGTGACACCCCGCCTAATAAAATACCGGACGATCAGTCCTATACCAAATTAAAACAGGAATCCTAGTTGGTTCATCCTTAGCATCACTATCGAAAACTTTTTAAAACTTAATAACCTCCTACTATTTCAAAAGCTGATGCCAAATTTTAACTTTTTAATTAAACAAAACAATACATGGGGAAATAAATGTAAACCATTCACACAATGAAATTAAAACAACCGAATAATTAATTAAACAATTTGCCGAATAAACCATCGGACACCAAAGTAAATAGTCCAACAATAATCAACCAACAATAGAATAAATACATCTGAACTGCAACTGAAAAGTCTGGGCGACATGCCCTATGGAAACTGAAAATGAGAGATGATTCCTACTCTAGGAAAGAATGAACGATGCGTCTAATCCAAGCTCCTGCTAGCACCCACCTATGCCGCGGTTTTGTGTCCCTGGAATAGAATATAAATCTAGGCATCCCTGTGGCTGGACACCTAAAAGGTTTTTAAAATAATTTTATAGCAAGGGTTAGAACCCAAAACATTTTGAAAATATTTAGCAAGTCAATTAACTACAGTAATTTAAAATGCATGAATACGCTTCATATTTAAGTTAGTGTCGCACTCTCTTGAGGACATTCTCACTCCTCCACTAATGTGCACACCTAACGGTTACCTTAACCCCACCTAGTTGTACTACCCCGTCCAAGTAGTCCTGGTATAACCTCCCCTTGATATACTACTCTAACCCGAGTATAATTATTCATGAGTTATAAGTTATCTCACCAATTAACTTAATTAATTCCTTCTTAAATAACAGTCTATAACCGTGACACTACTTATATAAAGTAAATACATCACACTTTGTATTATTACCCGCGTATAATATTTAATACCATTATATACGTACCTTTATTAAAACATCCACACATATATCATACGTATATCCTTCCCTCCGAGTATACCCTCACCAGATGATTCCCTCTAAAGTGCTATCTCACTAGGTGTGCTCACATAACCTAGTTACCCAAGTTGTAATCACTCACCAACCTAGCCTAAAACATAAACGAAGTGGAGACGGTCATATTCCTTCCCTGAAAGTGAGATAAGCCCCTCACCCATATACCTGACCTGGGTATATACTCACCCTACTCCTCAAGCTAGGGGATTCACCCACATCGCGCAACCTCCCTTGATAGAGCTAGAGTATATAAATTAATTAAATATCTAGTCACTGATATTTAATAGCACACACAATATATACACATATATATACTATCACTACACCGTATATATATAAAATAAACCACAGCTTTACCGTGTACTCAAAACCCATAACATTAGCCCGTAATTTCCTGAGTCTCTGGCCTGACTCAACTTAATTAATTTTCTCACTTAATAATCTATCATCTTCCCGAGTCTGTGGTCCGACTCTAATTTATTTAATTCACACATTTATTTATATAATATTTTCCCCGAGTCTATGGTCCGACTCTAATATAAATACTTTACACATTAATTTTTATGATAATTGCCCGAGTCTATGATTTGACTCTAATTTAATTAATTAGCACATAAATTAATTTATTACCTTCCTGAGTGTACAGTCCGACTCTAATTTAATTAATTAACACATCAATTAATTTAATACCTTCCCGAGTCTACAACCCGACTCTAATTTAATTAATTAACACATCAATTGATTTAATACTTGGTGTCGCCCAACCATTATACTCGGACTCGCTCACTTGACCTGTACCATCATTAATACCCAATTCTATATTTCACCCCATAACCAATTAATTACACCTAAATTCCTTTAATAATGTAGTACCACTCAACTACAATACCTGAACATTTTCCTCGGTCCAAAATCACTACTTACGAATTATTTTTCAAAATTCGTTCATCTCATGACATACAATTATCACCCTCCTAAACCCAATTATATCACCTTATAATTGTTAAGGAATATGTGCCATATATGAATTTATCACTACATAACAAGCGGGGGGAAAATCGAAACTAAATTTCCCTTTATACACAAAACTGGCGAACCTGGAAAAATCTTGGGGCCATCGATCGATCGATCCCTTGGGTCGATCGATCGATCGAACAGGGATTCGTCTTAAGCTTTTTATTTCTTCCTAAACCTTTACCCAATCTCAACTAACATTATTGCGAGACAAGAAAAGGTTCTAAATGTAACACCCCGTGTTTTTGTGCATTTAATATTTAATTAATTCAGAAATTCAAAATTACTTGTGTTTCGTAATTTTATTTGAATTAATTATGGCAATATATAATAAAATATTAACCGGGGAGTGAATGGTTAATATTTAGGGAAATTAAATTACTAAGTGAATAGTGATAATTTATTTATGTCATCTCGGGTATTAATGACGGGGTATGTACTTATCTCAGTCGGGAGTCAATATAGACTAATTTGGGTGTGAAATAAGGATTTTTATAGAGTAATTCGGATGCCAATTCTGAGTGTACAGTTGAGTCCGGATGGGCCGAGATAGTCGAAAAAGTGTACCCGTGGTAGTAAATGGGTCACGGGACGTCTTTAGGCATAGTCGGGCCCACACGGGGTATTTGGGTCACTTGGGCTTAGCCCATTAGGCCAAAACGGGATTTAGCCTAATTATCTAATTAAGAAAAAAGGGAAACGACTGATTGAAGTTTAGGAAACACTTAGTGGGAGAGGAAACCCTAAGAGGCAGTTAAAGGAAAATTGGGGGACAAAGGAAAGAGCCAAAAAGAGGGAATCTCATCTCCAACCTTGGGAATTCAAAACTCCAAATCAGACCCAACGAATCATTAGGCAAGTGGTTAACTTGCTGTAGCATTTAATTTGCCTTTCGATTCATATTTATGTGATGTGAGTAATTAAAATTCGTTTTGGGATTTAAAGGGTATAAACATGGGGGTTTTGTAAACCAATATTTTGATTTCTAAATTATGTAGAAATTCATGTGTAATCTGAGAGAAGTATATATATATCAGGTAGGATGAAATCCGGATGAACTAGGAACGAATTTGAGGCAAATATTTGATGTTTAAATGGGTAAAAGGTTAAATCGGATTTTCCCCCAATTTTTTAAAACAGTAGAGAACGTAAATTAAATGGTGTTTGTAGACTTTATGGGAATTCCTTATGAGGTTTTTTATATATGTTGTTGATGGGAAGGCTTGGGTTTCACTGTAGAAGAAATTAGGGTTTGAAGCTTTTCTTTCGTGGCTGAAACAGAAGGGGGAAGAAGACACTGACATGTACGATCGATCGATCGAGGGTTGGGGATCGATCGATCGATGGTTCGAAATTTCTGGCAGTTCGGCCAGTTTATGTATACAAGGGGAAATTAAGTTAAAATCTTTTCCATGCCTTATTTAATGAGAAATAAATATAGTACTTTCAAGCTAATTAATTAGGAGTAAAATTAATTAGGATTTGAAGAAAATTACGTGTGTCACACCATGATTAAAATTAATTGGGATTTGGAGGAAATTTATGTGTGACACACTATGGTTAAATTTTGGGAATAATAGTTCAAAATCATTAAATACGGATTGAGTGGGCAAGTCCGGGGTTATTAGTTGAGCGATACCAAGACGTTAATTTATTTAGAGTGAAGGCTAAATAATATGGAGTCGGGAATTTAGAGAGTAAGTCCGAATATATTGGTTGGGAGCGACACCAAAAGTAATTTAATTAATTAATTAATGTGTGAATTAATTAATAATTAGAGTTGGACCATAAACTCATAATAATTTGAATAGGCTTGTGTTAGGGACTTATTACACGGGATAGCCGGGATAGTTTATTTTAATTATATGTATATATACGGTGTGCGATAGTATATATATATGGTGTGTGCATCAATATCAGTGGCTAGATATTATTATTATATCGACTCTAGTGCTATAGGAGGGAGGTTGCGCGTAGTGAATGAACCACCTAGCTTGAGGAGTAGGGCGAGTATATTCCCAGGTCATAGCGTCCATTATATGGGTGAGGGACATTTCACTTTCAGGGAAGGAATATGACCGCCTCCAATTTTTATGTATCATCCAAGTTAGTGAACGATTCTGACTTGGGGTAACTAGGTTATGTGAATATGCCTAGTGGGATATCACTTTAGAGGATTTTCATCCGGTGAGTTATTACTCAGGAGGATGTTTAGTATTAATTATTATTTCAGCATGTTTGTGAATGTTGTGATATAACTATACGTATATAATGAGGTAAATAATTATATATGGGTAAATTAATACAGGCCGTGAATTGTATTAGATATATAATGGGTGTGGAAGTTATATGAAATTTAAAAAGAGAAATTAATATTTAAGTTAATGTTGATAACAACTTAGAAATCATAATTATGGCACGCTCGGTTAGAGTAGGGTGGTGGCAAGGGGATTATATCAGTTATCTAGTCATGAGATAAATAACTAGGTAAATTAATCAAGGCGCTAGTAGTGCACATTAGAGGAGGGGTGCAGATGTCCTCAAGGGAGTGAGGCACTAACTAAAATATGGAGAGCATGCATATTTACTTATTACTGCAAGTTAATCATTTGCTAAATATTTTCCAAATGTTTTGGGTACTAACCCTTGCTATAAAAACTTTTAAAAACCTTTAGGTGTCCAGCCATAGGGACGCCAGGCTTGACTCATTCCAGGGATCTGTTGCTGCAGCATGTGTGGATGTTGCGGGAGTTTGATAGGCTACTCGTTCTTTTCATTCTTAGTGTAGAGACTTCCTATCAGTTATTCGATCATGTCGTTCACAGTTTTATTTCAGTACTTATGTCAGACCTGTCGAGATTTATTACTTGTCTTTACTTTTGTTGGATTTGAAACTGATGGTTTATTCGGTCAGATAATTATTTGTGAATGGTTGAATTCAGTTAATTGTGATTGTTTATATTATTATGTATCCGCATGAGTATTTAATTTTAGTTAATGAAAGAAAAACTTGGCACCTGTCTAATTTTCTCACTTAGGTGGTTAGTAAATAAAAAGGGCGATAGTGATGCTAAGAATGAACCGAGAAACATATTTTAATTTGATTTAGGACTGATCACCCGGGGTTAATTAGGCGGGGTGTCACAGATGGTATCAAAGCATCAGGTTCTATTATCCTTAGGATCTGTGTGGCTTACTACGTTTCAGCGTAGCGTTCGGTTGATATAGAGCCCTATAATTAGGACTGTTGATTCATTTTTCGCTTTTGAGTTATCGTATTTCTGCTATTAGATATTTTTGTATAAACTGTGTACTTTTACGATTCGATCTATTTTCAGATGACACCGAAGAGGTAGATAGTGGAGAGGGTTGAGGCTAGATATGAGTTAAGGTAGGCTCGTCAGGAGCCACAGGTACTGCAACCACCACCACCCGAGTTGATCTCCACTACTCAGGTGTCCGTGATAGTGGCCCAGGTAGTTGAGATAGCAATAAGGGCTATGGCAGCCCATTTTCTTTAGCCCCAGGCACCACCTCCCGTGGCACCAGCAGTTCAGGCTCCAGTGGGGCCACCGTCTTGGCAGCGAGTTAGGGAGACCTTTCAGAAGGGTCACCCACTCGAGTTTCGGGGTAGCACCGATGTGCTAGAGGCTTGTGACTGGAAGAAGAATATTCAGCACCATCTGCGCATGTTGGAGTGTAATGATGTGCAAAAACAGATGCTTTCTACCTTTCGTCTGTCGGGGGCAGCCTTAAAGTGGTGGGAGTCAGTTATCACCGCTGAGGAGAGGGATTTGATGACGATATCCAAGTTCTGGGTGCGGTTTGACCGCAAATACTTCCCACCAGCGATAGAGGCTGAGATGAGGAAGAAGTTCAGTGAGTTAGTGCAGGGTGACCGGTCAGTGGAAGATTATGAGGAAGAGTTCACCCGTTTGGCAAACTTTGTGCCAAATGAGGTGAGCGATGAGGAGCGAAAGAAGTCGAGGTTCATGGATGGCTTGGCCTGGAGGATCAGGCAGCATTTGATTGGGAATCCGGCATTAGTGACTTATACAGATGTCGTTAATGCCTCCCTTATACATTGTCAGGATCATTGCTTCCATGCGAAGGGGAGCAAGAGAGTAGAGGAACCGAGCCAGCAGGGCAAGGCAGTAACTGGTGGTGACACAAGTGGTACTCAGCAGTAGACTAGCAGTCAGTAGGAGAATCAGGCTAAGAAATTTAGGCCTGGTGGGTTCCGACCGGGAGGACAGGGGTTCAAGCAGGGGCAATCAGGCCCAAATTAGTAGCAGTAGGTTCCTCAGGGCCATCAGGGCCAAGAGAATAATGGGGGAGGCCAACAGGGCCAACGACAGGGGGACAGTCAGAAATACTATTTTGTTTATGGCCAGCCAGGACACTGCAAGAGAGAGTGCCCGCATAGGGGCAAAGGTCATCAGCAGGGTGCCCAACAGGGGCAACAGGGGCAGATGCCGCCAGCAGCACCAGTTCCACCCGCCCCACAGTAGCAAGGGCAAATGCACTATGGGCATGTGTATAACGTCCGGGATGTTCCCAATCCTCCAACACAGCAGGCGCCGCCATCAGTTGAGGGTATATTTCTCATTCATGGTCATGAAGGTAGTATACTTTTTGACACGGGAGCATCGCATTCATTCATTAAATCTAATTTTGCTAAATGGTTCGGGTTACTAGAGACCGCGGTTAGTCTTCGTATGTGTGTAGAGTCACCAGTAGGCAGCGGGGCTTTAATTCACTCGACTTGTCGGGGGGTGGACATTCTAATTGGGAGGCTTAGTTTAGCAGAAGACCTCTTAGTGTTAGATATGGAGGGGTACGTTTCATCCTAGGAATGGATTGGTTAGCAGGTTATCGGGCGACTGTGGATTGTTATGAAAGAACAATCGTGTTCTCCATTCTAGGATTGGAGATGTTCCTAATAGTGATGCCACTACCTGAGGGAGGGTCGCGCACACACTTGTACTACATCGAGGAGGAAATCTCACAAGAGGTGGTGGTTTTGTTGGACTCAATCCCAATAGTGAGGGACTTTGAGGATGTGTTCTAGGAAATACCAGGGTTACCACCCAGTAGGTAAATCGAATTTGTAATCGACTTAGCTCCGGGGAGGAGTCCAATTGCTCGAGCCCCATATCGTATGGCCCCATCACAGATACGTGAGTTGAGAGAGCAGATTCAGCAGCTCTTGGGTTAGGGTTTCATTCGGTGGAGTAGATTGCCCTGGGGTGCACTGGTGTTATTTGTAAAGAAGCGAGATGGTTCACTTCGATTGTGCGTGGACTACAGGGAGTTAAACAAGGTGACGATACGGAATAAGTATCCATTGCCTAGGATCGATGATTTTTTTGACCAATTGAGAGGGGCATCTTACTTATCCAAGATCGATTTGAGGTCAGGGTATCATCAGCTACGTATCCGAGAGGAGGATGTTTCCAAGACTAGTTTCCTATCGCGGTATGGATATTACGAGTTCAGGCTGATGCTATTAGGGCTTACAAATGCGCCAGCAGTGTTATGGATCTCATAAACAGGGTTTTGCAGAGAGTAACTCGACCAGTTTGTCATCGTGTTCATTGATGACATCTTGATCTACTCGCGAACTGAGGAGGAGCGCGCAGAGCATCTGCGTAAGGTTCTACACACACTACGGGATCACCAGCTCTATGCCAAATTCAGTAAGTGTGGATTTTGGCTGAGGGAGGTGTAGTTTCCTGGCCACGTGGTGTCAGACCGGGGTATTACGGTGGATCTGAGTAAGGTGTCAGCGGTGAGGGAGTGGGGACAGCCCATGACACTGATCGAGGTGTGCAATTTTTTGGGATTGGAAGGCTATTACAGGCGGTTTATTAAAGGATTCTCAAAGATTGCGGGCCCTCTGATGAATCTGACTCAGAAAGGGGTACCTTTCATTTGGAGTTATCATTGTCAATTCGCTTTCGACGAGCTAAAAGACAAGTTGACATCAGCACCTGTACTTGCTTTGTCAAAGGGAGGACTAGAGTATCGAGTTTACACTGACGCATCCCTACAGGGACTTGGGGGTGTGCTTTAGCAGGAGGAAAGGGATATAGCTTATGCGCCCAGAAACCTAAAGCCCCACGAGAGGAATTACCCCACTCATGACCTAGAGCTAGCAATGGTCGTTTTTGTGTTGAGGATATGGAGACATTATCTTCTAGGAGAACAGTTCACTTTATTCATGGATCACAAGTCACTTCTGTATCTCTTCACACAGAAGGATCTGAACATGAGACAGAGGCGGTGGCTAGAATTCGTGAAAGACTACCAGTTTGATATTCAGTATCATCCTGGTAAGGCTAATGTGGTAGAAGACGCATTGAGCCGAAGACCGACTGGGGAAATATCAGAAATCTAGAAAGCGAAGTGGAGAGAGATTCGATATGAGGATAATGTTGCCAGGGCCTGCATGTCAGCATTATCCATCACACCTGAGATCATTATGCGGGTTGTGAGGGCTCAGGAAGAGGATCAGATCTACTGGGATAGGGTGAGACAGTTGTTAGCCGAGGGAGCAGAGGGTTACTCGGTCAGCTCGAAAGGCGGCTTACGCCTTAATGGGAGGTTAGTGGTGCCAGAGGCTGAGGAGTTGAGGCACGTTGTTATGACAGAGTCCCATGGTTCGAGGTTTGCAGTACATCCCGACGGGGATAAAATGTACCAAGATATGAGGAGGCAGTATTGGTGGGCATGAATGAAACGGAACATAGCAGAGTTTGTCTCAAAATGTGCCACGTGCCAGCTCATGAAAGTTGACCATCAGATACCATCAGGGATGCTATAGCCGCTAGAAATTCCTGTGTGGAAGTGGGAGAGCAACTCCATGGACTTCATTACAAGGTTACCTGCATCGCAGCGGGGTCACAACTCCATATGGGTCATGATGGATCGGTTGACCAAGGTGGCCCACTTCCTACCGGTCCGCACGAATTTTAAGGCGATGTGTTATGCGCAGCTATTCATAGCAGAGATTGTTAAGCTGTACGGGGTACCGATAAATATTGTGTCCGACAGAGACAAAATTTTTGTGGCCCACTTTTGGCAGAGCTTCCAGGAGGCCATGGGCACGGAGTTACATTTGAGTACATCCTATCACCCACAGACTGACAGACTGACTGAGAGAGTCAATCAAATGCTGGAAGACATGCTCAGAATGTGCATTTTAGACTTTGGGGGAGGTTGGGAGAAATATATTCCTTCGGTAGAGTTCGCATATAACAACTCTTACCAATTCATGATTGGCATGGCACCGTTTGAGGCACTGTACGGAAGACCTTATCGTTCACCCACTTATTGGTTGGAGGTGGGGGATAACAAGCTATTAGGGTCGTAGATTTTCCAGGAGACATCTGCCAAGATAGATCTCATCCGAGGGCAGATTCGGATAGCTCAGGATAGGCAGAAGAGTTATGTTGATGCTTCACAGAGACATGTGAAGTTAGAGGTTGGGGACCAGGTATTAGTCCGGGTGTCCCCTATGAAAGGGGTAATGAGGTTCGGAAAGAAGGGTAAGTTAGCACCGAGGTACGTGGGACCTTTCCCTATTATTGAGAGTGTGGGACCAGTAGCATATAGACTGGGATTGCCGAAGCACCTTCAACGGATACACGACGTGTTCCATGTGGCATCGCTGAAGAAATATCAAAGAAGCAAGAGAGCCTTCTGGAACATTCCACTCGAGGAGATTGATTTACAGCCAGACATCTCATATGAGGAGAGACCAGTGGCTATTTTTTACCATAGTGAGCGGAAGTTACGATCCAAGGTTATTCCACTAGTTAGAGTACAGTGGGGTCATCACAACGTTGACGAGTTTACCTGGGAGCGGGAGGAGGATATGCAGGAACAATAGCCAGAGCTATTCACCACAGGTACGACCTAATTTCGGGGACGAAATTCCTTTGTAAGGGGGGGGGGGGGGGGGGAGTATATAACACCCCATATTTTTGTGCATTTAATATTTAATTAATTCGGGAATTCAAAATTACTTGTGTGTCATAATTTTAATTGAATTAATTATGGCAATATATATTAATCGGGGAGTGAATGGTTAATATTTAGGGAAATTAAATTACTAAGTGAATAGTGATAATTTATTTACGTCATCTCGGGTATTAATGATGGGGTATGTACTTATCTCAGCCGGGAGTCGGTATGGACTAATTTGGGTGTGAGATAAGAAATTTTATAAATTAATTCGGATGCTAATTCTGAGTGTACGGTTGATTCCAGATGGGTCGAGATAGTCATAAAAGTGTACTCGGGGGTAGTAAAAAGGTCACGAGCTGTTTTTAGGCATAACAGAGCCCACACGGGGGTATTTGGGTCACTTGGGCATTGCCCATTAGGCCAAAAATAGGATTTAGCCAATTTACCTAATTAAGTGAAAAGGGAAACGGCTAATTGAAGTTTAGGAAACACTTAGTGGGAGAGGAAAACCTAAGAGGCAGTTAAAGGCAAATTGGGGATAAAGGAAAGAGCCAAAAAGAGGGAATCTCATCTTGAACCTTGGAAATTCACAACTCCAAATCAGACCCTACGAATCATAAGGCAAGTGGTTAACTTGTTGTAGAATTTAATTTGCATTTTGATTCATATTTATGTGATGTGAGTAATTAAAATTCGTTTTGGGATTTAAAGGGTATAAACATGGGGTTTTTGTAAACCAATATTCTGATTTCTAAATTATGTAGAAATTCATGCGTAATCTGAGAGAAGTATATATATATATCTGGTAGGACGAAATCCGGATGAACTAGGAACAAATTTGAGGCGAAGATTTGATTTTTAAATGGGTTAAAGGTTAAATCGGATTTTTCCTCCAATTTATGAAAACAGTAGAGAACGTAAATTAAATGGTGTTTGTAGACTTTATGGGAGTCCCTTATGAGGTTTTTGATATATGTTGTTGATGGGAAGGCTTGCGTTTCACTGTAGAAAAAATTAGGGTTTGAAGCTTTTCGTCCATGGCTGAAACAGAAGGGGGAAGAAGACACTGACCTGTACGATCGATCGATCGAGGGTTGGGGATCGATCGATCAATGGTTCGAAATTTCTGGCAGTTTGGCTAGTTTATGTATACAAGGAGAAATTAAGTTAAATTATTTTCCATGCCTTATGTAATGAGAAATAAATATAGGACTTTCACGCTAATTAATTAGGAGTAAAATTAATTAGGATTTGAAGAAAATTACGTGTGTCACACCATGATTAAAATTAATTGGGATTTGGAAGAAATTTTTGTGTGACACACTATGGTTAAATTTTGGGAATAATATTTTAAAATCATTAAATATGAATTGAGTGGGAAAGTCTGGGGTTATTGGTTAAGCAATACCAAGACGTTAATTTATTTAGAGTGAAGGCTAAATAATTTGGAGTCGGGAATTTAGACTCGGGTATTGTTTATTACGGGCCACGAGAGTAAGTCCGAATATATTGGTTGGGGGCGACACCAAAAGTAATTTAATTAATTAATGTGTGAATTAATTAATAATTAGAGTTGGACCATAAACTCATAATAATTTGAATAGGCTTGTGTTACGGACTTAGTACACGGGATAGTCGGGATAGCTTATTTTAATTATATGTATATATACGGTGTACGATAGTATATATATGGTGTGTGCATCAATATCAGTGGCTAGATATTATTATTATTATTATTATTATTATTATTATTATTATTATTATTATTATTATTATTATTATTATTATTATTGTATCTACTCTAGTGCTATAGGAAGGAGGTTGCGAGTAGTGGATGAATCCCCTAGCTTGAGGAGTAGGGCGAGTATATTCCCAGGTCATAGCGTCCATTATATGGGTGAGGGACATCTCACTTTCAGGGAAGGAATATGATCGCCTCCAATTTTTATGTATTATCCAAGTTAGTGAGCGATTCTGACTTGGGGTAACTAGGTTATGTGAATATGCCTTGTGGGATAGCACTTTAGAGGATTTGCATCCGGTGAGTTATTACTCAAGAGGATGTTTAGTATTAATTATTATTTCAACATGTTTGTGAATGTTGTGATATAACTATATGTATATAATGAGGTAAATAATTATATACGGGTAAATTAATATTTGCCGTGAATTGTATTAGATATATAATGGGTGTGAAAGTTATATGAAATTTAAAAAGGGAAATGATTATTTAAGTTAATGTTGATAACAACTTAGAAATCATAATTATGGCACGCTCGGTTAGAGTAGGGTGGTGGCAAGGGGATTATATCAGTTATCTAGTCATGCGATAAATAACTAGGTAAATTAATCAATGCGTTAATAGTGCACATCAGAGGAGGGGTGAGGATGTCCATAAGGGAGTGTGGCACTAACTAAAATATGGAGAGCGTGCATATTTACTTATTACTACAAGTTAATCATTTACTAAATGTTTTCCAAATATTTTGGGTACTAACCCTTGATATAAAAACTTTTAACCCTTTTAGGTGTCCAGTCACAGGGACACTAGGCTTGACTCATTCCAGGGATCCGTTGCTGCAGCATGTGTGGATGCTGCGAGAGTTTGATAGGTGACATGTTCTTTTCATTCTTAGTGTAGAGACTTCCTATCAGTTATTCGAGCATGTCTCTCACAGTTTTATTTCTGTACTTATGTCAGACCTGTCGAGATTTATTACTTGTCTTTACTTTTGTTGGATTTGAAACCGATGGTTTATTCGGTCAGATAATTATTTGTGAATGGTTGAATTCAGTTAATTGCGATTGTTTATATTATTATGTTTCTGCATGAGTATTTAATTTTAGTTAATGAAAGAAAAACTTGGCACCACTCTAATTTTCTCACTTAGGTGGTTAGTAATTTAAAAGGGCGACAGTGATGCTGAGGAACCTGTTCTAATTTGATTTAGGACTGATCACCCGGGGTTAATTAGGCGGGGTGTCACACTAAACACCCTAGAGACCTTAATCCATCATCAATTTATTCATAACCCTAAGTATATCCGATTTGGGTGAGAACGTGTGTGCTCGCGTTCAAATGATCAAATTATATATTAAACACCTTTTAACCCAAACAAACCCTAAACATGCAACTAGGTGTGATTGAAACAATATGAAATCATGCAAGAGTTATTCAAACACACATAATTTAAGGAAAAATCCCCCACAGGGGCAAAACCATTTATTTTCACTATAATTTGTAAGAAAACGGCTTACAATCGGATTACAATGAAAATACAAGTGACTAAGAATTACCCTCAGGTATCGGATTCTGTAGTCGCGGCTGGAAATATCCCTTTCCAGTAGGGCTGCAATGGAGAAGAAGAACGGTCTCCTCCATAAGGGTTTGAACAGCAAAAGTGCGTTCTTAGGTTGCCAAGTGATTCACTAAGGTATGGAATTTGTGTCAATCAAAGGTATGAATCAATGGACTCAAATACCATGAAGACTTTAGAGTTTTGGAACTCAGAAAATCGTGTAGAAGTCTTAGAAAACCACTTCCCGTAGTGGGATTAAATAAGAAGGCTCGGGACATAAATTTCGGAACACGATCTGAACACGATCTGATTGAAGTTATCCTCGGCGGACCGGTCCGGGTCTGAGGCGAATCGGTCCAGTTGACATCGGATCGGTTCTTTTATTGAAGGCGGATTGGTCCGATTGACATCGGATCGGTTCGGTTATCAGCTTCATCATTTTTCCATCGATCCGGGGTATACTGGCCTTCAGCATAACGGATCAGTCCGTTTGTGACCGGATCGGTCCGGTTGACCGGATCAGTTCTTTTATTCAGGCGGACCGGTCCGGTTGTCAGCCTTTGTTTCCTATTCTGCTTTTGATATTCGGATCCGTTGATGAGTGTATGATCTTGATTTTCTTCAACGGTGTAACGGCGTACGACATATAAATTGCTCATGGACAAAAATGTCCTTACAAATCTCCCCCTATGTCTATGCCGGTACATACATAAAAACAAACTTCCGAATTATCAAAACAACTAAAAATGCCTATACTAATCTACCCTTCCATGAACCCAAAACTGGAAAGATACAATTGAATAAGACTACAGCGGTTACTCTTCAATTCTACAGGAATCTCAATGCTTTTCTCATCAGGGTGTGCAATTCAATGATAAATGATTATCCATGTAGTACCTACACACATGAGACAAAGCAAAATACCAAGTGACATATCGAGTTTGAAATGAGAAAAACTCCCCCATATTCTTTCTCCCCCTTTTTATGATGTCCCCAAATAGACAAATGAGAGAAATATATCAAATAAGCAAGTGCGGGGTGTCACAGGTATAAAATCACACCATGAATGAACACAAAGCAACCAAGTCGATGATAGCGTAAATGAAGTGGTGTGATCAAATTCAATAGGAAAATCAAAGCATACAAACATGACATATGTGCACGATGAATATTGGATATTCCTAGCGAATGAACTCAAATGCTTCCTTTGGTGAAAAAAAATGACAGTATAAGATATTGATTCAATCAAATCAACAAATCAAAGCTCAAAGTGATTTTCACACCAATAACGTCCAAAATGATTTTATGCTTTTTCAGGACTTTCAAGGAAGTGCAAACCCGTTTATATTCTCCTACCAAACTCCCTCAGATATTATTTTGAATAGAGGCATTCTAAATTCTCAAACTTTGGAGAATTGATGGTGAAACCTAAGTGGCCCATATTTGGCATGAATTGCTTTTTATTGCCTTTAAATTTTTCGGGCTCTTTTAACCTCTTTGGACCTCGGATATTAAAATTCCTCAATTTTTTTTGGTCCTTTTTTTTAACAGTGGCTTTTGAGCAAAGGATAGATGATTACCTTTCGCAACCCCTCCCCGTTATACAAAAACACACAGTCTCACCAAAACGGTTTTTACATGCATTTCAATTTTGTCAAGTTTTATCGCATATTGTACATTGTATAGACAGAATTGAGATGGAAACACTCAAGCCAATATGAGATAGACAAGTGCAATAATCAAATATAGCCGTGCATATGTGCAATAAAGGATATAGGAGTCCAACATGTAGGAAGATATCACTAATTACATCTCAAAGACTCCATACTAAGAAAAGCACATGGATGAAATGATGTAGCCTCTCAAATCTCTATCAAACAGTCACATGGATAAATGGAATGAAGTTGTGACTTGGCTATCTTAAATGCTCATCCATAAAAGAAGTAAAAAAAATCTTTTTGGTCTTTTTCAAAATTTTTATCAAAATAAAATCTTTTTGTGCTTTTTCTAAAAATTTTCTTAAAGGAAAATCTTTTTGTATTTTTTCAAAAGAAATATAAACAGCAAAAAGAATAAATACAAGTTGTACAACTAATCAATGGTACATATAAACAGACTAGCAATAGGAAGCATATGATATGAACATGAAGAAGCATCCTATTCTAGACATAGACCAACCCCTCCGTCAACTGTGCAAATCCCCAAAGACTTCCTAAGACTCTCAAATCTAAGGGCATCTAAAGGTTTCGTGAAAATGTCGGCTAACTGACGGTCGGTGGGAACAAAACTCAGGGATACAGTGTTCTCCTCAACTAACTGACGAATAAAGTGCTCACGTATCCTGATGTGTTTTGTGCACGAATGTTGGACGGGATTACGGGATATGTGTATCGCGCTCGTGTTATCACAAGAAATGATCATGGTGTCTTGTGAAATCCCATAATCCTCCAACATTTGCTTCATCCACAAGAGTTGTGTGCAACAACTCCCGGCGACTATGTACTCAGCCTCCGCAGTGGACAAAGAGATGGAATTTTGCTTCTTGCTCAGCCAGGAGACAAGAGCTGAACCAAAATAGAAACACCCACCAGAAGTGCTCCTACAACCATCTACATCCCCAGCCCAATAGGCATCCGAATAGGCGGACAAACGGTCATCGGTATCAAAGGAATACCGAATACCGTATGATAGAGTCCCACACACGTATTTAATAATACGTTTTAGAGCAAGTAAATGTGACTCTTTCGGGGACGCCTGATATCGCGCACTGAGAATGCGTGATATTGAAAAACTTCGCAAATTTCTAATTTAGCAAACTTATTAAATTTCAGCCCCTAAACATGCATCTAAAGTGCGTGTGTGTGTCAACCCATAAACAAATAAATTATGTGACACCAAGTTAAGGAAAAAATCCCCGCAGGGCAAAACCTTTTATTTCACTATAAAGAGTAAATCGCAACTTACAAGATTTACAATGAAATACAGCAATGAATCCACACGCAGCAAACCCACATGAACCTCAGTCCAATCGGCAAAGGAAGAACCGCAGCACTCCTTAATGACACACAGTCATAACACTTCGTAGAGACTCCCTCGGCAATGACACGCAGCCCTCGGTTGCAAAGTTCTCTCCACAAAGATGAAAAATACACAAAGTTTGTGTTCTAGGGTTCCAAAAGATTCACAATGGTATGGCAAAGTTGTGTGAATCAAACATGAGTTGGGGAACTCAAAAAAATGAAGACTTGGAGTATTAGGACTCTGGATTTTATCTTTGAAAGTCTTAAAAAATAACTCCCCAAAGATGGCTTTAAATAAGAAAACCAAGGAAAGAGTTTTCAAACACTGGGACTGCTCGTAATTATCCCAGGCGGACCGGTCCGGTTGATTGGGCGGATCGGTCCGGTATACCGGATCGGTTCTTTTAATTGCAGGCGGATCGGTCCAGTTGGCATCGGATCGGTTCGGCTTTTTATCTTCATCGGTTCGCTATGGATCCGGGGTATACTGGACTCACTTTAGCAGTCGGATCGGTCGGTCTCTTTAGGCGGATCGGTCCGATCCTCAGGAACCAGATTCCTTCGAGGAATTCTCTCCATCTTCAAAGGGCCATATCTTCTTCACCGTAGCTCGGAATGAGATGCCGTTTCTTCCAGTATCTTTGTTGTGGCAACCTCTTCAACTTTCCAGTTGACCTATCCTCCGGACGGTGGATGTACAAATACCAAATTTCCCTTGAACTTCCATATCGTGACTTCTTTCATTGATTTGACTTCTCTTGCATACCACTAGCATATAGACCCTAAAAGCATGGTATGTGAAGTTGTTGAGGACGATGTGGGACACATGATGAACATGTTGGATGCTTGATTCCCAGAAATCGGATAGAGGCCGTCATGTGAGATCATGAGGTGACGTGCAAAATGTAGCGGCGTACGACATACATAAATGTAAAATGTTGGACATGAGAAATATGTCCTTACAAATCTCCCCCTATGTCTATGCCGGTACATACATAAAAATCCGAATTATCAAGTATGAAATTGCCTATACAAATCTACCCTTCCATGAACCCAAAACTGAAAGAGTACAAGTGAATAAGACTGCATCGTTTGATCTTCAAATCTTCGGGAATCTCAACGCTTTTCTCATCAGGGTGTGCAATCAGTGATCATCAAAGTAGTACCTACACACATGAGATAAAGCAAAATACCAAGTGATATATCGAGTTTGAAATGAGATAAACATAAGCATATATATATCAATTTAAGATGATATTCTCAGAATTTCAAAACTCCCCTATAATCAGATAATTCATTCTCCCCCTTTTATGATGTCCCCAAATAGACAAATGAGAGAAATAAATCAAGCAATCAAGAACCGGGGTGACACAAGGCATAAAATCACACCATGAATGAACATAAAACAACCAAGTCGGTGATAGCGTAAAAGAATGGGTGTGATCAAAATTCGATAGGAAAATCAAAGCATACAAGCATGACATATGTGCACGATGAATATTGGATATTCCTAACGAATGAACTCAAATGCTTCCTTTGGTGTAAAAGATTGGAGATATAAGACCTTGACTATATCAAATCTACAAATCAAAGCTCAAAGTGATTTCTACACCAATAACGTCCAAAATGATTTTCATGCTTTTTCAGGACTTTCAAGGAAGTACAAACCCGTTTTTCAATCTCCAACCAAACTCCCTCAGATTTATATTTTAATAGAGATATACTAAATTCTCAAACTTTGGAGAATTGGTGCAAAAAACATAAATGGCCCCTTTGTGGCATGAATATCTTTTTATTGCCTTTAAATTTTTTTCGGGCTCTTTTAACCTCTGTGGACCTCGGATAATAAAATTCCTCCATTTTTTAGGTCCATTTTAACGGTGGCTTTTGCGCAAAGGATAGGAATCAACTTTCGCAGCCCCTCCCCGTTATGAAAATATACACACAGTCTCACCAAAACGGTTTTTACATGCAATCCAATCTTGTCAAGTTTTATCTCATATTGTACATTATATAGACAGAATTGAGATAGAAACACTCAAGCCAATATGTGATAGACAAGTGCAATAATCAAATATAGCCGTGCATGTGTGCATTAAAGGAGATAGGAGTCAAACATGTAGGAAGATATCACTAATTACATCTCAAGGACTCCAATCAATGTTAAGCACATGGATGAAATGATGTAGCGACTCAAATCTCTACCAAACAGTCACATGGATATATGAAATGAAGTTGTGACTTGGCTATCTTAAATGCTCATCCATAAAAGGTGCAAAACAAAAGAAAAAATCTTTTTGGTATTTTCAAAATTTTTCAAAACAAATATATACACAAATGATACATACTAGCAATAGGCAAATGATGACATTATGAAAAACATCCTATGCTAGTAAACAAGTCAAACCTCAATCATTAGGTGCGGAGGGGTTTTCCAAAGGTGGTGACAACTTATGAAAAACCTCCATCAAATCTTGTGAAGTTTTGACTAAAAACTTAACTTGCTCACCTAGATGTGCAAACTCTCTCATGTAGTCTCCGGGAGCATGTAAAGTATCATGTGTGGGTGCATGTGTGCCAGAAACACGTGTAGAAGAAAAACGTGACACATACCCCAACTTAAAGCAAAATTCCCTAAGGTGTCCTCTCCTTTTGCAATGTGAGCAAACATAAATAGGCCTAGGAACACCTCTCTCAAAAACTCTAGGACGCACTTTCCTAAAAGGAATGGGACGCCTAGGTGGGTTAGGGTGAGACTCACGTGAATCACATACTAAAGTGGGAACTGGCTCGGGTGCTAATTTGGAAGTAGAAGCACCGTCATGACTTATTCCTAACTTCTCACCTTTACCCTTATGAACCACATTTTCAACCTTCTTAGGTGCGTTCAAAAAATTGACTTTGACCTCCCTGGCACGTTCGAGATCACTCTCGAGTTGGGATACACGTGTCGTCAGACTAGACAACGTGTCGGCCAAATCACACTTCTCCTTTCTCAAAACCTCCTTCTCTTTCTCCAAATCTAAAACCTGACGACCTAAATCCCTATTATACCTTTTTGTTTTCAATGTCTCGGTGTACAACTCTCTAAAATCTTTTTGGAGCTCACTTTCATCTCCACTCTCACTTTCACTTTCTCCCTCACTTGAAGACCATGAATCACTATTATCGCTCTCGTGTGCACTTTTGTGAGACAAATTGGGTGTGCTTACACGACTAGAAAAGGCGACAACCATCCCATGTCCTAAACCATTATCCAACTCATCTCCCTCATCATCACTAAGTGTGGCAGGCATGGATACTTTCTTCCCTTTCTTTCTAAGCTAAGTAGGACACTCAAACGACTTATGTCCCTTACCCCCACATTCAAAACAGGTGATGTTCTCTAAATCTTCCTCACACTCCTCATCAGAGTCATTCCTCTCATCACTTTCTTTGGCCTTTCCTTTCCTTTTATTTTTCTCAAAAAAATTCTTTTTATTGAAAGAATTATTTCTTTTCATGTTGAGAAATTTTTTAAAGTTTTTCGCAAACAAGGCCATATTATCAAAATCAACATCTTCCTCAGAATCAGACTCACAAACTTTTTCTTTATTTTTCTTAAAATGAGTCTTTAAAGCAATACCATTATCCTTAGCCTTAATGGTTTTAGGAAACATGTCAATCTCATAGGTTTGAAGATCTCCTACAAGTTCTTCCAACTTAAGTGATTTCAGATTTCCCAAAGAGTTTAAAACAGTGACTTTAGGAATAAAGCATTTTGGAAGAGATCTCAAAATCTTTTTAACGACACGCATGTTATCAATCACCTCACCCAAATTAAAACTAGTGTTAACAATGTCCGACAAACGTGCATAAAATTCATCAAAGCATTCGGACTCAGACATGGTGATAGTCTCAAATTGGGTGGCCAGATTTTGTAACTTAGACTCTTTAACAGCGTTCGTACCCTCATGTGTCAGTTTCAAAACATCCCAAGCCTCCTTAGACGTGGAGCACGTCATGATTCGGCGATACTCATCAGGAGTGATAGCACTAGAAATAGCACTCAGACCACGGGAGTTAAAATTGGACAACTTATAATCATCCTCAGTCCAGGCTGACACGGGTTTTAGAGAGGTGATGTTATTAACAGTGACCGTGGGAGGAGTCCAACCATTTTCGCAAAGCAACCAAACCCGCTCGTCAATAGATTTTAAAATCGATTTCATACGAGCTTTCCAATAGGCATAATTAGACCCATCAAAAATAGGCATCTGATTACATAAGTGCTCCATAGGAAAAAAAATGCGAATTTTCACAAACCTGATTTTTCAAAAAAATCAATATCACACGATTTTGCGGAAAATAGGAATACGCAATAAATTAGCATAACCTGCTCTGATACCAATTTGAGAATGTGTGATATTGAAAAACATCGCAAATTTCTAATTTAGCAAACTTATTAAATTTTAGCCCCTAAACATGCATCTAAAGTGCGTGTGTGTGTCAACCCATAAACAAATAAATTATGTGACACCAAGTTAAGGAAAAAATCCCCGCAGGGCAAAACCTTTTATTTCACTATAAAGAGTAAATCGCAACTTACAAGATTTACAATGAAATACAGCAATGAATCCACACGCAGCGAACCCACATGAACCTCAGTCCAATCGACAAAGGAAGAACCGCAGCACTCCTTAATGACACGCAGTCATAACACTTCGTAGAGACTCCCTCGGCAATGACACGCAGCCCCCGGTTGCAAAGTTCTCTCCACAAAGATGAAAAATACACAAAGTTTTTGTTCTAGGGTTCCAAAAGATTCACAATGGTATGGAAAAGTTGTGTGAATCAAACATGAGTTGGGGAACTCAAAAAAATGAAGACTTGGAGTATTAGGACTCTGGATTTTATCTTTGAAAGTCTTAAAAAATAACTCCCCGAAGATGGCTTTAAATAAGAAAACCAAGGAAAGAGTTTTCAAACACTGGGACTGCTCGTAATTATCCCAGGCGGACCGGTCCGGTTGATTGGGCGGATCGGTCCGGTATACCGGATCGGTTCTTTTAATTGCAGGCGGATCGGTCCGGTTGGCATCGGATCGGTTCGGCTTTTTATCTTCATCGGTTCGCTATGGATCCGGGGTATACTGGACTCACTTTAGCAGTCGGATCGGTCGGTCTCTTTAGGCGGATCGGTCCGATCCTCAGGAACCAGATTCCTTCGAGGAATTCTCTCCATCTTCAAAGGGCCATATCTTCTTCACCGTAGCTCGGAATGAGATGCCGTTTCTTCCAGTATCTTTGTTGTGGCAACCTCTTCAACTTTCCAGTTGACCTATCCTCCGTATGGTGGATGTACAAATACCAAATTGCGCCCTTGAACTTCCATATCGTGACTTCTTTCATTGATTTGACTTCTCTTGCATACCACTAGCATATAGACCCTAAAAGCATGGTATATGAAGTTGTTGAGGACGATGTGGGACACATGATGAAGATGTTGGATGCTTGATTCCCGAAAATCGGATAGAGGTCGTCATGTGAGATCGTGAGGTGACGTGCAAAATGTAGCGGCGTACGACATACATAAATGTAAAATGTTGGACATGAGAAATATGTCCTTACACGCACAGACTCCAACACTAAAGGCGATGTCGGGACGACTGGCAGTCAAATAGAGAAGACTACCTATCATACTTCGATATAAGGTTTGCTCTACGTCCTTGCCTGAAGTGTCCTTACTAAGCTTGGTAGTGGTATTCATAGGTGTACGTGCATGCTTAGCGGAGTCTAAACCAAATTTATTCACTAGGTCTCTAGCATACTTGGATTGGGAGATGAACATACCATCCTCTAGCTGAAGAACCTGGAGACCAAGGAAGAATGTAAGCTCACCAACCATACTCATCTCAAACTCACTTTTCATCACCTCCTCAAAGTGATGAGCATGCTGGGAGCATGTGGATCCAAAGACTATGTCGTCCACATAGACCTGGGCAACCAAAATAGCACCGCCATCTCTCCTGACGAACAACGTCATATCTACTCCCCCTCTCTTAAAGTCACGAGCTAAGAGATAGGAAGTAAGCCTCTCGTACCAAGCATGGGGTGCTTGCTTCAAACCATACAAGGCTTTTCTAAAATAGTAGACGTGCTCTGGGTGCTGAGGGTCTTCAAACCCTTTTGGTTGTTCCACATAAACCTCCTCCTGTAGAATGCCATTCAGAAAGGCACTCTTAACATCCATCTGGTGTACCTTGAAGCGCAGATGACATGCGATGGCGAGCAGAAGACGGACGAACTCAAGCCTCGCAATAGGAGCAAATGTCTCCCCAAAGTCTACACCCTCTATCTGTGTGTAGCCTTGAGCGACCAACCTAGCCTTATTTCTGATTATGGTACTATTTTCATCCATTTTATTCTTAAAAATCCACCGGGTACCTATCACATTAGTCTCACTAGGTCGAGGGACAAGTTCCCAGACATCATTCTTTTTAAACCGAAGCAACTCATACTGCATAGCAGATATCCAATGTTCATCCTTGAGTGCTTCTTTATGGTTCTTGGGCTCGACTTTGGACGTGTAACAAAGATGGATAACAACGTTCTCTAGCTGAGCACGAGTCTTGACCCCTAGAGTACGATCCCCAACAATGGCAGACGGGTCATGACTCTTGCGAACCCAAGCAGGTGTGTCCCCTAATACGGGAGTAGGGTCCACAGAGTGTGAGAGAGGAACAGGTAAATCACTGTTAGAACAATCATCATCCTCACACTGAAGGTTAGGATCAATAACCGTCAAAGGTTCGTCATCTTGCACGGTGACGTTTATTGATTCCATAACCTTAGAGCTCTTTAGGTTAAAAACCCGGTACGCGCTGCTCATCGATGAATATCCTAGAAATATTCCCTCGTCGCTCCAGGAGTCGAACTTTCCTAATTGCTCTCTATCCCGTAGGATGTAGCATTTACTCCCAAAAACACGAAAATAAGACAGGTTGGGCTTCTTTCCAGTCCACAACTCATAAGGAGTCTGAAGTGTTTGTGGACGCAAATACACCCTATTCACCGTGTGGCATGCAGTAGACACTGCCTCTGCCCAAAATTTCCTAGAAGTTTTATGACCTAGAAGCATAGATCTAGCCATCTCTTGGATCGTTCTATTCTTTCTCTCAACAATCCCATTTTGTTGAGGAGTTCTCACAGCAGAAAACTCATGTTTGATCTCGAGGCTATCACAGTAAAGGTCTACCTTTGCTTCTGTGAATTCAGTGCCATTGTCACTACGCATCCTGTTAATAGTGACACCGTGTTGATTTTGCAGGACACGGCACTTGGTCGTTAAAAAATCTACAGCATCGGATTTTTCTCTCTGAAAACCTACAATGGAGTATCTGGAGAAATCATCTACCATCACGAGGATGTACCTCTTACCACCTAGACTCTCAGTACGAGTGGGACCCATAAGATCCATGTGAATCAATTCAAGAACACGAGAGGTGGTAATGGAATATAACTTCCTATGAGGACTACGAATTTGTTTTCCCAACTGACAGGGTCCACAAACGGTCGAAGTTGACTTTCCAAGGGATGGTAAGCCACGTAATAGGTCCCTTTTAGCTAAACGATTAAGATCTCTAACGTTCACGTGACCTAGACGTTGGTGCCACAGATCCATAGGAGTGATCGTGGCGCTGTTGCAGACAAGTGAGGATGTGGGCTCAGTCCCATAGCAATTATCCTCGGTCCTCACCCCTTGCATCAAAAGTTTACCGGCTTGATTGTAGACTTTACACGCGTCCCGGTCAAACTTTGCTGCCATGTCAGTGTCGTACAGCTGGCTAATGCTGAGAAGGTTTGCTTTCAAACCTTTGACGTACAAAACATTTTCTAGCTTAGGAAATCCAGGTAACTCGATAGTACCACGCCCTATAATGCTAGACTTGCTCCCATCTCCAAAGGTGACTCTGCCATCCTGACAATCCGCAAGAGTCGTAAAAAATGAGGCATCACCTGTCATATGTCTGGAGCACCCACTATCAAAATACCACTGTGAAGTATTATGTGCTTTGAGAGCAACATGAACAACGAAGGCCTTTTTATCTTTCTTAGGTACCCAAACAGGGATGACCTTGCCTTTGTTGTTGTTGGTTTTAGCTGGAATGTGAGAAGCGTTCACTAACGGCAAAGACATTCGTCGGAGTTCTTCCATTAAACTCTGAGTCGTGGTAGCTAAGAACTCAACTTGCTCTCTCAGACTAGAAAACTCATCAGTATGACGTGGTGGAGCAATAGTACGTCGTGTCCGACCCATGCTATAGCAAGACTCCCTAAGGTGACCTTTTCTTTTGCAATAAGTACAAAAGAGTACAGTCAAAGGCGGACCTTGGTTTGCCTTTCTTGGTCGAACTCTCCTTCGAGGTTTTTGTCGGTGACCATAAGGAGTGGTTGTAAACTCAGGAACTGGTCCAGGTGCAATTTGGGACGTGGAGGCACCATCATATCCAATTCCTTGCCGATCACCAAAACCTAAAGAGGGGCTGAGGAGCATCTTTCCCATCTTCCCAGATCTGTCCTCGATTTGTACCTTGACTTCCCGTGCTTTCTCTAGATCATGAGTCAGCTGGGCAACAAGGGCTTCATGTTTCTTCCGAGTCTCCACGGAGGAATGGAGCTGACTCGTAAGACTAGCCACTTGTTTGGTCAAGTCCCCTCTCTCTATCTCTAAAACACTCTCTCTCTCTCTAAACAGATTCTCTTTCTCGACACAGGTAGATTCTCTCTCTCTCAGGGCGGTGACGGTGGAGGACTCTCTTTCTCTCGCCTTTCTTAAATTTTCCTCTAAGCCGGTGATCTTAAGAACTAGCGCTTTGTTACTTTTTTTAGTTTTAAATGACTCAGAATATAACTCAGCGTAGGCGCGTTGAATATCACTCTCGCTCTCACTTGAGTCATCCTCCCCCTCACTCTCATCGATCTCACTGTCGAGGTGTCCCTATGAAGCATCATCTTCATCGTCGTGAAGAGAACTAGGAGTGCTCACTTGACTGGCCATGAAAGCGGTGAAGTTACACTCATGCGGTGACTCATCTCCTGAATCCACCGTCTCGACCTCACTGTCGTCACTAAGGGTAGCATTAAGAACAACTTTCCCTTTCTCTCTATTTAGAGGATTGGCACACTCAAAAGCTCTATGACCCCTACCATCACACTCAAAGCATCTCTCACTTTCTTTCTTAGGATGATTTTTGGAGTCTTTTTCATTTTTCTTTTCAAACTTATTTTTCTCAAATTTCTTTTTATCTTTAAAATGGCCATTTTTCTTAAATTTGAGAATTCTCTTGAAATTTTTTGCAAAAAGAGCTAAATCATCTAGGCCAAAATCACACTTAGAATCTGACGTGTCAGTCTCTCTCTTTCTAGACGACTCTACCCTTTTTCTAACCGACCCCTCACTCCTTCTCTCTTGGGCTTTAAGTGCAATTCCCTTATCTTTAGATTTAGGAGTTTTAGGGAACATATCAATTTCATAAGTTTGCAAATCTCCTACAAGTTCTTCCAATTTTAGCGTATTTAAATTACCCATAGAATTTAGCACGGTGACTTTAGGGATAAAACGCTTAGGTAAAGAACGAAGAATCTTTTTAACAACTCTAGCATTAGGAATATGTTCACCAAGATTAAAGCTAGTATTCACAATGTCAGAAAGTCTAGCATAAAATTCATCAAAGCATTCAGATTCATGCATGGTGATGGTTTCAAATTGAGTTGTCAAATTTTGCAACTTAGATTCTTTTACAGCATTAGTTCCTTCATGGGTGAGTTGTAAAACATCCCATGCCTCTTTTGACATGGTGCACGTCATTATACGTTTGAACTCATCAGGTGTGACAGACCCAGAAATAGCACTTAGACCCTTAGAATTAAAAGATGACCATTTAAATTCTTCATCAGTCCAAGAAGTGTCAGTTTTCAAACTAATCACATTATCAACAGTCACGGAGGGAGGAGTCCACCCTCTTTCTACTAAAATCCAGACACGTTCATCAATGGCTTTTAAAGCCGACTTCATTCGGGCTTTCCAATAAGCATAATTTGTCCCGTCAAAAATAGGCATTTTATTATATAATTTCTTCATTTGAACACGCACTTTTTCAAAAATCAATTTTATCAGAAAATTGATATCTAAAATTTTTTTTGCGGAAAATAGGAATACGCAATAAATTAGCGTAACCTGCTCTGATACCAATTTGAGAACGTGTGTGCTCGCGTTCAAATGATCAAATTATATATTAAACACCTTTTAACCCAAACAAACCCTAAACATTCAACTAGGTGTGATTGAAACAATATGAAATCATGCAAGAGTTATTCAAACACATATAATTTAAGGAAAAATCCCCCACACGGGCAAAACCATTTATTTTCACTATAATTTGTAAGAAAACGGCTTACAATCGGATTACAATGAAAATACAAGTGACTAAGAATTACCCTCAGGTATCGGATTCTGTAGCCGCGGCTGGAAATATCCCTTTCCAGTAGGGCTACAATGGAGAAGAAGAACGGTCTCCTCCACAAGGGGTTGAACAGCAAAAGTGCGTTCTTGGGTTGCCAAGTGATTCACTAAGGTATGGAATTTATGTCAATCAAAGGTATGAATCAATGGACTCAAATACCATGAAGACTTTAGAGTTTTGGAACTCAAAAAATCGTGTAGAAGTCTTATAAAACCACTTCCCGTAGTGGGATTAAATAAGAAGGCTCGGGACATAAATTTCGGAACACGATCTGAACACGATCTGATTGAAGTTATCCTCGGCGGACCGGTCCGGGTCTGAGGCGGATCGGTCCGGTTGACATCGGATCGGTTCTTTTATTGAAGGCGGATTGGTCCGGTTGACATCAGATCGGTTCGGTTATCAGCTTCATCGGTTTGCCATCGATCCGGGGTATACTGGCCTTCAGCATAACAAATCAGTCCGTTTATGACCGGATCGGTTCTTTTATTCAGGCGGACCCGTCCGGTTGTCAGCTTTTGTTTCCTCTTCTACTTTTGATATTCGGATCTGTTGATGAGTGTATGATCTTGATTTTCTTCAACGGTGTAACGGCGTACGACATATAAATTCTCATGGACAAAAATGTCCTTACATTGGGTTTTTCACCCGAGTCTCGTTCTACCGAATCTAACCTGGCCATTTTTTTCAGTCCATTTAATCACTAATACATATTTTAATCTAATCTACAATTCAATCTTAACAATCCCAAATCATAAATTCACCTTTATTGAGTGATTAAATCTGCCCATTACTCTAAATTTAGAAAATCCAATTTAATTATGGCTACACATCCAACACGAATTTTCATATACACATACTATGATATGAATTGATTATCATCAATTTAAGAGTCACAACAGTTAACCACTTGCCTGGAATTGTTCGTAGGGTATGATCCGTTGGTGTAGTTAAGGTGTTGATGACGAACACCCCAATTAGTCCCTTAATTTGGCTCCAAAAGACCCCCAGTTGGCTTCTTAATTTCTTTCCCCCAATTTCCTCTCAAACCCTAGGTAGAGTTGTGTTAACTGTCGTTCAACACTTCTCCAATTAGGTTAAGAATACCAAATCCCGTTTTTGGCCACATGGGCTTAATTAAAATGGCCTGAATCACCCCGTGTGGGCCCGGTTATGCCCAAAAATGCCCCGAGACCCAATTGCTACCCCTGGGTACTCTTTTCTGACTATCTCGACCCATTCAGACTCAATCATGCCCTCAGAATTGCCATTCGAAATACTTTATAACATTTCTAAATTTCGACCTCAAAATGCGACACACACATTAAATTCGAATAATTTAACTTAAAGTCGTCAATTATAAATAATTCTTCTCACTCAAATAAATTCTCCAAATCATAAATTTAAGTTTCTCCAATTTGAATATTAAATCCTCAAAATTACGGGGTGTTACAATCACAAATTTAATTCCTCCCAATAAATTAAATTCTTTTTCTCCCAAATATAATTTAATTAAAGATCTTTGAATTTACGAGATGTTATAATGTACTCCAAAAATGGAGAGACGGTGAGCTTGAAATGGTGACGTTGAGGCTAAATCTTCAATAATCATAAGCGAAAAAAACTGAACAGGTACTTTTGATTAATTTTCAAAATGAAAGCATCGTTATTCTATAAAGTACAAGCAATTTTTTTATAAAGTACTTGCATTTTATCAAAATACATGCAGTATTTTGATGGAAGTACACGCATTTTATATTATAGAATAATGATGTTGTGATGACGTACACGTATTTTTCATAAAGTACACGAAGTTTTCATGAAGTACACTCAGTTTTTCTAAAGTACACGCAGTTATTAATACTATTGTTTATATTTTGTTTCATTTATTTCAATTTGTATTCATTTTTTTTTACATTATGTTAATCAGTTATTGCTTATAATCTAACATTCTTTTTATATATCAGGAAAACAATAATAAAACTCTCAGTGACAAAATTTTGGAGTTGAAGAAAATTCTTGAAGAATCATAACTAAAAAAAATAAACAGGTATCTATAAAGTACAAGCAGTTTTTATTAAGTACACGCAATATTTTAATTAAAGTACACGTAATGTTTAAAAGTACACACATTTTTAAAGGACGTGATCTTTTTGAATTAAGTACAAAAAGTTATTTTATAAAGTTCACGCATTTACTTTATAAAATACACGCAAATTTTAATGAAAGTACACGCATTTTATCAAAATACACACAATACTTAAATCAAAGTACACGTGTTTTACATTGTTTACTTATGACGTTCTTTGAAGCCGATCTTTATCTTCTGTTTCATTTATTTCAATTTGTATTCATTGTTTTTATTAAGTATATAAAAGTACACGTAATATTTAAAAGTACTCACGTTTTTAAAGGACATGATCTTTTTGTAATAAGTATAAAAAGTTATTTTATAAAGTACATGCGTGTACTTTATAAAATCCACATAATTTTGATGAAAGTACATGCATTTTATCAAAATACACGTAGTACTTAAATCAAAGTACACCCGTTTTACATTGTTGAATATGATGTTCTTTGAATTCATAGTTATTAAAAAATGCTTACAATCTGACATTCCTTTTTAAATATATCAGGAAAACAGTAATAAAAAAACTCGTTGATGAAATTTCGAACTTGAAGATTGTACAAGAGAATCCATGAGAGAAATGATAGAAAACAAAAAAGAGAAGGTGATTATATTTATAAAGATGAAATAAAGACAATACAGGCCACCCCCGAAATACCCGAAATAAAAGGGCATGTTACTAGATGACAAAAGAATAAAAAAAGATGACAATGAAAGCAAGAAGAATCACCGAATTAAAAAACATAAGCTAGGAAAGTTGAGAACAGGCAAGCTAAGAATAACTCAAAAATATAAAGAAACTCACTTCAAGCTTGAAGCAGTCAATGCATACAAATATGTCAATGAAGCTGCGAAGAATAAAATTGAAGAGTTTATTCAAAAGGCTGAGCCAAGGTAAAGTGTATTGTTTGATGATTTGTCACTTCACTTATTTATATTTTTTGGGGTGCAAAATAATAATGTTATTCTTATTATACAATTGTTATTGCTTATATAAAATGCAGGGAATTTATTTACCAAGGGCTAGTTTCGTATATCCCATGTGAAGATTTTGTTGAAGTCTTCAAGAATAAAAAAATATCAAGCCAAGTATGTAAACCAAATATTAGACATTTATTAAATTTCAACATTATTATATCCTAACCATTTTATATTATGTGAAACAGATAATAATCACATTTAGTGAAGTATTGAGGTTAAAATTGTCAAAGGAAGGACTCTCCTACTCACACACTTTTTTCTTATTATTGTTGGGTAAGTAAAATTAAATCGAAAGTTTTGTGAATCAAAATCACACACTTTTTTTTTATTAACACAATGTCTATAATTTTTTTCCAGATAAAAGCTTGTGGCAAAAATGAAGTCAATAAGACGGAAGAGTTATACAAATATTTATTTGAATACTTAGGCAGTTGTAATAATTTGCTCATTGTACTAAGACATGACGTAGGACATTTCACATTATTTGCGATATACAGAAACAAAAAAAAACGTCATCCATATGGATTTTCTTCGAGCGGACGATAAGGAACAAAACACAATACACTTCGATGATGCCAAAAAAATGGTTAGAGCCTAAACTTAATTAGTAATGTTACATGTACTTAGATGATTTACGTGTACTTTACCATATAATGTGTGTACTTTGTATTAGTTGCATATAATCACCCAGAGTATCAAAGTACACGCATTATATTTTAAAATACATGTGAAATGCACAAATACTAAGCATGTGTACTTTAATATTATGCGTGTACTTTTCACTCTTTAATATACATATACTTTTTTATTTGTATACACTCACTATTTATCCTCTTAACATTTTTTTGTCTTCCAAAAAACATTGTACGTATTGAAAACCGAAGTAGAAACAATGAAAAAAAAATGGTTTCAAAACTCTGAGAATGATTGATAAAGGTACACCAAATGAGTTTACATTGCATGATAATCTATTGAACGAACAAGAAAAAGAACACTAGATTTCTTGCTGGAAAGTGATATCAAATTTGACCTAATAAGATATCATGAATGCCCTAAGCAATATAATGGGTAAGCAAAAACTTCATTTCTATAAAGTACTGATTTGTATATTTGCAACAAATTTCATTCACATCATACAAATTTATATATTTGTTTTATTTTAATTTCAGGACTGATTGCGGGGTGTTCTGCATCTACTAAATTGAACAAATTAGTAGAAATAAGAAACTGCAAAAATTCTTTCAAGACCTTGAAATGCTAAAATACAGAGCATATGTACTGAGTGAAATTCTTTCTTCAGAATATTTCTTCTCCAAAAAAGAGAAAAACCTTTTATAAATTGATTCAAATATATACCATATTTGTAATTTATTTTGTTTCATATTGGTTACTATTTATTATATGTATTACACTAAAACGGTGTATTTTCGCTAGTGCGTACCACAATGCACGTAAAGTATGCACAATGATAACTATACAAATAATGCACATAAGTGTTATGAAACAAATTATACGCATTTTAATCAAAAGTACACGTGATATTTACAAAGTGCACGCATGGATTCTTCAAATTAAAGATAATTAAATAAAGTACTCGCATTTTAATCAAAAGTACACGCTTTATTTACAAAGTAATATAAACAAAGTACATGCATTGATTAATTAAATAAACTTTGATTTTGTAATTAAAAATTACAATATATATTTATTCAACAAGACACAACAACCAAATACAATTTATTAAGTTCAACTACTCATTATCCCAACTACTTTTGGTCAAAGAAATAAATAGCTTTTATTTGGCCTATAAAAGAGTAATATTTGTTCATTTCTTAAGCATTACATCTCAAGTAAAAATTAGATAATGAGTGTCCTAGCAGAAAAGTTGAGAGCTACTTTCGAAAAGTAAGAAATAAACAAAAAAAAAGAAAAATTGAGGAAACTCTTTCCTTATATGAAACTGCCTTTGATTAGTTTCAAACATATGTGAGGGAAGGCTACTTTGGACTTCCTCCCCATCCCATATATTTATATGATGTGGATGAGGACCCTCCTTAAACACATGAAGACCTCATGTCTTTCTAGACACATGAGGTTACAATGAAAATTGGCCAGCTGAAGGAGAAGAAGGCTTACTATGAAGGCCGTGTAATTGTATTTGAAGAATAAATTCAAGCTTACTCGAATTTAATTAACTCTCTTCCTGACATCACGGATGCCTTTACCAACTTTCCTAACTAGCACTCTTCTTTAGTTTTTTCAGCTATTATTATGAATAAATATTGTACTTTATTTTGTTTTAATAAACAATTTATTTCTTTCATGCATGGCTTGTGACTTATATCATACACTAAAACCCACACAATATAGTGCAATCTCGAACCATGATTCATACATAGAGTGTAAAAATGTAAAATACACGCAAATTTAATAACGTACACATGAACATTAGGAAAAATGATCACATGTATTTTATAAAAAATGCGTGTACTTTGTTGAACTACTACATAAAAAAAAAGTCAAAAAATAGAACTAAACACTAAACAATAATATTAAATTCATTTATTTTTTAAAAAATGGGTTATTAAATAATTTATTCAATCAAAAAGTTAAAAAGAATTATTAAACAATCATACTTAGAGTGCAAAGTGTAAAGTATACGCAAAGTTAATAAAATGAAGATGAATTTTAGGAAAATTAATCACGTGTACTTTCTAAATAATACGTGTACTTTGTTGAATTGTCATACAAAAAATAAATTAAAAAATGGAGTTTTTATCAAAAAGACCCTCAAACATTTTTTAATACACATTTACTACAACCCTTTTACTTTATTCCACAAAAACACACACAACATAAATACATTTAAAAAAATGAAGTACGATTAGGCTGTATGGTGAGAAAGGGAGGTGAGAGATTAATGCCGATAGCGCGAACTTATAAAAATAAAAAATATTACTAAATGTGTGTTTGAGGTAATTTTTGGAACCAAGTAATAGACTTCGACTAAATGTTCATTCAAAATGTTTAAAATAATTTTTGGTATTTGATCCTATAAAAACATAAAATTGCATTCCCTTATTCAATTAAATGGATTTTTAAATAATTTTATTCAATCAAATGGTTACAATGAATGAATTAAACTACACATAAATTTAATAAGGTAGACATGAACTTAATAAAGTACATACAAATTTAATAAAGTACACGCAAATTGGAGTGAAAAATGTAAAGTACACGCAAATTTAATGAAGTACACGTGAACTTTAGGAAAAATGATCACGTGTACTTTCTAAATAATACGTGTAATTCGTTGAACTGCCATAGGAAAAAATTAAAATATGAGACTAAAAACTAAAAACTAAATACTAAAATTACATTCATTTATTCAAAACAAATGTGTTATTAAATATTTTATTCAATCAAATGTTTACAATGAATGAATTCAACAATTTTAAACGTAATCAAATGGGTTCTTTATATGTTGACTTGTAATGATAAATTTTAAACGTAATCAAATGGGATCTTTACATGCGAACCACAATACACGTAGGAATGTGAGAATATGAGTGACTTGTTCATTAAATATTAAAAAATAATATAATCGAAGCAAAACATTTAAAAAATTAATACTAGAAATTATAATGTCAAAGATGAATAAAATAAATCTAAAGTAAATGCAATAATACAAAAATAAAAGTGAAAAATAGAAATTATAAGTTATACAATATACAAAGTACACACATATTTTTATAAAGTGCACGCACATTGTAATGACCAAAACCATTTTTTAAATGCGTGTACTTTATATATTATACGTGTACTTAATAAAGTATACTCATATTTCATAAAGTACACACATTTGAAATATATTTTATTCATTACAATGTGCGTGTACTTTATAAAAGTATGCATGTACTTTGTGTTGATTCGATTCTCAAACAAATAATACAGAAATGAACACTAAACAATAAAATCACAATAATTTATTCAAATGTGAATGTTCATTGATTTTATTTAAAACTACTGTTATAATGAATGAATTGAACAATATTAAGAGGAATCAAATAGGTTCTTTACATGTGGACCTGTAATGACCCGTTTAATGCCGCTGACGGGGACAATAATACACGTAGGAATGTGAGAATATGAGTGACTTGTTCATTAAATATTGAAAATAGTATAATAGAAGCAAAACCTTTAAAAAAATTAATAATAGAAATTATAATGTCAAAAAAGAATAAAATAAATCTAAACTAAATGCAATAATACAAAAATAAAAGTGACAAATATAAATTATAAGTTATACAATATATAAAGTACACGCATGTTTTTATACCAAAACCATTTTTTTAAATATGTTTACTTTATATATTATATCTGTACTTCATAAACTACACGCATATTTCATAAAGTACACGCATTTATAAAATAACTTTGGTCATTACAATGTGCGTGTACTTTGTGTTGATCCTATTCTCAAATAAATAATACAAAAATGAAAACTCAAAAATAAAATTACAATAATTTGTTCAAATGTGAATGTTCATTGATTTTATTTAAAACTACTGTTACATTGAATGAATTAAACAATATTCAGAGGAATTAAATTGGTTCTTTACACGTGGACCTAATGACCCGTTTTACTATATCTATAGCAAGTGATTTCTCTTATTATGACCTCTCCAACATATTTAATTCTCTTATTTTTTGGCCTCCATGTCGGTCTCTTTGTTAATGGAGGAAGGACTACTGGATTTTTAGGTAATGGAATGTTTAGGGACATCAAATCAGGAAAATGAACTATAGGTGATGAGTATGATTTTTTGTAGAAAAAAATCTTATAATAATCCTCAATAGGATCGTAAATACTTCCACTCATCTTCCGTACAACAGAAACGACATGAGAATGTGGAAAGCATCATAGCTGTCAACTCTTACAAGAGCAAATTTCTTGTTCTAAGTCAATCGTGGCCCGCACATTTGAATGAACTTTGAATACATGTTTACTTGAGCGGATAATATTCCAATGTCTACTTTTTTCCAATTTCCAGTTAGTAATTTATCAAAATGACACAACTTCTTTGACCATGTTTCAGATTCAACAAGTTTGTTTGCATTGAAATTCATAATCTTTATCCTCATTTTGTCCATCATATCAATTATCGGTAAATGCCTTTCCTCTAGGATCCAAGAGTTGAATGATTCCACAAAACTTGATGCCATGTCACCATAACGTTTTCTAGTGAAATATGCACAAGATCAATTCTCCGGAGGCAAATTACCAAGAAAATCAGCGACAACAACTCCACCTTCCTTCTTCATGGCCTCAATGTTCTTCTGAAATTCATCAACTGTTACAACATATGCACAACGCATAAAATCTTGAACTATCTTCTTTCGAAAGTTCTCACTCCCCCGTATTTTCTTCTTTATGTTTCCATGTAAATGATGTATACGATAGAAATGTGCAAACATTGAAAAATCTTAGAAACACCTTCAATAAGACCATTATTCTAATCGAATATGAATGTGATGTTTAGATCTTGATGATCTATTGCATCATGAAAATTAATGAGAAACCACGTCCAACTATCCGACGTCTCTGAATCAATAACTGCATATGTAATAGGAAAAAGGCCTGAGATTATAATGAAATATATCAGTACATAGTAGTATCTATTATGAACTCCAAAAATGGTGATGCTGGCGCGAACCAATAAACACTTAGGCTATATAAGTGAAATAAATATATTTGTACAGATAGGATACCCAAATGTAAAGTATAAACATATTAGGCTTGTACTTTAATATATATGGGTGTAATTTATTATTTTAGTTGACCATACCAAATAAAGGATCACAAAGTACATGCAATATATTTCAAAATACACAAAGTGTAAATAGGATTTCACGTGTACTTTTCAATGATATGTGAGTACTTTCTATTGTTGTCCCAAAATAAACAAGGAATCCTAAAGTACACGGATGAAATTACAAAGTGCACGTGACATAGAATAGAAATTCACATGTATTGTTGTATCTAATGCATGTACTTTAAGATTCTATGCAAATAACAAAAAAAAAACTCAAAGTACACGTGTAATACATAAAGTACATGCATATATTCACGTGTACTTTATAAATGTTATGCTTGTACTTTATATTCTATTGAAATAACATACAAAGGATTCCAAAATAAAGGCATAATATTGTAAAGTAAATTTCAATGCTTCACATTTACCATTGTTCCCATTCCTTGCAGTTGACGACAAAATCGTTCCACGGTACCTCCTCTTCAAAAAGGCACCATCAAGAAACAAAACATGCCTAAAGTACTGAAATCCATCAATGGATTCTATAAACATTATAAATATTATTTTGAATAATTTTCTCTTCGGTTTGACTTCAAGAATGCAATGTGATCCTGGATTATACTATAATAGAAGTTCCATATAATCATTCATTAATGCATACAAAACTTTCTCATCACCGTGCAACTCAGTAGCAGCCATCTGTTTGCCATGCTATGTATGATGACAACCTATATCAAGATCATAGTTCTTCTTCATATATCTAACTACATCAATTGGTCTCATCAATAGTTTATCCCTTAGCTTAGGGGTGTTCAAAAAACCGATTGGACCGACGGATCGAACTAGGCCGAACCGAACCGCCCTATTTTTACCGATTTTTTTAATCATCGGTTTGGTCTAGGTTTTTTTTTCCAGACCGATCTAGTCGATCTGGTCCTCGGTCCGCCACATTAAATAACCTGTTTGGACTGACCCGGATCAGTTGTTCATATTACTATATATTTCTATTATATTTTTATATATAAAATAAGTTAAATAAAGAGGGAGGGTACGATCGTAAATAAAATAAAAAAGCTTAATGCCCTAAAACCTATCCGTTCCCTTTCTTTTCTTCATTTATGCCCTAAGCCTAATACCCAACCGTTTTTTTCTCTACGTTTTTCTCCACCGCTGCCTCTCGTCTCTCTCCGCCGCTGCTCTCGACTCTCATCGACGCAGCAGTCCCTCATCGCAGCGGTCCCTCATCGGACGATCTCGTCTCTCTGTTGCCTCGTCGCAGTCTCCCCTCCCTCATCGCAGATGGTATATTACAAAAGGCCGTGGTGTTTCTAAAGGGGGTCTTTGTAACAAAACAAAATCTTTTTCACTAAAAATAATGCAAAATGAAACACACCCTTCCAAAATGTATTTCACTTTTTTTTTATCAGAAAAAAAAGACTTGGCAAAAATAGCAAAAAGTAAAACGAACTTGACTGATGTTGGACATTATTTGATATGGATGAGCAATTGAGGTATAGTGAGTAACTAATTTTTTTTCAAATATATTTTCGCATTTAATTTGGACTTTTTTTTATCTATTTAGAATTTTTTGTGATGAATTTCAGGTTGATGACAATTTTTGGCAATATTGCGGACTTTATTGTGGACATTTCATTTATTTTTTTTGCTTTTTATTGTGAACTTTATTATGGACTTGTACTGCATTTTATGGTTTTTGGACAGCCCTCTTTATGGCCCTTTCTGGACTGCATTTTATGGCCTTTGGACTGCATTTTGGACAACCCTTTTTATGACTGATTTTGGACAGCTTGGGCAGCCTTCTATGACTAATTTTGGATGGTTTGGATATCCCGTTATGGATAATTTTGGATATTTTGGATAGCTTGTTTATTTGTTTAAATTTGGACAGTTTTTTGCTTAAATTTAGACACTTTTTATGCTAAAATTTGCTTTGGACAGCACATCACTTATGTTAAAAAATGGACAGGTTTTATGGTAAAAAATGGACACTAATTATGTAAAAATTTGGACAAGTGTGGACATTTTTTAAACGTGATTTTCATTTATAAAATAATTAATTTATTAATCTTAGGACCAACAAGTTAGACCGAACCAATCCTATAAAAAACCGGACAGACAAGGGTCGATACAATCGGTCCGATCTTGGTCCTTTTTTTTAGGACCGGTTTAATTGGTCCGGTCCTTAAAAATCCTAAAAACCGGACTGGACCGGACCGCGAACACCCCTACCTTAGCTCATCAGCAAGGAATACCAAAACTAATTTGGAGTCCATCATTCTGCATGATGGACTACAATATACACCCCTATAAGTATGCTCATTGTTAAGACTTCTTATATAAAAGTAACTTTTACTGTTGATAATGAAACATGAACTCGCCACATGCAATTCTCTATACTCCTTTTAGAACACTCTGTTATCACCCGAGTTTTATCATTTTTCAAATATATATACTTGAAACCAATGTCAACAGTATAATTTCGCAACTTATCACGAAACTCAACCACAACTCCTTTAGAACACTGCTCTTCATGACTAAGATATGTCTTCCAATCATTGTAGAGACAAACTTTGGACATACTCGGCTCCACACCTCTAGTATAAACATCATTTTCAACTCCACTACTAATATTAATCACAGTGGATGATGATATATAGTCTACCCTTTTTCTACTTGTACCACTGCATTCAACCCTCTCATAACTTGTATAACTGCGGTCAAATGTTTCATGAATTCTATATGTGCATTCAACCATTTCGTGAATTGTACTAGTCGCCAAAGCTATTGAATCAAAGACATATATCCAAATAAAATTAGCTTTGAGAATCACCTGAGACCGCAACATATAGCAAACATCTTTGTCACAAACCAATATGAATTGACTTTCATCACCAAAGTCATACTTCAATGAAAAAGTTACAGCTTTCAAATCCATAAACCTGCTACATAACTCATTGCATATGAAATCTAATGAGTTGTCTTTAAAAATTTAAATTCAAGCCATATTATCAAAATAACAACACCAGGAAATCTGACAACTTTCCATTATCACCTGCATTAAATTAAAACATAAAAATGGTTTTGTTGAAGCTCAATTTTAATTAATGCCGCTGGCGCACACCAACAAAGACATGACTACTCTATTGAGCATGAGTCAACAATAACAAAGTAAATGCACATTAACATTATGAAGAATTAATGTCAAAAAAATAAATGAGAATTAATCATTAGAAAATCACGTGTACTTTAGATCAAATTGCATCTACTTTACTGTAATTTCTTGCTCATGTATATACAAAGTACTTTACTATTGTAAAACATCAAGATTGGTCAATATCGCTGGCACGGAACCACAAACATATGCCTGTCTAATACATGACAAGTCTATTAAGGAATGAGTCAAAAGTAAGAAAGTAAACATACATTAACATTATGTAAAATTAGTGTCAAAAGAAAAAATCAGAATTAATCAAGTCCAACATTCACGTGTACTTTATATCAAATTGCGGGTACTTTACTGCAATGATCCTTTGAGGTATATACATGAACAACATGTGTGTATATATATAAAGTACACACACATGAACACACAATCAAAACATATACATACACAGCCTGTTATGAAATCAAAACACAAAGTCAAAATATATTCATATAAAATTAAAATAAATTTATAAAAATGCATAATCAAATCAGTCATTCAATATTCGAGTTAATTCAGCACATGATTTTACACAATTACAATTATTTGATTAATTAAAAAACAAATATATCAATCTATTTTAATTGATCGGCGTGCAAAATATTTCTTCATAACAGGTATAAAGTTACAAATAATTGAATTAATGAAAAGGAAATGCATCAACCTATTTTATTGATCGGCATGCAAAACATTTCTTCATAATAGGTATAAACTTACAAATGATCAAGTTAATGCAAAGGATAATCTAGGTTAAACAAAGCAAAAAGAATTGATTTCTTCTAATAAAATGATAGCTTCTTTATTTGAGAGAACAAAGTTGGTTGAACAGAAGTAAAAATAAATCATAAGATCATAAGTTACTAGAGAGAAGGAACATGTTTGACAAAAGCGGAAGGAAGAAAGAGAAGATCCTAGTTTATTTGAAATTGTGTCAATCGCTGATTAGGTCAATGATAACAGAATAAATGAAATGTCATAAAAGGTATTTATATGGACCTAATCGTTTGAAATTTGTTTCACCCGGTTTAAAAAAATTCAAAATGTAGTGTCAAGGGACTATACTGTAAAAACCTATAAAAAAATTACATCCATTTTTTATGAGCATCAAACTATAATTTTTAATGACTAAATAGTTTTCATGAAATAAAAAAAAAAACATAATATATAGAATATTCATGATTTTTTTTCAAGCTATGAAAAACAGTTTTGTAAAAGAAATTACATAATAATATCTTATAAAGAGTGACAAATAAAACTATTTTGTACAAAAGTTCCAAACAAAAAACTGATTTAAGAAAAACTCTTAAATCCATGATATTAGATTTAATCAAGTTTGTTTAATAGATTAAAATTATTTTGTGCAAATAATATCTTACGAAAATTCAAGAGAAATGTTTAAATCTAAAAAAAACTTGAAAGGACACACTTTATTTAATATATTCTGATTTGTATGGGAAAATATTTTATTGAAGAGGTATTCTGCAAAGGTGCCACGTGGACAATCTAAGAAAAGAGGATAATTAATGCTTTGTAAATCATTTCATAATATATAAAAAAGATATATGGATATAGAAAGAGATTAAAATCGCCAAAACAAGTAAGGATACAAAATAATTACATAGAATGGGCGGTTTATTTTGTTGTTGTCTAAAATGTTTAACTTTAAAACAAAGTCTTTTAATTTAGATGGGACGGAATCTCTTTTTAGAAAATTAAAATAAAAGTTAAAAAGTACTCCCAAGTTTATAAGCGTAATGTAGAAAAATGACTTGTTAATTGTTTTATTATATTTATAAGATACATAACAATTTTGTTATAAAATTAGTTTCTACAATTATTCAATACTACAAATGCCCTTCTACTATTTTAAAATATATTTTTTTTGTATCACTTAAATTATAAAAAAAAAATCGGTTTTTATATCACCTTCATTTTTAGGACAATCAACTTTTCTTTTATAAAATAGACCATATTTTATTTGTCTTTAATTAAAGTTGTTTATTTTTCGAACAGACAATGTAGAAAAATGATTTGTTAACATTTTCATTATTTCTATAGGATAGTGGACGCACAATAATTTTGTCATAAAATTAGTCCCTAAAATTAATCAATACAAAAATGACCATTTACCATCTTAAAATACAACTCGTTTAGTAATTTCTTTATTTTCTTATAATAATAGTCTACTCCATGAAAGAATAATTAAATTTTTGTTTTTATTTTTATATAAAAATGGTCCTTATTTTATATTTCTTTAAATAAAGTTTTTACTTTACAAAAAAATAATTTATCAATGATTTTCATTTTAAATCTAGTCCCTATTTTTTCCTTAGAATGATGTATTTTATTTTAAAAAAACTAAATCTGTTTTCATTTCCAACATTGGACTAAGAATGTCACCGAACCTCCAGTCATCAAAATTCCCGACACCACTACCCCTTCACCAGAGTGCAAAATTAATTTTGTAACATCAAATTTTTATATTTTCTACTTGAACCACATGTTTGTAACAACCCGTCTTTTTGGAGACAATTAAATTCCATAATTAAATATAAATTGGAGATTTGAGGAATTTCTCGAAATAGTGATTTTTGGGATTTTTGAGGATTTGATGATTTTCCATGGATGTTGTAATTACTTTTGGGACTATATAGGTCGCAATAATTTAATTATATGTCGTCGTGGAGAAAAGTGACCAAAAAGGTCAGATTTTAGTTGGAAAATCCGCATAAAGTTATTTTGGGTTAGAATAGTGATTTGCGGTCAAGTACCTCGGATGGAAATTTCGACTGCGCCATGAGTCTCGGAATGTCCGAGATAGTCAAAAAAGATTGTCCGATTGTCGAAATTAAGTTTCGAGGAATTTTAGAGTTAAACGGGCTCGTAAGTGAGTAAACGAGTCGTTTTTGGGTTTTAAGGGGTATAACCCCTTTCTTTCTATATAAAGAGAGGGAGCGGGAGAAAAAGAGAAAGGAAGAAGAGAAAAGAGAGAGAAGAGAGAGAGGAGGAAGAAAAGAGGAGAAAAGGGGGAGATTCCGACCAGCCTCCGTGGGAATCGGCTCGAGGACGTCGGATTATATCCACGAGGCAAGTGTTTACTTGTTTTATTTCAATTTTTGCATAAATATCTCATACCGTAGTTTGGTATAATTAAACCCTAAAGATTTTGGGTTGGGTATTCGTGGATAAAACGGGTTTTCGGGAGTTAAAACGAATAAACCCCTAAAATTGGTAAATTGGAGAAACTTAAGTTTTAACCTAAATTAATTAGAGATTTCGGGCTCTAGGATGTTTAGAACCCGTATTATAAGTGTATTTGTTGTTGGTTTGAGTTGTAGGCCGTTGGGTGAGGAGATGGAAGCTTGGGGGAAGCTTCCATGGCTGAAATAGCTTCTCGGAGAAGAAGCTGCCCGCCATGATCGATCGATCGATCATGGGGGTTCGATCGATCGAAGCCATCGGTCGATCGACAGCCATGGGTCGATCGATCGACCCTTGCTGAAAGATGAAAATTTTTCTAGGATGTTTTGGGATGGGATAGATTCCAATTCACCTTGCTTTGAGATTAATTATGTGATAACATAAGGGACCTTTTAGGACTATATGGTCCATTGATTGAGGGAAATTGGGAGGCTTAAGTGAGGGTTTTAAATGAATGACCCTTAAACTAGATTTTCAAGGAAAATAGAATTTAACGGTTTAGGGTTCCTAATATATGTGGGGACTTTAAGTGATTAATTGGACTTAATGTGGTCCTTGGATTTATGGAAATGAAATCCATGACCCACTAAATTTAAGGCTATTCGGGAAAGAAATCCCTAAGTTGTTATTTTAGGCTTTTAGGTCTATATGGTTTATGCATATAGGAAAGCATAATCATATTGATATTGGTTGGGTGAATCCTATGGGGGGATTAGAATAAATTTGGGGAGTATAGTTATATATTCGCTAAATGAGAAATGGTATAATTGGAGATATCCAAATGAATCCGTAGATGGGATTTTGGTATATATTACCTATTAAAGTAAGAAAATACTTTGGGTTTAGTATCATGCATATATGAATGCATGATTATGATTCTTTGAGAGAATCTTTGGGATTATTGGTCATCGTTAGATGAGATTGGCAAATATGGCCATTTATATATATATTCTAGGAGGAATATATGGTATATGTATATACTATGTGATTAAAGTATATATAATTTGAGATAAAGGATTTTGAAAATAAAATATGAATATTTTCAAAATGGGAAAAAGGTAAATGATTTTCATAATTAATAAATTATGATTACACACCTCCCTAAATCGCTATCATAAGGGAAGTTGCGTGCGTTATGGTGATGCCCCCTGGCTAATGAATGCAGGGTGGATATAGTCCTATAGGCCATATGGGCGATTATTGTTTACTGCACTGGTTAGGGGATTCTGGGTGTTGTCTTGACTTTCCCGCAGGCAATATGGTCGCTTCCCAACGTTGGTAGGTTCCTAGGTTGTCTTGTTTGATAGGCCCTAGAAGATGATAGCCATTTAGGGGCTCATCCAGTGGGGAAACCCGGAGGCGCGGTCTTAGTTTTATTAAAGCAATTTATGATAATAAATTGGCTTTAATTTACATTTCCTGAGTGTAAAAAGGGAAATGGGATAAAGGTTTGGCTTCGGTAACACTCCCGGATGGAAGAAGGGATGTGGAAGCATGGTTTGATCAAAGCATTTTCATGATAATGAAAATGGCTTTGAATACATTTCCTGAGTGTAAAAAGGGAAATGGGATGATATAAAACGGAAAAGCATTTTTATGATAATAAAACTGGCTTTTAAAAAGTATATGATTTGTTAAAGCAATTCATGATAATGAATTGGCTTTTATATTTACATTTCCTGAGTATAAAAAGGGAAATGGGAAGTTTTATGACAATGAATGTATTGATAAATACTTTATATATGAACCCCCAGTCCGGGAGATAGATCCGGATGTTTATGGTAAAATGTATATGTATATATGGATGAATCGAGTACCGAGGGTCTAATGGATCCCGATGATCGACCTTGCCGCATAGTAGTGTATCGGGGGGGTTCCTTGTTTGGATTTCGCTTTGCAAGACACCCCACGCACGAATATGGCAATGTGTTGAGACTGGGGGGAAGTTTAATCCTTAGTGCTCTACTATTATAAATTCTTATGGTATATATATATTTATATATATATATCTTTCTGTACTGAGGGACTAGCGGATCTCGACGATCGACCGTGCTGCGTAGTAGTGTATCGGGGGGGTTCCTTATTTGGATTTCGCTTTGTGAGACACCCCACGCACGAACATGGCATAGCGTTGAGACTGGGGTGAAGTTTAGCCCTTAGTACATTGCTTGGACTATCTAGGGTTGATAGTGGTTGGATGATAGACTAGTTTAGCAGGGTAGCTTGACTAGGATGTTTATAGGGATGCGCTAGGAGTGCACTGTTAGTGGAGAGGTGAGGGATATCTCATAGGAGTGCAATACCAAACTTAAATATGAGATAAAACCTTTTTCTAAAAAAAATAAGGCATTTATGCACTTGCTAAATATTTTCAAAACTCGGGCTCTGACCCGTTTATCTACTTTTCCTTTCTTGCTATATTATATATATATATATATATAAATAGGTGTCCAGACACAAGGACGCCTGGATGGCACTTCTTTCGAGTCAGACGTCTGCTGCAGCAGCTGTGGATGCATTCAGGATTCTCGATAGACGCTTCTATCCTTGTAATCTAGATAGGAGGTACTGTATACACATTCGGGCCAATGGTCCAATTGCATTTATTTATTCTTTGAGTTCAGCATTCGATATGGTTGTATATTTTTTACCGAGTGTTCGGTTATTTTATTTCATTTCAGTTTCATTTTCGCAAATTGTGTGGATGATTTATTTACAGTTGTTAAAAAGAGTAGTAAAGTTAAAATTTTGACACCGGCCTAATAGGTTATTAGTAATTAAATGGATTTTCAGTGATGTTAAGAATGATCCATATGAGACTCCTGTTTTAATTTAATATTGGAGTGATCGCCCGGTATCTTATTAGGAGGGGTGTCACAATGTTATTTTTTTATTTTATATTAATTGAAATATAAAAAATTTATGTTGCAAAATTAATTTTGCACTCTTGCGACGTAATAGTGGTGGCAGGAGTCTTGATTACAGAAGTTTCATTAATATTCTTAGCCCAATATTTGAAAAGGGAGTATAATTAAACACATCATTCCAAGAAAAAAAATAGGGGCTAGATTTAAAATGAAAAATAATGATAAATTGATTTTTTTTAAGTAAAAACTTTATATAAAGACAAATAAAATAAGGATTGTTTTTATTTTATTTTTCTTAAAGTTGATTGTTCTTTCGTGGGGTACACTATGGATTATACATAGTACTGATTAGTTTTAAGGACAAATTTGATAATAAAATTGTTAGGTGTTATATAGATATAATAAAAATGTTAACAAGTCATGTTTATACATTATCCCTTACAAAGGGATTTCCACCCAAAAATATCTCCCAACACCACCCAAAAAGTAAAATTATATTTTATTTCACAACACCAAAAGTAACTCACTTTTTAATTTGAATAAACTTACTAAAATACTCCGGATAAAAATAAAAAACGACTATTCCCACTTAAGCCAAATAATATTTTTCAACTTTATCACAAACTTCACCGCCACCAAAAACCACTTTATCCCTCAACTCTCCTCCACCACAAACAAAAATCTCTCTCTCTCTCTCTCTCTCTCTCTCTCTCTCTCTCTCTCTCTCTCTCTCTCTCTCTCTCTCTCTCCACATCTACCATTGCATGCCAAAACCACCGCCATCACCCTCACTTTAACCAAATTATTTTTAAAAAATAAAAGTATAAATGATAATAATAAGTGTTTAGACTTAAACCAACAAAAAATCAAAAGCTAAAACTCTAACCTACCAAAATATATCTTTAAAAAAGGACAAACTCATTATTAGTGTCGACTTCTGCAACTATGGTGGCTCGTTACCATGAAAATGGAGTTTTTACGATGGGAAGTCACTGTGAAAACCTCCCAACTTTATGGCCTGTCACCGCAAAAATGAATTTTCCACGGTTTGAAGTCACCGTAAAAAAAACTAACATGATGGCCCGTCGTTGGGGATGGGTTGGGGAGGAGGGAAGGGGGAACGATGACTTCCCACTAGTGGCGGAGCCAGGATTGTGAGTTCGTGAGTGCGAAACTGTACTTATCCCAGGGGTTCGGGGGTAAGAGCCCCCGAGGCGATTTTTTTTTAGTTATTTTAACTATATTAGGCATATAAAAACTTGAATTAATTCAAAGTTATTTTAATAGTTCAATAACAGAAATAAATCAGAATTAATTTAACAGTTCAATAAATCATGAATGGAGAAAAAATATAAAAACTATAAAAAGATAAAGAAATATAAAAGAGGCTTACCAACAGTGGTGGGGGCCGACAGTAATGGCTTTGGTTCTAACAGAAGTATAAAAGAGACTTCTTTTATACTTACCAAAAGAAGTATAAAAGAAGTATAAATCTTGAATGGAGAAACTTGTCTGAAACTTGAAACTTGGCTTTGGTTTGTAAGGAATCGACTTATCTGTTAGGGTCGGCTAGTTTTTAAGGATGGACTTAAATTTCAGAAATTATAACTTTTAACCTCAACATTTAAGTTATATATATATATATATATATATATATCAGAAATTCAGTAGGTGCGACCGTACCCACTCGGCACAGCGTGCCTCCGCCCGTGCTTCCCACCATAAAAATCCACAGTAACCTTAAACCCTCAAGAATCCATTTTCACAGTGATGTGCCACCGTGAAGGGAAAGATGGTCATTTTTCAATCGATTAGTGTTTTTTGGTATTTTTAGGGTTTTTAATTTTCCATTTTCGATTACGTATCTACATTCATGATGTTTTTTTTTTCACTTAAAAAAATTAATTTGAGGTTTAATATGGTGGTGAGGGTGGTTTGTATCATTTTTCGAATAAAAAGAGAAGGAGAAGCAATGGGGTTGGAGATGACTATAGAAAGAGGTGGTAGGGGTGTAGGAAGAGGTTGGGGGTATGGGATGAGATTATAAGGTAAGAGTTAGATTAGGGTTTGGTTTTGAGAGAGAATAAGAAGTTAAAGAGAAAAAGAAGAGGAAAAATGGACATTTGAATCAAATTACTTTATAAATAGTTCGACTCTTTTCAACAGAGGCGGATACAAGGGACAAGGGTTGCCCCCCCCCCCCCCCCCCCAATACACACACACACACACAACCTTAAAAAAAATCAAATTTCAACCAAATAGTCTTCAAATTTTATGATTTTTCTATAGTTTTGATCATCACAAAAATAAATATATAATATTTTGCTCCTCGTTACTCATATTTCAAGATCCGCCAATGCTTTGCGGTGTAACTTACTTTAATTTTTTGAATAACATTTTACTTGTTTTGTGGTTGTTAAAGATTGGTGTTTGTGAGTTATTTTTTCGGTGGAAATAACATCACATCTGATAATAATAAATAACTTTAATTAAGAACTATTAAAATAGGGACTATTTTTTTAGAAAAGAAAAATTAATTTTCTTAAAAATGAAGGTAATACAAAAGTAATTGTATTATAAGATGATAGAATATTTTTGGTATTGAATAATTTTAGTTATAATAAAATTGTTGCATGCCCTATTAATATAACTAAAAGGTTTATAATTTTTGTTTTTCATATTAACCCTTATTAATTTAGGACGGACTAAAAAGTAAAGCGATGGATGATTAAGTTGTGACCGAACGGGAATACACTAGAAGATAGGGGTGGCAATTCGTGTATCTGGATCGTGTTTTGGATCGACACGACTATGATTTTTCGGACGCGAACACCACCCAAATAAAAACTACATAACACGACAAGACACAAATAACGCGATTTTTTAAAATTTCACGCTAAATTAAACATAAATAAACACGAAAATTCGAATAAAAACACGATAAACACAACAAGCCACGATAATGCGACTTATAATTTTGATACGAATACAATATGATATAGTTTTGTGCCAAAAAAACTCGACACGAAAACGACATATCGCGTCAACATCATATCATTCCCTTTTGTATCTACGTCACCCTAAGGACAACCCTTACTTCCTGTCCCATCCAAAAGTCAAGCAAAACCCGCCATTTGCATATACGAGCCAGGTACACAGACAAAGACAGCAAACTTGCAAGTTGAGAAAATGTCTCACTAAAATTAATTTTCTTAAAAATGAAGGTAATACAAAAGTAATTGTATTATAAGGTGGTAGAATATTTTTGGTATTGAATAATTTTAGTTATAATAAAATTGTTGCATGTCCTATTAATATAATGAAAATGTTTATAATTTTTCTTTTTTATATTAACCCTTATTTATTTAGGACGGACTAAAAAGTAAAGTGATGGATGATTAAGTTGTGACCGAACGGGAATACCCTAGAAGATAGGGGTGGAAATTCTTGTATCTGGATCGTGTTTTGGACAGACACAACAAGACACGACTATGATTTTTCAGACACGAACACCACCCAAATAAAAACTACATAACACGACAAAACACAAATAACGCAATTTTTTAAAATTTTACGCTAAATTAAACATAAATAAACACGAAAATTCGAATAAAAACACGATGAACACAACAAGCCAGTATAATACGACTCATAATTTTTATACGAATACAATATAATATAATTTTGTGTCAAAAAAACTCGACACGAACACGACATATCACGTCAACATCATGTCATTCCCTTTTGTATCTACGTCACCCTAAGGACAACCCTTACTTCCAGTCCCATCCAAAAGTCAAGCAAAACCCGCCATTTGCATATACGATCCAGGTACACAGACAATGACAGCAAACTTGCAAGTTGACTTAAATCTGTCACGTTCTTGTCTCACTAAAATTGGAGAACCATTTGCCTAAACGCGTTTGAGCAAAAATAAGAACGATAATCCAGCCGTACACCATATTACCAACTCAATACCTTGACTTATTCAGGCCCTCTACCACAATAAATTAAGACGCCTTAGTGGGAACCCACTCCAATAGTTGAGAAAATGTGAGTTTTATTGGAGTTTTATAGTTCTTCAACCCATCCTGTTTACTTCATTTTACAAACATATCACTGTCTTCAATGATTGTATGGTTTAGTATATAAAGTGTTAGTATCCTCCTTAACAACGCAAGATCAGAAACCAACAGTTCTGATAACTCTCTATCCTAAAATGGAAAGCCTTGGGATGCTGGGGCAATGGCCTCAACAACTGTTGTACGCTATGGCATTTTTCTTGATAGCCAGCAGTGTAGTTGCGGAAAATCCTTATAATTATGCCTCACCATCACCACCACCCCACACACCAAATCACTTCTACAAACACCCTCCTTTTCCCTACAAGTTGCCACCAATTCCACCAAAGAACTCACACCTCCCATACTATTACGAGTCACCGCCACCACCAAAACACTCAAGGCATCCACCATATTCTTACAATTCTCCACCACCACCTAAGCACTCACGTCATCCACCATACTACTATAAATCTCCACCTCCACCGGCTAACTCTCCGCCACCTCCTTACTACTATAATTCTCCACCTCCACCATCTAAGTCTCCTCCCCCTCCATATTATTACAAGTCACCACCTCCACCATCTAAGTCTCCACCTCCTCCATACTACTACCAGTCCCCACCCCCACCATCTAAGTCGCCACCTCCTCCATACCACTACAACTCCCCACCTCCACCGTCTAAGTCTCCTCCTCCTCCATACTATTACAAGTCCCCACCTCCACCATCTAAGTCGCCACCTCCTCCATACCACTACAACTCCCCACCTCCACCGTCTAAGTCTCCTCCACCTCCATACTATTACAACTCACCACCTCCACCATCTAAGTCGCCTCCTCCTCCATACCATTACAAATCCCCACCTCCACCGTCCAAGTCTCCTCCTCCTCCGTATTACTACAACTCCCCACCTCCACCCTCTAAGTCACCACCTCCTCCATACCACTACAACTCCCCACCTCCACCGTCTAAGTCACCACCTCCTCCATACCACTACAACTCCCCACCTCCACCATCTAAGCCTCCTCCTCCTCCATACTATTACAAGTCACCACCTCCACCATATAAGTCACCACCCCCTCCATATTACTACAACTCCCCACCTCCACCATCTAAGTCACCACCCCATCCATATTACTACAACTCCCCACCTCCACCGTCTAAGTCACCACCTCCTCCATACCATTACAACTCCCCACCTCCACCATCTAAGTCACCACCCCCTCCATATTACTACAACTCCCCACCTCCACCATCTAAGTCACCACCTCCTCCATACCACTACAACTCCCCACCTCCACCGTCTAAGTCTCCTCCTCCTCCGTACTATTACAAGTCACCACCTCCACCATCTAAGTCACCACCCCCTCCATATTACTACAACTCCCCACCTCCACCATCTAAGTCACCACCTCCTCCATACCACTACATCTCCCCACCTCCACCGTCTAAGTCTCCTCCTCCTCCATACTATTATAAGTCACCACCTCCACCATCTAAGTCGCGACCTCCTCCATACTACTACCAGTCCCCACCTCCACCATCTAAGTCACCACCTCCTCCATACCACTACAACTCCCCACCTCCACCATCTAATTCTCCCCCTCCTCCATATTATTACAAGTCACCACCGCCGCCATCTAAGTCCCCACCTCCTCCATACCATTACAACTCCCCCCCTCCACCGTATAAGTCTCCTCATTCTTCATATTACTACAAGTCCCCACCTCCACCATCTAAGTCATCACCTCCTCCATACCACTCTCCACCTCCACCGTCTAAGTCTCCACCTCCTCCCTACTTCTATAAGTCTCCACCTCAACCATCTAAGTCCCCACCTCCTCCATACTTTTACAAGTCTCCACCTCCACCATCTAAGTCGCCTCCTCCTCTATACTACTAAAAGTCCGCACATCCACCATCTAAGTCACCTCATGTTCCCTACTTACCCTAGTCTCCACATCCACAATGTCCATCAATCCCACCTCCGTACCTTAGCAAATTGAGCTCTTTTCTTTTGAAATGGCCTCATCCTCTAGATACCTCCAATATATCCTTCACCAATCCTCCAAATTATTTATGAATTGTCGCGTACTCCAACTCCAACAACACCGCCAAAAAGCCACTAAGTCTTTTGTTTTTCTTCCGTTATTGTGATGGAGTAACTAAGTTCCTTTAGAACTTAGAAAAAGAGTTATCACTGTTTTCATTCTTAAACAATTGTATGTGTGAATAAGAATGACTAAGTCCTCAATAGGGATTCTTAATATATGTATCTCTTTAAGGCACCCATTGTATTATTTATTGTAATCAATGAAAAAATGTAATTGTATTATTTAACGATCTTTTAAGTTCACATATAATTTTAATTTTTTTATGGTGGATTGTAAGGTTTTACGCACTCAATCATACATACATATGTAATGAAACTATATCATGATTTATTCAATGTTCTAAAAAATTCGCCTAGCCTTGAGACTTGGGAGAAATGCCCCACCTTAAGTTTTTTACGCCTTAATCTTGGTAAAACCCTTAAGGCGCACTTTTTCCTAAAAATAACAATGATTTAGTTAAATAATTTCACCTTTTGAAGAATTTTTTACAAACCGGAATATTATCTCATCCAAAATAATCAAATTGTATTTTAATTTGCGATTATTCTCACATATTTTTATGATATGTACAATTTTAGTATTTTAATAGCCTTGTTATGGTTAAAAAATATTAAAATATATTAAGAAGGTCTAAACACCTTTTCATGCCTTTTTACGCCTAAGGCTCGCGTAGGCTTCTAAGGATTAAGGCTTGACCTCCACTCCTCGATCACGCCCCGCATTTTTTAGAACCTTGGATTTATTTAATAAATGATTCCACTATTTTCATTTTTCTCACTTCACTTGTCACTTAACCAATCATACAAAATTAAAAATATTTTTCTTATAAAAAACACAATAATCACCTCAAATGTATATGTGTGTGTGTGTGTGTTTCTGGTTTCTTGCTTATTATTAGTAGTTATTTATCAGTTGTCCCCTATTTATTTTGGTTAATGTATTTATAATCTCATAATTATGATATTTTAAAGTTCGGCACAAATATGTATGGATCATGTGCAATCAATCACGCAAATTGTTAACTCTTTTGACAATGTTATATTTCATCCTCTCGTTTCATACTTAAAAAACCATATTATCCTGTCCAATTATTTAACTCCCTCTCATCATGTTAGACTGCCAAAAAATTATTGGTGTCATTAAATGAATAAAAATATGTTGATACTGTTATACATATGTGATGAGGAGAATTTCTACCCTAAGCGAACGAGGACCTGATCAAAGGGCATGGAATCTTGTGACTACGTTCCCACTCTTATGACTATGAAGATGAGTAATAAAGTAAATTCTAGAATTTTTGTAGGAGATGCGTGCCTGACCACGCTACCACTCCTATGACTATGAAGATAAGTGATGAAGTAAATTCTAAACTTGGTCAAATAGACTGCACTTGGCTGTCAATCAACCAACCAATGTTTTTTACTAAAACATTGAACCTTAACAAGGGGACCAAAATTACTTTATTCCTCCACAAAATTATATAGAGTTCCCCCACCTTTACCACAACCATCGGAAGTAGACTCATCAAAAATTCGGACACCAATATTTCAATGGATGATCACGCTTTTGGCTCTAACAAATTGAGTGTATGATCCAAAAGCGTCCATTTTCATTAGATAGATCTTGGACTACTATAATATTCCGTAATTTTATGACTTTTAATTATAAGATTAATTAAATAAAATTGCTTTTAATTGTGGGATTGATTAAATTAATTTGGGACAATTAATTGAAAATAAATTCGGATTTAAATAACTAGTGAGACGAGAGTTAGTATTTAAATATGATGATAACGTTGAATATTACTGAGTGATTATGGTAATATGTGATTATTGAATTTTTAAAATTGTCGTGAGTTGAAAATACGGAAGTTTCGGTAATTAAGTTGGGATGCGCGTGTCAGTCGTGTCAGGACCCAATTTAATGAATTTTAAAGTATTTTATTTTTATGTCATCCGTATGCTCATTTTGAGTGCGCCAACGTGTCCGGAAGAGTCCAAATAGTCAGAAAAAACTAGTCAGGAGTTTAGTTTGGGTCCCGAACATTTTTAGGCCTAACCGACAACCCGGGAGGGTATTTTAGTCATTTTAATTTTTTATGAATAGTGACCCTAGAAAATTAGGTGATATTTATCAGCCAACCTTAGGTCCACTAGGGCCATTGTCTGTCAAAACCAAAGAGTGGGCAACATGAATAGAGAGGAGAAGTTCCAAGGATTTCCATGGCCATAACCACCACACACCACCACCATCACCGAATTTGTGATCAAAAAGAGAGGGAGAACCAACCAATACCATCATCAACGGATCAGAACTTCTAAACAGAGACAAGTGATTTATCTTGCAAATATTCAAAGCATATACTTTACATGATAGTTTAGATTTGATGATTTATCGTAAATAAGTGAATTAATTATGAAACTGGAGAATTAAACATTGAATATGGGTAGGCTTCATGTAGATAAACTTTTGGGCATATACTAGTTATGAAACCATGATCCATGCATAGGGAATTGTGAATTTATGTTGACTTATATGAAGATCTTGAATGAAATAGAAGAAATGGGATTTTTATGAAAATTGGGTGTTTTGATCCAAGAAACTGATGATCCATGATGATTTAATGGTTCTAATATACGTTAAAGATTATGCTAATATGTTAATAGGATGATTAGTGAACTTTCTTGGGAGTTTGGGACGTTGTAATGGAGGATTTGGGGTGTAAAATTGGAAGAACCCGTAACTGTTTAAGAGAATTCTCGGCAAATACCTGCTTAATCGATCGATCGATCGATCCTTTTCTTCGATCGATCGACCTCTTCTGATTTTTGGTAATTGTTTTCCCTTAAGGTTTAATGAAAATCCTAATGCCGATAATGATTCTTAGGGTGATTAATTTAATATTGTGGAACTTAGTTAAGGTCAATAGGGTCTTAATTGATGCCCGAAAAAGTGGTTTACCTTATGGAATTGAATGATATTGCTTACGAGGGTCTACCGAGTGAGATACGATTACAAATCGTTCGAATTGAAACTATAATGGGAATGAATGATGATGTAAGGATAAGAACAGTATGCCAGGGACTTTAAGTTACCTAGATAACATTAGAAACAAATAGGAGACCTAGTAACCTTTTGGGATAGGTTTAAGTACTCAAATTGATACGACAAGAGAGTTAGCAAGCTAACTATAAATTACGTACAATGTTCGGGATAAAATTACTACGTACAAGATTTACTAGATGGAATATGTGAATACATATATTGAAATAATATTACTTAGGTTGTGTGAATGCCTAGTGTATGGATTTCTTATGTATATTACATATCTACCATACTTGCTATCACGGGAGGTTGGTTATCGTAAAATGGGCCATCTTATCTTTGTGTGACTTCAGGGGGATTTAGATTGCTACCTTAAGGACGTAGGACTGTGAATGACTTATTTGTGAGTTGATAAGTCAGTTGACCATGGGTGCGTAGGTATGTGTGTGACCCATGGGTATGTGAACTATGTTCGCCTCCAATATGTGTGATTTGTATTGAGACGGTTCCTGAGTGATTCGAAATACGTGATCCTTACGTACGTGATGTACATGGATTTGATAGAAGAATATGCATATACCGCAGCTTAGCCTAGGGGTTCCATATATGTATATATGTACTGAGAGTGATATACTTATGTACTTGTGACTGGTTCACTGTTACTTAGTAGATGTGAATAACTAAGATATTTGAAAGGGCTAAGAATGTGAGAATTTAATTAACACTTGAGATGAGTAGTATAATGAATGCGAATATGGGTTATAAATATAACTTGTTTGGGTGTACTGAGTAGATACCCTATGTTAGAATGCGAAAGAAGAAGTGGTATAGACTTGTTGGTTAGCGGCATAACTGCATGCACATTAGTTGAGAGTTGAGAGTACGCAACTAACATGTTTATAATATGTGTTGTTTGATTGTAATTTAAACACTTGATATATTGCTTTGACCCGTTTTCCTCCACATCTATTTTGTTTTGTAAAAACATTTTTTAGGTGCCCAGCCACAGGGACACCAAGCATAGGAGTTCCATTCTGATGACGTGCTATAGCTGATGTGGAAGCTATAGGATCTCGTTATTAGACGCCTACACATTTATCCTTAGTTCCATCATAGTCCTTCATATCTGTTAGGGAATGTTGCCCATATCCAGTTAGAGATAACATTCTCATACTTTTTGTTTTATTTCAGATGTTGGTTTATTTATTCAGACTCTTGTATCGGGATTTTATTTTACTGTGGTATTATTTTTGGAGTGTCTACTCCGGACTCAGTTTATTTCTTTTTGTCAGTTATTTATATGAGATGGTTTATGGTATTGAAGGTTGGTGATTTAATTACTTGGTTATTGTTAATTTAATTAATAAAATTTGGCATCTCTCTTTTTAAATATTAGGTGGCTAGAAATAAATTAAATATTTTCTACAGTGATGTTAATGATGAACCAATTTGATATTCTATATTAATTTCATAAAGGAGTAGATATCTAGTATTTAATTAGTCGGGGTGCCACAGGTGGTATCAAAGCATCAGCTTCTAGTGTCCTTTAGGATCTGTGCGGCTTATTATGCTTCCAGCGTAGCTTTCTTTGATATAGAGCCCTATGTTTAGGATTGTTGATTTCTTTGGAGAGGTTTCATTCTCCTGCTATAATGTATATAATAGTGAATCTTATTTACATTCGGGTGTGTTCGTGTGTCGAACAATGCAGTATGTCGTGCGAGTTGGGCGGGCAGCAGGAGGCAAAGCTCAATTGAGGTTATAAGGTATATTCAAGAATGATGACCGTAGTTTAAGACACCCCTATTATAGCACGGAAGGCCAGGATGATAAAGATGGCTAAGGCACAACATATGACTTCCAAGTACCACTATAGTAGTAAGTGGGGTCAAATTAGACTCACCAGCAAGGTTGAAATGGGAGAGAGTCAAACGAAACATTGAAGAGAACTAGCAGTGAAAATTCTAGAAAGGCAAAAATAGTGGGTGTTAGCCAACGAAGGTAAAATATACTAAGGGTTGGGCATATGTCGGAGTATGGCTAATCAAGAGTGAAAATTTAGGGTAAAAATTTTCTTGGCTCGTAGGTGCAGAGTAACAATGGTGAGAGGCAACCACCACACTTAGAAGTGGAATGTTTTACCAAGAGAATACGTATAAGTATGGTTTCACCATAAGTTCCTTCATCATATGTTCAGGATAAGATGCGAATATTTTTCTGAACTCACACAAGAGGGTCGGATAGAGGTCACTTTGTGAAAAGAAATTTAATTAATTAGAGAACCTTACACCGGATGAAGTAGGTGCAATGGAGAAGAGGACATTAAAGGGGAAAAATTAACTTACAAGAAGAATTGTTAGCACTTCTGGGGAATTCTACTTGGACAGTCAATGCAGATGGTAACAATGTCGCGTTTTGTTAATATGGAGGTAAACGCTTCCTTGTGTGGGGCGCTATAAGAATCGAAGAATTTAGATAGAGTAAGACTGGGAGAAACGGTGTTGGTGAAGCACCACAAAGGGGAGACCCATCAGGGGACCCATTTAAATGATTCAAATAGAAAAATTGTTTACCGAGCGATGGTGATTTCAGTAAGAGTTGTTGAAGCCAGTAGCGTGTTCCTTAGGGCCATCAAAGATAAGGGAACAGCAAAGGTAGTCATCAAAGTCGAGACTAACAACGTTCGAGAGAAAGACAACTCTAACATGGTCAGTGTGATCGGAGATAAGTGGAGTATGTGTAGAGGTATTTTGTGGGGAGTGAAACCCGTGCGATAAATTTTTTTTCCCAAAAAAAGTATAGGGATAAGGGTATGGTGCCCAGTAAGGGAAATAGTTATTGAAATTTTCAGTTTGGTACGAACAGGTGTGTTAAGTCGAGAAACCATTTGAGCAGCCAGGGTGATTGGCAAGGTAGAAGTATGAGTTATATCCTCAGATGATGACGTGTGTTGTATGTATCAGGAACAAGTTACTATATTTTATTATTGCTATATTCACATGAGAGATGAGTTTAGTGCGTATATCGGCAATATTATTATTTATGTGAATATTTTCCCTGGTATAGTGGGACTACCTTTAGTGTTATCCGCGGAGGATGAATGGGTGTATCGATAGTGGTATATACTTTATTGAAATTACTCATTTTAGTGTTGTGTTATACGAGTATGATATTATCCTAATTATGGTTTTATAATAATGATTAAACCGATAGAGTGCGGTTATTGCAAGTATATCAGGGTAACTACCTTGGTGTAGAATATTTTGTTCTAGCGAGACCCCATCTGCGAGAGGGCCGGACTCACGTCTATATATTTATATGTATGTGTATATATATTATCAAGACTTCGAAAGGTATAATGGTCTCCGATATTTGATCTTAGTAATTGTAGTGATTTAATTGATATGATTCGGAGTGTATTTGAATTACTGTTCAGCAGAAAGATTTAGCTGGTTATTATAATCAACGCTCAGGATATGATAATAAGAAGAGTGCATTGTTATATCACCATGTAGAGACATGGAAGTTAATACTCATAGTGGTATGTCTGGGGACGAGATTTTGAGAACCCCGGTTATATTTGCATAATGTTTATGAAATGTGATTACCATCAATGTTAAGAGACAGTGTCTTTCGGAAGAAATTCCTTGTTTAAGTGTAATTGCGGAAGGAGACATAAATTTATTATCAAGAGACTAGAATATAGGGGTACATGTGATGGACTAAGGGCCTAACGGATTCCGATGACCGACAATGCTAGGTAGTAGTGTATCGTGGGGGTTCCTTGTTTGGATTTCGCTTTGCGAGACATCCCACGCATGAAACTTAGTGTGAGGTTGGTAGTAGGGAGATGTCTGGCCATTCGTCCATGATTTGTGTACCTTGGTCGTTATGGAAGTATGTAGTTATAACTAGAAGTTAAAGGGTAAATTACGATATAAGACCAGTATAGCCAGTTGTGTGGTGAGGAAGTACTGAAAATTTTATTTTATTCTAGCGGGTTGAAGGATGGAATGATGTTTAGGAGGATTTAGAATTTCAAATTCGGGGGGTGATTAAAAATTCCCAAGTGGTATCTCCACATTATAAAAGCAAGGGAAATAAAGAGTTTGGAGTACGTATGAAGCATATATGATGTTTAAACCCGTATGCACGGGTTATAAGGGGTGTAGATACCCTGGTTAGCTGATGTGATAATTGCCGGAAGAAGAGACATAGAGATGGGTGAAATTTATGATTGTGAGACTGATATTAAAAAATAATAGTGGTAGAATGGATTAAGCATCGTAAGAGAAGGATAACAATCAATATACTCATGTGCAATCAGAGTAGCACGTCCGAACTTGGTGGAAAGGCAGTGGGGAGCCATTTAAAAAGGGGGTATCCCTTGAGAAGACAAATATTTAACTATTATGGATAATTTGGAGCGGAGTTCCACCCAATAGAATGTTGAGGGTGACTTACGTGTAAATAGATTGAGGATGTCAATATGGTATAAAGATTCCAGAAGTGCACATCGTGGTGAAAACTTTTGGTATGCGCCGAGGGAAGAAGAGGGTCATTCAGTATCACTTAACGGGAAGAATTATAAGTGAAAGTCGATGTTGAAAGGGGTATAGTAAGTAGTAGATCAGTTGGGGTAAGATGACCGGCCAGATAATTTGTATCAAGCCGACGATTCCAGTGATGGAAGAGTCAAGTTGGTAAATTTCTTTGAGGGGATTGCCAACTTATAGATAAGTAACGAGTTTCTTCGAATGTGTGGAACAGGTTGTCCATAAGCAAAGTAATTGTTATATACTTAGGCGATTTACACTATAAGATAGTGAAGATGTCGATATGTGGTCCTACCTAGTATTATTTTGAACGAGATCCCCGAAATCCCCCTTCAATATGGGGTATCAAGAAGTTGAGGATAACGTTTCGTTTTAAGAATGGTGTCTCACCTATAGCCCGAGGAGTAGGCGCAAGGTGATTGACGACTGGTGGAACTGTATGAATGTAATTTTGGACTCATTTCGAACATTTCATTTCCACAACGGGTATAGCTAGTAAGTGAAGTATAATATGGCAATGGGAAGAGGATATTACCTAATAGTAGAGTTATATGAAAGTACCTGTACCTATTTAGAGTGGACAAGGTGCTTACTGAGATTTTGTGTGGATAAACCTTACCATTCTTCCTCTGCATGTTTAGAGGTGAACGAATTGTCAAAGTTTTGGATCAGTTAGAAGTTAGAGTACGATGACTATAATGGGATAACCACAAACCGTCTTAAGTGGCTTGTTCCTTTTGTAAAAGTCACACTGTCGGGAATCGAGATTTGAAGAACGGATAATAGGAGTTAGATTTTCTATGGTTTCTCCCAGGATGGGAGTTTTGTGTTTAGATAATCATGAGAGTTGATACGAATTGAGGTGCGAACTCCAAATAATATTCAGTTAATGCGGCCAATGATGTATAGGATATTCTTATTCGAATGTTGTTTAGTAAGAGCACAATGTGAGGTGCATTTATTGAGGTGTAACCCTATAACTAATAAAGTGTCAAGAGTGTTTAACAAGCTTGTTATGAAGAGAGGGCTGAAGTGATTGAACCTTTTTTTATATTGTTTTGAGTACTAGAGGATACCTAATTTTTTCAGGTATGCCTACTTTTTCGAATTTCGGGACGAAATTCCGTTATTAGGGGGGAAGTATGTAATAACCCGTAATTTTATGGCTTTTAATCATAATATTAATTAAATGAAATTGCTTTTGATTGTGGGATTAATTAAATTAATTTGGAATAATGAATTGGAAATAAATTCGAATTTAAATAACTAGAGAGACGAGAGTTAGTATTTATATATTATGATAATGTTAAATATTACTGAGTGATTATGGTAATATGTGATTATTTAATTTTTAAAATTGTCGTGAGTTAAAAATATGGCAGCTTCGATAATTAAGTTGGGACGCGCGTGTCAGTCATGTTAGGACCCAATTTAATGGATTTTAAAGTATTTTATTTTTATGCCATCCATATGATCATTTTGAGTGCGCCAACGTGTCCGGAAGGGTCCAAATAGTCAGAAAATACTAGTCGGGGGTTTAGTTTGGGTCCCGGTGCATTTTTAGGCCTAACCGACAACCCGGGAGAGTATTTTAGTCATTTTAATTTTTAATGAATAGTGACCCTCAAAAATTAGGTGATATTTATCAGCCAACCTTAGGGCCACTAGGGCCATTGTCTGTCAAAACCAAAGAGTGGGCAACATGAATAGAGAGGAGAAGTTCCAAGGATTTCCATGGCCATAACCACCACACACCACCACCATCACCGGATTTGTGATCGAAAAGAGAGAGAGAACCAACCAATACCGTCATCAACGGATCAGAACTTCTAAACAGAGGCAAGTGATTTATCTTGCAAAGATTCAAAGCATATACTTTACATGACAGTTTAGATTTGATGATTTATTATAAATAAGTGAATTAATTATGAAACTGGAGAATTAAACATTGAATATGGGTAGGCTTCATGTAGATAAACTTATGGGCATATACTAGTTATGAAACCATGATCCATGCATAGGTAATTGTGAATTTATGTTGACTTATATGAAGATCTTAAAGGAAATAGAAGAAATAGGGTTTTTATGAAAATTGCGTGTTTTGATCCAAGAAACTGATGATCCATGATGATTTAATGGTTCTAATACATTAAAGATTATGCTAATATGTTAATAGGATGATTAGTGAACTTTCCTGGGAGTTTAGGACGTTGTAATGGAGGATTTGGGGTGTAAAATTGGAAGAACCCGTAACTGTTTAAGAGAATTCTGGGTAAATACTTGCTCGATCGATCGATCGATCCTTTTCTTCGATCGATCGACCTCTTCTGATTTTTGGTAATTATTTTCCCTTAAGGTTTAATGAAAATCCCAAGGCCGATAGTGATTCTTAAGGTGATTAATTTAATACTGTGGAACTTAATTAAGGTCGGTAGGGTCTTAGTTGATGCCCGGAAAAGTGGTTTACCTGATGGAATTGAATGTTATTGCTTACGAGGGTCTACCGAGTGAGGTGAGATTAGAAATCGTTTGAATTGAAACTATAATGGGAATGAATGATGATGTAAGGATAAAAACAGTAACAGAGGGACTTTAAGTTACCAAGATAACATTAGAAACTAATAGGAGACTTAGTAACCTTTTGGGATAGGTTTAAGTACCCAAATTGATATGACAAGAGAGTTATCAAGCTAATTATATATTACGTACGATGTTCGGGATAAACTTACTACGTACGAGATTTACTAGATGGAATGTGTGAATACCTATATTGAAATATGATTACTTAGGTTGTGTGAATACCTAGTGTATGGATTTCTTATGTGTATGACATACCTATCATATGTGCTATCATGGGAGGTTGGTTTTTAGGAAAAGGGCCATCTTACCTTTGTGTGCCTTCGGGGGGATTTAGAAGCTTTGAGGACTTATGATATCTCGTTCCATCTTCCTTTCCAGAAAAGAGACAAAGGTTCCCTGGTATTGGTCCTTGCCCGAGATTGAGCCGGGAAGTACAGAAGGCACAGAGGTGAGAAGTGTTTAGATTATAGATACGAAGGTACCTCTCAAGCATTGTAGTTGCATCACATACGAAATCAGTGCCGACCCCCTTTCATGGCTTGAGATGCCTTAGAAACATGTATGCAAAGTGTGGCCAAGCCCATGAGAGTCTCCTCATGCTCTCGAATACCCATGCGAAGTGTTGGTTTGATACCTTAGGGACATTGGACTGTGAATGACTTATTTTTGAGTTGATAAGTCAGCTGACCGACCAATGGGTATGTGAACTATGTTCGTCTCCAACATGTGTGATTTGTATTGAGATGGTTCCTGAGTGATTCGGAACACGTGATCCTTACGTATGTGATGTACATGGATTTGATAGCAGAGTATGTGTGCACTGCAGTTTAGACTAGGGGTGCCATATATGGATATATGTACTGAGAGTGATATACTTATGTACTTGTGACTGGTTCACTGTTACTTAGTAGATGTGAATAACTAAGATATTTGAATGGGCTAGGAATGTGAGAATTTAATTAACACTTGATTTGAGTAGTCTAATGAATGTGAATATGGGTTATAAATATAACTTGTTTGGGTGTACCGAATAGATACCCTATGTTAAAATGCGAAAATAGGAGTTGTAGAGACTAGTTAGTTAGTGACATAAGTAGGTTGAGTTAATGGTATACATTAGGCGTGCACATTAGTTCAGAGGTGAGAAATTCAGGTGAGAGTACGCAATTAACACGTTTATAATATGTGTTGTTTAATTGTAATTTAAACACTTGCTATATTTTTAAATTGTTTTCACCTCGGACTATGACCCGTTTTCCTCCACATCTATTTTGTTTTGTAAAAACATTTTTTAGGTGACCATCCATAGGGACGCCAAGCATAGGAGTTCCATTCTGATAACGTATTGTAGCTGCTGTGGAAGCTACAGGATCTCGGTATTAGACGCCTCCACATTTATCCTTGGTTCCTTTAGAGTCATTCATATCTGTTAGAGATAGCATTCTCAGAATTTTTGTTTTATTTCAGATGTTAGTTTATTTATTCAGAGTCTTGTATCGGGATTTTATTTTACTCTGGTATTATTTTTGGAGTGTTTACTCCGGACTCAGTTTATTTCTTTTCGTCAGTTATTTATTTGTGATTGTTTATGCGATTGATGGATGGTGATTTAATTACTTGGTTATTGTTAATTTAATTAATAAAATTTGGCATCTCTCTTTTTAAATATTAGGTGGCTAGAAATAAATTAAATGTTTTCGACAGTGATGCTAAGACTGAACCAACTTGATATTCTGTATTAATTTCGTAAAGGAGTTGTTACCCGGTATTTAATTAGTCGGGGTGTCACAGGTGGTATCAGAGCATCAAGTTCTAGTGTCCTTTAGGACCTGTGCGACTTATTATGCTTCCAGCGTAGATTTCTTTGATATAGAACCCTATGTTTAGGATTGTTGATTTCTTTGGCGAGGTTTCGTTCTCCTGCTATAATGTTTATAATAGTGAATCTTATTTACATTAGGGTGTGCTCGTGTGTCGAACAATGCAGTATGTCATGCGAGTTGGGAGGACAGTAGGAGGCAAAGTTCAGTTGAGATTATAAGGTATATTCAAGAATGATGACCGTAGTTAAAGACACCCCTATTATGGCACGGAAGGCCAGGATGGTAAAGACGACTAAGGCGCAAGATGGTAAAGACGACTAAGGCACAACACAAGACTTCCAGTTACCATTATAGTAGTAAGTGGGGTCAAATTAGACTCACCCAGCAAGGTTGGAATGGGAGAGAGTCAGACAAAACATTGAAGAGAACCAGCAGTGGAAATTCTAGAAAGGCGAAAATGGCGTGTGTTAGCCAACGAAGGTAAAATATCCTAAGGCTTGGGCATATGTCGGAGTATGGCTAATCGGGAGTGAAAATTTAAGGTTAAATTTTTCTTGGCTCATAGGAGCAGAGTTAGAATGGTGAGAGGCAACCACCACACTTAGAAGTGGAATTTTTTTCCAAGAGAAGGCGCATAAGTATGGTTTGACCATAAGTTCATTCATCGTATGTTCAGGATAAGATATGAACGTTGTTATGAACTCACACAAGAGGGTCGGACAGAGGTCACTTTGTGAAAAGATATTTAATTAATTAACGAACCTTACACCGGATGAAGTAGGTGCAATGGAGAAGAGGACATTAAAGGGGAAAAATTAACTTACAAGAAGAATTGTTAGCACTTATGGGGAATTCTGCTTGGACGGTCAATGCAGATGGTAATAATATCGCGTTTTGTTAATATGGAGGTAAATGCTTCCTTGTATGGGGAGCATCAAGAATCGAAGAATTTAGATAGAGTAAGGTTGAGGGAAACGGTGTTGGTGAAGCACCACAAAGGGGAGACCCATCAGGGGACCCATTTAAATGATTTGGATAGTAAAATTGTTTACCGAGCGATGGTGATTTCAATAAGAGTTGTTGAAGCCCGTAGCGTGTTCCTTAGGGCCATCAAAGCTAAGGGAACAGTGGAGGTAGTCATCAGAGTCGAGACTACCAACGTTCGAGAAAAGGACAACCCTAACATGGTCAGTGTGACCGGAGATAAGTGGAGTATGTGTAGAGGTATTTTGTGGGGAGTGAAACCCGTGCGTTAAAAAAAATTACCGAAGCAAGTATAGGGATAAGGGTATGGTGCCTAGCAAGAGCAATAGTTATTGAAATTTCCGATTTGGTAAGGACGGGTGTGTTAAGTCCAGGAACCATTTGAGCAGTCAGGGCGATTGGCAAGGTAGAAGTATGAGTTATATCCTCAGATGATGATGTGTGTTTTATGTGTCAGAAATAAGTTACTATATTTTATTATTGTTATATTCGCATGAGAGACGAGTTTAGTGCGTATATCGGCAATGTTATTATTTATGTGAATATTTTCCCTAGTATAGTGGGGCTACCTTTAGTGTTATCCGCAGAGGATGAATGGGTGTATAGATAGTGGTATATACTTTATTGAAATTACTCATTTTGGTGTTGTTATACGAGTATGATAGTATCCTAATTATGGTTTTATAATAATGATTAAATCGATAGTGTGCGGTTATTGCAAGTATATTGGGGTTACTGCCTTGGTGTAGAATGTTTTGTTCTAGTGAGACCCCATCTGTGAGAGGGTCGGCTCGCATTTATATATTTATATGTATGTATATATATATATTATCGAGACTTCAAAAGGTATAATGGTCTCATATATTTGATTCCAGTATGTGTAGGGATTAAATTGATATGATTCGAAGTGTATTTGGTTTACTGTTCAGCGGAAAGATTTACCTGGTTATTATAATCAACGCTCAGGATGTGATAATAAGAAGTGTGCATTGTTATATCACCCTGTAGAGACGTGGAAGTTATTACTCATTGTGGTATGTCTGGGACGGGATTTTGAGAGCCCCGATTATATTTGCATGATGTTTATGGAATGTGATTACCATCAATGTTAAGAGACAGTGTCTTTCGAAAGAAATTCCTTTTTTAAGTGTAATTGAGGAAGGATATGTAACTTTGTTGTCAAGAGATGAGAATATAGGGGTACATGTTATGGACTAAGGGCCTAACGGATTCCGATGATCGATAATGCAAGGTAGTAATGTATTGGGGGTTCCATATTTGGATTTCGTTTTGCGAGACATCCCATGCATGAAACTTAACGTGAGGTTGGTAGTAAGGAAATGTCTGGCCATTCGTCCATGATTTGTGTACCTCGATCGTTATTGAAGTATGTAGTGATAACTGGAAGTTAAAGGGTAAATTACGATATAAGGCCAGTAGAGCCAGTTGTATGGTGAGGAAGTACTGAAAATTTTGTTTTATTCTGGCGGGTTGAAGGATGGAATGATGTTTAGGAGGATTTAGAATTTCAAATTCGGGGGGTCATTAAGAATGCCCAAGTGGTATCGCCACTTTGCAAATACCAGGGCAATAAAGAGTTTGGAGTACGTATGAAGCGTATATGATGTTTAAACTCGTATGCACGAGTTACAAATGGTGTAGAAACCCTGGTTTGCTGATTTGATAATCACCGGAAGAAGAGACATAGAGATGGGTGAAATTTATGCTTGTGAGACTGATATTACAAAATAGTAGTGGTAGAATGGATTAAGCATCGTAAGAGAAGGATGATAATCAGTATACTCATGTGCAATCAGAGTAGTACGTGCGAACTTGGTGGAAATTCAGTGGGGAGCCATTTTAAAAGGGGGTATCCCTTGAGAAGACAAATATTTAACTATTATGGACATTTTGGAGCGGAGTTTCACCCAATCGAATGTTGAGGGTGACTTCCGCATAAATAGAGTGAGGATGTCAATAAGGTATAAAGAGTCAAAAGGTGCACATCGTGGTAAAAACTTTTAGTATGCGCCAAGAGAATATAAGGGTTATTAAGTATCACTTAACGGGAAGAATTATAAGTGAAAGTCAGTGTTGAAAGGGGTATAGTAAGTAGTATATCGGTTGGGGTAAGATGATCGGCCAAGTAATTTTGTATCAAGCCGAAGATTCCAGTGATGGAAGAGTCAAGTTGGTAAATTTCTTTGAGGGTATTGCCAACTTATAGATAAGTAACGAGTTCCTTCGAATGTGTGGAATAGGTTGTCCAGAAGGAAAGTAATTGTTATATCCTTGGGTGATTTACACTATTTGATAGTGAACGCACCGATATGTGGCCACCCCCAGTATTATTCTGAACTAGGATGAGATCCCCTAAATCCAACTTCAACATGGGGGTATCAAGAAGTTGAGGATAACGTTTCGTTTTGAGAAGGGTGTCTCACCTATAGCCTGAGGATTAGGCGCGAGGTGATTGACGACTGATGGAACTGTATGAAAGTAATTTTGGACTCATTTCGATCATTTCATTTCCACAACGGATATAGCTAGTAAGTGAAGTATAATATGGCCATGGGGAGTGGATATTACCTAATAGTAGAGTTGTGTGAAAGCACTTGTACCTATTTATAGTGGACAAGGTGCTTAATGAGATTTTGTGTGGATAAACCTTACCATTTTTCCTCTGGATGTTTAGAGGTGAGCGGATTATCAAAGTTTTGGATCGGTCAGAAGTTAGAGTCCGATGACTATAATGGGATAACCACAAACCGTCTTAAGTGGATTATTCCTTTTGTAAAAGTCGCACCGACGGGAATAGAGATTTGAAGAACGGACAAGAGGAGTCAGATGTTCTATGGTTGCTCCCAGGATGGGAGTTTTGTGTTTAGATAAACGTGAGACTTGATATGAATTGAGGTGCGAACTCCTAATAATATTGAGTTAATGCGGCCAATGATGTATATGATATTTTTATTTGAATGTTGTTTAGTAAGAGCACAACGTGAGGTGCATTTATTGAGGTGTAACCCTATAACTGATAAAGTGTCAAGAGTGTTCAACAAGCTTGTTGTGAAGCGAGGGTTGAAGTGATTGAACCTTTCTTTGTACTGTTTTTAGTACTAGAGGATACCTAATTTTTCCGGGTATGCCTACTTTTTTCGAATTTTGGGATGAAATTCCGTTATTAGGGGGAAGTATGTAATACCACGTAATTTTATGGCTTTTAATTATAAGATTAATTAAATGAAATTTCTTTTAATTGTGGGATAAATTAAATTAATTTGGGATAATTAATTGGAAATAAATTAGGATTTAAATAACTAGCGAGGCGAGAGTTAGTATTTAAATATGATGATAATGTTGAATATTACTGAATGATTATGGTAATATGTGATTATTGAACTTTTAGAATTGTCTTGAGTTGAAAATACGGCGGTTTCGGTAATTAACTTAGGACGCGCGTGTTAGTCGTGTCAGGACTCAATTTAATGGATTTTAAAGTATTTTATTTTTATGTCATTTATATGATCATTTTGAGTGCGCCAACATGTCCGGAAGGGTTGAAATAGCCAGAAAATACTAGTCGGGTTTAGTTTGGGTTCGGGGCATTTTTAGGCCTAACCGGCAACCCGGGAGGGTATTTTAGTCATTCTAAGTTTTAATGAACAGTGACCCTCAAAAATTAGGTGATATTTATCAGCCAACCTTAGGGCCACTAGGGCCATTATCTATCAAAACCAAAGAGTGGGCAACGTGAATAGAGAGGAGAAGTTCCAATGATTTCCATGGCCATAACCACTACACACCACCACCATCACCGGATTTGTGATCGAAAAGAGAGGGAGAGTCAACCAATATCGTAATCAACGGATCAAAACTTCTAAACATAGGCAAGTTATGTAATCTTGCAAAGATTAAAAGCATATATTTTACATGATTGTTTAGATTTGATGATTTATCGTAAATAATTGAATTAATTGGGAAACTTCAGATTTAAACATTGAATATGGGTAAGCTTCATGTAGATAAACTTCTGGGCATATACTAGTTATGAAACCATGATCCATGCATAGGGAATTTTGAATTTATGTTTACTTGTATGAATATCTTTAAGGAAATAGAAGAAATAGGGTTTTTATGAAAATTGGGTGTTTTGATCCAAAAAACTGATGATCCATGATGACTTAATGTTTCTAATACGTTGTAGATTATGCTAATATGTTAATAGGATGATTAGTGAACTTTCTTGGGAGCTTGGGACGTTGTAATGGAGGATTTGGGGTGTAAAATTGGAAGAACCCGTAACTGTTTAAGAGAATTCTGGGCAAATACCTACTTGATCGATCAATCGACCCAAGAATGTTGATCGATCGATCCCTTTCTTCGATCGATCGACCTCTTCTGATTTTTGGTAATTATTTTCGCTTAAGGTTTAATGAAAATCCCAAGGCCGATAATGATTCTTAAAGTGATTAATTTAATATTGTGGAACTTATTTAAGGTCAGTAGGGTCTTAGTTGATGCCCGAAAAAGTGATTTACCTTATGGAATTGAATGTTATTTCTTATGAGGGTCTACCGAGTGAGGTGGGGTTAGAAATCGTTTGAATTGAAACTATAATGGGAATGAATGATGATATAAGGTTAAGAACAGTAACGACGGGACTTTAAGTTACCGAGATAGCTTTAGAAACTAATAGGAGACCTAGTAACCTTTTGGGATAGGTTCAAGTACTCAAATTGATACGATAAGAGAGTTATCAAGTTAATTTTATATTTGGTAGGATGTTCGGGATAAACTTAATACGTACGAGATTTACGAGATGGAATGTGTGAATACCTATATTGAAATAAGATTACTTAGGTTGTGTGAATGCCTAATGTATGGATTTCTTATGTGTATGACATACCTACCATACTTGCTATCACGGGAGATTGGTTTTCGGGAAAAGGGCATCTTATCATTGTGTGCCTTCGGGTGGATTTAGATTGGTACCTTAAGGACATAGGACTGTGAATGACTTATTTGTGAGTTGATAAGTCAGCTGACCATAGGAGCGTAGGTATGTTCGTGACCCATGGGTATGTGAACTATGTTCGACTCCAATATGTGTGATTTGTATTGAGACGGTTCCTGAGTGATTCCGAACACGTGATCCTTACGTACGTGATGTACATGGATTTGATAGCAGAGTATGCGTGCACCGCAGCTTAGCCTAGGGGTGCCATATATGTATATATGTACTGAGAGTTATATACTTATGTACTTGTGACTGGCTCACTGTTATTTAGTATATGTGAATTTCTAAGATATTTGAATGGGATAAGAATGTGAGAATTTAATTAACACTTGAGATGAGTAGTCTAATGAATGTGAATATGGGTTATAAATATAACTTATTTGGGTGTACCGAGTATATACCCTATGTTAGAATGTGAAAGAAGGAGTGGTACAGACTAGTTAGTTAATGGCATAACTAGGTTGGGTTAAGGGTATACGTTAGGCGTGCACATTAGTTGAGAGATGAGAAACTCCGGTGAGAGTATGCAACTAACATGTCTATAAAATGTGTTGTTTAATTTTAATTTAAACACTTGTTATATTTTTAAAGTGTTTTCACCTCGGGCTCTGACCCGTTTTCCTCCACATCTATTTAGTTTTGTCAAAACATTTTTTTGGTGTCCAACCACTGGGACGCCAAGTATAGGAGCTTCATTCTGATGACGTGATATAGTTGCTGTGGAAGCTACAGGATCTCGGTAGTAGAAGCCTCCACATTTATCCTTAGTTCCTTTAGAGTCATTGATATCTGTTAGGGTGTGTCGCCCATATCCAGTTAGAGATGACATTGCCAGACTTTTTCTTTTATTTCAGATGTTGGTTTATTTATTCAGACTCTTCTATCGGGATTTTATTTTACTCTGGTATTATTTTTGGAGTGTTTACTTCGGACTCAGTTTATTTTTTTTAGTCAGTTATTTATATGAGATTGTTTATGCGATTGATGGTTGGTGATTTAGTTACTTGGTTATTGTTAATTTAATTAATAAAATTTGGCATCTCTCTTTTTAAATATTAGGTGGCTAGAAATAAATTAAATTTTTTCGACAGTGATGCTAAGACTGAACCAACTTGATATTTTGTATTAATTTCATAAAGGAGTAGCTACCCGATATTTAATTAGTTGGGGTGTCATAACTACCCACTGCCTCGTGCATTCAAACTCCCACGAATGGGTCCCTTCAATGACATATCCGGTCCAAGGGATCACGTCAACAACTACAAGGCGTGCATAAATTACATGGAAGGCCCATATCGAATACGATGTTGAGCTTTTGACAATATTTTGAAATATTTTGGAAGGATTGTCAAGGACGTGTTAATCTAGGTTTGTCATGAAGGCCCAGTTATTATGCATATTGTAACTTTAGTATACAAGCTTTTGCCTAACCTAGGTTTGACATCCAAAAGGATTATAAATACAAAGGATTCATCAAAAAGTGTCATAAAAGATGATATGAGTTATTTAAACTATATCATGCAATAAATTGGGTATCAAAGTTACGTTAAGCATAACAAAATGGGTTAAAGTACAAATAAACCAAAAAAATTTTGTTTACCAATATCATTGTTTTGTACTATAATTTTATGATTTTATACCATAAAGCACATTCATATTCTGTATTTTAAAGTTCTTGACTAGATACATCATATATCGAGGCTGATACTGTACATATCTTTATATTATTATTTGTAATGAACATGGCACACATTTGCATTTTTAATAAAAAGAATGGATTCCACCCAAAAAAATGACAAGAATTATTTACCATGGGCGGGTGGCTTTTGGGGAGGTTGGAAAATTATGTTTATGAGACAATATATTGTTACATCGACATTAAGATTCATATTTAAATACATAAAGGGTTTGATATTTTTTTGGCCAGAGAAAAATTAAAAAATAAAATCAAAGGGTTGACAATTTGAAATACGAGTTCAGACCTCTTAATACCAATTCAGTCATACTATATAATACGGCGTTCATGGACCTGTTCTTTATTATTCTCAGGCAATAGCTCCTCAATGTATACTAGAACAATAAATAATGAATTTATCGTCTTGTGTGTGTGTAGCATGCAACCCGCACGATACACGGGTGAATTATCGTAAATAATAAACATGTTGCGTGAGTAATTTAAAGTGACTTATAAATCCTAACAAAACTGATAAATTTTCATATAATTTCATTTGAAAAGCAACATACGATGACTTGGATACTACTCGATCATGGCCGCAAAATGCATGACATTAATATATAGGCATTTATGAGTTAAGTTTTATCAAACATAAAAGTGTAGAAATTTTGGCATCTTCTTTAGGATTTTGAATTATCTACAAAATAATAGAAAACATAAGATTCAAAACTAGGAACCAAAGCAAAAGTGATTACGAGAACATGGACACGTTATTGTTAATAATTTTCTCTGCGCAATGAATCTTTGTAAAAGTCAACTACATAGTTCATTAACCTTAGTCAAAATTAAAGAAACATCCTAATCGAAAAGTAATAGTATACCTAATAGAAATGTTGATTTATGAATGATCAAATTTCATGATAGTTTAATCTCATACTCTTGATTATGTCAGGTAATATAACCAAAAAATCATATATCACATGAAATTGCAACCATAGAATGCTTAAGTAACTATAGAAATCATATATAACAAACTTATAGATGACTTCCTGAATTTTCCAAATAAGGGATATGAGATAATTTTATTTATAAAACCTCATCGAAATTAATATCAATGGTAAGTAGAATAAACATATTTATAAAAGGAGCGATGTGTATTGAAAAATAACTATCAATTTATTCTAAAGAGAGAAGCTAAGGTGAGTAAAAAAAAATTCTTTAAACTGAAGTTACTTTGTCGAGAGAATCATTGAGAATTTATTGACCTCTTTTCAACAAATTGACATTATATAAGTAAAACAAATATAAATGTGTTGAAAATAAATCTAAATATAGATAGATGAATAAAATTTTGCATAAAGTAAAATCACGGACTTTTATCAAACACTTGGAAAGCAAATTTATTTACATTATATAAATTGAGAGGATCAAAGAGTTATACACATTATATGAATTCTCATTTGATACAACCACGCATATATACATTAGACAAAAGCAATATCAAAAGCAAAACAACAAATTATTTTTGTAGAAAAATATTACTTTTGGAGTTTAGATTATGTTATTCTTCGTGCACTCAAACTCTTATGTTTGCATCTTAATTTAGAGGAACTTATGCGTGTGAAGGTTCAATAAAATTATGGGGAAAAAATTCATGTAATAGACTATTCAGGTTTCTAGAAAAAAAAAGTTAATATGCTCACATTATATGAAGAGATAAATCACTATTACATATTAGAGAGGTCATTTAGTGTCTATAAGATTGCAGAAAATCATTTATAGAGAGATAATTTTATTTTTCAGGAAAATTACCTCAAATTTAAGGAAATGGATTTGAATTGCCAACCAACTATTATGCTAGAATTAGATGGTCGGAGAATGAAAATAGAAAATAAAGCGTTTGAAAATTAAAGGAAGAAAGTGACGTGGATAAAACAGAACTTTATGAACTCCAAAACCATCCTTGGAAATAAGAAAGGGCAAAAGTTAGGAGGAAATAGTCGAAGAGACGGTGGATTTGTTAGGTCAATAAACGTATAGTAGATAGATTGCTAAAATTTTTGTAATGAATTGAATAGAACCCTTGAGATTCTCAGTAGGTGGGGATAGAAGTAATAACTCGGAGATAAAATAGGTGGTTTATCATTCTTTCACGTGGATAGGCTAAAAATTGGTGACAATTGCTTGTATTCTTCCGTTTTATAATATTACATAGACTAGGTATAAACACGGGAATGCGTGGACAATACTATTCTGTTTTTCATTTTGCAAAATTCATATCTACTAGTTGTAAACCCGCGCGATGCGCCGGCGAGGCGCAATATGCGAGGCATAGAAAAAACTATCTTTTAAGTTTTCTAACAAAAATATCATGCTTATTTACATTTGAATAAAAGCGCGATGTTTTAATTAAATATACAACCTGTAGCTATTTAATTACAACTTGTAGTGATATAAAATACTATAATTTAAAAAAATGTTATTTTGAAAATACATTACAACAATATAATGCTATATATATTACATATATCTTTAATACTCGGTGATTAAATAACTACATTTTCTATTATAAATCGGACAAAACATAATGGGGGCAAAATTAAATGTAAAACAACTCCGTATACGAAAATTTTAATGGAGAGCATAAATATACGTAGCTTATTCACAATGATGAATCAAAATGAATTGGTCAAATATAACAATTGAGACGTAGTATTAATCAAAAGAGGTTTGTAAACAACGTTATTTTCTATCAAGAAGGCAAACAAACTATCTATTATTGTAATATGACTTATAATTAGTGAAAACACATAATATCAAATCCCAAAATGACTATTTTTCCTCCACCGAGTTCGACCTCTCCACCATGGTCCCACTCTTTTTTCCTCCACCGAACCACCACTCTGTAATAATAATATGATATTGAAGATTTAAAAATTCGAGAACAAAAAAGATTTATCATATCATAAATAACAAATGGAAGAATTCCAAAATGAGGCCCAAAAATCAAATACCATCCAAAGATAAACTTCTCTTATTACCACCCTAAAGTTATGATATAATATGGACCAAACACATGAATTTCATTTCACATCAAACAACAAAACCCCCAAACCTAATAACCATAGTAGAAATGTGAACCTTGAAGATCTGGATCCTAACTAAATTTTGGCAAAAATCTATCAGAAATTGCAACAACGGATCCTGTAATACAGAGATGGTTACGATATTAAATGGGAATGGTGTACATTAAGAACTAAAATATACAGAGAAAAAAAGTAGAAAAAAATAGAATAAAGCATACATATTATTGAGATTCGGTTGAGTGGAAAACTCTTAGAGAGAGATGAAGAATGGATTGATAATGTTATTTGATATAGAAAAATAAAAACTCGAATACGAAAACAAAATTAAGAAAAGAAAAATTAATTCTAAAATAAAAAATCCTTTTTAATTAAGCCCAAAGATTAAATCCCAAGAAAATGGCCACCTCGCCATATGTACATATAGAGAGATAGAAAGAGAGAGAGGGAGGAGGAGAATGGAAATAGAATGGAATATTGCCTTTTCCAAGAACAATAAGTATGATATCAATTTAGAGAAACTCAAGATGAACCGCCCATTCAAACCACCTCCAAACCGCATGTCCCATTTTTTTATAAGTTTCTTATTCTTTTGTTTTTAACAATTGATATAAAAACAGTTTTTTATATAAAAAAAATCTATTAATATAAAAAAATAGTTTTTTATTGAAATTAAACATTTTTTATTAAAATTAAAATAATATTTTTTTTCATAAATAAAAAAATTATGTTTACTAATATGTCGTTGGCGCGGACATGATATCACGATTGATTAGTGCCGCTGACGCGGACCCACATTTATGAACTCACATAATTTGTTGAATGTGGGTCCGCGCCAACGACATATTAGTAAACATAGTTTTTTTTATTTATGAACAAATATTTTTTTAACTTTAATTTTAATAAAAAAAGATGTTTAATTTTAATAAATAAAAAACTGTTTAATTTGATGTCTTAGATTCGAGATTGATTAGTGCCGCTGACGCGGACCCACGTTCGCCAATGACATCAATCAATTGCGATATCACGTCAACAACCTCTCCAAAATATTATCTTACTATAACTTCAAAACCCATTAATGGCAGTTCTTCACCCATTTTCAATCAATATTAAAGTGGCAGCCTCTCCACTCATTGTGTTAAGAACATTTCCCTTGGACAAAATGTATATGACCCCGATGGAATATAAAAATACATTAAAATCTATAGGTCATTTGTGAAGTCAATACCATATACAGTACCCCCAACAATGAGAAAAGTGAACAAACGCAGATCTCAATAGAATTACCTAACATGCGAAGACAGCAATTGCTCGAGCCCGATCCAATGGCGCTATATAAACATCACTAAACCGAATCCCTGGGATGTTGGCTTGCTGTGAAGAGGCGATGACAATGATTGACCTTCAAGATGGAAATTAGCAGAAGCCAATAAATAAAATACAATGAAATAAAAATAAAATCGAGTAGAAGACATTATCTTTTATTATATACACAAAAATCTAGTGCAGTACATCATCTCAACCACAATATCTTGACCCCATCTGTATACTTTTAAAGTATAGGATGTACAAAATAAAAAAAATAAAACCACAAGACATACAATTGTATCTTCCAGGGAATGGTGCCATCACGATTCTGGGTTGGATCTGGTCTTGAGGTGGGTATCCACTGAATTTTTTTATGAATTTCCTTTTTGATTTGAGCAATGAGCATTATCTATCACTATCCCCATCCATAGATTCAAGTTCAACTCTCAGATGCAAAGGGCCTCCCATGGAGGACTCAAGGTTTTACCTCGAGCTCCAATGGGGGCATCAAAGGTCACAACCCTCTAATTTGAGACACTCATCATCGACCTGTGCCACCTCACCCTGTATATGAAATTCATCGTGAGTTCATCTTCCAGAACCGACCAAAACCCTCATCGTTTGCAGCCTCCGCCCTGCGATGGTTCAGTGGTCTGAGATGACGGCAGCGACCACCATTGAGTCTTCCTCTCCCACCGTTAGGTTCTGGTCTCTAGCGGTAGACCTGTTCTGTTTTGTTCTGGTCTCACATTAACTCTTGTTCTAGACACCAATAGAAGACATGACATGTCGTGATGTGCAGTCTGATGGCTTCTTCGAGATGACTAATGCGACCTCCCATTACCTCTTGTTCTACCAAAGCTGCCATCAAAGACCATACATTTCAATTCCTCTATTGATCAGATTTTACAAGTTGTCTTCCAATACTGCCTTTTGCCCTTCTGAGTTCGAGATGTCAATAAGTCGGCAAGGATAACTTCGTAGCCTCACTCTCTCGAATCCTCTAAACATCTATACAAAACGCCTCAGCTCTCTCTCCTCTTAAACAATAGAAACCCTTCCTCGTCCCCTTTAGTTTGTGATTATAGATCTCCTCTTTTTTTATGGCTTTTGGAGGCTCCGTAATGAGAGACGGAGGAAGTAGCTTACAAAATTTAGGAGGTGATTGCTAGCTGTCAGCTGACGTGCAAGAGGAAATAGCCGCTTCAACACCTTGGATACGGGGACAGTCTCGTCGATTAGGAATCTTAAATGCTTGTACGGCATTTTACAATAGTATAGATAGAGATGTGCCACGTGGATAGGCTAATTGAAAAGCATAATAAATGCCCTGTTTTGCATTTTATAGTATATAGATATAGAGATACCTTATATCAAAATCGCTAATACTTACATGTACGAATTGTTTTAACACATATATACTAAAGATTGAAATCTTAATGATAAAATTAAACTACCAAACTCGTTTGTAATATACAGAAATAAACACACGTACATGTGTGTGTGTGTGTGTGTGTGTGTGTTCGCTTAGATGATCCCATATGATCAAATAACGACATCACCCGTGAATAAAAATAGCTTATATTTCAGTTTGAATTAACCTTAGACTAAAAAAATGATAATTAAAAATCACAAACATAATATATTTATTTTGTACACTAATCGCAAGCTTGTGACCAATAAACATATCATAACTTTTATAATGTCTAAAGGCATAGTAAATAAATTAGTTTAAATTGTACTGGGTGATGTCTATCGTGTGTACCAGTTAGTTAGGAAGGCGTTTGTATCAAGCATAATGTGTAAGTCTTATTTGAAAGAGCCAATCGGTGTAAGGTTCAAAATTCCCCAACAAATACCTAATAGTGCGTGGGGCGTATGACCCATTCGTGTGGATGTTCAGGGTTATAAAAAAAATACCATCTGAATCTATATAATTTCAAATCTTTAAATATCATAAAATTCTAAGAAATAAAAAAAGGTAATATTCTGGAAATAAAAAACGTAATGCTTGGAACATACAAAATGTAATATTTAGAATAACGAAACGGTTTTATTATTATTGTTTTACAAAATAATTTTTTTACTTTGTTTTTTTTAAGTGTTGTAAATAACGTCCATGAAAAAGTATTATGTTTAAAAAATAAAAAATGTTTTGTTACGCCTAGCTATTACATTTATTTTTAAAATATTAAGATTAGAAAAACATTATAAAAAAAAATCATTCCACAAAATTTTTGAAAAACATTTCGTCTATATATATATATATATATATATATATATATATATATATATATATATATATCAAGTGTGAGAGAAGTCATAACTCTTGCGGAAGTGTTAAGTAGAGACACTACAACAGAATGTCTTATTAGTGACAAAACAAGTAGGACAAAAGTAATTTTGTCACAAAAAGTAACCTTTATGTGAGGAAAATTAATTTCGTCACGAATTGAGTGTAATGATGTTCAATTGGTGACGAATTAATGATATTTGTCACCAAATAATTATTAAAATTTTGGCGCGCTCATTCCCGCATCATAAAATGTTCCATTCATCTATTCGTGATAAAAATACTATACATTTAGTGACAAATAAGCATATGAAAAAAGAATAATTGGTGACAAAAAAATTCCTCATGTATTACCACAAACAATAACAAAATATCTATTCTTTTAAACCCAAAAAATAACAAAATTGGCATTTTTGTGACAAAAATAAGACCTTTGGCAACAAATAATTTTGTCACTAAAAAACACCTATTACGTGACAAAGATTATTTTGTCACCAAAATATGTAATATTTGGTGACGAAATTTGTATTTCGTCACCAAAACCTTTAGCGACGAGGGTTTCATGACAAACGATTGATGAAATTTTTTTCGTCACCAAATGTTTTTGGTGACGAAACTTTTTTCATTTGGTGACTAATTTTTTTGCCACTAATTATTTATTTTGTTGTGGTGAGAGAGAGTTGATGTAGATAAATGGGTTTATCTTCTTTTTTTTGTTGTTGTTTTTATTATAGATGGGCCCAACATAAGAGAGAAAGAAGTTATCACTCTAATTACTATGGGACCCTTCTGCCATTGATATAATTTTAGCGTTCTCGATAACTTAAAGAGAGAGAGAGAGAGAGAAATGAAATAAAATGAAATTAATCGAAAGGAGCGAAAAGATAAATGGTGTTGCTAATGTTAGGCATCTTTGGTCATACGTGCCGAAATAAATATTCTTGGGGAGGGGAAAAGTCACATGGAGGGGAAGTGTTTAGAGAATGAAATGGTAGGGATAGAGAGAGAGAGGTAAAGATTTGTAATTCAAGAAAATCTGAGTATATGTGTACACGTGGGCTTGTTAAAAAAAAGAGCTTTAATACTACCTGCCACTTATTTTTTTTTTTTAAATTCTTTCCTGCTATTCTTAAAACGTTTGTCCAGCTATTTAAACAAATTACATCCATTTTTATGAACATCCAACTATATTTTTTAATAACTAAACAGTATTCATGAAATTAAAAAAAAAAGTAATATTTTGAACATTCATGATTTTTTTTCAAGCTATGAAAAACTGTTTCGTAAAACAAATTATATTATAATATATTCTAAAGATTGACAAATAAAACTATTTTGTAGAAAAGTTATAAAAAAACGATTTAAGAGAAACTCTTAAATCCATTATATTATATTTAATTAAGTTTGTTTAATAAATTAAAATTGATTAGTACATACAATATCTTAAGAATATTCGAGAGAAACTGTTCGAATCTCAAAAATAACTTGAAAGGACACAGTTTATTTAATATATTCTGATTTGTATGGGAAGATATTATATTTAAGTGCTATAATACAAAGGTGCCATGTGGACAATCTAAGAGAAGAGGAAAATTAATGCTTTGTAAAGCATTTTATGGAAACTCGCTCGATGCGCGAGTTATACTGTGATCACAAGTTATGTAAAAAAAATATAATTACAAAATAATCTGCAAAAATAGAGCAAAGTTTTTATTTTTATTTAAAAAATAATAAAATAGTTATTACATTTTTTTATATAAAAAGAATAGTTTTTAAAAAACAAAAAAAAACTATTTTTATATAAGATATATTGTACTTATTTTATTAAAAAGGAAAAGTAAAATAATTTTTATATTAATTTATTTTTCTTATATTAAACAGTTAAATATTTTTCTTTAACTTTGAAACGCTTTCTTAATTTCATAAAACAATTAGAAAAAGGTAAAAATAGTTATTTTAAGACATTTTTTTAGTTCAAAAGTTAAAAAATCATTAAAACCATTTCTTTTATGTATTAAAAAAATCTTTAAAAAATAGTTTCTTTATAAAAAATAAATAGTTTTTAAACAGTTAAAAATATTTGTTAACAGTGTAAAACAATTTATTTTCATTAGGGTTGACAATTTTAGAAACGATACGAAAACACGACACGTAACGAAATGAAATTGGCCCAAAATTGATACAATATGTCGTATTTTTTTACACGAAGTCGTGTCGTGTGTGTTCGTGTCAAAATTATGAGTCGTGTTATCATGTCTTGTCATGTTAATCGTGTTTTTATTAGGGTTATCGTGTCTATTTATGTTTAATTTAGAGTGAAATTTTAAAGAATCGAGTTATTCGTGTCGTGCCGTGTTATGTCGTTTTTATTTGGATCGTGTTCGTGTCCAAAAAATCCTTGTCGTGTCATGTCGTGTCGACCCGAAACATGACCCAAATACACGAATTTTCACCCGTAATTTTCATGGTTAACAGTTTTTTTTTTGTTAAAAAACAACTTCTTTTTATAAAACACTTAAAATGATTTTTTTTTAATTAAGAGAAATCTTTTTTTTTAATTAAAAAGTTGTTTTTTATTTAAAAAAATATTTTACGTAATTTATAAAAACAATAAAACAATTATGTATATGTTGTTAAAAATACTGTGTGTAATTTAAAAAACACTGTACGTGAGTTATTTAAAAAAATATTGAACGTAATTTATAAAAAACAACAGTTTTCAAGAGGAAATAAACGGGTGGAGAAACCGAAGGAGCAGGAAAGAATGAGAAAAGCCTCCCAAGAACGCTTATAAGTAATAGATATGATGAAAGTGAATTAAGATGCCATGTGCCATAATATGGTGAAAGTGCATTAAAGCGCCTTGTATAGCATTTTATAGTATATAAAGATAAAGATAAAGATAAAGATAAAAGAATAAAAGATATATGAATATATTGAGAGATTAAAAGAGGCAAAATAAGCAATGATACAACATAATTGCATAGAATGGCCGGTTTATTTTCTTGTTGTCTAAAATGTTTGACTTTAAAACAGAGTCTTTAAATTTAGAAGGTACGGAATCTCTTTTTAGAAAATTAAAATAAAAGTTAAAAAGTATTCTCAAGTTTATAGGCGTAATGTAGAAAAATGATTTGTTAATAGTTTTATTATATTTATAAGATACATAACAATTTTGTTATAAAATTAGCTTCTATAATTATTAAATACTACAAATGCCCTTCTACTATTTTAAAATATAATTTTTTTTGTATCACTTTAATTATAAAAAAAATGATTTTTGTATCTCCTCCACTTTTAGGACAATCAACTTTTCTTTTATAAAAATAGTCCCTATTTTAATTGTCTATAATTAAAGTTGTTTATTTTTCTAAGGGACAATTTAGAAAAATGACTTGTTAACATTTTTATTATATCTATAAGATAGTGGACACCCAATAGTTTTGTCATAAAATTAGACCCTATAATTAATCAATACAAAAATAACCTTTTACCATCTTAAAATACATCAGGTTTTATATTTTCTTTGTTTTCTTATACTCATAGTCTACTCCATGAAAAAATAATTAACTTTTTATTTTATTTTATTTTTTATATAAAAATAGTCCTTATTTTATTTTTCTTTAAATAAAGTTTTTACTTTACAAAAAATAATTTATCATTTAATTTTCATTTTAAATCTAGCCCCTATTTTTTTCTTAGAATGATGTATTTTATTTTTTAAAAACTATGTTTTCATTTCAAACATTGGACTAAGAATCTCACCGAACCTCCATTCATCAAAATTCCTACCACCAGTAGTCCTTCACTAGAGTGCAAAATTAATTTTGCAACGTCACATTTTTTATATTTTCTATTTGAACCAATCTTTATTTTTTATTTTTTATTAATAGAAAATATTATAAATTGAAGTTGAAAAATTATTTTTTTACTTTGGCGAAATAGTAGTGGTGGCAGGAGTTTTGATTACATATCACTAATATTCTTAGTCTAATGTTTGAAAATAGAGCATATTTAGTATAAAAAAAAATTAAAATTAAAACACATCATTCCAAGAAAAAAAATAGGGTTAGATTTAAAATGAAAAATAAATGAAAAAATATTTTTTTTAAGTAAAAACTTTACATAAAGACAAATAAAATAAGGACTATTTTTTTTTAAGTTCTTTATTCTTTCGTGGGGTAAAGTGTGGATTATACGAAAGTGAAAGATATACTAGGGAGAACGACACAGCATAAGTCATTCGAACAACATAGGGAAGTCGTTCGAATGAAGTTGGTCGAGGTTTTAGACGTGATTTTGAGTTGTCGATTCCAAATCATCCCATTATGGATAAAACGAGATTTTTGGGCTTAAGGGGGATTATATAAGGGTTTGTTTGGTGTGTTTAAGGTTATTTATGTTGGGAGGAATGGAAGAAGATGAAGAAGAGAGAGAGGAAGAGGTGGGTGGTCTTCCACCTCCACCCACCACTCTTCCACCATAGACCACCCATAAACCACCACTTTCAAGATGTATTTCTCCACATTTAGACAAAATATACCCAATTCTACCATTGATAAAGAAGGTCTAAGAATTTTGGATGAAGATTTGGGGGACTTGTGGAGAAGAAGAAAGTGGGCTTTGATGGAGTTGAAGTGGATCTTGCTTTGGAGCTTAGGAGGAAGCATTTGCTCCTCCTACACCAACACTTCCATTTAAGCCATTAGAGGCAGGTAGACCTTACTCTTAGTGTAAAAGTGTTATTTTGCATTGTAGTCTTATATTTAGATTATTTGAGTATGGTATATTTAGTTAAATGATATAATTGTTGTGTAGAAGACAATAAATATTTTTATGGAATAAAAATAATGGAAAATATTTATTTTTGTTAAAAATAAGGAATGGATAATTATTTCAAGGTTTTGAAATAGTAAAGTGGGTAATGAAAAATATTTTTCGAACTAAAATGTTTGCAAATGATGTGATTTGTTGGAAAATTAGTGGAATAATAATATTTGAAGTTCTTCATAAATGAAGATTTTATGAAAGATAGACATTGGTTGAGGTTGGAGAAATAAAAATATCTTTTGTGCCTGAAGAATGTATTTTTGCAAATATAATAATTTCCCATGATGAAAAGTATGTTTAAAGAATGTAGTAGGATTTTTTGGGTTTAAGATCCATCTTCTCATGTATATAAACTTGTAGTATTTTGATGTTAAATGTATAAAGAAGTTTAGAGGAGGTTTTGTTGGGTTTAAAAAAGAAATAATAAAAGTTAGAATTTTAGTCTTTAGAGTATGTGTAATTGGGACTAAAAGATATGATGAGAATGAGGTTAAAAGACTGCATGTTAAATAAAACGAAATGGAAATTTTCTTATAATAGTCTTAAGTGTGAATGTATTTCTTAAATGAAGATGTAAAGGAATGTGTGTTTGGGAAATTTCGATAAAAATTATTCATTAAGTGTTAATGGGTAAACATAGAATGGTTAGTGAGTGTAATGTTATGAAATATTAACACTTATACAATTAACAATGGATTAAAGGTGTAAAAGTATTTTCAATTAAGAAAGATATTACTCCAAGTGTGAAAAGGTGTTAAAGTGTTAAAACACTTAAAAAATTGGTATGAATAGCTTAATAGTATTTCTGGTAAAATTAACACTTGTGAAATGGACTAAAAGGTGATTTTGGAAACAAATGGGTAAAATGATAATTTTACTTAAAGTGGAACATTTTATGAAATAAAAATATTGAAAAGGGTGTTACACAAAGTGGTCCTAAATGAGTATGCGTTTGGAATTAAATCAAGAGTAACGTGTAAAGGACATAATAGAATTTAGGATAGATAACAAATCCTTGGTAGAATTTAGGATAGATAACAAATCCTTGGTAGAATTTAGGAAATGTTTCAATATTCCTAGTTGGTCAGACATCGAGTGTGCCCCTGTTCCTCAAAATGTTCATGATGTTTAGGACGGCCATTGGATTTACGTTCTCTTACTGTCCCAAGGGGGTTTAACTTTTCTTCCAAATCGTCTCTTTTTACATTTTTTTCAATATTTCGATATAGTTCCAGCCCAATGTTCTCTGAATGTTTGGAATATTGTTAATGGTGTCCATAGGATAAATCAACTATATGGCACCAAGTTGGGCTTGGCTAAATTTGCTTTTGCTACTCCTTTTCTCTCACCAGCTTTGGTCTTCTTTATTTGAAAGCGAGGAGTCCAGATAGGGTATTAGTAGTTAACTTACCTGATTCCCAAAAAGTTTATTGGACTTAGGGGTTTATACCTAGGAACTGGCAGTTCCCTCCTCAGGTATGAGGTGTGAGGTATTCTGGGCCTCGAATTCCTACCTATGGGGAGGAATATATAGGTTGTTTCTCAATATCTTCGTCCTTTCATTATTGTTATAAAGTATTCTTTCTTTAATGCTTTCCTTCTTCTTTTGCATCAAAGTCAAAGAATCAGGAGCCTTCTCTTTGAGAGATCCGTGTTATTAAGTTGCTCAAGGCTTAGAATATACGAGATTTCCTTTCAGAAGGCGAGAATCTGAGATCAGATGCTTTCTTACTGGAATATAAGAACGTTACTTCTAGCTTCATCGTCGACCGGTTATTTCTATTCCTCATCTTGACATCTTAGAGGAAGAAGAAGAAGGTACTCCTCAACCTATCGACCTAGACAAAGAAGAGGAGAGAAGTTTAGAATCCGGTGTTGCTAGTGGTGGTGAGGTAGGATCTGGTGAAAGAGCTTCCATCTCAGAATCTAATTTAAAGAGCTCGAGCGAAGAAGACGTGGCTCCTCCAAGGAGGAAAAATCTAATCGTTGATGATGATGATGATGATGTTCTATTGTTACGCAGGTTGAAGATACAAATCCTGGATCTGGGGATACTGCTAGTGGTTCCCAAACACAAAGCATGAAAAAGAGAGGAATAAGAGGGAAGATGATCTGAGGAGAGAGAATGAGAGAAAAAGAGAAGAAGAGAGAAAGAGAAAGTAGGCTGACAAGAGGGAGAGAGACGAGGCGAGGATGAAAAAGGCACGGGTTATTTTGGTTCCTGTGTTTACCCCAGTTGAGGGAGCCTCTATGTCTTTGACCCCTCAGCTTGCTCCTGCAATGATCGAAAGGTCAGTTCTGCCAAAGGATCGCGAGTGGTCATCAAAAATGGAACTTGACCGGTTGGCCTTGAAGGCAAGTCAGGAGCTTGCATTGGTAAGTCTACTCATTCCTTCATCTGTTTGTTGCAGTTCCTTTTATACTCTTTTTAATTATACTCTATTTTTCTCTGCAGTTCTTGTCTAACTACATCGTTCTCGACTGCAGCCATGACGAGATAGCAAGGAGGAATTCTGAGCTCAAGGCAGGCTTGCAAGTTGCCAGTGAGGCTTATAAGTTCTCTGAGCGTGCCCTTTTGGAGGCTAAGGCCTCTTTTGATAAAGAGAGATAATTAGTGGCCAAGGAACACCGGGAGTCACGGGAGTCTTATAGTCTAGTGTCGCGAGAAAACTGGCAGATACTGAAGAGAACAAGGTTCTCACTGAGGAGGTGGCAAAGCTGAATTAGGAGGCTTCCTCCATCAAGGGAGAGTTCTTACAATGATGGATGGACGGCGGCGTACGAAGATGCCGAAGTTTAAATTGGTTACATTAGTCGTTCTAACTTTAAAAAGGGTTGGGATAAGGCTCTACTTACTGCCAAGGTGGCTATTGATTCTCCTCTTTTTTACGAGCATTATCCAAGTACCAAACCAGTTATAGAGGATGTGTCTACTCATGTTACTGGGGAAGGGGATCCAACTGCTCAGATTGGTGAAGGCCCTGTTGCTACTGATGCTCCTGTTGATCAAGGATAAGACCTTGCTTTGGTTGAGGGAGGTGCAGGCGGCACTAGGACGAGTGAGTCTGCTGCTAATAAAAGAAAAGAGCCGGCCTCCTTTGAGCAGGTGAGGTTGCTAATTAGTCTCCAGGGATTTCCCTTGTATTTTTGTGTTTCTATTTTTCTTCCTTCTGATCAATGTACTTGTACCTGACTTGGGTCGATTTTAATGGAATGAAGAAATTTTGGATTTTTGCAGCAGCTGATATATTTACTTTTTGTGCTCTTATAACTTGTAGTTTGTTGACCTTGATTATTACATTCCTGCCTCCTCTCGTTTAGGCCAAATCCTTGGTTCCAGTTTGAGCGAACAAGTTCGATGAGCTTTCATTAAGATCTGTAAATCTCTCAGGTCAAGGAACCAAGACTACAAATATCAGTCCAAGATGGTTGTCAAGTTAAAAGATAGACTTGAGGAGATAAAGGAGATCGGTCCTTCCGTTCAAGAAGAAATGGATGCTCTGAAGGTCAAACTTTTGGATGCCTCTGAGATCAATCAGGTTGGAGAAATCCTGCAGTGGGAGACTGATTATTTAAAGAGGTAAGTTGTACGACTTAGAGAGAATGCACCGAGCATTTCCCCTCGGGTCATACGAGGCTCTTCTTTGTTAACTAGTCCACGAGTTGGTCCTAATGTCAGTGGTTCAGCTAGGGAGATTACTAAACTTTGGGGAGATGTTCGCAGGGCGTACATGATAGCTGATGGACTTCAAAGAGATGTCACCCTACTGAGGCACTTATTCAAGAAAGGTCCTCGACAGGTGTGGGAAGATGGGTACGACCAAGGCTAGATAGATGCTCCCACAAGGTTAAAGGAGGTTGAGGAGTTATCCTCCATTAGAGGGTGGCTGGGTGCCCTTAAAGAGTTAAAGGTTCCTCAAAACTCCGTCCTTTGTATAGACACGAGATTACTCCTTCATCTTTGGACCTAAATCCATTTATAAGGTATGATCGCTCAGAATAGATGCAATCCTAAGAAATCTACTGGAGCTGAGCTCAAGCAACATCGAAGAGGAGTTACTGCCTCACCGAGATGATGGTCGAAAAGCGCGGGTAGCTGATTATCTGGCCCAGCAACCTGGTCCTTCTTAGGATTTGATTAGTTTTGATACTTGTAATTGTTTGTATATTTAGTGGTGTAATGAAATATTTATGTTTTGGGAAATTTCCGACTGAACGTGTGTTATTTCATTTTCGATTTTGCTGACTTTATCTTTAATTATCTTCTAGTCGACCAAGTATGACTTAGATAGAACTAGTTGTTAGATAAATATCCTCCTAGTCCAGTACAATTTAGTCATACCATTCTACCTCACTTTACCCTTCAAGCTGTGTCGTCACACTGCCTCGGGCCTAAGTAAGGTAATGGTGAGTATATATCTGGTAAACAAATAGTCCATCCGAGCAGGGTTTTTGGGGCCAAAACTATGTTGGCGACCAACCTGGGTTGGCCAAGTTACCTAAGGATCCCTTGTAGGGCTTTAGTTATTGTCGGCGGCAAACTAGGAGGCCAATTATGCTAGTGACAAAAGCCTGAGGAGGGTTATTATATATTAACCCTGCTAGTGCTTTGACTAGTGTGGCTGGAGTAAGTTCATCAACTTACTGTAACTTGTGGTCTTTATTATGCCTGTTAAAGAATGAATCTTGTAACTTGGAGAGGATGCATATGCTAAAATATATCTGAGAAAATCAATACTCACAGAATGCTAAGGCCAATCAAATTTCATTAATCAAAATCATGAACAGAGAGAAACATTTGTAAAAATAAAAATTTTCCTAAATAAAAGAGAACTCTAGAGTAGAATTTCTTCAGGTTGGCCGCATTCCAAGCTTTTGGTATCTCCCTGCCTTCCAGTATTTCCAAGTGATAGGCTCCTTGCAGGTCGTCCCTTACCACCTTGAACAGTCCCTCCCAGTTCGGTCCTAGCTTACCATCTGATGGCTTCACAGTGCTACCAAGGACTTTCCTTAGGACATAGTCCCCAACCTAGAATGACCTTGGATTGACTTTTCTATTATATTTCTTGGCTATCTGTTACTGGTAGGCTGCTAGTTTCACTAGAGTCAATTCTCGTCACTCGTCGGTTAAGTCAAGTTCAGCGAGCAATGCTCCATCGTTCTAGCCTTGGTCGATCAGTGTGGACCTCATGATGGGGAGACCAGCTTCCAATAGAATAACTGCCTTCATTTTATATATGAGTGCGAACGGTGTTTCTCCCGTCGCTCACCTCGGGGTGGTGCGATAGGCCAAGAGGATATGGGGTAGTTCATTTACCCATGCTCCCTTGGCTCACTCTAGGCACTTTAGTCCATCGATCAATATTTTGCTGGAAGCCTCAACTTTACCGTTGCTCTGAGGGTATGCCACGGAGCTGAAGTAGTGTCTGATTCCATGGTCACCACAAAAGCTTTGGAAAAGGCCACTCTCGAACTAGGATTTGTTGTCATCGATGATTGTCTTAGGTATCCCGAAGCGAGTAATAATATTTCTCCATATAAATCTCATCATGTTTGCGTCTTTGATGGTCGCCAGTGGTTCTTCCTCTATCCACTTAGTGAAGTAGTCTGTGGCGACTAATAGATACTTCCAATTTTTTACAGCAGTTGGCAGAGGGTCTACGATGTCCAGACCCCATTGGACGAAGGGACATGGGTTGATGAGTGACTTTAGGTTGCTGGCAGGCTGATGGACCATAGGTGCGAGCATTTGGCATTTTTCACACTTTCGAGCATAGACGCGAGCGTCCATCTGCATGTATGGACACCAGTGTCCCTCATTTATTTCTTGGAAGGCTAGAGACCTTCCTCCTATGTAACTTCTATAAATCCCTCCAAGCAGCTCGTGTAGGACTTGCTCGACGTCCTGCGGATGAACACACCGGAGGTACGGACCTATGAAGGATCTTTTGTATGGTTTTCCCTCAGGAGATAAGTGAAAGCGGACAGCTTTGACTCTTATCTGATAGGCGATCTTCTTATCACTTGGCACTACGTCACCTTGCAAATAATCTACTATGTGGTCCATCCAACTGGGTGCTTTCTCTATACAGAGAACATGCTCGAGGTTTGGCGATTCAGTGCTTCGGTTGATACTCGGCTGTGTAAGGAAATTGATTTCAATTGTTCTCCTTAAGTTTGAGTCAATCGCTGAGCTTAGAGCTTCCACGGCATTGGCATGGTTGTTTTATCTACTGGGAAATTGCGTAACATTGATAGGATCGAAGTTGGCCATAAACCTTTTCACATTGGCGAGATAGGTTGCCATCCTGTCATCCTTTACATTGAAATCACCACTTATTTGGTTGGATACCAGTTGTGAATCACCAAAAACTTGGAGGTGTCTTGCCCTAAGCAGCTATGCCTTCTACAGACCAGCAATCAATGATTCGTACTCTGCTTCGTTGTTGGAGGCTTCAAATCTATGTATGATTCCTTGCTCGAGCACTATGTTTTTAGGGGTAACTAGCATGATGCCTACTCCTGCCCCTCTGCAATTGGAGGCTCCATCAATATATAACTTCTAGATCCCTAGATCTTGTGGGGATTCCCTCAGATGACTGGTCTTGGGCTGATTACAGGTTTGTTCTCCTGTGAATTCAGCGATAAAATCGACGAGAACCTGCCCCTTGATAGCAGTCCTTGGTTGAAAATGAATATCAAATATTTTGAGCTCAATCGACTATTTTGATCATCAGCTTGAGAGGTCTGCTTTCCTCAGTACAACTTTGAGGGGGTGTGAAGTAACTATGAAGATGGATTGGGCCTCAAAATAGTGCTTTAGTTTTCTCGAGGCTACCACTAGTGCAAAGGCGAGCTTCTCCAATGGCAGGTACCGCTGCTCAGCGTCTAAAAGAGTTTTACTTGCATAATAGATCGGGTGATGACTCCCGTCTTTCTCATATATCAAGGCAGAACTGAAAATATGATCTGATACTACAAGGTAGAGAAATAAGGGATCGTTTTTTCCTAGGGATTACGAGAAAAGGGGGCTTGTTGAGGTAGGCCTTAAGCTCTTCTAAGGCCTTCGAGCAACCTTCGTTCCATTCCACACTCTTAGTCTTCTTCAGCAGCTAGAAGAATGGTTGGAATTTTTTTAAAGATTTGGAGATGAACCGATTTAGGGCAGCGAGCATTCCTGTGAGCTTCTGCACATCCCTCATAGTTCGAGCGGATTACACCCTTTGATAGCATCAATTTGGTCCGGATTAACTTTTATACCTCTCTCGCTAACCAAGTATCCAAGGAATTTTCCTGACTGGACACCTAAGGAACACTTACTTGCGTTAAGGTTCATTCGGTATTTCCTGAGGATTTCAAAGTTCCTTGCTAGGTCGGAGACGTGGTCATCCTTGAGCTTTCTTTTGACGAGCATATCATCGATATATACTTCTATGGAGTCTTCTATTTGGTCCTTGAACATCCTAGTAACCAACCGCTAGTAAGTTGCCTCCGCGTTCTTAATCCCGAAGGGCATAACTTAATAACAGAATAAGCCAACATTAGTGATGAAGGCAATCTTATCTTGATCTGGATCATGTAGAGGGATCTGGTGATATTATGAATACGCGTCTAAAAAGGTCATTCTTTTATGAGTTGCCGTTGCATCCACCAGTTGGTCGATCTTTGGAGTGAAGTTGTCCTTGGGGCAAGCCCTATTAAGATCAGTGAAGTCGATGCAGACTCTCCACTTTCCATTGCTCTTGGGGACCACTACTGGGTTAGATAGCCATTTAGGGAAGTGAACTTCCTGTATGGACCCTGCATCCAGTAATTTCTCCACTTCCTTCTCCACTGCTTTGGCTTTTTCTGGGGCTGCTCGGCGTGCCCTGTGTATAACTATCTTGAAGGATGGATCCATGTGTAATCGATGGCAGGTAATATTGTAATCGATTATGGACAACTCGTAGGGCTCCTATGCGAAAATGTCCAAATTGATTCGAAGGAGTGTGACCAATTCCTTCTTCTCACGATCAGTAAGGGATGTTCCAATAAAAAATATTCTCTCAGTTGGGCCACTTTCGGCTGCGACTTCTTCCAGGTCTTCGACTAACCTCTTAGAGGGGAGGAGCCTGGTCTCCTCCACTCCTGGTCTGCCATATCTTAATTATTATTTGGAGGGCATCATCTTCTCCTGCTTTTCATCTTAGTTTCTTGCTTCTTCCACTTTTTTCTCTTGTTTGGGGCATATGGTCGCTATGAGGCACTTCCTTGCCATTGCTTGATGTCCAAGGATTTCAACTACTCCGCGCTTTGTCACACATTTCAACTTCTGATGATAGGTTACGAGACGGCCTTCATCGCGTGTAGCTATCCTCTATCGAGGATGGATTGGTAGGGTGAATCAATATCAACCACAAGAAACTTGATCATCTTTTAGATGCTTCCTGCCCTTATGGGTAGGACGATCTTTTCCAAGGGGGGTGTTATCTTTCCAGTGAAGCCAACCAGAGGAACAGTGGCCTCTTTCAGGTCAGCAATGCTTAACTTCAACTTTCTAAATAGCTTGAGGTACATTACTTCGGATGAGATTCCTTGGTCGACGAGTAGCCTGTCGACGTCAAAGTTAGTTATCCTGAGTGTAATGACCAATGCGTCGTGGTGTGGATTTCTCACTCCCACTAAATCCTCGTCAGTGAACACGATGTGCTTGTTGTAGTTGATTTCCTCTGGACGTCGACGCTTCCCAGCTTGGGTTTTGGCAGGATCAATCTGAAAAGCTTGCATTACTTCTATCAGCTTCTTCACTTCCATTCGAGCAGCGTTCCCTTGGATCTGCTTGAGGTCAGACACCCTATGAATTATTGTAAACTCGTGGCCGACATCGTCTTCGAGAATATTATCGGGCTTCTAATTATCGTTTATATCTACCTTCTCTGCCTTTTTCTTTACAAATTCAGTTAAGTGTCCAGCTTGAGCTAGCTCTTCAAGGTGGGACTTCAGGGCCTTGCATTCCTCAGTTTTGTGTCCACCTTCCTTGTGAAATTCACATCTCAATGCGTTATTTAGCTTGGAGGGATCCCCACCCATATTTTTGGGACACTTAATGAATGGCTCATCTTTGATTTTTGAAAGGATCTTATAGATAGGTTATCTGAAGACGGTATTCATGGCTTGAAACGCCTTCGATGCGTCGCCCTTTCTCCCACTCTTGGGGCCACTTTTACCCCCGCTCTTATTCTTTTTCTTTTGAGCGTCATTTTTTTTCCCCCTTATCGGTAACCTTGGTGTCACCATTTTCCCCTGCATGAGGATGAGTAACGTCTTCGACTTTGGCATATTTCTCGATATGAACCATCAAGTTGTCGACGGTCATGGCCTCCTTGTTAGTAAGGGACTAGTGTAAGAGACGGGAGTGGGGCAAGCTGATCTTGAAGTATGCTACAGCGACATGCTCTGAGCAATCCTCGACTTCGTTGAACATCTCCCAGTATCTCTTCGCGTAGTCTTTAAGGTTCTCCTGAAGTTTTTTCTTTATTGTCAGCAAAGTGTCCATCCTCTTCGAATGTGAGTTGCTCGTAATGAAGTGAGTTGTGAATAGATCGGCTAGGGACTTAAAGTTCTTGATGGATCTATGGGGGAGCTTCTCGAACCATTTTTGGGTGACATCGTGCAGGCTTGCCAGGAAAATTCGACACATGAGCGCATAGTTATGATTCCACAGGTTCATAGCCTAGCTATATTGTCTGACATAATCAATGGGATCAGTCTTGCCATCATAAATATTGAATCTGGGCACTGAGAACTTTTTTAGGGCTTCTGCTTCCTTAATCATCCTTAAAAAAGGGTACTTCATCTGAGTTCTGAGAGCTCGCCTGGCCGGCTTTCTTATTGATCTGGCACCCCGATGAGCTGGGTGCTAGTCCATTTCTCTTCGGACTAAGCTTCGTATATCATCGTTCCTTCGATCAGGGCTCCTATATCGGCGAGCTGATTATTACTGCTCGGACTGGTCATCATTTGACTTGTGTCTCTCAGACCTCTGCGACCCATGCCCTGGACTCCTTCCTCGACTGCAAGGTTTGCTCGCCTGAGGGCTAGGAGTTTGATTGTAGCGTTGCCTTGTGTTACGATGGAGGTCCCTTTCCATCCTCTCTATTCGCCTTTTATGGCAAGCATTTTCAACTTCCTGTTTCAGAGTAGCCTCCTCCTATTCTCGAAACCTGGCCTCATAGGCGTTTATTAGCCTAGAAATCTATGTGGATCTAATTGTCCCCTAGCTCTCTTCGGAGAGCTGCCTATCTTAGCAGAGCCTCTGGTTTGAATGATGTACTTTGTACCTAACCCTAGGAGGGATAGGCTGCTCTTGGATTTCCCCTCTTTGAGGGGCATTGTTGTTGTGATCGGACATTGCAGGTTCCTGGTGGTGAAGGCTTTCTTATAGGAAAAACAACCGCTTTCCACAAACGGTGCCAATTGTGGTGACAAATATCTCAATACAAACAATAATGAAAGACAATCACTATAAGGAAAAGAACAACAAATATCGTAATCACACAGAACAAAGATATACGTGGTTTGGTAAATTATCTACGTCCATGGAGAGGTCTACTGTTATATTAAGTAACTCTTAAGAAAGGTTATTCTACATGCCCTTTGCCCCGGGCCAGTGGTATAATATATATTCCATAAGAGGGAGAGAGGGGCGTTGGTAACTGCCCCGCTATCCCACTATCCCTTGAATATCTCCTCCGAGATTTTTGGGGATAGAATGGGTCAAATTCTTAGTTCTAACCATTATTACTTAGAGCATCCATAATTTGGGTCGAATATCTCTTACTATTAGTTGGGTTTCGTCCGGCTACTCTTATGGGCCTATAAGATAAATAAGGTACCCACAGTTAACATTATCTTTTACACATTTATTGAGAAGTATTAAATCGAGTAAATTATAGCAACTCGTCTCTGTGAATTTTCGATACCCGAACTTGGCCAATATACTCCCTTAGAGTGTATTCATAAATTTAGTTTTTTTGTATTGAGGTGGTGAAACGAAAACAATGACCGGCATTTTGACATGCGTTACTTTTTACCTTTTATCAGGTCGTGCGAAGCTGGGAAGGAACGACATAGCATAAGTCATTTGAATGACATAGGGAAGTCGTTCGAACGACGTTGGTCAAGGTTTTAGACCTGATTGCCTTTATGTGCTGTCACAATTTGGATTATTAGATCTTTGAGTTGTCGAGCCTAAGTCATCCCAGAAAAGGGTAAAACGGGATTTTTAGGCTTAAGGGGAGTTTTATAAAGGTTTGTTTGATGTGTTTAAGGTTATTTGTGTTGGTAGAAATGGAAGAGAGAGAGAGAGAGAGAGAGAGAGAGAGAGAGGGGGGGGGAAGGGGGGAGAGGTGGGTGGTCCTCCACTTTCACCCACCATCAAACCACCACTCCTCCACCATAAACTACCACTTTCAAGATGTATTTCTCCACATTTAGATAAAATATACCATTTTTCACCATTAATAAGGAAGGGCTACGAATTTTGGAGGAAGATTTGGGGGACTTTTGGAGAAAAAGAAGGTGAATTTTAATGGACTTGAAGTAGGTCTTGCTTTGGAGCTTAGGTGGAAGCATTTGGTAACCCCTTAAGGCTACCTTTGGATGTGGGGGTTGCTCCTCCTACACCAACACTTCCATTTAAGCAATTAGAGGTGAGTAGACCTTACTCTTAGTGTGAAAGTATTATTTTGCATTGTAGTCTTGTATTTAAACTATTTGAGTAGGGTGTATTTAGTTAAATGATATAATTGTTGTGTAGAAGACAATAAACATTTTTATGGAATAAAAAAGTTGATAAATGTTATTTTTATTAAAAATAAGGAATGGATAATTATTTCAAGCTTTTGGAATAGTAAAGTGGGTGTTTTATGAAAATGATGATTCTCTAGAAATATTGATGAAAAACGTATCATGAAATAAAATGTTTGCAAATGATGTAATTTGTTGAAAAATTATTGGAATAATAATATTCAAAATTCTTGCAAAAATGAAGGTTTAATGAAAGATACAGATTGGTTGAGGTTGAAGAAATAAAAATGTCATTTGTGCCTGAAGAATGTATTTTACAACTATAATGATTTTCCATGATGAAAAGTATGTCCAAACCATGTAGTAGAATTTTTTGGGTTTAAAATCTATCTTCCCATGCATATAAACTTACAGTATTTTAATAATAAATGTATAAACAAGTTTAGATGAGGTTTTGTTGGGTTTAAATAAGTAATAATAAAAGTTATAATTTTAGTCTTCAAAGTATGTATAATTGGGACTAAAAGATATGATGAAAATGAGGTTGAAAGACTACATGTTAAATAAAAAGAAATGGCAATTTTTTTATAATAGTCTTAAGTGTTAATGTATTACTTGAATGAAGAAGTAAAGGAACGTGCGTTTGGAAAATTTTGATAAAAAGTTTTCATTAAGTGTTAATGGGTAAACATGGAATGGTTAGTGAGTGTAACTTAGTAATGTTATGAAATATTAACACTTATGCAATTAACAAGGGATTAAAGGTATCAAAGTATTTTCAACTAAGAAAGATATTACTCCAAGTGTGAAAGGGTGTTAAAGTGTTAAAATATTTAAAAAGTTGGTATGAATAACTTAATAATATTTTTGGTGAAAATTTGACTAAAAGGTGATTTTGGAAACAAATGGGTAAAATGATAATTTTACTAAAGTGGAACATTTTTATGAAATAAAAATATTGGAAAGGGTGTTACACAAAGTGGTCCTAAACGAATACAATTTTTGGAATAAAATCAAAGTTAAAGTGTAAAGGACATGAAATGATAAATTTTCAAAGTGTAACATAAGATGGGGAGGTAAAGTCCTGGGTTTTTGGTCGACCGAGTAAAGGAGAAGTGAAATAATGTGGACATTTATAAAATGTTAAAACACATAAAAGGAACTCGTATGACACCGGGATAAAGTAAGAATTTCCCGGAGCCCTTGGGTGAAAAACCCTAAAGCACTGGCCAAAGCATATAGTGCGCATAGCCGGCGGTGTGGACCCCGTGAAAGTATGCGATATAGAAAGATTCCTAGAAAAGATAAAGAAAATTTGAAACATATTAAGAAATGGGTTGTGTGGTAAAATGTGTTAATACAACCTAACTTAAATGAATATAATAAGTGTTCCGGTAAAGGTGAAATGTACAAGTTAATGCGTAAATCTACTAATGTCCATAAAATAAGAAAAAGGGAAGAAAGTGGGTAATTAGGTGGTTAAGCAATCTAAATGGTTAAAATCATATTTAACATAAGAATATGTTTTAAAAAGTATTTTCAAAAGATTAAATTAGTATTTTCTAATACGGTGAATGCGTGTGTTGAAATAGTGCTTTTTCATGAAAATACTAAACTATATTTACATGAATAAAAAGGGTGATTCTGGTAAAGGGATGGGTTGGATAAATTAAGTATAGTAGTTTCACGTGTTGAAATGGGTGTATTAAATAAAGTGATAAATGCTAAGTATGAGTAAAAGAAGTTTTTACAAGGTTAAGGTAAATTAACCTGGACAAGTAAGGCTTTCGAAAGTGAAACGGTTAATGCAATGGAACATGTATTGTTCAAAAGTGTACACACACACACACACACACACACACACACACACACATATATATATATATATATATATATATATATATATTCACATGCATATAATTTTAGCGTGTGAGTATCCTTTCTGCTGTTCATTTCTATACTGCTTGTATACTCCCACTGGGCATAGACTCACACCCTCACTTTATTACGACAGGTTGGGTGCGGGTTCGTATTTTGAGGGCGTTATACAAGTAAGTACTTCATTTATTTTTTACGTTAGTAGCTCTGTTTACTTGGACTTCGGGGTGCTCCCCATGGATCCCTCACGTAGTTGACTTTGAAACTGGAATCGCATGCTAACAAGAGAAATGTTAACTAAAATAAAACTATTCTAGCAAGATTATGTAGGTTGTTCCATTGCACTTCACACCTAATGCTCGGGTTTGACCGGTTGACTCACGGGTAATCCATAAATTCGGGTTGGAACGTTACATATTTAAACTTAAACTAACCAAAAGTAAAAAGCTAGAGCTCTAACATACCAAAAATTATCTTTAAAAAATGACAAACTCGTTATCAATAGCCACTTCTGCAACTACAGTGACTCGTTACCATGAAAATGGGGTTTTTATGATGGGAAGTCACCGTGAAAACCTCCTAACTTTGAAAATGAGTTTTCCACGGTTTGAAGTCGCCGTGGGTTTCCACGATAGGAACTCACCATAAAATAAAAAACAAATAAAAAAACATGATGGCCCTTCACTGGGGTAGGTTAGGGGGCACAGTGACTTCTCACTGTAAAAATCCACAGTAACTTTAAACCCTCAAAGATCCATTTTCACGGTGATGGGCCACCGTGGCAGGGGAAATGGTTATTTTTCAATGGCTTAGCATTTTTGGTGATTTTTAGGGTTTTCAATTTTTCATTTTTGATTGTTTTAAGTTTAAACACTTACATATCTTCATTTATGATTTTTTTTCACTTAAAAAAATAAATTTGAGGTTTAACATGGTGGTGAGGGTGGTTGCGTTATTCTTTCAGATTAAAACGAGAAAGAGAAGCAGTGGGGTTGGAGATGATTGTGGAAAGAGGTGGTAGGAATAAAGGAAGAGGTGGGGGGTATGGGAGGAGATGATAAGGTAAGAGTTAGATTAGGGTTTGGTACTGAGAAAGAATAAGAATTTGGTCCCTATGAAAATAGATACATAATGTTGGTCCCCTCCTTACTCTTATTTCTAGATCCGTCAATGCTTTGTTGTGTAACTTACTTTAAATTTTTTAATAACATTTTACTTGTTTTGTGGTGGTTAAAGATTGGTGTTTGCGAGTTATTTTTGAGCTGGAAATAAAATCACATCTTATAAAAATAAACAAATTTAATCAAGAACAATTAAAATTGGGACTATTTTTTAGAAAAGAAAAATTGATTGTCTTAAAAATGAAAGTGATAAAAAAATAATTGTATTATAAGATGGTAGAATATTTTTCGTATTGAATAATTTTAGAGACTAATATTATAATAAAATTGTTGCATGTCCTATAAATAAAATGAAAATATTTATAATTTTTCTTTTTCATATTAACCCTTATTAGAGTGTGGCGGAGATGCGAATGCTGAGATAGATTTGTGGAAAAACTCCAAAGGATAAAATTGAAAATGAACAAATTCGTGAAACGGTAAAAGTTACTCCTATATAATATATATTAAGAGAATATCGACTTAGATGGTTTGGACATGTCAAGCATATACCAATGAATGCTCCCGTAAGGAAGACTGATTTAGTTAGTATTGATATTAACACAAGGGGTAGAGGTAGGACTAAATTGACTTGGTGGGATACTATAAAAAAACACGATATCACGTGGTTTAACCGAAGATATTGTGATGGACAGAATGGAACCACAAAATATGATTCATGTAGCCGACTCCAAATAATTGGGGAAATGCTTTGTTGAGTTGAGTTGAGTATATTAACCCTTATTAATTTACGACGGACAAAAATGTAAAGCGGTGGATGATTAACTTGTGACCGAATGGGAATACACTAGAAGATAAGAGTGGCAATTCGTGTATTTGGGTCGTGTTTCAGACCGACACGACACGACACGACACGACACGAAAATGATTTATCAAACACTAACACGACCCAAATAAAAATTACATAACATGGCAAGACACAAATAACGTGATATTTTAAAATTTGACGCTAAATTAAACATAAATAGACACAAAAATTCGAATATAAACACGATAAACGAGACATGATACGATAACACGATTCATAATTTTGACACGAACACGACACGGTACGATACGATTTTGTGTAAAAAACTCAACACGACATATCGTGTCAACGTCGTGTCGTTCCGTTTCGTATTTACGTCACCCTAACAAAAGACAAACCTTACTTCCTATCCCATCCAAAAGTCAAGCAAACCCCGTCATTTGCATATATGAGCTAGGTATTTGAAAAGAGAGCATATTTAGTATTTAAAAATAAAAATTAAACACGTCATTCCAAGAAAAAAATAGGGGCTAGATTTAAAATGAAAAATAATGATAAATTGAATTTTTTAAGTAAAAAATTTATATAAAGATAAATAAAATAAGGGCAATTTTTTTTTTCTTAAAGTTGATTGTCCTTTCGTGGGGTACACTATGGATTATACATATTTTTGTATTGATTAGTTTTAAGGACAAATTTGATGATAAAACTGTTAGGTGCTGTATAGATTGGAACACGAGGCCCCCAATTTTAAAATCGTATAACAAAAATTCAATTTTCAATTTCCTTGTTATAGATGAGCTGAAGCGAAATGGTTCACAAAAAACACCAAATTGTAATTTCTTCAAAATTAAAATTAAACCAAGTGAAATAAGATTATACATGCACATATTTTTAATTTCACTCAAACCAAATTAGCACAATTCAAATCCTAGAAATTTGCCTAACAATATTAATGAATCCATTTTAGAAAATTTAGGCCAAACAAAATTTTATCAAATTAAATTAAATGACTTGAACTAAATTAATTAAACATTACCCAAATTAATTTAAGCACCAAATTAAGTAAGTAGTGATATAAACCAATTTTATCTTGAATTACCTAAGAATGCATCTAATGTGACTTATGCGAAAGATAAAATAAACAATAAATCACTACGCCGCAATGTACGGGGAAAAAATCTCGGACAGCCCTAGCCTTAAGTCCACTAAGTATGGAATTTTACAAGTACAAGCAAAAAGACTTACAACACTCGACTCGATTCCTTTCAAGACCCGATGCTCCTTCTTGTACCGACCTCCACTTAGTTGACAATCCCAGACTCCACCGGAACCTTGGAATCCACCAATGAGGAACTAGGAAACAACAGTCAACCACACATAGTGCCTTTCACCATGTGATAATGTCACAGCCCAAACAAATTTCTTCTTCTTTGAGGGATTTAGAAGTAAACCCAAACACTCTTCCAATGGTAGAGATAGAAACCAGTGCCAAAACTCCAAGCAAAGTATATATATATATATATATATATTGAAACTTGGATTAAAACAATAATTGGGTGTAACACAAGTGTTTAAGCATTTTTTCTTGAAAACAAAAACACTTAAAACATGAATTTTTTTTTTCTTTGAATTTCAAGCTCTCTAAAAACTCTCTCTAGGAGATGGAAAGTAATGAAAAAGTTGGTTCAAAATAATTGGTTCCCGCACTAAGTAGTTCTGTCAAAAGATAGTGGGGAAAAGAAGTGGGAAAACTGTCAAAAACTCACAAAATAAGTGTTCCCCTCAAATTCCGTTTGAACGACTTTTCGTTCGAACGATTTTACTAACGAGATTCCAAAATGAGAAAAGGAAAATCGTCAGAAATCTTGTTCGAACGACATGGCATCTCGTTCGAACGAGATTCCAGAGTGGTTCGAATGACGTGTTAGAAAAATGAAATATTAATTTTTAAGCCCAAATTTTTTTATGGAAAGTTCTAAAAAATATTTTTCTAAGTAAAACAAAGTCGTTTAGAAAAATTATAAATTACACCCAATAAAACTTGTTTCAACCTCCTATATAAATATATAATGCTTTAATACCTTAGGAGTAAACGGAACAAATAGTTGTTGATGTAGAAACGAGACACATTAAACTCGGCATTTTGATGAAGCTTTAAACTTGGTCGCTACGTCTTCAAATTTAGTATGTCATAGGATTGAAAGATAATCAATAACTCTATCCTATGACTCAAACGTTTTTGTCCGAAATTGAGCCAAAACTACAAAGGACTCAATTAGAAATTTGTGTCCTTACAAATCTCCCCCTTTGGCTATTTCGGGAAAAAAACCAACAAAATCCTAAAGGGACGTCAAGCTCACTAGACTTAAAAACATCCCACCAAATACTTGACACAAGACCCAAGGATCAACCTCTTTGCCAATGATGAAAGTTGTCACTAGAAGAATTCCTGGACACTTAAGCAAACTATCAAACGCATAGGGAATATCAACAATATTAAATGCAATTACAATAAGAACTCTCCCTAAATTAATTATCCCCTTTATTAACAAATGACCTACTTAGAAAGAGGTATCCTCCTAAGATAAATCTCCCAAACTAAGATACGATGACAATAGGATTAGATACCATTTCTCCCCTATCATTCTCCCCCTTTTTTGTTCAAGAATAGACAAAGGATAAAACTAATTTAAACATGATGCTTAGAGTGATAAGAGCATGAAAGCATATAGGCAACAAAAGCATAACTAATCCAACAAATAATAACCAATACCAACTCAGATGCAAGAAAATGATACCAATATGATACATAAAGTATTAAGCATGTGATATCACCAAAGAATGCAACAAGTTAGATACCAATTATGAATTAAAGCATAGATGGACTAGAAAGCAAGGCAAAGACAGAAAAATATCATATATATACATAAACTAAATATACCAATAATGCTCATGCACGTATATATAGATATAAACACACAAATGACACAAAATAAGATAAGCTTTTCACACTCGTATGGCAAAAATATGTCATATGGAAATGGAAGTGTTGAGGTGTGAACTAGTAACAATTAAATTTAGACTCAAACACTTAAAACATGTTCACGGAGTTCTCAATTGATTGCAAACTTCATCATAGTTGAATATAACCTCATGTGATAATATAAATTGAACTCAATGAACAAACATGCACAATGCATACAAGCCTAGCATGTTGATGATTCTACAAACCAATAGAGCCATGACATTAAAAGCTCAACTATGATAAACGAACATTGTGCAAACCGTTGATATACCATCCAATCTCCCTCAATAAGCATATATATTTGAATGAATATATCAAACAAAAGTAGGCCTTGGCAATTATTTTTCTTTTTAATGCCATAATTCTATTTTTAGGCCTTTGGACCACGTATTTCTTGTAGGTCCAAACAAACGGTGGCTTACTATTCGCAAAGAATAATAATTCCTTTCGGAGCCCTTCCCCGTGCACATTTATATATAGCATTTTTATATGTCACAAATATCACGTGCAACGGATTTTGACATGCACTAGTCCTCCTAGGTCACAAATATGTAGATGACAAGATTGGTAGGATAACACCTCACAAAGCTCAAATATAACGTGTGACGAATAAATTTCAAAAGAGCTCGTGCATGTGTGAATAGAGGCATATAAAAATAGAATCCATTTAAATCAACACAAAATCCAACTACTCCATGTAAGCATGGTAAAGAACATAATAAGGATTGACAATCTAAACACAAAGTTCTAGCCACATGGGAGCAAAAAAGATGGGATTCAAACACAAGTATATGCCACAAAGAGTGTGTCAAACTAAAATACACACAAAAAAAAAACTTTTTTAGTTTTTGAAAATTTTTAACCAAAAATAAAAATATGTAGTCAAAAGACAAACCAAAACTCATTTGTATTTTTTAGTAATCTAAAATTACAAAAAAATAAATAAAACACAAATGATAAACAAAAATCTTTTTGTATTTTTCATTTAATGGAAAATAAAATCAAAGAAATATAATACAAAGATAAACAAAAATCATAATTCTAGCATGTGATTAAACATGGAGCATAGACTAGAAAATGACTAAACAAGCATGCATTTAGCATGATAACATAGCATGAGGTACAAAAGCTAAAGTATGCAAATAAAACTAACACATTCAACCTTTAGATTTTGCAAGGGAGGAAGCATGTGAAAGTAAATGAGAATCAAAAATCCTATCTTGTAAAGCTACCAAGTCGGATCTCCTAACCCAAACTAATGACGAATGACTATCTTGGGAAGTAGGAATCTTGGCTACCTCGGTTGCCTTATGTAGGAATTTTCTAGGACCTCGTTTAAGATCAAAGCAAAATTTTCTAAGATGATCTTTTCCACCACAATGTGAGCACTTAAAGACTCGGCCAAAAGACTTACCTAAGGAATGATCTCTAACAGTTTTCTTAGGCGATTCTCCTAAAACGTTGGTTTTGGCTTTATGAGTTTATTCATTACAAGTATCGAAGCCTAAACCACAAGTGTCATTTTTTATTTTGACCGTACCTAAGATTTTTTCTAGTTTGTCGGACCTATACTCCAAATCAAATTTGACTTTACTAGAGTCTTTTAATTTATTTTCTAATTCGAAAATATTAGTCTCTAATAAAACATTTCTCTCTTTAAACTCGAGAAGTTCCTTTTTCATTGACTCCATTAAACCTCTAAGGTTATCTCTCTCGCCTTCTACATATTCAAGCTTCTCACGAAGAGCCCTCTCTCATGTCCTAAGGTCTACCACTAACACACTATCATCAGCAACCTTGACGCGCTCTTTTAAACAAGCTTCTAACATCAAATTAGCTCTTTTTAATTTAATAGATTCTTCATAAAGTTCTTGAAAAGAATTTTGAAGTTCACTCACATCAACCTCTTCTTCATTTTCACTCTCTCTTTCTTTTTCACTCCCACTACCATCAAAAATAAGGGAATCATAAACTTTGATCATAGAAGTGTCATGTGTTTGAATATCTTCATGGGAATATTCATTATCGGTGCTCACATGACTAGCCATAAAAGCCACAAAGTTGGGCTTAGTGGGGGAATCGTGTCCCTCTTCCATATCACTATCACTAAGGGTTGCGTTATATGAAATAGGTTGCTTACCATCTCCCCTTAGTTTAGTGGGACACTCTTTTTCCCTATGGCCATACCCTTCACAACCAAAACACCTATTTGACTCGTCCCTATTTAAATTTTCTTTAAGAGTTTTAGGGATCTTTTCGGCTTTGTCATGCTTAGAAGTTTCAAATTTCTTAAAATCATTCTTAAATTTATCTTTGTTAAATTTCAGAAATTTTCGAAACTTCCTAGCAAACAAGGTCATATCTTCCGAGTCACTCTCACTATCACTCTCTACTACTTATTTTTCCTCCTTTAGGGCTTTCAAAGCAATGCCCTTTTCTATTTTCTTTTCAGTTTTGGAGGAAAACATGTATAGTTCATAGGTTTGTAAATCACCTACGAGCTCTTCTAATTTTGTAGAGGCTAAAGTGGGTAAAGAATTTAACACGGTCACCTTAGTAATAAATCTATCAGGTAGGGACCTTAAAATTTTCTTTACTCCTCGGTAGTCGGGTATTTTCTCTCCCAAATTAAAAGATGAATTAACTATATCAGAAAGTCTAGCATAACATTCATCAAAAGTTTCTTTTTCGTTCATTTTGATGGTTTCAAATTGAGTGGTGAGGTTTTGGAGTTTCGAAGCTTTAACGACACTAGTTCCTTAATGAGTGAGTTCTAAAATATCCTAAGATTCTTTAGCGGTTTCAAACGTCATAATACGACGAAATTCATCCGGTGTGACCGCACTAAACAAGGCATTTAAACCTCGAGAATTAAAATTAGAGAGTTTAAATTCATTCTCACTCCATCTATCGGCGGGTTTGGGAACATGCTCATTATCTACTAAATGTGTAAATGGGGACCACCCGTTAACAACAGACAACCAAACTCTCTCGTCGATAGATTTTAGTGCCGATTTCATCCGCGCTTTCCAATATGCGTAGTTAGAACCATCGAAAATAGGAAATTTTTAAAACGAAGAAAATTCCATTTTAGCAAAAATATTTAAAGGATCTTAAACGCAATTATTTAGCGATCCTGCTCTGATACCACTAGTTGGAACACGAGGCCCCCAATTTTAAAATCTTATAATAAAAATTCAATTTTCAATTTCCTTGTTATAAATGAGCGGAAGCGATATGGTTCACAAAAAACACCAAATTGTAATTTCTTCAAAATTAAAATTATACCAAATGAAATAAGATTAAACATGCACATATTTTTAATTTCACTCAAACCAAATTAGTTCAATTCAAGTCCTAGAAATTTGCTTAACAATATTAATGAATCTATTTTAGCAAATTTAGGCCAAACAAAATTTTATCAAATTAAATTAAATGACTTGAACTAAATTAATTGAACATTACCCAAATTAATTTAAGAACCAAATTAAGTAAGTAGTGATATAAACCAAATTTATCTTAAATTACCTAAGCATGCATCTAATGTGACTTATGCGAAAGATAAAATAAACAATAAATCACTACGCCGCGATGTACGAGAAAAAATCCACAACGGGAAAAAATCTCGGACGGCCCAGCCCTAAGTCCACTAAGTATGGTATTTTACAAGTAAAAGCAAAAAGACTTACAACACTCGATTCGACTCCTTTCAAGCCCCGATGCTCCTTCTTGTATCGACCTCCACTTAGTTGACAATCCCAGACTCCACCGGAACCTTGGAATCCACCAATGAGGAACTAGGAAACAACAGTCAACCACACATAGTGCCTTTCACCATGTGATAATGTCACAGCCCAAACAAATTTCTTCTTCTTTGAGGGATTTAGAAGTAAACCCAAACACTCTTCCAATGGTAGAGATAGAAACCAGTGCCAAAACTCCAAGCAAAGTATATATATATATATATATATATATATATATATATATATATATATATATATATATTGAAACTTGGATTAAAACAATAATTGGGTATAACACAAGTGTTTAAGAATTTTTTTCGTGAAAATAAAAACACTTAAAACATGAACTTTTTCTTTTGAATTTCAAGATCTCTAAAAACTCTCTCTAGGAGATGGAAAGTAATAAAAAATTTGGTTCAAAATAGTTGGTTCCCGTACTAAGTAGTTATGTCAAAAGATAGTGGGAAAAAGAACTGGAAAAAGTGGAAAACTGTCAAAAACACACAAAATAACTGTTCCCGCCAAATTTCGTTCGAACGACTTTTCGTTCGAACGGTTTTACTAACGAGGTTCCATAATGCAAAAAAAAAAATCATCAGAATATCATTCGAATGACATGGCATCTCATTCGAACGAGATTCCAGAGTGGTTCGAACGACGTGTCAGAAAAATAAAATATTAATTTTTAAGCCCAAAACTTTTTATGAAAAGTTCTAAAAAATATTTTTCCAAGTAAAACAAAGTCGTTTAGAAAAACTATAAATTACACCCAATAAAACTTGTTCCAAGCTCCTATATAAATATATAATGCATTCATACCTTAGGAGTAAACGGAACAAACAGTTGTTGACGTAGAAACGAGGCACATTAAATTCGGCATTTTGATGAAGCTTTAAACTTGGTCGCTACGTCTTCAACTTTAGTATGTCATAGGCCTAAAAGATGGTCAAGAACTTTATCCTATGACTCAAATATTTTTGTCCGGAATTGAGCCAAAACTATAAAGGACTCAATTGAAAATTTGTGTTCATACAATATAATGAAAATGTTAACAAGTCATGTTTCTACATTATCCCTTACAAAGAGATTTCCACCCAAAAATATCTCCCAACACCACACAAAAAGTAAAATTATATTTTATTTCACAACACCAAAAGTAGCTCGGTTTTTAGTATGAATAAACTTACTAAAATACTCCACATAAAAATAAAAAATGATTATTCCCACCTAAACCAAAAAATATTTCTCGACTTCATCACAAACTTCACCACCACCAAATACCACTTTGTCCCTCAACTCTCCACCACCACAAATCGAAAATCTCTCTCCCCCCCCCCCCCCCCCCCACACACACACACACGTCCACCATTACCTACCAAAACCACCATCCCCACCACTTTAACCATATTAATTTTAAAAAATAAACTGTATAAATGATAATAATAAGTGTTTAGACTTAAACCAACAGAAAATCAAAAGCTAAAACTCTAACCTACCAAAAAATATCTTTAACAAAGGACAAACTCGTTATTAGTGTCGACTTCTGCAACTACGGTGGCTCGTTACCATGAAAATGGAGTTTTACGATTGAAAGTCACCGTGAAAACCTCCCAACTTTATGGCCTGTCACCGTGAAAATGAGGTTTCCACGGTTTGATGTCACCTTAAAAAAAATTAACATGATGGCCCGTCGCCGGTGGAGGGGGGGACATAGTGACTTCCCACCATGAAAACCCAGAGCAACTTCAAACCCTGAAAAATCCATTTTCACAGTGATGTGCCACCCTGGAGGGGAAGTTGGTCATTTTTCAATCGGTTTGCACTTTTGGAGAATTTTTGGGTTTTTAATTTTCTATTTTCGACTGTTTTAGGTCTAATACTTACGGATCTACATTCATGATGTGTTTTCTTTCACTTAAAAAAATTCATTTGAGGTTTTACATGGTGGTGAGGGTGGTTTGTGTCATTTTTTCAAATAAAAAGAGAAGGAGAAGCAATGGGAATGGAGATGATTGTGGAAAGAAGTGGTAGGGGTGTTGGAAGAGGTGGGGGGTATGGGAGGAGATTATAAGGTAAGAGTTAGATTAGGGTTTGGTTTTGAGAGAGAAAAAAAGAGGGAAAATGGGCATTTTAGTCAAATTTACTTTATATACGGTTCGGCTCATTGCGGCAGAGGCGGATAAAGGGGGCAAAGGGTGGCCTCCCCCCACCCCACCCCCACACACGCACACACACACACACACACACACACACCTAAATAAAATAAAATTTCAACCAAATAGTCTTTAAATTTTATGATTTTTTATAGTTTTGGTCCTTACAAAAATAGGTATATAATATTTTGCCCCTCCTTACTCATATTTCTAGCTCCGCCAATGCTTTGCGGTGTAACTTACTTTAATTTTTAGAATAACATTTTACTTGTTTTGGGGTGGTTAAAGATTGGTGTTTGTGAGTTATTTTTTAGGTGGAAATTACATCACATCTGATAAAAATAAATAGGGACTATTTTTTTAATCAAGAACAATTAAAAATCGGGACTATTTTGTTAGAAAAGAAAAATTAATTTTCTTAAAAATGAAGATAATAAAAAAAATATTTATATTATAAGATGGTAGAATATTTTTGGTATTGAATAATTTTAGTTATAACAAAATTGTTGCATATCCTATTAATATAATGAAAATGTTTATAATTTTTCTTTTTCATATTAACCCTTACTAATTTAGGAGGGACTAAAAAGTAAAGTGATGGATGATTAACTTGTGACCGAATGGGAATACACTAGAAGAAAGGGGTGGCAATTCGTATATTTGGGGGGTGTTTGGGACCGACACGACATGACATGACAATGATTTTTCAAACACGAACACGACCGAAATAAAAACTACATAACACGACAAGACACAAATAACGCGATTTTTTAAAATTTCACGCTAAATTAAACATAAATAAAAACAAAAATCCGAATATAAACACGATAAACAAGACATGATTTGATAACACGGCTCATAATTTTGATACGAACACGACACGTTACGATACGATTTTGTATCAAAAAAATCAACACGAACACGACATATCGTGTCAACGTCGTGTCGTTCAGTTTCGTGTTTACGTCAACCTAACAAAAGACAAACCTTACTTCATATCCCATCCAAAAGTCAAGAAAAACATGCCATTTTCAAATATGAGTCGGGTATTTGAAAAGAGAGTATATTTAGTATTTAAAAATAAAAATTAAACACATCATTACAAGAAAAGAAAATATGGGCTAGATTTAAAATGGAAAATAATGATAAATTCATTATTTTAAGTAAAAACTTTATATAAAGATAAATAAAATAAGGACTATTTTTTTTTTGTAAAGTCGATTGTTCTTTCGTGGGGTACACTATGGATTATACATATTTTTGTATTGATTAGTTCTAAGGACAAATTTGGTAATAAAATTGTTAGGTGTTATATAAGCATAATGAAAACATTAACAAGTCACGTTTCTACATTATCCCTTAAAAAGGGATTTTCACCCAAAAATATCTCCCAACACCACAAAAAAAGGAAAATTATATTTTATTTCACAACACCAAAAGTAACTCACTTTTTAATTTGAATAAACTTACTAAAATACTCTAGATAAAAATAAAAAATGACACTTCCCAGCTAAGCCAAAAAATAATTTTCAACTTTATCACAAACTTCACCACCACCAAACACCACTTTGTCCCTCAACTCTCCACCACCACAAACAAAAATATCTCTCTCTCTCTCTCTCTCTCTCTCTCTCTCTCTCTCTCTCTCCACATCCACCATTACCTACCAAAACCACCACCATCACCACCACTTTAACCATATTATTTTTAAAAAATAAACAGTATGAACAATAATAATAAGTGTTTAGAATTAAACCAACAGAAAATCTAAAGCTAAAACTCTAACCTACCAAAAAAAATATTTTTAAAAAAGGATAAACTCATTATTAGTGTCGACTTCTGCAACTACGGTGGCTCGTTACCATGAAAATGGAGTTTTTACGATGGGAAGTCACCGTGAAAACCTCCCAACTATATGGCATGTCACCGTGAAAATGATTTTTCCACGGTTTGAAGTAATCGTAAAAAAAAACATGATGGCCCGTCGTAGGGAGGGGCACAATGACTTCCACCATGAAAACTGTCAAAAACACACAAAATAACTGTTCCCGCCAAATTTCGTTCGAACGACTTTCTTTCGAACGGTTTTACTAACGAGGTTCCATAATGCAAAAAAAAAAATCATCAGAAATCTCATTCGAATGACATGGCATCTCGTTCGAACGAGATTCCAGAGTGGTTCGAACGACGTGTCAGAAAAATAAAATATTAATTTTTAAGCCCAAAACTTTTTATGAAAAGTTCTAAAAAATATTTTTCCAAGTAAAACAAAGTCATTTAGAAAAACTATAAATTACACCCAATAAAACTTGTTCCAAGCTCCTATATAAATATATAATGCATTCATACCTTAGGAGTAAACGGAACAAACAGTTGTTGACGTAGAAATGAGGCACATTAAACTCAGCATTTTGATGAAGCTTTAAACTTGGTCGCTACGTCTTCAACTTTAGTATGTCATAGGCCTAAAAGATGGTCAAGAACTTTATCCTATGACTCAAATATTTTTGTCCGGAATTGAGCCAAAATTATAAAGGACTCAATTGAAAATTTGTGTTCATACAATATAATGAAAATGTTAACAATTCATGTTTCTACATTATCCCTTACAAAGAGATTTCCACCCAAAAATATCTCCCAACACCACACAAAAAGTAAAATTATATTTTATTTCACAACATCAAAAGTAGCTCGGTTTTTAATATGAATAAACTTACTAAAATACTCCAGATAAAAATAAAAAATGATTATTCCCACCTAAACCAAAAAATATTTCTCAACTTCATCACAAACTTCACCACCACCAAATACCACTTTGTCCCTCAACTCTCCACAACCACAAATCGAAAATCTCTCTCTCCCCCCCCCCCCCCCCCACACACACACACACGTCCACCATTACCTACCAAAACCACCATCCCCACCACTTTAACCATATTAATTTTAAAAAATAAACTGTATAAATGATAATAATAAGTGTTTAGACTTAAACCAACAAAAAATCAAAAGCTAAAACTCTAACCTACCAAAAAATATCTTTAACAAAGGACAAACTCGTTATTAGTGTCGACTTCTGCAACTACGGTGGCTCGTTACCATGAAAATGGAGTTTTACGATTGAAAGTCACCATGAAAACCTCCCAACTTTATGGCCTGTCACCGTGAAAATGAGGTTTCCACGGTTTGAAGTCACCTTAAAAAAATTAACATGATGGCCCGTCGCCGGTGGAGGGGGGGACATAGTGACTTCCCACCATGAAAACCCAGAGCAACTTCAAACCCTGAAAAATCCATTTTCACAGTGATGTGCCACCCTGGAGGGGAAGTTGGTCATTTTTCAATCGGTTTGCAGTTTTGGAGAATTTTTGGGTTTTTAATTTTCTATTTTCGACTGTTTTAGGTCTAATACTTACGGATCTACATTTATGATGTGTTTTCTTTCACTTAAAAAAAAATCATTTGAGGTTTTACATGGTGGTGAGGGTGGTTTGGGTCATTTTTTCAAATAAAAAGAGAAGGAGAAGCAATGGGAATGGAGATGATTGTGGAAAGAAGTGGTAGGGGTGTAGGAAGAGGTGGGGGGTATGGGAGGAGATTATAAGGTAAGAGTTAGATTACGGTTTGGTTTTGAGAGAGAAAAAAAGAGGGAAAATGGGCATTTTGGTCAAATTTACTTTATATACGGTTCGGCTCATTGCGGCAGAGGCGGATAAAGGGGGCAAAGGGTGGCCTCCCCCCACCCCACCCCCACACACGCACACACACACACACACACACACACACCTAAATAAAATAAAATTTCAACCAAATAGTCTTTAAATTTTATGATTTTTTATAGTTTTGGTCCTTACAAAAATAGGTATATAATATTTTGCCCCTCCTTACTCATATTTCTAACTCTGCCAATGCTTTGCGGTGTAACTTACTTTAATTTTTAGAATAACATTTTACTTGTTTTGGGGTGGTTAAAGATTGGTGTTTGTGAGTTATTTTTTAGGTGGAAATTACATCACATCTGATAAAAATAAATAGGGACTATTTTTTTAATCAAGAACAATTAAAAATCGGGACTATTTTTTTAGAAAAGAAAAATTAATTTTCTTAAAAATGAAGGTAATAAAAAAAATAATTATATTATAAGATGGTAGAATATTTTTGGTATTGAATAATTTTAGTTATAACAAAATTGTTGCATATCCTATTAATATAATGAAAATGTTTATAATTTTTCTTTTTCATATTAACCCTTACTAATTTAGGAGGGACTAAAAAGTAAAGTGATGGATGATTAACTTGTGACCGAATGGGAATACACTAGAAGAAAGGGGTGGCAATTCGTATATTTGGGGGGTGTTTGGGACCGACACGACATGACATGACAATGATTTTTCAAACACGAACACGACCGAAATAAAAACTACATAACACGACAAGACACAAATAACGCGATTTTTTAAAATTTCACGCTAAATTAAACATAAATAAAAACAAAAATCCAAATATAAACACGATAAACGAGACATGATTTGATAACACGACTCATAATTTTGATACGAACACGACACATTACGATACGATTTTATATCAAAAAAATCAACACGAACACGACATATCGTGTCAACGTCGTGTCGTTCAGTTTCGTGTTTACGTCAACCTAACAAAAGACAAACCTTACTTCATATCCCATCCAAAAGTCAAGAAAAACATGCCATTTGCAAATATGAGTCGGGTATTTGAAAAGAGAGTATATTTAGTATTTAAAAATAAAAATTAAACACATCATTCCAAGAAAAGAAAATAGGGGCTAGATTTAAAATGGAAAATAATGATAAATTCATTATTTTAAGTAAAAACTTTATATAAAGATAAATTTAATAAGGACTATTTTTTTTTTTGTAAAGTCGATTGTTCTTTCGTGGGGTACACTATGGATTATACATATTTTTGTATTGATTAGTTCTAAGGACAAATTTGGTAATAAAATTGTCAGGTGTTATATAAGCATAATGAAAACATTAACAAGTCATGTTTCTACATTATCCCTTAAAAAGGGATTTTCACCCAAAAATATCTCCCAACACCACAAAAAAAGGAAAATTATATTTTATTTCACAACACCAAAAGTAACTCACTTTTTAATTTGAATAAACTTACTAAAATACTCTAGATAAAAATAAAAAATGACACTTCCCAGCTAAGCCAAAAAATAATTTTCAACTTTATCACAAACTTCACCACCACCAAACACCACTTTGTCCCTCAACTCTCCACCACCACAAACAAAAATCTCTCTCTCTCTCTCTCTCTCTCTCTCTCTCTCTCTCTCTCTCCACATCCACCATTACCTACCAAAACCACCACCATCACCACCACTTTAACCATATTATTTTTAAAAAATAAACAGTATGAACAATAATAATAAGTGTTTAGAATTAAACCAACAGAAAATCTAAAGCTAAAACTCTAACCTACCAAAAAAATATTTTTAAAAAAGGATAAACTCGTTATTAGTGTCGACTTCTGCAACTACGGTGGCTCGTTACCATGAAAATGGAGTTTTTACGATGGGAAGTCACCGTGAAAACCTCCCAACTATATGGCATGTCACCGTGAAAATGAGTTTTCCACGGTTTGAAGTCATCGTAAAAAAAAACATGATGGCCCGTCGTAGGGAGGGGCACGATGACTTCCACCATGAAAACACACAGCAACTTCAAACCCTAAAAAATCCATTTTCATAGTGATGTGCCACCGTTGAGGGGAAGTTGGTCATTTTTCAATCGGTTTGTGCTTTTGGTCAATTTTAGAGTTTTTAATTTTCCATTATCGATTTTTTAGGTCTAATACTTGCGTATCTACATTTATGATGTTTTTTTTACTTAAAAAAATTCATTTGAGGCTTAACATGGTGGTGAGGGTGGTTTGTGTTATTTTTTTAAATAAAAAGAGGAGGAGAAGCACTAGGGTTGGAGATGATTGTGGAAAGAGGTAGTAGGGGTGTAGGAAGAGGTGGCGGGTATGGGAGGAGATTATAAGGTAATAGTTAGATTCGGGTTTGGTTTTGACAGAGAAAAAGAAGAGGAAAAAATGGGCATTTGGAGCAAATTTACTTTATATATGGTTTGACTCTTTGCAGCAGAGGCGGATACATGGGGCAAGGGTTGGCCTTCCCCACCCCCCACCCACCCTTAAATAAAATCAAATTTCAACCAAATAGTTTTTAAATTTTATGATTTTTTTGTAGTTTTGGTCCTCACAAAAATAGATATATAATATTGTGCCTCTCCTTACTCATATTTCTAGATCCGCCAATGCGTTGCAGTGTAACTTACTTTAATTTTTTGAATAACATTTTATTTGTTTCGGGGTGGTTAAAGATTGGTGTTTGTGAGTTATTTTTTAGGTAGACATAACATCACATCCAATAAAAATAAATAACTTTAACCAAGAACAATTAAAATAGGGACTATTTTTTAAGAAAAGACAAATTAATTTTCTTAAAAATGATGGTAATACAAATATAATTTTATTATAAGAAGGTATAATATTTTTTGAATTGAATAATTTTAGTTATACTAAAAATGTTGCATGTCCTATTAATATAATGAAAACGTTTATAATTTTTCTTTTTCATATTAACCCTTATTAATTTAGGACGGACTAAAAAGTAACGTGATGGATGATTAACTTGTAACCGAACGGGAATACACTAGAAGATAGGGGCGGTATTTCGTATATTTGGGTCGTGTTTCGGACCGACACGACACGACAATGGTTTTTCAAACACGAACACGACCCAAATAAAAACTACATAACACGACAAGACACACATAACGCGATTTTTTAAAATTTCACGCTAAATTAAATATAAATAGACACGAAAATCAGAATAAAAAGATGATAAACACGAAAAGACATGATAACACGACTTATAATTTTGATACGAACATGACACGATACGATATGATTTTGTGTAAAAAAAACTCAACGCGAACACGACATATCGTGTTAACGTCGTGTCGTTCAGCCTCGTGTTTACGCCACCCTAACAAAAGACAAACTTTACTTCATATCCCATCCAAAAGTAAAGCAAAACCCGTCATTTGCATATATGAGCCAGGTATTTGACAATAGCGCATATTTAGTATTTAAAAAATAAAAATTTAACACATCATTCCAAGAAAAAAATAGGGGCTAGATATAAAATGAAAAATAAGGATAAATTGAATTTTTTTAAGTAAAAACTTTATACGAAGTAAAATAAAATATGGACTATTTTTTTTTTTTCTTAAAGTTGATTGTTCTTTCGTGGGGTACACTATTTTGTATTAATTAGTTTGAAGGACAAATTTGATAATAAAATTGTTAGGTGTTATATAGATATAATGAAAATGTTAACAAGTCATGTTTCTACATTATCCCTTACAAAGAGATTTCCACCCAAAAATATCTCCCAACACCACACAAAGAGTAAAATTATATTTTATTTCACAACACCAAAAGTAACTCAGTTTTTAATTTGAATAAACTTACTAAAATACTCTAGATGGAAATAAAAAATTACTCTTCCCACCTAAACCAAAAAATATTTTTCAACTTCATCACAAACATCACCACCACCAAATACCACTTTGTCCCTCAACTCTCCACCACCACAAATCGAAAATCTCTCTCTCTCTCACTCTCCCCCCCCCTCCCCCCCCCCCCCCCCCCCCCCCCACACACACACACACATCCACCATTACCTACCAAAACCACCATCCCCACCACTTTAACCATATTATTTTTAAAAAATAAACTGTATAAATGATAATAATAAGTGTTTAGACTTAAACCAACAAAAAATCAAAAGCTAAAACTCTAACCTACCAAAAAATATCTTTAACAAAGGACAAACTCGTTATTAGTGTCGACTTCTGCAACTACGGTGGCTCGTTACCATGAAAATGGAGTTTTTACGATTAGAAGTCACCATGAAAACCTCCCAACTTTATGTCCTGTCACCGTGAAAATGAGGTTTCCACGGTTTGAAGTCACCTTAAAAAAAATTAACATGATGGCCCGTCGCCGGTTGAGGGGGGGGAGGGGGGGGGGGGGACATAGTGACTTCCCAGCATGAAAACCCAGAGCAACTTCAAACCCTGAAAAATCCATTTTCACAGTGATGTGCCACCCTGGAGGGGAAGTTGGTCATTTTTCAATCGGTTTGCACTTTTGGTGATTTTTTGGGTTTTTAATTTTCTATTTTCGACTGTTTTAGGTCTAATACTTACGGATCTACATTTATGATGTGTTTTTTTTCACTTAAAAAAATTCATTTGAGGTTTTACATGGTGGTGAGGGTGGTTTGTGTCATTTTTTCAAATAAAAAGAGAAGGAGAAGCAATGGGATTGCAGATGATTGTGGAAAGAAGTGGTAGGGGTGTAGGAAGAGGTGGGGGGTATGGGAGGAGATTATAAGGTAAGAGTTAGATTAGGGTTTGGTTTTGAGAGAGAAAAATAAGAGGAAAAAATGGGCATTTTGATCAAATTTACTTTATATACGGTTTGGCTCATTGCGGCAGAGGCGGATAAAGGGGGCAAAGGGTGGCCTCCCCTCCCCCCCCCCCCCCCCCCTCCCCCACACACACACACCTACGTAAATAAAATCAAATTTTATGATTTTTTATAGTTTTGGTCCTTAAAAAAATAGGTATATAATATTTTTCCCCTCCTTACTCATATTTCTAGATCCGCCAATGTTTTGCGGTGTAACTTACTTTAATTTTTAGAATAACATTTTACTTGTTTTGGGGTGGTTAAATATTGGTGTTTGTGAGTTATTTTTTAGGTGGAAATTACATCACATCTGATAAAAATAAATAGGGACTATTTTTTTAAACAAGAACAATTAAAAATCGGGACTATTTTTTTAGAAAAGAAAAATTAATTTTCTTAAAAATGAAGGTAATAAAAAAATAATTATATTATAAGATGGTAGAATATTTTTGGTATTGAATAATTTTAGTTATAACAAAATTTTTGCATGTCCAATTAATATAATGAAAATGTTTATAATTTTTCTTTTTCATATTAACCCTTACTAATTTAGGAGGGACTAAAAAGTAAAGTGATGGATGATTAACTTGTGACCGAATGGGAATACACTAGAAGAAAGGGGTGGCAATTCGTATATTTTGATCGTGTTTGGGACCGACACGACACGACATGACAATGATTTTTCAAACACGAACACGACTGAAATAAAAATTACATAACACGACAAGACACAAATAATGTGATTTTTTAAAATTTGTTGCTAAATTAAACATAAATAGACACAAAAATCCAAATATAAACACGATAAACGAGACATGATACGATAACACGATTCATAATTTTGATACGAACACGACACGATACGATACGATTTTGTGTCAAAAAAACTCAACACGAACACGACATATCGTGTCAACGTCATGTCGTTCTGTCTAGGGTTTACGTCAACCTAACAAAAGACAAACCTTACTTCATATCCCATCCAAAAGTCAAGAAAAACATGCCATTTGCATATATGAGTCGGGTATTTGAAAAGAGAGTATATTTAGTATTCAAAAAATAAAAATTAAACACATCATTCCAAGAAAAGAAAATAGGGGCTTGATTTAAAATGAAAAATAATGATAAATTGATTTTTTTTATGTAAAAACTTTATATAAAGACAAATAAAATAAGGTCTAATTTTATTTTATTTTATTAAAGTTAATTGTTCTTTCGTGGGGTACACTGTGGATTATACATATTTTGTATTGATTAGTTTAAAGATAAATTAGGTAATAAAATTGTTAGGTGTTATATAGGTATAATGAAAATGTTAACAAGTCATGTTTCTTCTACATTATCCCTTACAAAAGGATTTCCACCCAAAAATATCTCCCAACACCACACAAAAAGTAAAATTATATTTTATTTCACAACACCAATAGTAACTCACTTTTTAATTTGAATAAACTTACTAAAATACTCTAGATAAAAATAAAAAATGACTGTTCCCACCTAAGCCAAAAAATATTTTTCAACTTTATCACAAACTTCACCACCACCAAAAACCACTTTGTCCCTCAGCTCTCCACCACCACAAACAAATCTCTCTCTCTCTCTCTCTCTCTCCACATCCACCATTACCTATAAAAAAAACACCAGTATGAACAATAATAGTAAGTGTTTAGACTTAAACCAACAAAAGATCAAGAGCTAAAACTCTAACCTACCAAAAAATATCTTTAAAAAAGGACAAACTCGTTATTAGTGATGACTTTTGCAACTACGGTGGCTCGTTACCATGAAAATGGAGTTTTTACGATGGGAAGTCACCGTGAAAACCTCCCAACATTATGGCCTGTCACCATGAAAATGAGTTTTCCACGATTTGAAGTCAACGTAAAAAAAAAACCAACATGATGACCCGTCTTCAGGGGGGAGCACGATGACTCTCCACTGTGAAAACCCACTGCAACTTCAAACCCTAAAAAATACATTTTAATAGTGATGTGCGACCGTGGAGGGGAAGTTGGTCATTTTTCAATCGGTTTGCGCTTTTGGTCAATTTTAGGATTTTTAATTTCCAATTTTCGATTTTTGAGGTCCAATACTTGCGTATCAACATTTATGATGTTTTTTTTCACTTAAAAAAATTCATTTGAGGCTTAACATGGTGGTGAGGGTGGTTTGTGTCATTTTTTCAAATAAAAAGAGAAGAAGAAGCAGTGGGGTTGGAGATGATTGTGGAAAGAGGTGGTAGGGGTGTAGGAAGAGGTGGGGGAATGGGAGGAGATTATAAGGTAAGAGTTAGATTAGGGTTTGGTTTTGAGAGAGAAAAATAAGAGGAAAAAATGGGCATTTGGAGCAAATTTACTTTATATATGGTTTGACTCTTTGGAGCAGAGGCGGATACAGGGGGCAAGGGGTGGCCTTCCCCCCCCCCCCCCCCCCCCCCACCCACCCACCCTTAAATAAAATCAAATTTCACCCAAATAGTCTGTAAATTTTATGATTTTTTTATATTTTTGGTCCTCACAAAAAATAGATATATAATATTTTGCCCCTCCTTACTCATATTTCTAGATCCGCCAATGCGTTGCGGTGTATATTACTTTAATTTTTTGAATAACATTTTATTTGTTTTGTGGTGGTTAAAGATTGGTGTTTGTGTGTTATTTTTTTAGGTAGAAATAAAATCACATCAGATAAAAATAAATAACTTTAACCAAGAACAGTTAAAATGGGGACTATTTTTTAAGAGTAGACAAATTAATTTTCTTAAAAATGATGGTAATACAAATTTAATTGTATTATAAGATGGTAGAATATTTTTGGAATTGAATAATTTTAGTTATAATAAAAAATTTGCATGTCCTATTAACATAATGAAAACGTTTATCATTTTTCTTTTTCATATTAACCCGTATTAAATTAGGACGGACTAAAAAGTAACGTGATGGATGATTAACTTGTAACCGAACGGGAATACACTAGAAGATAGTGGTGGCAATTCGTATATTTGGGTCGTGTTTCGGACCGACACAACACGACAATTATTTTTCAAACACGAGCATGACCCAAATCAAAACTACATAACACGACAAGACACAAATAACGCGATTTTTTAAAATTTCACGCTAAATTAAATACAAATAGACACGAAAATCCGAATAAAAATACGATAAATACGATAACACGACTTATAATTTTGATACGAACACGACACGATACGATACGATTTTGTGTCAAAAAAATACAACGCGAACACGACATATCGTGTTAACGTCTTGTCGTTCAGCCTCGTGTTTATGCCACCCTAACAAAAGACAAACCTTAATTCATATCCCATCCAAAAGTCAAGCAAAACTCGTCATTTGCATATATGAGTCAGGTAGTTGAAAAGAGAGAATATTTTGTATTTAAAAATAAAAATTTAACACATCATTCCAAGAAAAAAAATAGGGGCTAGATATAAAATGAAAAATAAGGATAAATTGATTTTTTTAAGTAAAAACTTTATCTAAAGAAAAATAAAATAAGGACTATTTTTATTTTTTTTTCTTAAAGTTGATTGTTCTTTCGTGGGGTACACTATGGATTATACATATTTTTGTATTAATTAGTTTGAAGGACAAATTTGATAATAAAATTGTTAGATGTTATATAGATATAATGAAAATGTTAACAAGTCATGTTTCTACATTATCCCTTTCAAAGAGATTTCCACCCAAAAATATCTCCCAACACCACACAAAAAGTAAAATTATATTTTATTTCACAACAACAAAAGCAACTCAGTTTTTAATTTGAATAAACTTACTAAAATACTCTAGATAGAAATAAAAAATAACTCTTCCCACCTAAACCAAAAAATATTTTTCAACTTCACCACCACCAAAAACCACTTTGTCCCTCAACTCTCCACCACCACAAACCAAAAATATCTCTCTCTCTCTCTCCCCACACATCCACCATTACCTATCAAAAACCACCATCCCCACCACTTTAACCATACTATTTTTAAAAAATAAACTGTATAAATGATGATGATAATAATAATAATAATAATAATAATAATAATAATAATAATAATAATAATAATAATAATAATAATAATAATAATAATAATAATAATAATAATAATAATAATAATAATAATAATAATAATAATAATAATAAGTGTTTAGACTTAAACCAACAAAAAATCAAAAGCTAAAACTCTAACCTACCAAAAAATATCTTTTACAAAGGACAAACTCGTTATTAGTGTCGACTTCTGCAACTACGGTGGCTCGTTACAATGAATATGGAGTTTTTTCAATGGGAAGTGAAGGGGGTCCCGATATGTGTGTTTTCAACAAAACCAATTTTTCCCCGAAAAAGATCAAACTTTTAATTATGCACCAAACCAAGTTGTGAAATCCCAATTCTCACTTTAAACCAATTTTATCTTGATTAATCCTAAACATGCATCTAGTGATTAAAGCAAGTAAAGTAAAGTAAAGAATACTCACAACGCCGGATGTACGAGGAAAAAACCCAAAACGGGAAAACAACCTCGGACGGCCAATGCCAAACAATCACTGTGAACAATGGTTTTACAAAGATAGATTAGCCTTACACTAAGACTCGATCCCCACGGGTCTTGACGCTCCTTCTGATCTTCAACCGTTCTTCATTAGTGCCCACGCAGAAATTCCGTCTTCTACGATCTCTGTCCAAAACACACGCCTCCACGTATGTCTCGGTGTCCACCGATATGGCTTTGATTCGTCTACGAGGTCGAACACGATGTCTGTCGCTTCTTCATCGCAAAACCATTTGTGTTCAATGAGTAGAACAAACAACTTTAGTGCAGCAAGATCACGTAAACATATAAGAATGATAACTCGGATTTTTGCAAACTCTAAGGATGTGTTTAAGCTTTGTAAACCTTAGAAAACATGTGCAAACAAGGTTCTGGTTCGTAAAAACTTTTTCCAGAAAGCACACTTACGAAATTATGATGCAAACACTGTTTAAATAAGATTTAAACACCGCCTCGAAAAATGTGTCGTTCAAACGACTTAAGCATTTCGTTCGAACGACATTGTATCTCGTTCGAACGAGATCCAATGTCTTTCGAGCGACCTCGCGAAAGTTTGACTTTCTTTGACTTTCGGATAAGAACGTCTCTTAACAGAGAGATTCAAATTAGTCAAACTCTTTTTCGAGCTTATCATCATAAAACGAAGTATAAACCTTTTAAAATACTATAAACCATTTAAAAAAAAATCTTTATAAAAATTACATCCTTATCTTTTATAAAATAATTCCGAGCACCATTAATTATACGCATTCATACCTGAGTGATCTCGGAATGAAATTAACTTTGAAGACGAGTAAACTTGCACCAAATAAACATCGGCATGATTTAATTCTTTGAAGCTTTGCCGCAACGTCTTCAATTTCTTCAATACGTCATAGATCAAGTGGGATCGTGACAAAAGAAAAATCTCCCTATGACATATTACAAACACAGTTTTGTTCACGGAATTAAGTCAAAACAATACAGGGACTCAATTAGAAATTTATGTCCTTACAAATCTCCCCCTTTGACTATTTCGGGACAAAACTAAACCAGTGAAATGCCTAACCGGACCGTCAAGCCGTATGACGCCTAAATCCCATCCCATAAACCCAAAATCAAAAAATACAGGACACGGACTAGTATATGTACCACCGGAAACCATGAACTGTCTGAATGTGATGTAGACTTGAAATCTCAAATCGTTGAAGCATTCCTACACACATAAAACAGACAACCAGATACCCAGTGAAGTATGGAGGAACAAATGATACCAATTTATATAGTTAATAAGAACAAATCATTTGAAACATGTGAGCAAAAAATTGATACCAATTTGTTACCAATTTGAAACAAATCATAAAGAAACAAATCATAAAGAAGCGCTCAATAAATCTCCCCCTACATCACATACCAAATCTCTCCCCCTTTTTGTCTCGTATAGACAATCCGGTGAAAAGATAAACCAATATGAAATATCTAACATGAGAATATGATACCAAATAGACTCAAGTTGATACCAATTTTGAAAAAATTGAAAACCGCTAGATAATCAGGAAACCACCAGCTAAATATGATCAAGAAATGATAAATCAGTAGCTAGTAAACCAAGGAATCACACATAGAGTACTAATCAAATCAATTGTGATTAAACGGACAGATATGCAGAAATACCAATATGGAACATGAAAGAACCTGCATATAAACCAAACAGTCCATAAATGCTTCCCGCAGTACTAAAAAATATCATGTTAAGCCAGAGGACTACAAACCATTCAGAAGCCATTTTTTACCCTGTCGTTCGAACGAGCCAGGGACTTCGCTCAAACGAGAGGAGGAAGTCGCTTGAACGAAGACAGAAGTCGTTCGTGCGAGATGCAATGTCGTTTGAACGACTTCGCGCGACCTGCCAGAATTTCCCAGTTTCCCAGAAATATTATAAAGTATTGCCCACTGAAAAAATTTCCACAAAAAAATTTCCGGAAGGGCCTGACATAAGCAAAACAGTGCTAAAACAGAAAGTTTTTGGCACAAAACGCAAAAACTCATAAAAACTTAAAATGTGAGTTACATGCAAACATAGTACCGATGTGCTCAAACATGGGCATGGAATGCATGGGCGTGAAACTACAACAAATGAGTCATAATTCCAACACATCGAAACGATCAAGAAGCTCTAATTGATGGCGATAAATAATCAAACTTTATCAAGGACAAATGACAATTAAAGAGTGAGCTTAATGAACTAAACATACTACATGCACACAAATCCAGAATTTTAACGATTCTACAAACAATAGCGTCAAATTGCAATGTTTCAACATTAGAATTAGATGTGAAAACATGTTTAAATTTTCTCCAACCAAACTCCCTCAAATATATATAAACTTTTTCAAGTTCTTTTGAGGTTTCTAGCTTTCTCAACTTAGAGAAAATCTTATTGGCCCTATATCATAGAATATTGCGTTTTCTTTTTTGGCTCTTTTAAACGATGGCTTTCACGACGAGTTAATTTTGAACTCTCGCAGCCCTTTCCCGTGAATCACTCATAATTTTTACCAATTTTAAATCCTCATGGTAAACGGTTATTACATGCACACTTCTCCTTAAGTCTACTTACGGATACATGACAAGATTGAGATAAGAACGCCTCACCAAATTCAAATATGCAAGAGAAGTAAACCATCCATATAAACTCGTGCATGTGTGCGATGTTGGCATATATACAAAGTCGAATCAAAATGCATATCAACTTCGAAACAACCCCATATAAACAATGGTTAAGATCATTCTAAGCATCGATAATAATGACCAAATGTCCTAGCCACGTGGATAATGAAACGATGGGGGGGGGGTCCAAGTACACCAATATGCCACATCAAACATGTAAACTCAAAAACAAAAACGGAAAATCTTTTTGGCTTTTCAAACATATTTTGACTCAAAGAAAAGCAAAATCTTTTTGGATTTTCAAAAGTTTTCATAAAACAAAATCTTTTTTTATTTTTCAAATAGGACTCAAACAAGTGAAAAATAAAATACAAAGCGATAAACATGTCATAACACTAGCAGTGAATATATCATGAAGCAAACTAGAATATGACAAACATGGCAACACTATCATCCTTTAGATTTATCATGGGAATAATCAAGTGCACCCAACCGAGAATCATGAAGTTTAATTCCTAAATCCACTAAATCCGATTTCCTAACCCAAGTAGGTGTAAAACGACGCATGTGGGTGTGGGGAACCGGGGCAACTTTATTCCTAACCTTCCTAGGAGCTTGTCTAAGGTCGTAACAATAACGCCTAAGGTGACATTTCCTACCACAAAATGTGCAAGTGTAGCGGATGTGGGAATGATTACCTTTATGTGGACCTTTTCTAACCATCCTAGTGTTTCTCACACGTGCGGGGGGAATGGGAACAACTCTCTCACCATAACCTATACCTCCCCTATCTCCCTTAATTTGGACGGTGCCTAGGATCTTATCTAACTTCTCCGACCTAGCCTCCAAATCAAACTTGACTCTAGACGAATCTCTCAATCTCTCCTCCAACTCGTGAATCCTAGACTCGACCAAACGCCTAGACTTCTCAAACTCTAAAATCTCCTTTTACAAGGACTCCATCAAACCACGGAGATTGTCTCTCTCTTTCTCCACAAACTCTAGTTTCGCCCTAAATTTATTTTCTCGTGCCCTAAGATCCTCAATCAAACTATCATTATTTTCTATGGCACGCTCATTCAACTTAGATTGCAATTTTGAGTTAGCCTTTTTCACCATCACCGTTTCGGCATACAACTCATTAAACGCATTTCGCAACTCTTTTACATCAAACTCCTCTTCGTCACTCTCTTCTCCCTCACTAACATGGGATACACTCAAAACATCCTCGGAAGTGTCATTCACATGAGTATTGTCATCGTCGCTCACATGACATGCCATAAACGCAGTAAAGTTACGCTCGATGGGGTAACTCTCTCCCTCTTCCGATTCACTATCACTTAAGGTGGCACTATAGACAATGGGTTGTTTGCCCTCTTTCTTAAGTCTAGTGGGACACTCCTTAACCTTGTGACCGTACCCCTCACACCCAAAACACTTATCCGACTCATCTCACTTAGGCTTCTCAAACTTATCCTTAGAGGTGGGATCTACTTTGTTGTTCTTGAATTTTTCAAATTTCTTGGCATCTTTCGATTGCTTTTGAAACTTAATAAATTTTTAAAATTTCTTTGCCAATAAAGCAACATCCTCAAAATCGGAATCGGAATCCGAAAATTTAATTTCCTCCTTCCGGGTTTTCAAAGCAATACCCTTTTCTTTCTTAGGCATTTTCTTGGAGGTAATCGTGTCGATTTCATAGGTTTGTAAGTCACCTATAATTTCTTCAAGTTTCGTTGACTCTAACCTACCCAGGGAGTTTAAAATGGTCACTTTCGCATCAAACCTACTAGTCAACGACCTAAGGATTTTCTTAATGACACGGTTGTCGGGAATTTTCTCACCTAGGTTAAACGACGAGTTGACAATATTGGACAACCTACCATAAAACTCATCAAATGTCTCACTCTCTAACATCCTAATGGTCTCAAATTGTGTAGTGAGATTTTGAAGTTTTGATGCCCTAACCGTGCTAGTGCCCTCGTGAGTGAGTGCCAAAATATCCCAAGCCTCTTTTGATGTTTCACAAGTCATAATTCTATTATAATCTTCCTATGTGACATGTGAAGAAATAACGTGCAGACCTTTAAAATTATATTGTGCAAGTCTTTGTTCAGTTTCGGTCCATGACTCAACAGGGTTTAAACTAGTGATCTCACCTACAATAGTGACAGGGGGTGTCCAACCTTTTTCAACTGCAAGCCAAACACGCTCATCAATAGATTTTAAAGCACGTCTCATTCTCATCTTCCAATAAGTGTAATTAGTGCCATCAAATACAGGAGTTCGAGAAAATTCATTATATCCAGAATTCATCTTTGAAAACAAACGGGATCACAAAACAAAAAAAAGTTTTCTAGCCCTGATACCAATTTGAAGGGGGTCCCGATATGTGTGTTTTCAACAAAACCAATTTTTCTCCGAAAAAGATCAAACTTTTAATTATGCACCAAACCAAGTTGTGAAATCCCAATTCTCACTTTAAACCAATTTTATCTTGATTAATCCTAAACATGCATCTAGTGATTAAAGCAAGTAAAGTAAAGTAAAGTAAAGAATACTCACAACGCCGGATGTACGAGTAAAAAACCCAAAACGGGAAAACAACCTCGGACGGCCCAAGCCATACAATCACTATGAACAATGGTTTTACAAAGACAGATTAGCCTTACACTAAGACTCGATCCCCACGGGTCTTGACGCTCCTTCTGATCTTCGACCGTTCTTCATTAGTGCCCACGCAGAAATTTCATCTTCTACGATCTCTGTCCACAGCACACGCCTCCACGTATGTCTCGGTGTCCACCGATATGGCTTTGATTCGTCTACGATGTCGAACACGATGTCCGTTGCTTCTTCACTGCAAAACCCTTTGTGTTCAATGTGTAGAACAAACAACTTTGGTGCATCAACATCACGTAAACATATAAGAATGATAACTCGGATCTTTGCAAACTCTAAGGATGTGTTTAAGCTTTGTAAACCTTAGAAAACATGTGCAAACAAGGTTCTGGTTCGTAAAAACTTTTTCCAGAAAGCACACTTACGAAATTATGATGCAAACACTATTTAAATAGGATTTAAACACCGCCTCGAAAAATGTGTCGTTCGAACGACTTAAGCATGTCGTTCGAACGACTTAAGCATGTCGTTCGAGCGACATTGTATCTCGTTTGAACGAGATCCAATGTCATTCGCGCGACATTGTATCTCGTTCGAACGAGATCCAATGTCGTTCGAGCGACCTCACGAAAGTTTGATTTTCTTTGACTTTCGGATAAGAACGTCTCTTAACAGAGAGATTCAAATTAGTCAAACTCTTTTTCGAGCTTATCATCATAAAACGAAGTATAAACCTTTTAAAATACTATAAACCATTTAAAAACATTTTTATTTATAAAAATTACATCCTTATCTTTTATAAAATAATTCCGAGCACCATTAATTATACGCATTCATACATGAGTGATCTCGGAATGAAATTAACTTTGAAGACGAGTAAACTTGCACCAAATAAACATCGGCATGATTTAACTCTTTGAAGCGTTGCTGCAACGTCTTCAATTTCTTCAATACGTCATAGACCAAGTGGGATCGTGACAAAAGAAACATCTCCCTATGACATATTACAAACACAGTTTTGTTCACAGAATTAAGTTAAAACAATACAGGGACTCAATTGGAAATTTATGTCCTTACAAATCTCCCCCTTTGACTATTCCGGGACAAAACTAAACCAGTGAAATGCCTAATCGGGCTGTCAAGCCGTATGACGCTTAAATCCCATCCCATAAACCCAAAATCAAAAAATACAGGACACGGACTAGTATATGTAGCAGTGGCAAGCATGAACTGTCTGTATGTGATGTAGACTTGAAATCTCAAATCGCTGAAGCATTCCTACACACATAAAACCGACAAACAGATACCCAATGAAGTATGGAGGAACAAATGATACCAATTTATATAGTTAATAAGAACAAATCATTTGAAACATGTGAGCAAAAATTTAATACCAATTTGAAACAAATCATAAAGAAGCGCTCAATAAATCTCCCCCTACATCACATACCAAATCTCTCCCCCTCATTGACTCGTATAGACAATCCGGTGAAAAGATAAACCAATATGAAATATCTAGCATGAGAATATGATACCAAATAGACTCAAGTTGATACCAATTTTGAAAAAATTGAAAACCGCTAGATAATCAGGAAACCACCAGCTAAATATGATCAAGAAATGATAAATCAGTAGCTAGTAAACCAAGGAATCACACATAGAGTACTAATCAAATCAATTGTGATTAAACGGATAGATATGCAGAAATACCAATATGGAACATGAAAAAACCTGCATATAAACCAAACAGTCCATAAATGCTTCTCGCAGTACCAAAAAATATCATATTAAGCCAGAGGACTGCAAACCATTCAGAAGCCATTTTTCACCCTATCGTTCGAACGAGCCAGGGACTTCGCTCAAACGAGATTAGGAAGTCGCTCGAACGAAGACAGAAGTCATTCGCGCGAGATGCAATGTCGTTTGAACGACTTCGCGCGACCTGCCAAAATTTCCTAGTTTCCCAGAAATATTATAAAGTATTGCCCAGGGAAAAAATTTCCACAAAAAAATTCCAGGAAGGGCCTGACATAAGCAAAACAGTGCTAAAACAGAAAGTTTTTTGCACAAAACGCAAAAACTCATAAAAACTTAAAATGTGAGTTACATGGAAACATAGTACCAATGTGCTCAAACATGGGCATAGAATGTATGGGCGTGAAACTACTACAAATGAGTCACAATTTCAACACATCGAAACGATCAAGAAGCTCTAATTGATAGCGATAAATCATCAAACTTTATCAAGGACAAATGACAATTAAAGAGTGAGCTTAATGAACTAAACATACTACATGCACACAAATCCAGAATTTTGATGATTCTACAAACAATAGCGTCAAATTGCAATGTTTCAACATTAGAATTATATGTGCAAACCCGTTTAAATTTTCTCCAACCAAACTTCCTCAAATATACATATACTTTTTCAAGTTCTTTTGAGATTTCTAGCTTTCTCAACTTAGAGAAAATCTTATTGGCCCTTCATCATAGCATATTGCATTTTCGTTTTGGGCTCTTTTAAACGGTGGCTTTCATGACGAGTTAATTTTGAACTCTCGCATCCCTTTCCCGTGAATCACTCATCATTTTTACCAATTTTAAATCCTCACGGTAAACAGTTATTACATGAACACTTCTCCTTAAGTCTACTTACGCATACATGACAAGATTTAGATAAGAACGCCTCACCAAATTCAAATATACAAGAGAAGTAAACCATCCATATAAACTCGTGCATGTGTGCGATGTTGGCATATATACAAAGTCGAATCAAAATGCATATCAACTTTGAAACAACCCCATATAAACAATGGTTAAGATCAATCTAAGCATCGATAATAATGACCAAATGTCCTAGCCACATGGATAATGAAACGATGGGGGGAGGTCCAAGCACACCAATATGCCACATCAAACAAGTAAACTCAAAAACAAAAACTGAAAAACTTTTTGGCTTTTCAAACATATTTTGACTCAAAGAAAAGCAAAATCTTTTTCGATTTTCAAAAGTTTTCTTAAAATAAAATATTTTGTATTTTTCAAATAGGACTCAAACAAGTGAAAAATAAAATACAAAGAGATAAACATGTCATAACACTAGCAGTGAATATATCATGAAGCAAACTACCATATGACAAACATGGCAACACTATCATCCTTTTGATTTAGCATGGGAAGAATAAAGTGCACCCAACCGAGAATCATGAAGTTTAATTCCTAAAGCCACTAAATCCGATTTCCTAACCCAAGTAGGTGTAAAACGACGCATGTGGGTGTGGGGAACTTGGGAAACTTTATTCCTAACCTTCCTAGGAGCTTGTCTAAGGTCGTAACAATAACGCCTAAGGTGACCTTTCCTACCACAAAATGTGAAAGTGAAGCGGTGGTGGGAATGATTACCTTTATGAAAGGTTCTAAAAAATGCGGGGCGTGATTGAGGCGTGGAGGCCACGCCTTAAGCCTTAGAAGCCTAGGCGGGCCTAGGCATAAAAAGGCGTGAAAAGGCGTTTAGGCCTTCTTAATATATTTTAATTTTTTTTAACCATAACAAGGCTATTAAAAATACAAAAATTGCACGTACCATAAAAATATGTCTGAATATATGCAAATTAAAATACTATTTGATTATTTTGGATGAGGTAATGGTCCGGTTTGTAAAGAAATTCTTTAAAAGGCGACATCGTTTCACTAAAGCATTGTTGTTTTTAGAAAAAATGCGCCTTAAGGGTTTTACTAAGAATAAGGCGTGAAAAGCGTAAGGCGAGGCGTTTCTCCCAAGCCTTAAGCCTAGGCATGACTAAGCGGAGCCTAGGCGGGTTTTTTATAACAATGCCTTTATGTGGACCTTTTCTAACGATCCTAGTGTTTCTCACACGTGCGGGGGGAATGGGAACAACTCTCTCTCCAAAATCTATACCTCCCCTATCTCCCTTAATTTGGACGGTGCATAGGATCTTATCTAACTTCTCCGACCTAGCCTCCAAATCAAACTTGACTCTAGACGAGTCTCTCAATCTCTCCTCCAACTCGTGAATCCTAGACTCGAGCAAATGCCTAGACTCCTCAAACTCTAAAATCTCCTTTTTCAAAGACTCCATCAAACCACGGAGATTGTCTCTCTCTTTCTCCACAAACTCTAGTTTCTGTGACACCACCTCCTAATTAAATATCGAGCGATCACTCCTTTATTAAATTAAATCAAGGTAAACAGTTGGTTCATTCTCAGCATCACTGTCGATAAAACTAAATTTTCCAATTTAACACCCTAAATAATTAAGCTAAGTGTCAAAACCATTTTCATACATAACTTTCCAAATTTTATTTAAAGAAAATCATTTATTTTATTAACAACATTCAATAAGTAATAATCACACCACATTAAATATCTGCAACATAGTCCAATTAATTTAAAACATTCGTCAATCGAATGTCAACATGCGAAATATAAAGTAACACAATCAAACTGAATAAAACCCATAGTAACAATACTGGAAATGACTGAAATACAAATGTCCAATAACAACGGAATAATGGAAAGAGCTACACATGCTCAACTAAATGAAAGTACTAAGAGTGGATCCGAATGAACGAAGTCGTCTAATCAAAAGACCTGCAACTCCCACCTAAGCTGCAGCGCGTTTCTTTCAAGAGATCCTAAGCAAGACTCCCCTATGGCTGGGCACCTGTAATACATACATATATATATAAGAGAGAGAGAGAGAGAGAGAGAGAAAAACGGGTCAGAGCCCGAAAGTGTGTTTGATTTAAAATACGTTTAGCAAGTATTTAAATTGATACAGGCCAATGCAACAACATATTAGAGCGACACTCTCTTGAGAAATTCTCACCTCTCTTTTAATGTGCACCCCTATCGTACTAACCTTCCCAACGGTTTATCTTATCATTTTATTATACTAACTTTCCCAATAATTCAGCTTATCTTAACTTACTCGTAAGATTTCAAAACCGAACAATATCATTGTTTAAAAAGAATACTTCCAATTAGTAGTACAACTCTCGTTTTAGCTTTATTAATTTATGAAGTTTCCCAGTGTCATATTATACTTTCACAAAACAAGTATTTACTATTTGAGTCATCAACCATGTCCTACTTATCAAATCACAGTAGGCAGTTTCAAATTTCCAAATCTCATATATATATTAACTACTCGTATAATATATATAAAATAACAGCACCCCAAACAAAACTATGGTGCGTGCATACTTATACTATCCAAACCCCATACCACTCATATCAAGGGGAATACAAATTCGGAATCACTCTCGAACTGTATTAACACATACACAAACAAAATCGAGGCGAAGCATAGATTCCAAGTCTCTAAGAGGATGGCACATACTCGCGTCTCTTAGGACCGTTTGAACTATCAATTCGATAGCCTGTACCAAGGATATCTATCTTCTAGGGTACAAGTCAATATCCCCCATAAAGGTCCCATCGAGATAAGACTGTCCCAGCGCGGTAACCTCAAGGATAGCAAGTAGAGCGGTATGTTTTTCACATGTATATAATATATGTACACACAATCATATAAATATACCACTTTATCATATTAATATAGGTTCCTCTCGTCACCCATAATGACAACATTTATCCTTAATTTAACATTATTAGTATTACGTATAAGGTTTCATCTCTAACCTTAACTCGAAGAGTTTTCTCACTTATTACGTGACACTCGTGGACTCTATCCTTCCAAGTAGAAAATTCAGTACGTATACCTCTATTCACTATCGTAGCTATTCGCCGTAATCTCTCACTTGAAATACGTAGTTTCATCGTTCATTATATAATTATCCCAAAAGCAAAATTCTCGTCTTATAATAAAGTTCCCAACACTTATTCATATGTCCTACTGGTCTTTCCTATCTCCCAAAACATTTTATTAAGAATACCCAATAATTATTTCACGATAATTTAATTTAACTAATTAAACAAGGGAAATAGGAGTCTGCCAGGAGGGGTCGATCGATCGAGGTTTGGGGCTCGATCGATCGAACCTTCGATCGATCGAAGCTCTAGGCTCGATCGATCGATCAACCAGGTATTTCGATTTCTGCTGAATTGCAGTTACGGGTTCTAACACTTTTCTTCCTCCAAATCCATATTTTTCCAAACCCAAACGTCCCAAAATGCTACCACTAACATTATATCAATATATCAGATGTTTCCAACGTAAGGCATGGGTATTTCTATCATTTAATCAATGATTAACAGCCCCAAAAGTTAATTAATTATCAAGAACACTAAAATTCTCTTAAACAGGTTTCTAACCAATTCTTCTTCAGAAATTCCTTCTTATAATTATCAAAATTTTGTGGTTACATTCCTCTACATGGCAAGGTTTCCAAAATTTTCATATAAATCAATGCTACATGGATTTTCCTATCACAAATTGGGTTTTCTTCCATATTTTTCATCTCTAATCATTCCTAAACTAATATGAAAATTGCACCAACGAAAATACGCAAGATAAATACTTGCCTGGGATTTTCGACGTTTTGATTTGCAGATGTTTTTGGTGTGGTTGCGTAGTCCGTCTCGCGATCTACGCGTTGGCGGTGACAGCGGTGCAAACGGATGACTTTTGGAGCCTTGGATTGCCTTGGAAGCTTTCTTCTTCCCTCTCCTATGGCCGTCACTTGTGTTTGAGTTTTCTAAACCTAGCTGAATAACCTAAATGGCTCATATAGGTTTCTGATTTTCGTGGGTTTAATTACCCATAAATGTGAAATGACCAAAATGCCCTCCCGGGTTACTAATTAGGCCTAAAAATGCCCGAGACCCAAACTACACCCCCGGGTACACTTTTCTGACTATCTCAACCATTCCGGACACGTTGGCGCACTCAAAATGACCATACGGGCAACTTATAAAATAGTCATTTTTTATTTATCAAAATTTAGTCCCGACGCGACACGAGCACGTTCCGACTTAAATTTCCGAAATTGTCATTTAACTCACTCATGACATTCAATATAACCAATATAATATATTACTTTGATCATTAGTAATATTCAACAAATTTCCCATAATTACTAACTCTTGTCACGTTAATAATTATAACATAATTAATTTTCGGATTTTTATTAAATAATTCATTCACATTAACTTTAATAAATCCCCAAATTAATATAGCATAAAAATACGGGGTATTACAGTTTCTCCCAAAATTTCTTTTCTCGTGCCCTAAGATCCTCAATCAAACTATCATTATTTTCTATAGCACGCTCATTCAACTTAGATTGCAATTTTGAGTTAGCCTTTTTCACCTTCACCGTTTCGGCATACAACTCATTAAACGCATTTTGCAACTCTTTTACATCAACCTCCTCTCCGTCACTCTCTTCTCCCTCACTAACATGGGATACACTCAAAACCTCCTCGAAAGTGTCATTCACATGAGTATTGTCATCGTCGCTCACATGACATGCCATAAACGCAGTAAAGTTACGCTCAATGGGGGAACTCTCTCCCTCTTTCGATTCACTATCACTTAAGGTGGCACTATAGACAATGGGTTTCTTGCCCTCTTTCTTAAGTCTAGTGGGACACTCATTAACCTTGTGACCGTACCCCTCACACCCAAAACACTTATCCGACTCATCTCACTTAGGCTTCTCAAACTTATCCTTAGAGGTGGGATCTACTTTGTTGTTCTTGAATTTTTCAAATTTCTTGGCATCTTTCGATTGCTTTTGAAACTTAATAAATTTTTTAAATTTCTTTGCCAACAAAGCAACATCCTCAAAATCGGAATCGAAATCCGAAACTTTAATTTCCTCCTTCCGGGTTTTCAAAGCAATACCCTTTTCTTTCTTAGGCACTTGCTTGGAGGTAATCATGTCGATTTCATAGGTTTGTAAGTCACCTACAATTTTTTCAAGTTTCGTTGACTCTAACCTACCCAGGGAGTTTAAAATGGTCACTTTCGCATCAAACCTACTAGGCAACGACCTAAGGATTTTCTTAATGACACGGTTGTCGGGAATTTTCTCACCTTGGTTAAACGACGAGTTGACAATATTGGACAACCTAGCATAAAACTCATCAAATGTCTCACTCTCTAACATACTAATGGTCTCAAATTGTGTAGTGATATTTTGAAGTTTTCACGCCCTAACCGTGCTAGTGCCCTCGTGAGTGAGTGAAAAAATATCCCAAGCCTCTTTTGATGTTTCACAAGTCATAATTCTATTATATTCTTCCTGTGTGACATGTGAAGAAATAACGTGCAGACCTTTAGAATTATATTGTGCAAGTCTTTGTTCAGTTTCGGTCCATGACTCAACAGGCTTTAAACTAGTGATCTCACCTACAATAGTGACAGGGGGTGTCCAACCTTTTTCAACTGCAATCCAAACACGATCATCAATAGATTTTAAAGCACATCTCATTCTCATCTTCCAATAAGTGTAATTAGTGACATCAAAAATAGGAGTTCGAGAAAATTCATTATATCCAGAATTCATCTTTGAAAACACACGGGATCACAAAACAAAAAAAAGTTTTCTAGCTCTGATACCAATTTGAAGGGGGTCCCGATATGTGTGTTTTCAACAAAACCAATTTTTCTCCGAAAAAGATCAAACTTTTAATTATGCACCAAACCAAGTTGTGAAATCCCAATTCTCACTTTAAACCAATTTTATCTTGATTAATCCTACACATGCATCTAGTGATTAAAGCAAGTAAAGTAAATTAAAGTAAAGTAAAGAATACTCACAACGCCGGATGTACGAGGAAAAAACCCAAAACGGGAAAACAACCTCGGACGGCCCAAGCCAGACAATCACTATGAACAATGGTTTTACAAAGACAGATTAGCCTTACACTAAGACTCGATCCCCACGGGTCTTGACGCTCCTTCTGATCTTCAACCGTTCTTCATTAGTACCCACGCAGAAATTCCATCTTCTACGATCTCTGTCCACAACACACGCCTCCACGTATGTCTCGGTGTCCACCGATATGGCTTTGATTCGTCTACGATGTCGAACACGATGTCCGTCGCTTCTTCATCGCAAAACCCTTTGTGTTCAATGTGTAGAACAAACAACTTTAGTGCAGCAAGATCACGTAAACATATAAGAATGATAACTCGAATCTTTGCAAACTCTAAGGATGTGTTTAAGCTTTGTAAACCTTAGAAAACATGTGCAAACAAGGTTCTGGTTCGTAAAAACTTTTTCCAGAAATCACACTTACGAAATTATGATGCAAACACTGTTTAAATAGGATTTAAACACCACCTCAAAAAACGTGTCGTTCGAACGACTTAAGCTTGTCGTTCGAGCGACATTGTATCTCGTTTGAACGAGATCCAATGTCGTTCGTGCGACATTGTATCTCTTTCGAACGAGATCCAATGTCGTTCGAGCGACCTCGCGAAAGTTTGACTTTCTTTAACTTTCGGATAAGAACGTCTCTTAACAGAGAGATTCAAATTAGTCAAACTCTTTTTCGAGCTTATCATCATAAAACGAAGTATAAACCTTTTAAAATACTATAAACCATTTAAAAATATTTTTCTTTATAAAAATTACATCCTTATCTTTTATAAAATAATTCTGAGCACCATTAATTATACGCATTCATACCTGAGTGATCTCGGAATGAAATTAACTTTGAAGACGAGTAAACTTGCACCAAATAAATATCGGCATGATTTAATTCTTTGAAGCTTTGCCGCAACGTCTTCAATTTCTTCAATACGTCATAGACCAAGTGGGATCGTGACAAAAGAAAAATCTCCCTATGACATATTACAAACACAGTTTTGTTCACGGAATTAAGTCAAAACAATACAGGGACTCAATTGAAAATTAATGTCCTTACAGGATGCAATCGTGAAAACCTCCCAACTTTATGGCCTGTCACCGTGAAAATGAGTTTTCCACGGTTTGAAGTCAGCGTAAAAAAAATCTAACATGATGGCCCATCGCAGGGGTTGGGGTTGGGCGTCACGATGACTTCGTACCATGAAAACCCACAGTAACTTCAAACCCTGAAAAATCCATTTTCACAGTGATGTGCCACCGTGGAGCGGAGGTTGGTCATTTTTCAATTGGTTTGCGCTTTTGGTGAATTTTAGGGTTTTTAATTTTCCATTTTCGATTGTTTTAGCTCTGATACTTAGGTATCTGCATTTATGATTTTTTTTTCACGTAAAAAAATTCATTTGAAGTTTAACATGGTGGTGAGGGTTGGTTGTGTCATTTTTTCAAATAAAAAGAGAAGTAGAAGTAGTGGGGTTGGAGATGATTGTGGAAAGAGGTGGTAGGGTTGTATGAAGAGGTGGGGGGATGGGAGGAGATTATAAGGTAAGAGTTACAATAGAGCAGGCGGATATAGGGGGCAAGGGTGGCCTTCCCCTCCCCCCCAAAAAAAAATCATATTTCAACCAAGTAGTCTTTCAATTTTATGATTTTTTATAGTTTTGGTCCTTACAAAAATAGATATATAATATATTTCCCCTCCTTACTCATTTTTCTAGATCCGCCAATGCTTTGCGGTGTAACTTCCTTTAAATTTTTTAATAACCTTTTACTTGTTTTGTGGGGGTTAAATATTGGTGTTTGTGTGTCATTTTTTAGGTTGAAATAACATCACATCTGATAAAAATAAATAACTTTAATCAAGAACAATTAAAATAGGGAGTATTTTTTTAGAAAAGAAAATTTTATTTTCTTAGAAATGATGTTAATACAAAAATAATTGTATTATTAGATGGTAGAATATTTTTGGTATTGAATAATTTTAGTTATAATAAAATAGTTGCATGTCCTTTTAATATAATGAAACAATTATATTTTTTCTTTTTCTTATTAACCCTTATTACTTTAGGACGGACTGAAAAGTAAACTCATGGATGATTAACTTGTGACCGAACGGGAATACACTAGAAGTTAAGGGTGGCAATTCGTATATTTGGGTCCTGTTTTAGACCGACACGACAATGATTTTTTAAACACGAACACGACCTAAATAAAAACTACAT